>JAYKKT010000052.1:0-725000 GCA_036023115.1 Brasenia schreberi
AAGGATAGACAAAGGATAAGACAAAGGATAAGACAAAGGATAAGACAAAGGATAAGACAAAGGATAAGACAAAGGATAAGACAAAGGATAAGACAAAGGATAAGACAAAGGATAAGACAAAGGATAAGACAAAGGATAAGACAAAGGATAAGACAAAGGATAAGACAAAGGATAAGACAAAGGATAAGACAAAGGATAAGACAAAGGATAAGACAAAGGATAAGACAAAGGATAAGACAAAGGATAAGACAAAGGATAAGACAAAGGATAAGACAAAGGAGACAAAGGATAAGACAAAGGATAAGACAAAGGATAAGACAAAGGATAAGACAAAGGATAAGACAAAGGATAAGACAAAGGATAAGACAAAGGATAAGACAAAGGATAAGACAAAGGATAAGACAAAGGATAAGACAAAGGATAAGACAAAGGATAAGACAAAGGATAAGACAAAGGATAAGACAAAGGATAAGACAAAGGATAAGACAAAGGATAAGACAAAGGATAAGACAAAGGATAAGACAAAGGATAAGACAAAGGACAAAGGATAAGACAAAGGATAGACAAAGACAAAGGATAAGACAAAGGATAAGACAAAGGATAAGACAAAGGATAAGACAAAGGATAAGACAAAGGATAAGACAAAGGATAAGACAAAGGATAAGACAAAGGATAAGACAAAGGATAAGACAAAGGATAAGACAAAGGATAAGACAAAGGATAAGACAAAGGATAAGACAAAGGATAAGACAAAGGATAAGACAAAGGATAAGACAAAGGATAAGACAAAGGATAAGACAAAGGATAAGACAAAGGATAAGACAAAGGATAAGACAAAGGATAAGACAAAGGATAAGACAAAGGATAAGACAAAGGATAAGACAAAGGATAAGACAAAGGATAAGACAAAGGATAAGACAAAGGATAAGACAAAGGATAAGACAAAGGATAAGACAAAGGATAAGACAAAGGATAAGACAAAGGATAAGACAAAGGATAAGACAAAGGATAAGACAAAGGATAAGACAAAGGATAAGAGACAAAGGATAAGACAAAGGATAAGACAAAGGATAAGACAAAAAGACAAAGGATAAGACAAAGGATAAGACAAAGGATAAGACAAAGGATAAGACAAAGGATAAGACAAAGGATAAGACAAAGGATAAGACAAAGGATAAGACAAAGGATAAGACAAAGGATAAGACAAAGGATAAGACAAAGGATAAGACAAAGGATAAGACAAAGGATAAGACAAAGGATAAGACAAAGGATAAGACAAAGGATAAGACAAAGGATAAGACAAAGGATAAGACAAAGGATAAGACAAAGGATAAGACAAAGGATAAGACAAAGGATAAGACAAAGGATAAGACAAAGGATAAGACAAAGGATAAGACAAAGGATAAGACAAAGGATAAGACAAAGGATAAGACAAAGGATAAGACAAAGGATAAGACAAAGGATAAGACAAAGGATAAGACAAAGGATAAGACAAAGGATAAGACAAAGGATAAGACAAAGGATAAGACAAAGGATAAGACAAAGGATAAGACAAAGGATAAGACAAAGGATAAGACAAAGGATAAGACAAAGGATAAGACAAAGGATAAGACAAAGGATAAGACAAAGGATAAGACAAAGGATAAGACAAAGGATAAGACAAAGGATAAGACAAAGGATAAGACAAAGACAAAGGATAAGACAAAGGATAAGACAAAGGATAAGACAAAGGATAAGACAAAGGATAAGACAAAGGATAAGACAAAGGATAAGACAAAGGATAAGACAAAGGATAAGACAAAGGATAAGACAAAGGATAAGACAAAGGATAAGACAAAGGATAAGACAAAGGATAAGACAAAGGATAAGACAAAGGATAAGACAAAGGATAAGACAAAGGATAAGACAAAGGATAAGACAAAGGATAAGACAAAGGATAAGACAAAGGATAAGACAAAGGATAAGACAAAGGATAAGACAAAGGATAAGACAAAGGATAAGACAAAGGATAAGACAAAGGATAAGACAAAGGATAAGACAAAGGATAAGACAAAGGATAAGACAAAGGATAAGACAAAGGATAAGACAAAGGATAAGACAAAGGATAAGACAAAGGATAAGACAAAGGATAAGACAAAGGATAAGACAAAGGATAAGACAAAGGATAAGACAAAGGATAAGACAAAGGATAAGACAAAGGATAAGACAAAGGATAAGACAAAGGATAAGACAAAGGATAAGACAAAGGATAAGACAAAGGATAAGACAAAGGATAAGACAAAGGATAAGACAAAGGATAAGACAAAGGATAAGACAAAGGATAAGACAAAGGATAAGACAAAGGATAAGACAAAGGATAAGACAAAGGATAAGACAAAGGATAAGACAAAGGATAAGACAAAGGATAAGACAAAGGATAAGACAAAGGATAAGACAAAGGATAAGACAAAGGATAAGACAAAGGATAAGACAAAGGATAAGACAAAGGATAAGACAAAGGATAAGACAAAGGATAAGACAAAGGATAAGACAAAGGATAAGACAAAGGATAAGACAAAGGATAAGACAAAGGATAAGACAAAGGATAAGACAAAGGATAAGACAAAGGATAAGACAAAGGATAAGACAAAGGATAAGACAAAGGATAAGACAAAGGATAAGACAAAGGATAAGACAAAAATAAGACAAAGGATAAGACAAAGGATAAGACAAAGGATAAGACAAAGGATAAGACAAAGGATAAGACAAAGGATAAGACAAAGGATAAGACAAAGGATAAGACAAAGGATAAGACAAAGGATAAGACAAAGGATAAGACAAAGGATAAGACAAAGGATAAGACAAAGGATAAGACAAAGGATAAGACAAAGGATAAGACAAAGGATAAGACAAAGGATAAGACAAAGGATAAGACAAAGGATAAGACAAAGGATAAGACAAAGGATAAGACAAAGGATAAGACAAAGGATAAGACAAAGGATAAGACAAAGGATAAGACAAAGGATAAGACAAAGGATAAGACAAAGGATAAGACAAAGGATAAGACAAAGGATAAGACAAAGGATAAGACAAAGGATAAGACAAAGGATAAGACAAAGGATAAGACAAAGGATAAGACAAAGGATAAGACAAAGGATAAGACAAAGGATAAGACAAAGGATAAGACAAAGGATAAGACAAAGGATAAGACAAAGGATAAGACAAAGGATAAGACAAAGGATAAGACAAAGGATAAGACAAAGGATAAGACAAAGGATAAGACAAAGGATAAGACAAAGGATAAGACAAAGGATAAGACAAAGGATAAGACAAAGGATAAGACAAAGGATAAGACAAAGGATAAGACAAAGGATAAGACAAAGGATAAGACAAAGGATAAGACAAAGGATAAGACAAAGGATAAGACAAAGGATAAGACAAAGGATAAGACAAAGGATAAGACAAAGGATAAGACAAAGGATAAGACAAAGGATAAGACAAAGGATAAGACAAAGGATAAGACAAAGGATAAGACAAAGGATAAGACAAAGGATAAGACAAAGGATAAGACAAAGGATAAGACAAAGGATAAGACAAAGGATAAGACAAAGGATAAGACAAAGGATAAGACAAAGGATAAGACAAAGGATAAGACAAAGGATAAGACAAAGGATAAGACAAAGGATAAGACAAAGGATAAGACAAAGGATAAGACAAAGGATAAGACAAAGGATAAGACAAAGGATAAGACAAAGGATAAGACAAAGGATAAGACAAAGGATAAGACAAAGGACAAAGGATAAGACAAAGGATAAGACAAAGGATAAGACAAAGGATAAGACAAAGGATAAGACAAAGGATAAGACAAAGGATAAGACAAAGGATAAGACAAAGGATAAGACAAAGGATAAGACAAAGGATAAGACAAAGGATAAGACAAAGGATAAGACAAAGGATAAGACAAAGGATAAGACAAAGGATAAGACAAAGGATAAGACAAAGGATAAGACAAAGGATAAGACAAAGGATAAGACAAAGGATAAGACAAAGGATAAGACAAAGGATAAGACAAAGGATAAGACAAAGGATAAGACAAAGGATAAGACAAAGGATAAGACAAAGGATAAGACAAAGGATAAGACAAAGGATAAGACAAAGGATAAGACAAAGGATAAGACAAAGGATAAGACAAAGGATAAGACAAAGGATAAGACAAAGGATAAGACAAAGGATAAGACAAAGGATAAGACAAAGGATAAGACAAAGGATAAGACAAAGGATAAGACAAAGGATAAGACAAAATAAGACAAAGGATAAGACAAAGGATAAGACAAAGGATAAGACAAAGGATAAGACAAAGGATAAGACAAAGGATAAGACAAAGGATAAGACAAAGGATAAGACAAAGGATAAGACAAAGGATAAGACAAAGGATAAGACAAAGGATAAGACAAAGGATAAGACAAAGGATAAGACAAAGGATAAGACAAAGGATAAGACAAAGGATAAGACAAAGGATAAGACAAAGGATAAGACAAAGGATAAGACAAAGGATAAGACAAAGGATAAGACAAAGGATAAGACAAAGGATAAGACAAAGGATAAGACAAAGGATAAGACAAAGGATAAGACAAAGGATAAGACAAAGGATAAGACAAAGGATAAGACAAAGGATAAGACAAAGGATAAGACAAAGGATAAGACAAAGGATAAGACAAAGGATAAGACAAAGGATAAGACAAAGGATAAGACAAAGGATAAGACAAAGGATAAGACAAAGGATAAGACAAAGGATAAGACAAAGGATAAGACAAAGGATAAGACAAAGGATAAGACAAAGGATAAGACAAAGGATAAGACAAAGGATAAGACAAAGGATAAGACAAAGGAGACAAAGGACAAAGGATAAGACAAAGGATAAGACAAAGGATAAGACAAAGGATAAGACAAAGGATAAGACAAAGGATAAGACAAAGGATAAGACAAAGGATAAGACAAAGGATAAGACAAAGGATAAGACAAAGGATAAGACAAAGGATAAGACAAAGGATAAGACAAAGGATAAGACAAAGGATAAGACAAAGGATAAGACAAAGGATAAGACAAAGGATAAGACAAAGGATAAGACAAAGGATAAGACAAAGGATAAGACAAAGGATAAGACAAAGGATAAGACAAAGGATAAGACAAAGGATAAGACAAAGGATAAGACAAAGGATAAGACAAAGGATAAGACAAAGGATAAGACAAAGGATAAGACAAAGGATAAGACAAAGGATAAGACAAAGGATAAGACAAAGGATAAGACAAAGGATAAGACAAAGGATAAGACAAAGGATAAGACAAAGGATAAGACAAAGGATAAGACAAAGGATAAGACAAAGGATAAGACAAAGGATAAGACAAAGGATAAGACAAAGGATAAGACAAAGGATAAGACAAAGGATAAGACAAAGGATAAGACAAAGGATAAGACAAAGGATAAGACAAAGGATAAGACAAAGGATAAGACAAAGGATAAGACAAAGGATAAGACAAAGGATAAGACAAAGGATAAGACAAAGGATAAGACAAAGGATAAGACAAAGGATAAGACAAAGGATAAGACAAAGGATAAGACAAAGGATAAGACAAAGGATAAGACAAAGGATAAGACAAAGGATAAGACAAAGGATAAGACAAAGGATAAGACAAAGGATAAGACAAAGGATAAGACAAAGGATAAGACAAAGGATAAGACAAAGGATAAGACAAAGGATAAGACAAAGGATAGACAAAAAAGATAAGACAAAGGATAAGACAAAGGATAAGACAAAGGATAAGACAAAGGATAAGACAAAGGATAAGACAAAGGATAAGACAAAGGATAAGACAAAGGATAAGACAAAGGATAAGACAAAGGATAAGACAAAGGATAAGACAAAGGATAAGACAAAGGATAAGACAAAGGATAAGACAAAGGATAAGACAAAGGATAAGACAAAGGATAAGACAAAGGATAAGACAAAGGATAAGACAAAGGATAAGACAAAGGATAAGACAAAGGATAAGACAAAGGATAAGACAAAGGATAAGACAAAGGATAAGACAAAGGATAAGACAAAGGATAAGACAAAGGATAAGACAAAGGATAAGACAAAGGATAAGACAAAGGATAAGACAAAGGATAAGACAAAGGATAAGACAAAGGATAAGACAAAGGATAAGACAAAGGATAAGACAAAGGATAAGACAAAGGATAAGACAAAGGATAAGACAAAGGATAAGACAAAGGATAAGACAAAGGATAAGACAAAGGATAAGACAAAGGATAAGACAAAGGATAAGACAAAGGATAAGACAAAGGATAAGACAAAGGATAAGACAAAGGATAAGACAAAGGATAAGACAAAGGATAAGACAAAGGATAAGACAAAGGATAAGACAAAGGATAAGACAAAGGATAAGACAAAGGATAAGACAAAGGATAAGACAAAGGATAAGACAAAGGATAAGACAAAGGACAAAGGATAAGACAAAGGATAAGACAAAGGATAAGACAAAGGATAAGACAAAGGATAAGACAAAGGATAAGACAAAGGATAAGACAAAGGATAAGACAAAGGATAAGACAAAGGATAAGACAAAGGATAAGACAAAGGATAAGACAAAGGATAAGACAAAGGATAAGACAAAGGATAAGACAAAGGATAAGACAAAGGATAAGACAAAGGATAAGACAAAGGATAAGACAAAGGATAAGACAAAGGATAAGACAAAGGATAAGACAAAGGATAAGACAAAGGATAAGACAAAGGATAAGACAAAGGATAAGACAAAGGATAAGACAAAGGATAAGACAAAGGATAAGACAAAGGATAAGACAAAGGATAAGACAAAGGATAAGACAAAGGATAAGACAAAGGATAAGACAAAGGATAAGACAAAGGATAAGACAAAGGATAAGACAAAGGATAAGACAAAGGATAAGACAAAGGATAAGACAAAGGATAAGACAAAGGATAAGACAAAGGATAAGACAAAGGATAAGACAAAGGATAAGACAAAGGATAAGACAAAGGATAAGACAAAGGATAAGACAAAGGATAAGACAAAGGATAAGACAAAGGATAAGACAAAGGATAAGACAAAGGATAAGACAAAGGATAAGACAAAGGATAAGACAAAGGATAAGACAAAGGATAAGACAAAGGATAAGACAAAGGATAAGACAAAGGATAAGACAAAGGATAAGACAAAGGATAAGACAAAGGATAAGACAAAGGATAAGACAAAGGATAAGACAAAGGATAAGACAAAGGATAAGACAAAGGATAAGACAAAGGATAAGACAAAGGATAAGACAAAGGATAAGACAAAGGATAAGACAAAGGATAAGACAAAGGATAAGACAAAGGATAAGACAAAGGATAAGACAAAGGATAAGACAAAGGATAAGACAAAGGATAAGACAAAGGATAAGACAAAGGATAAGACAAAGGATAAGACAAAGGATAAGACAAAGGATAAGACAAAGGATAAGACAAAGGATAAGACAAAGGATAAGACAAAGGATAAGACAAAGGATAAGACAAAGGATAAGACAAAGGATAAGACAAAGGATAAGACAAAGGATAAGACAAAGGATAAGACAAAGGATAAGACAAAGGATAAGACAAAGGATAAGACAAAGGATAACTATAAGACAAAGGATAAGACAAAGGATAAGACAAAGGATAATACAAAGGATAAGACAAAGCTATAAGACAAAGGATAAGACAAGCTATAAGACAAAGGATAAGACAAAGGATAAGACTATAAGACAAAGGATAAGACAAAGCTATAAGACAAAGGATAAGACAAAGGATAAGACAAAGGATAAGACAAAGCTATAAGACAAAACTATAAGACAAAGGATAAGACAAAGGATAAGACAAAGCCATAAGACAAAGGATAAGACAAAGGATAAGACAAAGGATAAGACAAAGCTATAAGACAAAGGATAAGACAAAGGATAATACAAAGGATAAGACAAAGGTATAAGACAAAGGATAAGACAAAGGATAAGACAAAGGATAAGACAAAGGATAAGACAAAGGATAAGACAAAGGATAAGACAAAGGATAAGACAAAGGATAAGACAAAGGATAAGACAAAGCTATAAGACAAAGGATAAGACAAAGCTATAAGACAAAGGATAAGACAAAGGATAAGACAAAGCTATAAGACAAAGGATAAGACAAAGGATAAGACAAAAGCTATAAGACAAAGGATAAGACAAAGTTATAAGACAAAGGATAAGACAAAGGATAAGACAAAAGGATAAGACAAAGGATAAGACAAAGGATACAGACAAAGGATAAGACAAAGGATAAGACAAAGCTATAAGACAAAGGATAAGACAAAGGATAAGACAAAGGATAAGACAAAGGATAAGACAAAGGATAAGACAAAGGATATACAGACAAAGGATAAGACAAAGGATAAGACAAAGGATAAGACAAAGGATAAGACAAAGGATAAGACAAAGGATAAGACAAAGGATAAGACAAAGGATAAGACAAAGGATAAGACAAAGGATAAGACAAAGGATAAGACAAAGGATAAGACAAAGGATAAGACAAAGGATAAGACAAAGGATAAGACAAAGGATAAGACAAAAGGATAAGACAAAGGATAAGACAAAGGACTATAAGACAAAGGATAAGACAAAGGATAAGACAAAGGATAAGACAAAGGATAAGACAAAGGATAAGACAAAGGATAAGACAAAGGATAAGACAAAGGATAAGACAAAGGATAAGACAAAACTATAAGACAAAGGATAAGACAAAGGATAAGACAAAGGATAAGACAAAGGATAAGACAAAGGATAAGACAAAGGATAAGACAAAGGATAAGACAAAGGATAAGACAAAGGATAAGACAAAGCTATAAGACAAAGGATAAGACAAAGGATAAGACAAAGGATAAGACAAAAGGATAAGACAAAGGATAAGACAAAGGATAAGACAAAGTTATAAGACAAAGGATAAGACAAAGGATAAGAACAAAGGATACAGACAAAGGATAAGACAAAAGGATAAGACAAAGGATAAGACAAAGGATAAGACAAAGGATAAGACAAAGGATAAGACAAAAGGATAAGACAAAGGATAAGACAAAAGGATAAGACAAAGTATAAGACAAAGGATAAGACAAAGGATAAGACAAAGCTATAAGACAAAGGATAAGACAAAGCTATAAGACAAAGGATAAGACAAAGGATAAGACAAAGCTATAAGACAAAGGATAAGACATAAGACAAAGGATAAGACATAAGACAAAGGATAAGACAAAGGATAAGACAAAGGATAAGACAAAGGATAAGACAAAGGATAAGACAAAGGATAAGACAAAGGATAAGACAAAGGATAAGACAAAGGATAAGACAAAGGATAAGACAAAGGATAAGACAAAGGATAAGACAGTCTAAGACAAAGGATAAGACAAAGGATAAGACAAAGGATAAAGACAAAGGATAAGACAAAGGATAAGACAAAGGATAAGACAAAGGATAAGACAAAGGATAAGACAAAGCTATAAGACAAAGGATAAGACAAAGGATAAGACAAAGGATAAGACAAAGTATAAGACAAAGGATAAGACAAAGGATAAGACAAAAGGATAAGACAAAGGATAAACACAAAGGATAAGACAAAGCTATAAGACAAAAGGATAAGACAAAGGATAAGACAAAGGATAGACAAAGGATAAGACAAAGGATAAGACAAAGGATAAGACAAAGGATAAGACAAAGGATAAGACAAAGGATAAGACAAAGGATAAGACAAAGGATAAGACAAAGGATAAGACAAAGGATAAGACAAAGGATAAGACAAAGGATAAGACAAAGGATAAGACAGGTAAAGTTATAAGACAAAGGATAGACAAAGGATAAGACAAAGGATAAGACAAAGCTATAAGCAAAAGGATAAGACAAAAGGATAAGACAAAGGATAAGACAAAGGATAAGACAAAGGATAAGACAAAGGATAAGACAAAGGATAAGACAAAAGGATAAGACAAAGCTATAAGACAAAGGATAAGACAAAGCTATAAGACAAAGGATAAGACAAAGGATAAGACAAAGGATAAGACAAAGCTATAAGACAAAGGATAAGACAAAGGATAAGACAAAGGATAAGACAAAGCTATAAGACAAGGATAAGACAAAGGATAAGACAAAGGATAAGACAAAGGATAAGACAAAGGATAAGACAAAGGATAAGACAAAGGATAAGACAAACTATAAGACAAAGGATAAGACAAAGGATAAGACAAAGGATAAGACAAAGGATAAGACAAAGGATAAGACAAAGGATAAGACAAAAGGATAAGACAAAGCTATAAGACAAAGGATAAGACAAAGGATAAGACAAAGGATAAGACAAAGCTATAAGACAAAGGATAAGACAAAGGATAAGAAAGCTATAAGAGAAAGGATAAGACAAAGGTATAAGACAAAGGATAAGACAAAGGATAAGACAAAGGATAAGACAAAGGATAAGACAAAGGATAAGACAAAGGATAAGACAAAGGATAAGACAAAGGATAAGACAAAGCTATAAGACAAAGGATAAGACAAAGGATAAGACAAAGGATAAGACAAAGGATAAGACAAAGCTATAAAGACAAAGGATAAGACAAAGGATAAGACAAAGGATAAGACAAAGGATAATACAAAGGATAAGACAAAGAGGATAAGACAAATGGATAAGACAAAGGATAAGACAAAGGATAAGACAAAGGATAAGACAAAGGATAAGACAAAGGATAAGACAAAGGATAAGACAAAGGATAAGACAAAGGATAAGACAAAGGATAAGACAAAGGATAAGACAAAGGATAAGACAAAGGATAAGACAAAGGATAAGACAAAGGATAAGACAAAGGATAAGACAAAGGATAAGACAAAGGATAAGACAAAGGATAAGACAAAGGATAAGACAAAGGATAAGACAAAGGATAAGACAAAGGATAAGACAAAGGATAAGACAAAGGATAAGACAAAGGATAAGACAAAGGATAAGACAAAGGATAAGACAAAGGATAAGACAAAGGATAAGACAAAGGATAAGACAAAGGATAAGACAAAGGATAAGACAAAGGATAAGACAAAGGATAAGACAAAGACAAAGGATAAGACAAAGGATAAGACAAAGGATAAGACAAAGGATAAGACAAAGGATAAGACAAAGGATAAGACAAAGGATAAGACAAAGGATAAGACAAAGGATAAGACAAAGGATAAGACAAAGGATAAGACAAAGGATAAGACAAAGGATAAGACAAAAGGATAAGACAAAGGATAAGACAAAGGATAAGACAAAGGATAAGACAAAGGATAAGACAAAGGATAAGACAAAGGATAAGACAAAGGATAAGACAAAGGATAAGACAAAGGATAAGACAAAGGATAAGACAAAGGATAAGACAAAAGGATAAGACAAAGGATAAGACAAAGGATAAGACAAAGGATAAGACAAAGGATAAGACAAAGGATAAGACAAAGGAAAGATAAGACAAAGGATAAGACAAAGGATAAGACAAAGGATAAGACAAAGGATAAGACAAAGGATAAGACAAAGGATAAGACAAAGGATAAGACAAAGGATAAGACAAAGGGATAAGACAAAGGATAAGACAAAGGGATAAGACAAAGGATAAGACAAAGGATAAGACAAAGGATAAGACAAAGGATAAGACAAAGGGATAAGACAAAGGGATAAGACAAAGGGATAAGACAAAGGGATAAGACAAAGGATAAGACAAAGGATAAGACAAAGGATAAGACAAAGGATAAGACAAAGGATAAGACAAAGGATAAGACAAAGGATAAGACAAAGGATAAGACAAAGGATAAGACAAAGGATAAGACAAAGGATAAGACAAAGGATAAGACAAAGGATAAGACAAAGGATAAGACAAAGGATAAGACAAAGGATAAGACAAAGGATAAGACAAAGGATAAGACAAAGGATAAGACAAAGGATAAGACAAAGGATAAGACAAAGGGATAAGACAAAGGATAAGATGAGACAAAGGATAAGACAAAGGATAAGATAAGACAAAGGATAAGACAAAGGATAACACAAAGGATAAGACAAAGACAAAGGATAAGACAAAGGATAAGACAAAGGATAAGACAATGGATAAGACAAAGGATAAGACAAAGGCAAAGGGTAAGTTAAAAGGATAAGACAAAGGGTAAGGCAAAGAATAAGGCAAAGGATAGGACAAAGGATAGGGCAAAGGATAAGGCAAAGGATAAGGCAAAGGATAAGACAAAGGATAAGGCAAAGGATAAGGCAAAGGATAGGACAAAGGATAAGACAAAGGATAGGATAAAGGATAAGACAAAGGATAAGACAATGGCGTATGTGTATTAATTGGTCAAGCGGGTCTTTCTAAAAGGATTAATTTGTTGGCAAGACCTGCTTGACCTGTTAGCTTTTACACAATGGCGTATGTGGATATTTAGAATATGCACGGATATTTGAAGGCAAAATAAGAGCACTGTACATTAGTGGTGATAAATTGCTCATCTTCCGCCTTCTCTTATTGAATAACCTCTTATGAGATTGAATGCGTACGTGGTCATCACTCGCATCATTGATTTCATGAATTGTAAGTAGAATACCCATTTTATAATTGTAAGCTGGCTAGTTTAGCCGTATGGATCCTTCATTTTGTAGTGAAATTCTATCTTTCACAAAAAAAAAGGATCTTCTAAGGTTAGATGTATTACATACTTTAATAATTTCTTGTGAATATTAGAAAGTTGTTTTGCGATCCAGAAGTTGTGTGTTCAATCGTTGACTTTGACTTGTGGATTGTTTTTAGGGGTTCAAGAAAAAGCGAAGGACGTATTTGAGATCAGTGGAGTAAATTGTATAGCAATAACAGATAGAAGAGAATCGAGAAGGACGTGTCGAACCGTTGGTTGACGAGAAGTGCGAGCGACTCGATTTGATCGGACCGTCTAATGAGTGGACTCGGTGGGATGAGGAGCCAAAATGAAGGCGGAGAGCTCCTTGTGAATGCGATGTCCAGCCGACTACCAAGGACTAGGACCATGAGCAGAAGAGCGACTAAGCAAGATTCAAAAGCGCGTTCCTTCTTGGAAGCTTCGTAGTTCGTCCTCTCTGTGTCTCTCTCTCGCTCTCTCTTTGTGTGCGAGTTCTCTGTGTGAGTTGCTTCCTTTCTCGGATAGGGTATTCTCTCTAGCATGAGCACAAAAGGCGGACATAGCGGGGAGATATCGTCGTAGGTAAAGTCGTTCAGTTCCACCTGTTTGTCTGAGAAGAGAGTCGGAATCAACCTTCTGTTATTTCTCATGGATGGTGTCCGTTCCGTTCTTTTGCTTACGTCCCTAAAATGGTTAGGTATTACGTTCTTTGGGTTTTCGGTGACTTTTGAAAGGCTGCGACTTGGATCCAGGTTCCGGCACCAAATCGTTTTTTCTGGGTTAGTGCCGCTTTTGCTTCTACGTCATTGGTTTCTTCTGTTTTCTCGGATACGAGAGTATCTAGATCGAGGCCTACTTGTTTTTTGTTTCGCTCTGCACATCCTGCTGTTGTCTCGCCCAATTCTCCCTTCCTGTTAGGGAATGGGCCTTCCTTGTTCAGCCACTCGCCGTTACCCGGGGGCAGCTCAACCCCGCTCCTTCTCATTTGCCTAATTAATATTGCTATGTAATGCTGGTAATGGCAGTAGTTGTCCAGAAGGAATAAGGAGTTCTATGAATTGGTATTCATGTGGGTTAGCTATTCCTTGTCATCCGACATGAGTTCTTGATGGCCTTCCGATGCCCTTTCTTGGAATTGTCCAGTTTGTGTATTACTGCACATCTTCCATCATTTGCCAGTTTTTATGTCCCAGCTCATGCCTTCTCTTGATTTTCATGATGTTCGACCACCTTTAGTATCTTTTCTCGCATATTTTGTGACTACTGTAAATTATTGAAGCATCTGGCTCCGTATCTTTGTAGCTATTCATTGTGATTAAAAGTGGTCCTAGGGTAGTAAACAGCTTGGTGCGGATTAATTTTTTGACGCTTTGTGAAGCTTATGCTGATAACGCATGGTTCTTTCCGTGCAGCAATCTCATTCTCATGGGCTATTGCATTTTGTTTGCTGAGAGATGACTGAAGCTGGCACTAATGCTCCTCAGATGGTGATGGTGCATCCATTGGTTGAAGTGAGTACTGTTCGTAAAGTGGATTCAGTTTTATGCCACTTCAGTCATTTTGTTTTGTTGCCTGTGACCATATTGGTGATTATGGCAGTAGGTTGGAGGCAGATCATGTTGCTTGTGTACTTCAGTTCTACTCTGCTTCTGCATAACATACATCAGTATGCTCATTTTTTTGGTTGCATTGTTAATGATATGTGTTTGTGTGTATGCTTTCTTGTTCAGATGAGCCCATTGGAAGAACAAGCAGACCGTGAAGAAGTAAAAGACTTCGTTATCTCACCTTCAAGAGTGAGAAAGTTTCAGGTCTCCCCCGACTGTGGATTTTCAGATTTCACACAGCCATGGTCCTCCAGAAGAATAAGAAATAGGACTTTCTATAGCATTTACACGGTATTGGTCAAAGCAAAAATCAACGTGCTATTACCTTTTGGCCCTCTTGCGGTTGCGCTCCATTATCTAACGGGGAAGCATGTAAGTCCTGGCATTCATTTATTGATTTTTCCTTCACTGAAATTGGGTTCACCCTTTTCTCTTGCTTATTTTATCTGTCTGGTATTCATAAGGCACTTAATGATTTCTCTAAAATGTGGTGTTTCTTGCCAAGCACGTACTTATTTTAACTATCAAAGTTTACAAACTTTTCTATCTGTAATTTATTTTTGCGGCTGTGTGAAAGATCTCTACAAAGCTCACATTGACATATTAAGTAAAATTGATACACAAGAAAACTGATGAGCCTTTGTAATGTTCATTCTATTATGATGGTATCATTTATTGTGCTTTTGCATCTTTTTGCTGGGACTGCTTTTGTGAAAAGATCCAAGGAAAACTTTAAATACAATGACTAATGCCATATTCAAAAACTGATAGAAGTGTGATGACACTGCCCCTTATTTTTTATGCACTGTAATCAGTTTGCAACTTTCTGGATCACCCTTCATAAACATTTAAGTTCTTTGTGCTCAGTGTTACTTATGGACTTCTCTTATTGCAGGGGTGGGTTTTCCTTTTCAGTTTGGTGGGCATAACACCATTAGCTGAACGTTTGGGCTATGCTACAGAGTAATTTTCTGTCCATGGGTTTGGTATATGTTATTTTGTAGATACTATGTTGGCGGATGTGACAAAGAGGGGTTAAACTGAATTTTTTGACTATGGAGAAAATTAATTAATTTTAATTTAGTAGAACAAGGACAAAAATATATGAAACTAAAGTCTAATATTTTGAACGATACAGCTGATATAAATTTTAACATTTGCTACACATTGATCCCCTCTAACAAGATGGAATAATTGATAGGGACATCACACGTAGTGCAGATTGCCTAAAATGAAGAGATCTCTTTGATAAGATGTCAGTCAAATCAGAAGGTAAATATTATAAAGCTCCAACAAGAATAACAATATTTATGTGCCAAGTTTTGGCTTATACTTATCAATATGTGCAGAAAGTGTTAGCAGAAAAAAGTGAAGATGTTGAGGTAGATATGTAGCACAAGAAAATATCAGATTTATAATGAGATTACCGGAGGAAAAGTTGGTGGGATACAGATAGAAGAAAAAACAAGAGAAAGGCCTCAAAAGTGTTGGAAGGGAACTATAAGACATGATCTTGCTTTTCTTGAGTTAAATGTGAATATAACACATACCTGACTAAGAAACCATGTAGTCAATCCCCCTTAGTGTGGTAGAACACTTGTTTCGGTTACAAAAATCCCTTCTTTGTTACTTTTTCTTGGTTAAGGTCATTTTTGTTTTGTCATAAGCAAAACAACCTGAAACCCTCTGGTTATTTACTTTGTTTAGCATTGGACTCATTTCTTGTTCTGCCTGTTGTTGAAATGCCCCTCAAATGCCAATATTCTAGAGGATTATGTAGAACAAGCTTGACGTGTAGGCCCTTGCTGTTTCTTTTACATTTTTGAGTGTCGAAATTGGTATCTTCTGAAATCTTTCCTACTGCTATATAAGGTCCTCTCAAGATCTTACATGTAGCAATTTGCATCAAATGATGGGATTGTAGAAATACAGTATCTGATTTTGAATTTCATTTAAAAGGACATGCATTTTTCCAACTTCATATCTTTTGGTGTGCTTGCCAACAAGTATCTTTGTGTCTATTGTGGGTTTTATTGATGTGGATGCTGTATTTTTTCATATTTGTAGGCAACTTGCCTTCTTCACTGGACCAACAGGTACTTTTCACTCAATATGCTTCTCTCTTCTTCTTTTTCCAGTACGCCCCAATGTGCAAATGGCGTACATCTCATGAAGTCCTAAATTCACTAGAGCATCATGCCTGTTCATGCTGCATAGTGTAATCGTGCTTAGAGTGTTTCCTGTGGTGCTTGATATTTTGTGTTGGTTCTTCCTATGAAAGGTCATAGTAGTTGATTCTCCTAGCTGCAGATGTACCAGGTG
This sequence comes from Brasenia schreberi, assembly GCA_036023115.1. Taxonomy (NCBI): domain Eukaryota; kingdom Viridiplantae; phylum Streptophyta; class Magnoliopsida; order Nymphaeales; family Cabombaceae; genus Brasenia; species Brasenia schreberi. The sequence continues at coordinate 16,618 of JAYKKT010000052.1, forward strand.
ATGCCGTCTTATCAAGTAGTTCAATGCAAACGAAAAATCTTGCAGTCTCAAACAAATGCATCCTGGTGTGTAAAGGTTCCAAGAAAGTAAGAGAAAAGGAGGTCGAGACAAGTATCAAGCATAACAAAGAACTAGTTTTGCTGTATGTTGTTAGGTGGTTACATAAGTCATATTTATGAAATGGGATCCAAAATCTTGATCTGATCATCTATTAAGTATATGAGCATCACCTGACATGGTATGTCTGTCAAAAAGGTCATATTGTCTGTGGCATATGCCTACCCATTATCAACATGACATACTTGTTGGGTTTGAATGAATTTTTTTGTTGTAAGAACCGGTATTGACTTGCAAATCAGCACTTGCTTTCTATAAGATAGTTGCCTCCTGAGTCCTGACAAGTGCATTGGCTGAGAGTTCACTCATGTGTTTTAACTTTTAATATAGTTTCTTTTAACCTTTCCTGTACAGATTTACCTGTCTAACAGTAAACTTTTTTGCATTGATTAGTGTTCCTTAAGTTTATATTGTATTCGATATTTTCACTACTTTTCACTGTTGATGATTACAGTTGGTGGGCTCTTGAATGCTACATTTGGCAATGCAACTGAAATGATCATTTCCATTTATGCTTTAAAAAGTGGAATGATACGTGTTGTCCAGCAATCACTTCTTGGCTCTATTTTATCAAACATGCTACTAGTGCTTGGTTGTGCTTTTTTCTGCGGTGGAATTAGGTACTGCAAAAAGGATCAGCGCTTCAGCAAGGTATTGATAAAGGATTAGGTTGTGAATTGCTTATCCAGCTAGAAGAGTGAATGATGTGTTCCATATATTCAGGAAGCTGCTGTCGTGAATTCGGGCCTATTGCTAATGGCAGTTATGGGTATCCTTTTCCCAGCTGTTCTACATTTCACGCACACAGAGGTTCACTTTGGGAAGTCGGAGTTGGCACTTTCAAGGTTTAGTAGTTGTGTCATGCTGTTGGCATATGCCAGTTACTTAATATTTCAGTTGAAGAGTCACCCAAATCTTTATAAGCCAATTGATGAGGTTGGTTCTCCAAATCTTGCTGTGCTTATTCTTATGCTTGTGCTCTTTGTAGTTTCTTTTTTCTTTCCTTATGCTTGTCTTCATAAGATAGATCTGCAGACAGGCTCACCTGCTCCAACATATTCCAGTAAAAAATTGTTTGATATTTGATGCTGTAGAAGTATGACCATGTGTTAGTGGTCTCATCCAACAACCTATTTCCAGATAATATTTTGGAGGAACGAGTTTAATCCACTGCACGATCTACTTGGGCAGTGAATTTATTGTTTGTGTTACAAGTACTTCTGGATAGCGAATAAATACATATTATATATGAGAATATGCAGGAAGTTAAGAAAACTGCATTTATCATATCATAGTCAACCAATATATGTAGTTGTATGCTGTCCATTCCTGTTCCATTATTGCTCAAAAAACTAGGTTGACTGGTCAATACTGGCTTCCATGTGACCAATATGACGAGACACGTAACCTGTAGGTAATTTTCTTTATGAAAAGAATCTTGCTGCATGCTTATGTTATGGCTCAATGTAGGATTTGACGCAATTTTTAAGGTAGCAGAGAACATTTTTGTGCAAACTACTCTCTTCTTCTAAGGTGGAACTACTAATGCGCTTGGTTCTGGATATACACATGCAACAGTCCACAATCAACTTAATAGAAACTTACGTGACAATGTTTGAATACATGGAATGGAAGTGTCTCCATCAGAACAAACATGAAGAAAGTTTATGGAAGAAAAAACTGGCATTAAAGCATACAGTGTAAACGCCCTGAGTCAGGAATAAAAGAGTCACAATTTCCTGACTTTCACTTTGGTACCATATAAAATGCCTGTGGTGGGAATCTCACCTTAACTTACCAAAGGAACTGGAGAAAGTGTGACTTAATTCTGTTCTACTTGTTGAATATTTGGTATCAGATTTCTTTCTGTATGCACCTCATCTGCTATTTATTAGTATCTCTGAAGCAGAAATTTGATTCCCTTCTCAAAATTCAAAAATTTGAAAAAAATTCTAGGAAATCACAATTAATATTGAAGGCTCCCATGAGGATGAGGAAGCGGAGGTTGCTGAGATAACGCAGTGGGAAGCTATTTCCTGGCTTACTGTTTTGACAGCTTGGATCTCCATTCTTTCAGGTTACCTCGTCGATGCCATACAGGTAATACATCTGGGACACTATTCTTTTTCTCATTCGTTTTATTCTTCCATGCCACATTATCATGGATGTCATTTGTCATCTTATTAGATGACTTTTGGTAAGTCGATCTTTATTTTTTCTCTTCTATCCGTAATAGTCTTTCTGAATGTTGTACTTATTTGAAATATGTGAGATGTAGCAGAATCGGATGTTAGAACTTGCTTGTGGAACTTGTGGCTCCAAATTTTATAAGCCGTACTGATATACTCTAAGATGGCTCATCAAGTGTTTGAGTTGGTGGTCTTAACTTTAAGGGTTACAACCCCCTAAACTTTAGTTGGGTTGCAGTTTATATATGGTCTAAATTGTGATGCAGAGGCTTCCTCTTGTGTTTCTTCAGCTGCTCTGGGTAACTTCTTCCGTATCCACTTCCAACCTTTAGAATCCGAAAACCTGGACCACTACTCTCATAATGTACAGAAGTGAGTATGTAAAATGCTAGTTTGTCATGTAAATACTCCCATGTTTATTTGCTTGTTTATCAACAACTGAAAAAGTACGACGATTCAGTTTATCTTGTATTCTGGAAAGATCCCTTTTTGTCTTGATATTGGTATGATAAGACACTGACATACTTCTATATTGTACAGTTCACCTATTGTTAAGTTCATATATGCTGATATTTCCCTGTGAAAAAGGAAAGCTATTAATTTATCAAAAGATTTTTCGTTCTTGAGGTTTTCTCAGGGATGAGATTAACATCAACTACAACAACAATAACAACTAAGCCTTTTCCCATACTAGATGGGGTCGGCTACATGGATTCTTTGTTTCCACAGAGCCCTATCATAATTTGTAGAATCCATGGTAAATAAGTCTGACAAAGTTTTACGTTGGCTGTCGGAAGCCTAACGCAGCCCTCCTCCTTTATCCGGGCTTGGGACCGGCCATGCAAGGGTGATCCCTTATATTGGGCGAAGTATGGTCAATATTGTAAATATCATATCGTTTGATACAATAATATTGTATATCAGTAACTAGATCATATTGATTCAGGTACCTGTATTGTTGGGGATCATTTGTCATTCATTATATCGTGGATCGGACTGTATCACTGCGGTACATCAGTGTACCATACCCATATCATATAATGTTGTATGATGCTAATATATAAAGTTTTTGCTGTACATTGAAAGTGTATGTACCAGCAACAGCAACAGCAACAGCAACTATAGGTACTATAAATCCTGATGTTAGGTCTGCTGTACCAACAATAGAAGGATACGTTGGGTTCTAGTTCTACCATTGCTGCTGCAGCTAGGCTCATTACTGATTAGGCCTGTTGCACTGTACCAGTAGCATGCAAGCTGTCATAAACACATGCCTAATCAAATGTTGCTTATTATATAATCTATTCTAAAGCATTTTTAATAAGAAAAGTTGAAAAAGTATTATTTTTGAAGTACTTTTTAATAAATAAAATAATTAACTAATTAATTAAAAAAACTCTGCTCATGTAAGGGAACACCCTTGCATGACCAGTCCGAAGCCTGTAATAAGGAGGAGGGTTGTGTTAGGCTTCCAATAGCCAGCATAAAACTTTGTCAAGACATATTTACTATGGATTCTATAAATTATGATAGGGCTCTAGCCGACCCCATCTAGTATGGGAAAAGGGCTTTGTTGTTGTTGTTTACTTTTTAATAAATAAAAAATCTAGTATAATATTGTATTATACTTTTTAACGAAATTAGAAGAGTATATAAACCGTAATTTCTACCAACGTATTCAAAAGAATGAAGCTGAAGATGCTCTTAAACTTACGAGGGCTGGTAAATATGTAGGACTAGACAATATTCTTGTAGAAGTATGGAAAATCCTAGGAAAGACGGATACTACTTGGCTTACTACAACAACAACTACTTGGCTTACTAAGATTATTTAATGAAATATAAAAAACAAATGATGCTTAAGAAATAGAAGAAGAGTAGAATTATACCCATATATAAGAATACGGGAGACATTCATAGTTGTGCAAATTATCAAGGTTGAGTCATGCTATGAAATTATGAAAAAGAAATTATCGAGTACGGAGAACCAATTTGGATTCATGGCATGATATTCTATTGAGATGTCTTATGGGATATTTTAGAGAAAAAGAACCTTTCCATAATATTTATTGATTTAGAAAAAGTTTACGATAGTGTATCGAGATATTTTTTGAAAAACTTTGAAAAAGAGAGGTATTTTATTGACATACATCAATCTTATAAGAAACATGTATGACAGTGCGCAAACATGTGTTAGGACCTACGAAAGAATTAGAGATTTCTTTGAGGTTATATTATTTCAGATATTTTATATCACAAGAAGTTTGGTCCATGGTTTCGAGTGTTGAGTAGTTAATTATTAATCTATACAAAAGATATTTATAGCATAAATGAAGATATTGAGATGGACGAGTGGTCATACAAGAAAAGACCGTATACGTAATGAGGTTATTAGAAATAAATTGGGAGTGGCACCAATAGATGATGACAACAACTACAACAACTAAGCCTTTTCCCATACTAGAGGGGTCGGCTACGTTGATTCTTTGTTTCCACATAGCCCTATCTCGTGCCATGTTAGCAGTTAACTCACAATAAGCTAGATCATTCTTTATTGTTTCTTTCCAACACTTTTGTGATCGTCCTCTACCTCTTTTAATACTTTTAAAATTTATTTTTCATACTCTTCTTTTGATCTTCTTTTTATATGTCCAAACCATCTTAAACGATATTCTCTCATTTTATCCTCTATTGGTGCCACTCCTAATTTGTTTCTAATAACCTCATTATGTATATGGTCTTTTTTTGTATAACCACTCATCCATCTCAACATCTTCATTTCTTTTGTACATGTTGATGATTAACTACCAAACACTAAGAACCATAAAACATGGCAGGTCTAATTGCTGCTATGTCATATTTACCTTTTAATTTATGGAAACTCGTTTAAGACGGTTTGGACACGACCAAAAAGAATGATTTAACTTATGTTGAGTTAAATGTTAGCATGACACATGATCGAGCTCTATGGAAACAAAGATTTCATGTAGTCGACCCCATCTAGTATTTGAAAAGGCTTAGTTGTTGTTGTATAATATTATATTGTACGATATAACATGTTTATCATGTACCAATCGGGCCCAATATGGTATTTGCATAAAAGTTTTTTTTCTTGGTGATGCATATCTTAAGCAGCTTCTTCTTTTACTAAATCCACAGATGCCCTTGGGAAAATGCAATTATTTATCCTAATCAATCTTAATGCAACTTGCAAACATTCTCCCATCACGTTCCATATATTGTATAATATGAACAATGAAAATATAGCAACCATTTCAGACCCTTTCCATACCATACTAATTTATACTAATCAATTAGATCTCCTTTTCATATTCTTTTGTTTCCCTCATCTTCAAGCCAAGTTAGGGTGCTTCCCATGTGTTCGAATCTTCAGACTGATAGAATACTTTCCTTTTGCTTTACCACAGTCCTTAATGCCCCATCTAGTATGAGAAAAGGCTTAGTTGTTGTTGTTGTTGCAGTCCTTAATGACTTCATAAATTAGCTCCAGGAGCACTGATTCTTGTGCTGTTGAGTCTTGTATGGCAATTCTTCTTGATCCTTTTTTGTGGGGAACATACTTATGATGTCCTCTCTGTTAACTTCCCTCTTTCGCTTGTTTTGGTACCTTTGGTTTGTTATTTTTGTACTTTATGATACAGAATAACAAGTTTTGCATTCTGATTCTTTTGGGGATTGATTACAGGGAGCATCTGACTCATGGAACATGCCTGTAGCTTTTATCAGTGTCATCCTTCTCCCTATTGTAGGAAACGCTGCAGAGCATGCCAGTGCAATCATGTTCGCAATGAAAGATAAACTTGTGAGTGTGGTTCAGTAAATGATCTGGTGTACTGTGGAAGTTTTGGTCATTTAATCCTATCAAATCTGGATTTTTAATTGAATCAGTTGTCCAAAAGATTCAGAAAATTGGTCAGGATGAAGTTAATTGGAACCGACAAATTTAATTGTAGAATCAAGCCTCTTCCCACGCTAAGTGGGTCTGCTGCATGGATCCTTTGTTGCTGTTGTGCTCAATCTTGAGCTATATTGAATTAAGTCCTACAAAGCGGGATCATGTTATATTATTTTTTCCAATACTTTTGGTCGCCTCCAATTTTAAACCACCTTGCTAACTGTGTCTCTAATTACCTTGGCAGTGGTATTGTTTTTCCTTTTGTGTCCAACCATGCACTTCAACATTTTAGTTTCTGCCATGGACATCTTTTGCAATGGCTGTCACCCCACCACTTGGCATTATGGAGTATCGCCAGTCATATTGATGTTTTATAATATGCACCTTTCAATGTTAATGGTATTTGTCGTCACACCAAATATGTAATGCGCATTTTGAATTCCATTTTAACCAGCCTGCACTAATTCTTTCTCTGTGTAATTTTTCCATCTTTCTAGAGTACAGCCGTAAGTAATTTAAAATTATCCCTTTTTGGATGTAATGGGTACAATTTTAGAACTTTTGTTATTCTCTGTAATTCAAATATCAAACTTGATTTCTATATGTTTTGTCTTTGTAACTCTTCTCGTGTCATCTACCAACAGAATGCCATCTCCAAATATAATGAATTAAAGTACTTCATCTTAAATGTGTTTTACTGGTTCATCCATTATCAAAATGAAGAGACATGGACTAAGCATTGTCCACTGGTGTAATCAAATATTAACACTAAAGAATTTGGTTATCCATTTATATGTCTTATACAGGTTGCTTTAAGTAAATAGCCCCTCAATAATTTTCATAGTGTAAGTACAAAATTGTTTCTCTTTTCCGCTAGATATTTGTCTCAACTTTGTTTGAATGGCAAAATACTGGGTTAATAAATAGAATTGAATTTCAGAAAATAAAAGCACAATAAAATCAATAAATATTATGAATAATTAAGACGCACATCCCTTATGCAAGGAATAATTCTTTATCATTATTGAACATAAATAATATAATTTATCTAATCTGTTAATATGTTTTAATGATTAGTTAACTTTCAGATGTTCGCTTCATGTTCATAAAGAACTTATTTTTTCTTCAATTCAGTAAAACCTAAATCAATGATGCATGACAAAGTTGGTCTAATTCAGTCTGATTTAGTTGATTCAAGCCCAAATGTGGTCAACTTAAAGGCCATAAAGTGAGCCCTGCATCAAATCCTTTTGGTGCCGATCACCTGGATTGGCCAATTCAGATAGATTTTGAATTGGTTTAACCAATTTCTTTCTGCAGGATATCTCCTTGGGAGTTGCAATAGGATCGTCTACACAGATATCAATGTTTGTGGTATGTTTCTGAAGTGATTTAAAATTAACTTTGATTGTTACTCTTGGTGTCACCTCATTATCTTATTCATCAATGTAATATATTAAGTTAAAAGTGTAATGGATAGTGATTACATAACTGCTGTCTAAAATTGCAATGAAATGAAAGAGAATTTCGTTCAAAGATGTTTAGTGCACAAAAGTGGTTATAAGAATTGTGGGTAGGGGAGGGGTGGCTGAGAGTGGCAATTCTGCAATAAGACAACCAGTAAGAGAAAGGGACAGTAGTAACAGTAAAAAAAGGTGCCCTACATGCTGTTCTTAACTGTCCAATAAGTTAGAAACAGGATTTGACTTTGGCCTGTGCTTTGATATTCTCTCTTCTTGCAGTTACTTAACATGATTGTGATGCTATGTAATTGCAGATTCCTTTTTGTGTTGTTATTGGCTGGGTGACTGGAAAGCCGATGGACCTGAACTTTCAATTATTTGAAACGGCAACACTTTTCATAACAGTTCTAGTAGTCACATTTATGCTACAGGTTTGTGTCTAAGAAAACTTGGTTCTTATTTTAGTCATATTCATTTTCTATCCAGAATCCAACACGTGTGGTCCAACCAGGATATTCAGTTACTGCTGCTTTACATCTAGCTTTTGTCTGAAAGATCTGTCCCGTTCTTGAGCATAATTCTGACATTTTACACATTAAAAAGGAACCGATAGACCGGAATTGTGGTTTGTGTTGTGCGTCCTATTTGTTTCATGAACATTTTAATTTTGAAACGCCAAAAGTCAGAACAGCTGACTAGATAACCATCTTTCTTTAGCATTTGGATTGAGTGTTTCTTTAGTTTGAATATTTTAACATATCTATTTGTGTATGTTGCAGGAAGGTACTTCAAATTACTTCAAAGGGGTCATGCTAATTCTTTGCTATCTTATTGTTGCTGCAAGTTTCTTCGTGCATGTTGATCCTAAAATGAGTAAGTACAAATTGAGGTTCTTGTCCTATGTCACACGGGTGCGGGTGCGGGATACGACAAATTTCAAAAATTTTGGGTGCGGCGACACGGCTAGGGTATATAATATTGAAGCTACAACAAGTGAGACATCAATTAACATAAGTATATGACAATAGCAAGTACACAACTTTATATTAAAGCAAAACACAAACTGTAAACAACTACTAATTTCATCATAATACACAAATCAATATTGACTATCCGGACCCATTTATCCAAAAAGACCCAAACTTCAAAATCGATACCAAATTTTGAAGCATGGAATATCCACACAAAAGGAAGTGAAGAAGGTTCACATTGAGATACTTTTCTACATTCATCGGCGGAGTTTCATGGGATATGATGGAAGACAAGCTGAAGGAGCATTTTGGAAACTATGGTGAGGTAACTCAGGTGGCCATCATGGGAGATAAGGTCACGAGTCGACTAAGAGGCTTCGGTTTCATCGTCTTCACGGATTACTCCCTCTTTGATTAGGTTCTCCAGGATAAATACACCATAGACGGCAGAACCGTGAGTTACCAAAAAAAATACTTTTTTTTTGCACGGTGTCGGTGTCGAGGTCGACACTCCACCTCTTAGAAGTGTATGTGTGACTTAGTTCGTGTCTGTTAAGTAATTTCATTTTTCTTTGATCACATTACTTCGAAGGAGTCGTGCTAATTCTTTGCTATCTTATTGTTGCTGCAAGTTTCTTCGTGTATGTTGATCCTAGAATGAGTAAGTCTCACAATTTGAGGTTGTTGTATGTGTGTGGGTGAATTCATTTTTCTTTTAGCACAATTTATTTGAAAGTCTCAGGTCACACATACAAATCGCACAGGCGTTTCATGTAAGCACAAAACATGTTAGGTTTTTATTTGGATACTTTACAACAAACAACAACTAAGCCTTTTCCCATACTAGACGGGGTCGACTACATGGATTCTTTATTTGGATACTTTATTTTAGTTAAATCACTACAGCAGCATTGGATTAGCTCACTGAGGAAGATGTTTCTGTTATGGTGTTTGTCACATTTTGGCCTAGCTGTTTGTGGAGAATATTACAGCAGAGAATTTCAGAACTCGAGCTTCCATGCAAGCACACCAGATTATCGGAAAGATTAGGCACCATGCCACCACCTCCATCCTTTGGATGGGTAGACGAGAGAGTTTAATCCTTTTGTTTGCTTTATGGTAACGAAAACAAAGTTATTTGCAGAAGGAAAATATGGACGCATTCAGAATCGAACTGCTGATATAATCCAAGCAATCATGTGACATGTTTCATATTATCATTATCATAAATCATTATGAATAGTCTCATTCAAAATTTCAAAGTTGTTATGAGGCCTATTTACAAGTTATGTTTCTTCCTCCTTTCTGTTCTGAAGTTTAAACTTGCCGCTGCCTTTCCATCCAAGTGTTCATTGATCTTTTGCCCCCTCTTGTAGTCCTTTGTCCTCATGCCATGGTTGGGTCAGCCTTGCAATAATGTAGCTGGTCTTCATGTCATATGTGAGTGTACTGTATGAGCGCTGAAGCTTTATGCCTCTAATAGCATCCACAGTCAAGTTTGTCAACATTTCTTCATCTTTTCTAGCGGTTCATGCTAAGGGAAGTTTCCAGCGCTGGTTTAGTATTGGTGGACTTTCAGTTGAGAGTTGCTAACGTGTTGAAATTGGCCTGTTATTCAGGTCTCTGTCCAATAATCTTAGAATATTAACCCTTTCTAATGTGTCGGTAACAAGTTCATAGATTTTTCGCAGGTGCTGATGATTAGCAGCAGCATGCCCCTCGATTTGGCCTTGCACCTGATGAAGGCAACCTTGACCGTGTGTATAAGCTTGTTGGTGTGAGTATCCATGTAGTCTCCACAGCTACTGCCGGTGCTTGAGTTGGCAATATGGTACCGGCATATTGAGTTGGCGTGTGAATCAGGGGCTGCTTGAGAGAGAGAGAGAGAGAGAGAGAGAGATTCTTTGGCAATGTGATACCGGCATACACTCTCTTGTTGTCTCTTTAAGTTGACCGAGCTATAAAGCCAAAGAATTCCTTCAATTTCATTTTTTTCTGTTTTACCATCACTAGTTGGTCATGCAATAGTGCTTCCACAATTTACTTTCCGAGTATTGTTGATTCAGATCTGGTATCATGTATGTGTTGATGGCTGTGAAGCTTCGGCATTTGTTCAAGTTGAAGCTTAGTGATCTTATTGAAGAGAAAACAACAGGGAGCGGACAATGCTTCCTAAACAGTTGGATATGAATCTGTAAGTGGGTCCAAACCATCGGCTCCGAATCCTGATTCTGGTTCTGGTACAGTTTCCTAAAACCTAATTATCAGCGAAATTATAGGAACTGTTTCAAAGACCCAACATGCATAATTTAGTGAGATAATTTTATATGAAGATGCAGTAATGTCTTCGAGAATGATTCCTTGTAGTTGTCCCTTCCAATGGAAGATAAGATACAATACAAGCTGTAGGATAATGGAAGTTTCAGATTCGACACGAAACCAACGGAAGCATAACTTGAGGAGTCTATGCTTGTGTTCTCACAAAGAGATAAAACAAACGGGTTGTTTCCTGTGAACCCATGCTCATGCACACATGAAATGCAATGAGATTTACTGGACGAATCGAACCTTTATTTGCTCCTTTCAGTACTCGAGCAACATAAGTAACTGAAGGGTAAGGACCTTGTCGTTCGCCAGTAGTAAACTAGATTTTGAGTGGTTAAACGTTTACCTGAAGTAGCATGTTTTCTCCAGTTCACTTGGAGAAACTAGAGACTCTTCACTATAGCAATGCTTGTAACCAATCCAGTAAACTTAAACACACTCTCTCCATATGTATGTCTGTGTGTGAAGTCAATAAGAAGATCCATAACTCCTAATTGATTTTAGGTGCTTCAAACCCAAGCGAAAAGCTAATATCTGAGTTTGGAATGCTAAAATAACTATATATGTTAAGCCCTAAGGTTCTCACCATGAATGGGAGAATATCATGTGCATTCGAGTGTAGGCAAAAACAAAGCGAAGAGTGTAGCAATCTAAATATAGGAAGCGAGTGAATTATTAACACTTATCCTTTGGCTAAATAGTTAGGATTTTACACAAGCATTTAAAATTTTGTGTGCAGAGTTGATTGCTAGATTCTGAGCGGTTCCTAATACGCGCGGGTGCTGTTTATATACACGTGACAGAAGCGATGAAGAGCCTGTTCGTCTTGCACTCAAGTGTGCACAGGCACGAGAGGACAGGTTCCCTCGAACGAGTTTATGAAGCCACGGTGTGCATATGTGCGTCTGAGTGTAAAAATATGTAGCACTGCATAAAAAGTTTCGCAAAACAAGTACGCATCCATAAATTCGCAAAAGTAACCGAGTTGACTCAATTAGTTTCCAGATAACTGCATCTCGTTACCTGGTGCTGCCTCGGCATATTGGCTGGCCGGGCAGTTTTTTGGCAAAATTTCTCTGATAATTAATCAATACTACCCCTCACAAACACGCACATGCACATACACACATAAGCATATATATATATATATATATATATATATATATATATATATATATATATATATATATATATATATATATATATTATAGAGAGAGAGAGAGAGAGAAAGGATGTTGCCACCTCTTACTGGTTCATAGCCATTCATTATCTTTTGGGACATGAATATCATCGAACATTGTTTTTTATAGTTCTAAAATATTTTTGCAACTTTACATGCTCTTAAAAAATTTAAGCACGAGTACATATGAATATACAGTGACAGAAATACGATAACAGGTTTTTATATTCTCTCTCTCTCTCTCTCACACACACACACACACACACACACACACATATATATATATATATATATATATATATATATATATATATATATATATATATAGAGAGAGAGAGAGAGAGAGAGAGAGAGAGAGTAATCCGTGCATACATTGAACCTTTCTCTCTCCCTGGTGGTCCCTCACCCCTACCCCCTTGCACATTCTCTCTTTTCTTTGTATTCTCGTCTTTTGTCTTGAGAGAGAAGCTTCCATCGTTCACGGTCGACCATGGTACCCACTTGTCTCTTTCTCTCTCCCTCTCTCTCGCGTCTTCACCATCAGCTGAAACAAAGGGGCATTTATTTGAGCGCCCCCACCCTCCGATTGCTTCTTAATGAAAAGGCGCATTTTGCCGAAGTTGCCTTGTCTGCTGCGATTTGAATTGAGAATTATGTACTGAACAATTGGTTGTCCTAATTGATTCCAAAGCTCAAATTGATGACCAAGCTCGAGTTTCCTAAGCTTCCTGTGTCATTCACAGGTCCTTTTCATAAATAAAGATGGTTGCATGAGGTAATGAGATTCGTAAGCAACTTCTCAATAACCTATCGCACCTTCCTTTGCAGCAAGGTCGCTTTGATGTTTGTAAACCACCAGCCATAACCTCATGTTAAACTTCGACTTTGGAGTTTGTAAACTGTCACCACGTAGCCTTTGCTGGCTTTAGTTTTATCTCTTTTCAATCCTGGGAAACTTGTAAACCGCCGCCACCTTCAAGGCTGAAGCCATATTAAGTAGGTGTTCCTTTTCAAAATTCATTTCAAACTAAATAAACCACCACAAACACATACTACATATCTGTTTGTGCAATGTTTTGTTTCCCATTCATGGTGCATTGCTTTTCTCAAGTATTTGCGATGTTTGATTAGCTTTTTTCAAACATCTCCATCTAAGGTATTAGGCATGTTTTTTAATTTTTAGAGTTTAAAGTACATGTTCTGTATCAAATGTACGAAGAGTACCAGCTTTTTGAAAATAACCACAAGTTGATATATGTATACTATTGTTTCTCTTTTACTTCGAAGATTACACGGACAGTAGAGTAGTGTCACTAAGATATGAATATAAGTCAGAAGCTTGCAGCTGAAAGATTAGATTATATTGAAAGATCGACATAGTGACACAGACACCTATAGGAGGTGGAGTGTCGACCCCAACACGGTGCGACACCGATACCGATACCGTGCGGCATAAGTATGCAAAAAAAAATTAAGGTAACTCACGGTTCTGCCGTCTATGGTATATTTATACCGGAGAACCCGATCGAAGAATAAGTGATCAGCGAAGATGACGAAACTGAAGCATCTTAGTCGACTCGTGACCTTATCTCTCATGATGACCACATGAGTTACCTCAACATAGTTTTCAAAATGCTTCTTCATCTTGTCTTTCTCCTATGAAACTCCGTCAATGAACAGAGGAAAATATCTCAACGCGAACTTTCTTCACTTCATTTTTTGTGGATATTCCACGCTTCCAAATCTGGCACCGACTTTGAAGTTCGGGTCTTTTTGGATAAATGGGTATGGATTTGTGAAGATTGATTTATGTATTATGATGAAATTAGTAGTTGTTTACCATTTATGTGTTTTGCTTTAATATAAAGTTGTGTACTTGCTATTGTCATATACTTATATTAATTGATGTATCGCTTGTTCTAGCTTGAATATTATATATAATATATAATATTACCCTAGCCGTATCGTCGCACCCAAAATTTTTGAAAATTTTCGTATCCCGCACCCGCACTCATGTGACGTAGGTTCAATGTGAACAATGATAAACAAGTACCTGAAGTTCAATACCAACAAGGGAAAAAAGTAGTGGGATTGGATTTTAATGATGCTCCTAAGAACCCTACAAAACAGTACTTCCAATTTTTTACACCCTCTACAGACATGAAGTCCGAAATATATGATGAAGCATACAACTTTTATAATTCTTATAGTAGAAAGGGGGTGCAATATATGTGAACATACCTCAAAAAAAGATAAATGTGGACAATTTGTTGGGTAATATTTACCTGTAGTAAGTAAAGAAGTAAGGATTAAAAAGTAATATGAAAAGAAAAATGTTGTTAAGAGATGTGATTGCATAGCAAGAATTTGTTTATGTTAAAAGATAAAAAAATAATTGACCTCTCTAAGCAAGTTAATGATGGTAGAAATTTTTTTTGGGTTGGATTGAAGCCAAGTGATATGATTAACATTATGACACGTGATGATGGCACTAAATATGTGCCTTTTACATGTATATAGTTATCTACAAAAATAAATAAGAGTTACTCAAGGATAGATTGGCAGAAAAAATTGAAATAGTTTGAACAGGAAAATCTAGAATGTGCATTTACACTATTCAAGTTGATGAAGGTGCAACTGTTTTTGGATGGATGATACGGCTAAGGAGGACTATTATTATTTTGGTGATTTAATTTTGTTTGACACAACGTATAAGAAAAACCAATATGATATGCCTTTTGCTCCTTTCACTGGTGCTAACTACCACAACCAATTGATTTTACTTTAATTTGCATTATTTGGGAATGAAAAAAGACTCTTTTGTGTGGTCATTTAAGGAATGGTTGAAAGCTAATATGTGGTTGAGCTCCTGAAGTTACCATTGAAGAAGTATTTCCAATTATGATTCATTATTTTTGTATGTGACATCACACAAAAATTTCCCGAACATCTCATTTCCCAACCATCTCACTAGCTTATATATATAGTATCTAAATTTTAAAGAGAAATGGAAAGAATGATTCTTAACTCGGAGAACAAAGAAGAATTGGAGGAGCAATGAAATGAGATGACACAAATATTTCCTAAGATGCTTGAAACAAAGTGTGTGACTGGTCTTTGCTGTAAGTCTTGGGCTTCTCACTACTCTCTTGAGATATTTTTAGCATGAATGACTACAACCAGTATAATGAAAGTACGAATGTCCTGTTTTCTAAATGGCTTCATTCTAGAACTCCACTGAGCCTCTTCGTGAAGAAACTTGATGATGGGGTTAAAGTACATCGGTATCAAGAAGAGTTATACTCAATTGCCGAATAAATGTTACAAATGTTGATTTTGAAATAAAGCAAGCATCGTAGGTACTCATATATTGCCAATGTTTAAGGTTGAATGTGTTCATCAATTGCCGAATCGTTATACTCTTAACAGGTTGATATGAAATGCAAAGGTTGACAGAATAAATCAATGTAGTTCCTTCATACAATGTACCGAGCTAAGTATATCAAAACTTTTAAAGAAACAAGTGGTTTCTTTAAAAATACACAAGTATATGAAAGAAGCCTTGAAGTGTGACGAGAGTTATAAAGAGGCATTAGATGATATTTATTCATCTCCAAGAAAAAATTTGCACAATTAAATTTTGATGATAAAGTTGATAAATGATAATGTCTATAATCAACAAAAGTCTATTATAGGTTCCAGAGAAGATGTGACTAATGGAATCATGTTACAAAATCGTGGAATCATATTACAGAATTGGGAAGATGTGTGTGCTAAAGGTAGTGGCTGTAAACACCCTAAATCAATTTCTTTTCAAACACCCCCATTTTTTAAAGCCCAAATGATTTAAAACCTTTTGCTTTAAAATGAAGATTTTAAATCTTTTAAAAGGTTTCAAATTAAAGGTTTTCAATTGAAGTTAAAAGGATAAAGCCCGAATGATTCGAGCAAATCAGGTGAACAGGTAAGGCCCACTTCAAGCCAGGATTGAGCTCACGAAAGATAAAGCCCGAAAGCAAGGGAGTGGACCACGTCAAAACCATATCTTCATCAACATCAAATCAAATGGGCTAGCTCTCACAAGGCAGCTCGAGTGCTTATCTTATCAAATCAAATTCAATCCACAATTTGCTTGAATCAAGTGTTGCATGTAGACCAAGGCTGAACGGTTTTTGCAAGTTGAAATATATTGAATTTGAGGGTTGATTCCAAAGATTTATCCAGCCTATATATCAAATTAAAATCGAGCAAGGTAAGACGAGATACACAAGAGGTTGATCAAGGCATGAAACCAAGCCTAGCCGAGTGCCTTCAAGTCCAATCGGCTAGGACCAAGGCATATGACTCAAGCTTAAACCAGCCCACATGGGTTTGGTCCATCCTTGACCATGAGGGACCACCAAATCACGTGAAATTGAAGACCTTATGGGCTGGGTTGGATCTTAGATCACCCGCCCCAAGGAAGGCCCTAGAAGACCCACCCTTGCCCTATAAATTGAGGCCAAGGGTGGGGCGTGAATCTCATCTTGAGAGAATTATCTTCGAGGCTATCAAGAGTACTGCACTTTTGGGGTTTTGTGAGAGTTTGAGAGCTACTAGGGAAGAGCTCAGAGAGGAAAGGGAGTGTAGAATTTAGGCCAAGGCTTAGTGAGAGTTTGAGTGATCAATCAAGGGGGGAAAGGGGGCAAGTGAGGGCCGGCCACCACCTTGGAGGCTGATTTTGTTTGGAAATTCGGGTAAGTACTGCTCTAACTTGTTTCATTCACATCTCTTCTTCATATTCAATTCAAAAGGAGTTATAGTAATGGAGCTTTGTCTCCCCCCATGATGTAATAGAAGTAGATGTTGCTGAAATTTTTCTTTCTCTTGATTATGTACTCTATGTGTTTGAGTTCTTGATTTACCTCTCTATATTCTATAAACACTCTATATCTTCTAATCTCCTCTATGCTTAAGCTATTACATATATTTCAATTCATTTTCCTTCAGCAATTTAATTCGTGATGTTGTTGTATTGTTGCATTTTAATTCGTATGAGTTTTGTATCACGTATGTTCTAAAAACCTAAAATCTGGTTTTCAGCATCTCTACATATGTTGATTGTTTGATTTTTAATTTTCCAATCTCTGCTCCAATCATTCCAAAATTTTGTACATTACTTCTATACACACAGGCTCCCTCTTAATAAAATTTGCAAGAATTTTAGGGTCGTGCAACCTCGTAATTAAAACTGTGTAAAATCAAGAAATTTTTTATAAATTGTCTGTCCATTCAGTTTTCCTTCAACAGAGCCTAGATATTCATCCCATAACTCTGTTTATAGGTGTCCAAAATCAATGATTTTTAATTAATTGGAAAGCTGACATCCATATCTTTCCAGCAAGACTAAATTCATTAAATTTGGAACTCTTAGCACCGAGATACATGCTCATCTTTGAGTCTCTTTATTTCTGTAACAGAACAGTTCTGGGTACCTAAGCAGAGGTACTTCCTGAAATTAATTCTGCAACATCACAACTCCGAATCAAAATATGAAAGATGTCTCAAACTCGGTACATCGCAAGCATAGTCCTGTAAAATTTTGATGATTTTTAGAAGTTGTAAAGCATTTAAAAATATTCAAGAAACAGGTCTTGAAAACAGAGTTTTCTGTTTTTCAGAACTTGTACATCTTGAAAAAATCAAGTGCACTTGTTTTCCATTCTCAAACACCTTTGCTTTCACGTGAATTTAGAAATATCACCTACTAGTTGGAATCTCTAAGCACTTAGACTGACCCTTAATCATCGGTTCAAAAAGGTTTAAAGCGAAAAGAGCCCGCTTAGCCACAACCCGTCAAATTTAACTTTTGCTAGTTTTTATAAAACTAGCTAGCATGCTCGCACACTAAGTAAAGTTGAAAGTTTTATTTAAAGCCTCTACATAGGATTGGAGTGAAAATTTTACGTCTATAGAATTGGCACTCTCGGTGGGACTCGAGTCTTGTGGGATTCCAAGCTTAGGTGAACTTTTCTAATTCCAATCTTTTAAAATCATGGTGTTAATTTCTCACTTGTGCATAGGTTTTTACTTAGCTCAAAGCATTTCAAGACATCTCTAGTTCGGAAGGATTGTGTGAAGTATCGAGCTGGGCTTCATGCTCATCAAGTCATATTTCAAAAAAGTTTTCAAAAATGTATTACAAAAATCGAGAGGATTTACTTGTTTCCCTAAGAAGGGACTTTAAGCTTATAGGAGAGAAGATTGCCGCCTTAAGCCAAGAGGCCAAGGCGATCGAATCATGCTCTTCCCATGGGAAACAAGCAAGGGCTCATAGAAAGTCAAATCGATCAAAGAAGCCCAAGGATACCTCAATAGTAGAAGGGAAACGAGAACATGAATCATTTACTCTAAAAGATATAAAAGCCTTACAACAATTATTGAAAGGCCAAACAAAGGAAAAGAGGTCATACACACTATCAGATTTCTTACCATCTGACTATCACACCTATAGTGACGATGACATATCAAACTTCTATCGGTATGACGGAAGTGGGGATCCTAGATCCCACCTTCAACTCTTCTTCCACATGGCTTACAAAAAGAAAAAGGATTCAACAAAATGGATTTATTGGTTTCCCCTCTCCCTCAAGGGAAATGCTTCCAAGTGGTTGGCTTCCTATGATTTAAGCCAATTTGTCACCTTCGAGGAGTTGGCAAATTGTTTCATGCAACGTTTTTCTCACAACGTGGAAGTCATTCCCACTTTGAATACCTTAAGGGACATAAAACAAGCACCTAACGAGGATGCCCATGCATTCATCGTTAGATGGAGGTCGCTCCTAGGGCAACTAAGGGAGCCATTTTCGAAGGATGCATCGTGATGCTCATCATTGAAAACTTTAGAATTGATTTGAAGGCTCTTCTCTCTCTTCATGAAATCTCAACATTTCAAAAACTTATAAAAAAGGCTTCGCTCTTTGAAGTCAATTTGAAAAAGAGAATTTACGAGGACTTATGGAAGGAGAGAACTTTTCAAAAGAATCGATTTGAAAAACAAGGAGCATATGGGCCACCCATGGCGGACAATGGGAAAAAACCCCAAAAGATTGCAAATGTATACATGGAGCCAAGCCTGGCCGGCCCTTCCAAGAATTCCGAACGAAAACATGCCAAAAAGCCTCAAAGGAATTTCGAACGGAGGGAGTTCACTCAATTAAGACAACCTATCACGAAAGTCCTAGACCTCCTTTTAGCCCAAGGATTGGTCACTCTCCCTACTCTTCCTGAGGGAACACACCCTAAAGGGAAATTTTTGAACGAGTTTTGCAAGTATCATAGTCTCAAAGGTCATGATACAAATAAATGTTTCGCCCTTTTCAATAAAATTGAGGACTTATTGAGTAAGGAAGGTTCTACGTCATGGAAGAATTGGAGCCCTCCCAAGCGATTCTAAAGGAACCCTTCCCAAATCATGCAAGCACCAGCGGAAAGGAAAAAGATGTATGCCTTCTCTCACTTATAGCTCATGGAATGGAGCATGCATTGCATATGATACACACTACACACTACTTGCCACATACCACTTGCTCTCGTAATAAAAAAAGCCAAACAAGTAGTGATCCGGGGAGCGCTTAGAGTTCCGCCCCTATTAGAGCCAAGATAGGAGCGAGCCTTAGAGAAGGTGTGGGTGAGGTGATCAGGTCTGGGAGGATCTATCAACCCCCACATTTAGCTAAGAATCCTAACAAGGAAGTGGTCGTTTTATCTGGCCCTTCAAAAGCATACATTCCTAATGCATCGTATGGCATGAACAAGGGCAAAAACGTGGTGTTAACCCTTATGATTTTGAACTTCACTTTTCAAAAATTTTCATAAACATGTATATCCTAGAGTTAATCCAAACTTTACCTAGACATAGATGAGTGGTATAAGGGATCTTAGAAAGGGCCAAGGTTAACCCATCCATCACTCCTGAGTCCTTATCCTTCTTAGTCTCCCCAATATGTGCCAAGGCCCCATCGTGTTTACAGAGGATGAATTGGAAAGACCATATATGACCCATAACCAAGCCTTACATATAGAGGTTGTTTTGAATCACCACACTCTAGACAAGTGCTTGGTCGATGGGGGAGGAGATCTAAATATCCTTCCGTTGCATGTGGTCTTTCAAGTAGAAGTCACCATGTCTTGTTTAGAGCCAAGTTCCATCGTTATCACAGAATACGATGGTAATGCATCCCATCCTTTAGGAGCCATAGAATTACCCATGAAAGTCGGGAATATTTGATACACAAGGTTGTTTCATATCTTAGACATAAACCCCCATTACAACCTCTTATTAGGAAGGCCATGGATCCATAATCTTCGAGCCGTTCCTTCCACCTTTCACAAGTGTGTGTAAAAATCCCGTATGAAAACCAAGTAGTGGTGATTCTTGGAGAAGATCATCCTCAACTTAATGGAATCTGGAATTTCCCTTGTATAACAAGTCATCCATTCCATGAAGAGGTCGTGAATAGGCCTCTTCCACCCTTAGTCAAGTTTCCCATAGTCGACCACCACATAGGAGTCATCCACCTCCTAGGCAAACCAAAAGCCAAGAAGTTGTCCTCCCCTAGGGCCACTCATTCTCTAGGGAAGCCTAAACCATCCTCTAAGGTCGTGTACATCCTAGGTAAACCCAAGTCATACCTAACGCATGTCTCCAAGACCCTTGCCAAGCCTAATCGTGTGTACATCCATGACATGGACGACACCATGTTCCAAGGCTCAAGAAGCCTTGGAACATGATGTTGAACATGGGATACACACCTTACCGAGGTTTAGGAGCCCATAACCAGGGTAGGTTAGAACTCATCCTACCTAATCCAAACCCAAGTCGATATGGATTGGGCTATACCCCATCCATACCCCCTGAGCCACCACCTAAGACCACTTAGGTCAAGGGTGCCCTAGAACCTACTAAAACCGAAACCTATGGCTTAGACCTCTTGTTTAGGGCCTAATTCATGGTATTTTCTTTATAGGTTTTATGGAAGACCCCTCCTTATCCAAAAATCCAAAAATATTATACATTTGCAAAAACCAAAAAAAAATTGGAAAACTCCCAAAATCCAAAAACATGTGAAAAATCTGAAAATTCCAAAAAGAAAGTGGTTTATGTTCCTTCTCTTAGTCTTTGTTTGTAAAAGGTCAAAAAAAATGAAAAATCTAAAAATTTCAAAAAGAATGTCTTTTATATTCATCCTTCTAGCTTTGAAAAAGACAAAAAATCAAAAAATCAAAAATTTCAAAAATATTGGCCATGTACAAAGTCCATTTTCGAGTTCTTTAAAAATTGTATATATTCCCAAACCAAAATTGTCCAAGCTTGTCGTTCACGACCCCCCTCTCTTGCCCCTTATCCATGAGGAAGATCAAGCCTCCGAGCTTCCCGAATTTCATAGAATCCTTGACTTCGAAAAACCTTCAAATTCCGTAGGAGGGGATTTTATAGAAATCAACCTAGGGAGTGAGTCTAACCCAAAATGTGTCAAAATATGTGCATATTTGCATGAGCATGAAAAGGCATTATTCATTGTATTCTTAAAATCCTATGTTGATGTATTTGTATGGACCTATGAAGACATGCCAGGTTTAGACCCAAAAATCGTGGAGCATCATCTACCCTTAGAACCCAATGCCAAACTCGTGAAGCAAAAGCTTAGAAAAATCCATCCCGATGTTCACTCTCAAGTGAAAGAGGGTTTAGAAGATCTTTTAAAAGCTGAATTTACAAAACCCATTGCTTATTCCGAATGACTTTCAAATATTGTTGTGGTTCAAAAATCCAATGGAAAATTTTGAATTTGCATTGATTTTAAAAATTTGAACAAAGCCACTCCAAAAGATAATTTTCCTCTTCCAAACATTGATTTGATAGTGGATAGCACCGCAAATCATGAAATATTTTTTTTTATGGATGGCTATTCAGGTTACAATCAAATCAAGTTAGCACCAAAAGATCAGGCAAAAACTACTTTTACTACACCTTGGGGCACATACTGTTACACAGTTATACCATTTGGTTTGAAAAATGTCGGTACCACATACCAAAGAGTCATGACTACCAATTTCCATTATCAAATCCATGAGCTTTTGGAAGTATATGTGAATGATCTTTTGGTGAAGTCAAAAACCCAATGAACACACATTGAATCTTTGCAAAAGGTTTTCGAAAGACTTAGGCTTTATAAGGTGAAGCTAAACCCTCAAAAATGTGTTTTTAGAGTGAAATCGAGAAATCTCTTAGGGTTTATGGTAAGCCACAGGGGCATTGAAGTCGACCCCTCTAAGTGTCGAGCCATCATAGACATGCCTCCACCCTCCAACTTGACCCAAATCCGAAGCTTCCAAGGTCGACTCCAAGCAATTAGGAGATTTATCTCCAATTTAGCAACAAGATGCGAACCTTTCAATAGGCTTTTGAGAAAAGAGGTTAAATTTGAATGGAATGCCGATTGCCAAAAAGCTTTTGAAAGATTGAAAACTTATTTGGTAAATCCTCCAATTTTAAAACCTCCAAAGTAAGAAAAACCTTTATTGCTTTATATTTCCATTCATACGAATGCACTGGGTGTTTTACTTGCTCAATATGAGGATGATAGTCTTAAGGAGTATGCTATTTACTATATTTCGAAAACTCTATTGGCATATGAAAGAAATTATCAAGCCATGGAGAAAACGTGCTTGGCCTTGGTATGGGCTTACCAAAAGTTTAGACATTATTTCCTAGATCATGAAATTTGGATAGTGTCTAAGCTTGATCCAATCAAGCACTTTTTTGAAAAACCTATCCTAACGGGTAGGTTAGGTAAATGGCAGCTCCTCTTAATGGAGTATGATTTGAAGTTTCATCATCAAACCTCCATTAAGGGATAAGCCCTAGCCGATCATGTGGTTGAATTGCCTCTTAAACATATGTATCCCATACTTGATGAAATGCCCGATAAAGGCATATTTACAAATGAATTTCAAAACCATGTTTTAGTAAATTATTTTAAGAAAGATCAAGTATAGAAAATATATTTTGATGGGACAAAGAATCAACAAGGGGCAGGTGTGGTAATCATCCTCATCTCTCGAAAAAGGAGAATCCCAATTGTCATTCGACTAGATTTTGCATGCTCAAATAATGTGGCTGAGTATGAAGCACTCATAAAGGCCCAAAAATTTTGAAAAATCTAGGGGCATCATGTATTGAAGTCTTTGGAGATTCCATGCTTTTTATAAACAAAGTTTCAAAATTTTGGCAAGTCAAAAATGAAAAACGCATACCCTACCACGAGTTGGCCACTAAATTCGTCGATTCTTTCAAATCATGCACACTCACTCACATAGAAAGAGATGACAACACCATAGCAGATGCCCTCTCATCCCTAGGTTCATCTCTAAGGGTCGATCCCACCATGAGAACCCGATCCTTAGAAATTTGGTACTCACCCACTCCATCCACTCATGATTTGGAGATTTTCCAAAATAACCAAAATTCCATTGAAAAACCTTGGTTTCATGACATTAAAAACTTTTTAGAAAATGAAGGATTTCTCGAATTTGCTTCTTCCAAAGATAAAGCTTTAATTCAAAAATTTTCAACCCGATATATGATGTTGGGACGGGTTCTTTATAAAAAAAGTTTTATCGGCATCTTGTTGATATGTGTAGACCTTATTGAGGCTAGGACCATAATGCATGAATTCCATGATGGAGAATGTGGACACCATGTCAATGCAAATATGATGGCCATGAACATACTTAGGGCCGATTATTTTTGGTCCACCCTTAAGCAAGATTGCCATGATCATGTTAGGAAATGTTGTAGACATGAAAATTTTCACTCCAAAGTTTATGAAAAACTTGAAATGAAACTTTTTGTATCTATGCTTGCGCGAGCGTGCCAGCTAGTTCAAAAACTAGCAAATGTTTTGAAAACTTTGGACTTCTTGGTCGATTATAGGCAAGTGGGATCTTTTAACTCAAACCTTCTTAAACCGATGCTCAAGAGTCAGTATTGAGTGCTTAGAAACTTTAATTTTGCAGCAAATGTAACTCTATTCCACGTGAACAAGTGTTTTTGAAAGGGTTTTGAGTTGTGCACTTTGATTCAATACTTGAAATGCACAAGCTTCTGAAAAATAGAGAATCCTATTTTCAGAGCTTGTTTGTAAAATGGATTTGAACATGCTGTAGGTCTCCAAAAATCCTCAAATTTTTACTAGACCAAGCTGGCAGTATGGACAGCCTGTAGCCATTTACAAACATGAATTTGGAGTAGTATTGAATCAGAGTTAAATATTTAAAGTAGACTGACTCACTGATTCGGAACAGTTCTGTCCTAAAAATATAGATACTCAAAGATGAGCCGATATCTCCCTAACCAGAACTCCGATTTTAATGATTTTGATGTTGTTGGAAAGCTATGGATGTTAGATTTCCAATGCATAAAAAATAAAATGAATTGGATTCCTGTGGATAGAGATATGAGATTTTTAACCAACTTCTATTTCAAGAAATCTGACTGTATAGCAGAAGTTCAAAAAAAGGGTCGATATTTATCTGATTTTATCACGGGGTTGCACGATCTTAAAATTCTTGCAGATTTTATTTCTAAGAGCTTTGTGTGTGCAGATATTGATCCTAAAATTTTAGCATATTTGAATTACGGAGTAAGGAATTAAAAATACAGCAATCAGATATACAGATACAGAAAACGAGTTTCAGTTTTGTAGAGAATACGTGCAAATGCAAAACTCACACCAAAGCAAATTATAACAAAACTAACTCCAAATTTAAATTTCTGAAATGTAAAGGAATTGAAACTATTTTATAGCTTATGCATAGAAGGAATTAGAAGTATAGAGAGTCTATAGTATATATGAAGAAAGAAGCATATCAACAAACATTTAGTGTGTGTGTATGGTGTTTCATCCATCAAATGAAATTTAAAGCAACTCTAGATTATTAAACTTAAGGGGAGATGAAACTCCATTAATACAACCCTATTTAATGAATTAACTGAAGAGAATCAAAATTGGGATTGAGCAAAAGGAGTCTTACACAGTTTTTGGAATGTGACAAACCGAAAAGAATGAAGTCGGCGAAGGTTTGATCGTCTTCCTTCTAGTTCCCACAATTTATCACCTAGCTCCCTCTTCTTCACCCACTAATGGACGTCCTTCCTTGCTGAAAATTTCTGCTCCTAACCTAGCACACACTCCCCTTTTAGGCAGCCGCTCTCTCCACTCTTTCCAAGATGGAAATCACGCCCCCTCTTGGCCCCTTTTTATCGGCCAAGGGGGGATGGTTTTAGGAGGCTCTATGGGGCGGGTTGGAATAGCTCCTTAGAGACTCCTTATCTACTTGATCCCATGTGCAAGTGGTCCCCTTTGTGGACTTGGACCAGCTCCATATGAGCTGGTCTTGGTCTTAGCATGATGTCTTAGCCATGTATCGATTGAGTCTTCACCTTGATACCAAGTAGTGGTCGGGTATGCCTAGTTAGGCTCTTCCATTTTCATAAGTTCAGCCATGTTTGGATTTAATTCTTGAATGATTCATCTTCCACCTTGATGTATCTCAACTCCTTGATTCATCACGGCTTTGGGCTTGATTTTATCTTGATTGTTGGTTCCATGTTGTCCCCATCTTTGATCGGTTAAACTCAGTTTTGCTTGGTTTCGACCTTCTTCATGGCTTGAACTTACATGGATGAATTGCTTCCCATCTTAGTCTTGTATGGGCTGGTCTTTGAACCACTTCCATCCAGTGTGTGTGCCTTTGGTGAAGTAGGCCTTGACATGCATTTTCCCATTTAATGTTTCGACTCGTATTGGCCGAATCAAACTCCACCTTCGGTCCTTGGATTGGGACTTGATGGCTTGAAGTTGGGTCGCATTGAGCTCCTCTGTATGATGTAATCCAAGCTTGGTGGTTTTGAAACTAAACTTTGGTTCAAAACCCGGGTTTTTGAATTGATTGAAACTTGAAATTCTAAACAAGTTTGCATTTCACGTTTTTAACTTCTCAAAAGGGTATTTGGGAATTGAACTCAAAGTTTGTTGAAAAACCTTTTATTTCAAAATTTTATTTTCGGATGTTTACATATGCCCTCTTTGGCATTAATCCAACTGTGTTTGGATAATGCCAAAGAAGAAAATACCCTTTTACTTTTCTTCCCGAACCTTTCTCGAGAGCATGGATCATCCAAATTGTTAAACCCTTTTCTTTTAGGATAAGTAAGAGGGGATTTAAAGCCACAGGGGACTTAACTTGTCATGGCCCTGGTCCTAATCATGCACTCAATAGTCTTATATGCATGTATGGGCATGTGAATGATATGAGTGATATGCATATGATTTAACATACCCTGATCGAACTTGGGAGGCTCATGAAGGCCGGCTGCCCCAAGTAGTTATGGCCTTATGCTGCTTGATGTTCAGGGTTTCCAATTGTAAGCCCATGGCCCTTCACCATGTGGGCATTTGATATCATAGGACCAATATTCTCAACTGCATCAAATGAATATAGGTTCATATTAGCAGCCACCGAATATTTTTCTAAATGGGTTGAAGCTACTTCCTTGGCTAATGTTCAAAGACAACATGTAGTGGCATTCATTAAGAAGAATATCTTGGCTCGATTTGGAGTTTCAAGAGACCTAATGTCTGATAATGGCATACCTTTTAAGAATGAGAAGATGAAAAAGTTATGTAATACCTATGGCATAACTGCCCTACTACCCTCAAGGCAATAGTCAAGCCGAAGCTACAAACAAGACCCTCATAAGCATCATTGAGAAAACCTTAGAGAAGGGTAGGACATGGCATGAGAAGCTTGATGAAGCCTTATGGGCTTATAGAACTTCCATCCGAACACCCACAAATGCCACACCATTCGAGTTGGTCTATGGCACAAATGTCATACTTCTCATTCATACCAAATTGCATTCATTCCATACATCACTTACACTTGACCTACCCCTAGAGACTATACAACATGTTAGAATGACTGAGCTTGATTTGTTAGATGAAAAAAAGCTCCTTCCTATGGATCATGCACATGCATACCGGCAAAGGATAGCCAGGCATTATGAAAAGCATATGAAGGCTCGCCACTTCAAAGTGGGAGACCTTGTATTGAAAATCATCCACCATCGTAGCCCACATCCACTTGAAAAGTGGCAGCCTAAGTGGGATGGTCCCTATGTTGTAAGGGAAACAACCACCAATAATGCATATTGGTTGACTGATGTTGAGGGTAGAAATTTAGTAGACCCTATAAATGCTCAATACTTAAAAATATTTTGTATAGGGTCAATGTTAAATTTCTTTCGAAAAGGTTTTAAAATGGATCTCTTTTGAACTTCTTGAAAGAAGGATCAAGGTTTATCGTATGACTCTGAATGAGGGAACTGGTGTTTTATGAAAAGTAGAGTTTTCAAAATCATGTGGTAACATTTCCAAAATCTTTGGCTTACAAAATGGAGCTTCGTTCAATATAGCAAAATATTTTCAAATGATAGATGCTATTATGAAATAGGTTGATCTTGGTTAAGTCGAGTAACCAAAGGGATCAGTTTTTCCCCATTTTATTTCTCTCCAAAAGAAAAATTGGCAAAATCAAAAGAAAAATAGAATACAAAATCTCCTCTAAAAAGAGGTCTTCCTTCAAATAGAAAGAGGGAATACAAAAATTCCTCCGAAAGAGGTCTTCTTTTTGCCTTCAAATGAAAAAAAATCCTCCAAAAAGAAAAAGAAAAGGAGGCCCTCCATGTTGATAGAAAAGAAAAAACCAAAGCTCAAAAAAAATAATTTTTCATCTCTTTGCCTTAAACTACGGGATGCTTTAGAAGGGATAGTGGTAACTTTTTCCCAAATCCCTACAACTTATCCTAATGGAGAAAGGTTTATCCATGAAAATCTTAAAGTAGGAATATAATCTACTTATTTGGATTTCATTTGAGAATTAGACTTTGTTGTGTGGGAAATTGTAAGGGGAAATATGAAAAATCAGAAGTCCTTTTAATGAAAACTAAAAGGAGTTCCCTTCGAAAATGAATTTTAAAAACTCGAAATGTCAAAATGACATGGGATTATCCTACTTGGGGCAGCCAGCCTTCACAAGCTTCTCCTCAAGCTCATTCATGTCTTAAGTGAGTCTTTAAAACCTTACACTCCGTGTGCATCACACACCATGCAGGCATCCAAAGTCGTCCATGCATGATCATGTTTAGGACAAACACCCAATGTAGGTCAAATCCCCTTTGGCTAAAATCCCCTCCACTATAATCCAAGTAACAGATTTTATGAAACAAAGAAACATTCATATTCTCCAGATATTTTAGGAAGTAAAATAAAAAAAAAGGTGTTCTTCTTTGCCATTATCCAAATAAATTTGGATTAATGCCAAAGAGGGGCATCTATAAACACCCTAAATAAATTTCTTTTCAAACACCCCCATTTTTTAAAGCCCAAATGATTTAAAACCTTTTGCTTTAAAATGAAGATTTTAAATCTTTTAAAAGGTCTCAAATTAAAGGTTTTCAATTGAAGTTAAAAGGATAAAGCCCGAATGATTCGAGCAAATCAGAAGAATAGGTAGGGCCCACTTCAAGCTAGGATCGAGCTCACGAAGGATAAAGCCTGAAAGCAAGGGAGTGTACCACATCAAAACCATATCAAAATCAAAATCAAATCAAATGGGCCAGCTCTCACAAGGCAGCTCGAGTGCTTATCTTACCAAATCAAATTCATTCCACAATTTGTTTGAATCAAGTGCCACATATAGACCAAGGCTAGCCAATTTTTGCAAGTTGAAATAGATTGAATTTTGGGGTTGATTCCAAAGATTTATCCAGCCTATATATCAAATTAAAATCGAGCAAGGTTAAGATGAGCTACACAAGAGGTTGAACAAGTCATTAAACCAAGCCTAGCCGAATGACTCAAGCTTAAACCAGCCCACATTGGTTTGGTCCATCCTTGACCATGAGGGACCACCAAATCACGCGAAATTGAAGACCTTATGGGTTGGGTTGGATCTTGGATCACCCGCCCCAAGGAAGGCCCTAGAAGATCCACCCTTGCCCTATAAATTGAGGCCAAGGGTGGGGCGTGAATCTCATCTTGAGAGAATTATCTTCGAGGCTATCAAGAGTGCTGCACTTTGGGGGTTTTATGAGAGTTTGAGAGCTGCTAGGGAAGAGCTCAGAGAGAAAAGGGAGTGTAGGATTTAGGCCAAGGCTTAGTGAGAGTTTGAGTGATCAATCAAGGGGTGAAAGGAGGTAAGCGAGGGCCGGCCACCACCTTGGAGGTTGATTTTGTTTGGAAATTCGGGTAAGTACTGCTCTAACTTGTTTCATTCACATCTCATCTTCATATTCAATTCAAAAGGAGTTATAGTAATGGAGCTTTGTCTCCCCCCATGATATAATAGAAGTAGATATTGCTGAAATTTTCCTTTCTCTTTATTACGCACTCTATGTGTTTGAGTTCTTGATTTACCTCTCTATATTCTATAAACACTCTATATCTTCTAATCTCCTCTATGCTTAAGATATTACATATATTTCAATTCATTTTCCTTCAGCAATTTAATTCGTGATGTTGTATTGTTGCATTTTAATTCGTATGAGTTTTGTATCACGTATGTTCTAAAAACCTAAAATCTGGTTTTCAGCATCTCTACATATGTTGATTGTTTGATTTTTAATTTTCCAATCTCTGCTCCAATCATTCCAAAATTTTGTACATTACTTCTATACACACAGGCTCCCTCTTAATAAAATTTGCAAGAATTTTAGGGTCGTGCAACCTCGTAATTAAAACTGTGTAAAATCAAGAAATTTTTTATAAATTGTCTGTCCATTCAGTTTTCCTTCAACAGAGCCTAGATATTCATCCCATAACTCTGTTTATAGGTGTCCAAAATCAATGATTTTTAATTAATTAGAAAGCTGACATCCATATCTTTCCATTCTCAAACACCTTTGCTTTCACGTGAATATGGAAATATCACCTATCTAGTTGGAATTCCTAAGCGTTTAGACTGACCCTTGAGCATCGATTCAAGAAGGTATAAAGCGAAAAGAGCCCGCTTAGCCACAATCGCCCGTCAGATTTAACTTTTGCTAGTTTTTAGAAAACTAGCTGGCACGCTCGCGTACTAAGTAAAGTTGAAAGTTTTATTTCAAGTCTCTACGTAGGCTTGGAGTGAAAATTTCACGTCTATAGTGGCAAAAGAATTAAGTCTAAAAAAAGTTATAAGAAGCCTAGTAGAAATTGTTATGTATATTCTTGACCAAGACATGATACTCGTACTAGCTATCATAACCCCCAAAAACATTATTTGATAATTAGTAATATTCTATGCTATTATTTTTGTGTTGAATGTAAAATTTCAATAGTTCATTTGGTTAACACTTAATATATTGGTGTAGGCAAGAACCCAATGATATCACACCTATATCTATTAGGAAATGCCACCGTTGTGGAAGGACATGTCATGATAAAAAGAAATTGTAGTAAAGCAAAAGGTATTCATTCTTCTCATTTGAACTTTACTTGTATAATTTCTTTTTGCATTTTGTTGAGAGAATATTGTTAATATATCTATACTTAGTGGATGCTATTTCATGGGATCCACGTGGTAGTTCAAGTACTTAGTTCAATATGTACTTGTACTACAATGTACACGATTTGTTTTTCGTGATCTCTACTTAACATTTAATGTATTATTGTCGTGCATGTACTTAGTTCAGCATGTACTTGTAATACAATGTACACGGCTTGTTTTTTGTGATCTCTACTTAACATTTAATGTATTATTGTAGTTCAGAATTGTAATCATAAAGTTTTCACTCTTGGTTTTTGAGACCAAAAATGAACATTTTCTTGCCTACGTCGTTTCTAAGGGCGTGCCAGTTAGCTTGCTTAAGCTAGCGAAGATTTTTTAAATATTCTGACTTTTTTCGGCGATTAGGGGTAAGCGGGATCTTTTCGTTTAAACCTTCTTGAACCGATACTCAAGGGTCAATTTAAACGCTTAAAACTTCGTTTTTACAAAACTTTGCAATATCAGTGTTTGAAAAACTCGATATATGCCTAGTTTGCAAGTTTTATTACGACTTTAGATGAACCTAAGTCTTTGAGTTTTAGCTATTTAGGCCTGATATG
Source organism: Brasenia schreberi (assembly GCA_036023115.1). NCBI lineage: Eukaryota > Viridiplantae > Streptophyta > Magnoliopsida > Nymphaeales > Cabombaceae > Brasenia > Brasenia schreberi. The sequence continues at coordinate 47,972 of JAYKKT010000052.1, forward strand.
TGTGTGCACAAGTGGCCTATTTTCAACGTGGTTTGTGCGTAGATTCGGGGCACTTTTGAAAAGCTAATGAATGCAAAGATGCACAAATATTTTCGGGTTTTTGAGATGATGATGTGAGTTAGGCTCGAATTGAAAGCACAACTCACACAACTTAATGTAAATACCCGAAATTGAAGTGCAACTCACGCAGCTTAAGGTAAATACCCGAAATGTAAAGCAACTCACGCGACTTAATGTAAATCCACACAAAGAGAAATGCAACTCGACGTGAAGTAAACTCACACAACTTGAAAGTATATAAATATGTTATATCCTAAGAGCGACAAGGCTCCATGTGTATGAGAGTGGAGAGCTTTGGTGTGCTTCTCGTGTGAAATTGAAATGACAACTCACACAGCTTTCACTAAAGTAAATACCCGAATGAAAATATATACTTTAGCTTAAGAGCGGAAAGGCTCAATGCACGTGTGTGTAAGTGTGAAATTTAAATGACAACTCACACGACTTTCACTAAAGTAAATACTCAAAGGGAAATATATACTTTAGCTAAAGAGCGGAAAGGCTCAATACGTGTGTGTAAGTGTGAAATTTAAATGACAAACTCACATGACTTGAATGTAAATACTCGAATTGAATTGCAACTCACACAGCTTTTACTAAAGTAAATACCCGAATGAAAATATATACTTTAGCTTAAGAGCGGAAAGGCTCAATGTGTGTGCAATCGTGTGCAATATAAGAGCGGAAAGGCTCAAGTGCATGTGGGTGTCCCTTGTGTACGATTAAGAGCGATAAGGCTAGTGTACGTGTGTGGCTTGTGTATCAAGCACAAATATTACATTTTGGGGGGAGACTACGCTCCATTATTACAACCCCGTATCAAATTGAATTTAATCTTAAAAGAGTAAGGTAAAAATTGAACTTAAACAAACACTTACACGTGGTCGGCTTTTGCCTCTCAAGTTGCTCGGGTCCATCCTTCTTGGCAGCCACGAGCTAGGTCTCCTTAGGTGGGTCTAGACGTGAGAGTTTAGGCTTAGGTTTACTTGGGGGCAGCCAAGTGTTTTGTGGCTTAGGAGGGGCTGGATTCGACCAAGGTTTGGGTTAGGGTGTAATGGGTGTGGTCCTAGCTAGGTGAGGTCTTAGGTGAGTTAGGTAGGATGGGGTTGGGTCACTGCAAAAGGGGTGCAGGGTGTTGGTGTAGGGTGCTGCTGAGGTAGGTCGGCAGGCGCTAGGGAGATGATTGGGAGTGGGCTGGTGTGGCAAAGGGGCGTGGGACTGGTGTGGCAGGCGAGGGGTGCGCAGGTTGGGGCAGGGATGTCGCGCAAGGTGCGGCAGGGTGTGTGCGGCACGACTATGCAGGGCGCTACGGTGTGGCTGGGGTGAAAGCTAGGTGAAGGTGGCAGGCAGGGGGTGCGGGTGCGACTGTGACAAGCAGAGGGTGTGTGGCAGCTGGAACGCGGCAGGTGAGGTGGGGTGCGTGGGGAGTGGCTGGGATGCAGTAGGTGAGTGGGGTGCGTGGCGAATGGTTGGGACGCGACAGGTGAGTAGGGAGTTGGTGAGTGGCTAGGATTCGGTTGGGAGCGTGGGGTGTGGCAGGTAGGGTATGGATGGAGTCGGCGGGTAAGTGACAGTCGGGTGCTATGGGATGGTGAGTGGGTAGGTTTGAGGGAGGTGAGAAGGTCGGACTAAGGGTATGAACTAGGCAAAAACCAAGTGCAAGGTGCACTCGGTTAAGGGGTTTAGGCTAGGTCGGTGGTGAGGGATGGGGCTAGGTCTAAGCTAGGTTTAGTTTAGGTCGGTGGTGAGGGGCTGGGCTAGATCGAAGTGGGTCGGTTTAGGTCAAATGGGGAGGTCAGTTGGGTTAAAAGGGTAGGTCGGTTGCGGGTGAGCCCAACGGCTAGTAGCCGTTGGAGCTGCCCCCAACGGCTAGTGCTAGTCGGCCAGCACTAGCTTGTTTCCTTCCTCCTCTTGTTGTTTATTCTCACACCTCATGTTGTCTATATATACTCCATCAATTCATAAATAAAGTATGCAGTCTTGTACTGCTTTTTAACTTGTTTTGTATACGCTTCCGCTCTTGTTTGTTATTCTTGAAGATCGACATTCGGAATTGAATGTCATTTGACTCCTGGCGACTTGGTAATCTTGATTCGTGCAACATCAACCTTCGATCATTGACAAATATTTACATGGTATCAGAGCCTCAGATTGAAGAAATCAGGTGCATTGGGAAGTGTGCCACAGGTGCGAAATTTGAAGAATTTTACTAAACTTGAGGTTAGTTCATAATTTTTTATTTTTACAAAATGAAAGGTAAAAATGAGTCGTTTAGATACATCCTGTATCCAAAATGCTACCAAAGTTGGGCTAGGACCATGAAAAAGTATTTTTTGTTAAAGGATTTTTGAGATTACATCAATGAAACCATAAAGAAACCAATTTTGAACATTAATGATTTAGACGATGATGAAATCGTCAAAGCCCATGAAAAATACAAGATAGATTTAAAATTGTAGGAAAAAATGAACACAAAAATCACATGGATTATTTACCAAAATGTGGATGAAAAGCTTAGAAATAGGATTAGTGCATTTGAAAACACTTTTGAAACTTGGGAATATTTGAAAAAACTTCATTCTCAAGATGACTTTGTTTTTCAAATTGATTTAATGGAAAGAATGATAATGCTTAAACAAGGGAACCTAAGCATTAGAGACTACCATAATGATTTTTTGGAATTATGGACTCAATTGAAAAGTTTTGACAAATTTGGAAATCTTCATAAATTAGATGAATTTCAAGAATTTCTAGACAACCAATACTTCTTTTTGTTTATGCATGGGTTGAGAGATGAATTTGAAAATAATAGATCAAACCTTATACATAAAAAAACCTAGATGTAGAGAAGATTCTCCTTTTTGGCCGACCTTGTTATGGAGGAAACGAGATTGAAAAATATGAATGTGGCTAAGGAAGCCGTGTTTGCCGCATCAAAACTAGGAGCAAATTTGAAGACCTACAAGCCTCCACATGCAAAGTACAATGAAGGCAAGTCAAAGAAGCCCATGGGACCGTGGCCCAACAAAGATACTATGTGCCACTATTTCAAGGAAAATGGATACATCAAAATCACGTGTCCTTTACTTCGGAAAAGAAGTGAAAATGCGGGAGCCGTAGAAGAAGGAGGTGTCTTGCCCAACAATATCAAAGCATACATAGAAAAAAAATTTAAGAAAAAAGCAAGCATCTCCAGAAATGCTCTATCCGCTTCTCAAGGTATGTCTTGGTTTTTAGATTCCGGTGCATCCTTTCATATGATACATAGTGAAGATTTTTTGATTAATTCTTGTAAAACCATTGGAAAGCATGTGTTTACGGTCGATGGAGCAAAACTCCAAATCAAAAAATTAGGAAACCTTGAAAAGCAAAACTTTAAAATTTAAAATGTAAGTTTTATACCTAAACTTAATTTAAATCTACTTTCGATTGCTCAAATATGTGATAACAATTGTATAGTCACTTTCTCATCCAAACATTGTATGGTGCAGGATCACCTATCGAAGAAGGTGATTGGTCAAGGCCATAGAGAAAGTAGACTATACAAAATGGACTATCTTGTTATGTCAAATTCTGATTTTTGTAACATAACCCAAGATGCTACATTATGGCATAAAAGACTTGGACACTTGGACTCTCAAAAATTGTGTAATATTCCTTTAATGAAAAGCATTAGAGAGAAAAAATTTGAATGTAAAGATTGTATTCTTGGAAAGATGCATCATCTTTCTTTTGGAGAAAGAAACTATGTACCAAAGAAAGCTTTTGATTTAATGCATTCGGATGTTTGGGGCTCCGCGCCCGTTATTTCTAAAGGAGGATTGCAATACTATGTGATTTTTGTGGATGACTTTACTCGCTTTACATGGATATATCTCTTAAAACACAAATTCGAAGTATTTCAAAAATTTGTAGTATTTTGTAATATGATCAAAAACCAATTTGGAGCAACTATTAAAATCTTTAGATCCGATTCGGGAGGAGAGTTCATATCTAATGAATTTCACAAATTTATTGAAACTAATGGTATTATTCATCAAAAATCATGCACTAAAACACCTCAACAAAATGGTCTAGCGGAAAGAAAACATAGGCATATTATTGAAACTTATAGAACTATGCTAATTGCTAGTAAGGTTCTTAAATTCTTATGGGCCGAAGCTACTCTTATCGCCGTATACCTTATAAATAGAATGCCTTCATCTAACCTTGATAATACTTAACCTTTCAAAAAAATGTACATCTCTCCATATTATGAAAGACTTAGGGTTTTTGGATGTAGATGTTTTGTGTATACGTACAAGAATGAAATTGTCATCTAGAGCTATTGAATGTGTCTTCCTTGGTTATGGCATTGACAAGAAGGGGTATCGGTGTTTTGATCCCATAGAAGACAAATTGTATGTATCCAAGGATGTAAAAAATTTTGAGAATAATATTTATTATGAGTCCAAATCCTTGAAAAATTCAGAACCTTTCATTCCTCAAGGTGTTTTTGAGCTAGAAGAAGATAATGATTGTGACTCAGTAGATCATCAAGAAGATCATGTTGGAAACAATGACATTTCGCACACCACTGTTGATACTCGGTCAATTATCGAACCCTTTCCCTCACATTATACAAGACGACCTAGAGAAACCAATGAAGTCCACATGGAACCTGATATTACAAGATTAGAACTCAGGGTTTCAAGACCTCCTCAGCGATTTATGTTTTATGAATCTTTTGAACCACAACGAAGAAATTTGATTGCCACCCTTCGTCAAGTTAAATAACCTAAGTTTTATCATCAAGCTAAAGGTATTCTAGAATGGGAAGATGCTATGAAAGATAAACTCAATGCCCTAGATAAGGCTAAGACATGGATAGTTGCACCCATGCCAAAAAATAAGAAAGTCATTGGATGTCGATGGGTATATAAAATCAAAACTCACAGCAATGGTCACATTGAGAGATAAAGGCTAGACTAGTTGCTAAAGGTTATGCCCAAGAATATCGAATTTATTATGATGAAACATTTGCCCCAGTAGCTAGAATGACCACAATTAGAATTCTCAAAAGCATTTGTGCAATTAAGCAATGGAATATATATCAACTTGATGTTAAGAATGCTTTCTTGAACGGTTACTTAAATGAAGAAGTCTACATGAGTCCTCCTCCTGGGGTCACTCTCCTTCCTAGTCATGCTCTGAAATTACGAAAGGCTATGTATGGTCTGAAACAAGCAACAAAAGCCTAGTTTGATCGATTTGAAAAATTCATGCATTTGCATAATTTTGTGACTTGCTATACTGATACTGCATTTTTTGTTCTAAAAACACAATATGGTCTTGTTATCTTGCTTTTGTATGTAGATGACATGATCATCACAGGAAGTGATGAAGTGAGAATTGCTGAAGTTAAACTTAATTTGCATCACAAATTTGATATGAAAGACTTGGGCTTGCTGAATTACTTTTTAGGTATTGAGATAACCAAAAATAGTTGTGGATACTTTATGTCTAAAACCAAGTTTGCTAACGATATTGTTGAAAGGTCCGGTATTACAGATACTAAGGTTGTTGACACATCGGAAATCCTAGGCACCAAACTACGATCCACTAATGGTGAGAAATTGGAGGATCCCACTCCGTATCGACAGCTCATAGGTGCACTCACTTATCTCACCATTACTAGACCAAATATTTCTCATGCAGTACACATAGCAAGTCAATTTCAACAGGCACCCACTTCTGTTCATATGAGTGTTGTTTTGCGCATCTTTCGATATATTAGAAACACTGCCCACAAGGGAGTCCTCTTAACTTCCTCCTCATCTTTGATTTGTCTGTATATACGGATGCTAATTGGGGTGGAGATGTCAACAATAGACACTCTACGACTGGTTTTTATGTATTTTTAGGTGAATCTCTTGTTTCTTGGAAGTGCAAAAAGCAACAGAAAGTGTCCCTCTCATCCACAGAAGCCGAATATCGAGTCATGGCTACAGCTGCGATGGAGATTTCTTGGATCACAACCCTTCTAGCAGACATGGGAGTCAATGTCAAACACCTAGTCATCATGTATTGTGACAACAAAAGCTCCATGTATATTGCCTCCAACAACACTTTTCATGAGAGGACAAAGCACATCGAGATGGACTGCCACTTTGTTCGTGAAGAGTGTCTAAATAAGAATATCTCACTTTGTTATGTCACATCTGAGATGCAGCTCGCAGACTTCTTCACCAAATCTCTTTCAGCTTCTCCATTTCAGTTTTACTAAACAAACTTTCAGTACGGGCCATTAGGGCCCGCGTATGAAGTAGGGGCCAGGGCCACCACGGCCCTAGCCACCACCGTTGGGTGCTGGCCGACCAACACTAGCTTATTTCCTTCCTCCTCTTGTTGCTTACTCTCACACCTCATGTTGTCTATATATACTCCATCAATTCATAAATAAAGTATGCAGTCTTGTACTACTTTTTGACTTGTTTTATATACGCTTTCGCTCTTGTTTGTTATTCTTGAAGGCATTCGGAATTGAATGTCATTTGACTCTTGGCGACTTGGTGATCTTGATTCGTGCAACATCAACCTTCGATCAATGACAAATATTTACAAAGAGTAGTCCAGCAAGGGTTTAAAATGGAGTCGGTTTGGGGCATGTAGGCTAAGTCTAGGCTAGTTTGGGGTTAGGTTTAGTGGCTAAGTTAGGGTTAGGTCGAGAGACCTACCTCTTGAAGCCGGTCCACCTCATGTAGCCCACGCCTTTCTTCATATTGGTGCAGCCCTAGGTTAGGTCCAACTCACATGGCCTGAACCCATTTCCCCTTTGGCTAAGCCCATATGGCTAACCCACTTGACAAAGTCAAGCCCACCAATCTTTTCTCTCTTACTTTATGCTCTCTCTCTCTCCCAAGCCTCCCACTTGAATTTCACGTGAACTTTCATCTACCCCTCACCTCTATTTATAGGCAAGGGGATGGGTCTTGGGTTTGGATCTTGGATTTGGTTTTATGATCCAAATCTAATCCATACACTATTTGGGTCTTGATCAGGATATTTATGTCCGTCTCGGGCTAGATGGTTTTATGATCCAAATCTAATCCATACACTATTAGGGTTTTCACGGGCCTTGGCTTCATTAGTACTCCGTCTCGGGCTGGGTTTTCCCCAACCTTTTCATCTGATCTCCTTCTCACCTTCTCGACTTCGTTTCGTCTGATTTCTAAAATTTCAAGATTGGGCTTGAATTTCTGATGGTTTTGCTTGGTGCTTTGGCTTTGCATTTCATGTTCACGGGCTAAAGTCTGCTTCTGGCCTAAGCTCTTCTTTTGCTTTTGGTCATGCTTTCATCAGGCTAGGCTGCATTCTGGGCTTTTGGACCTGCTTTCAGAGCTGCTTTTCGATCAGGCTCTACTTGTTTGATTTGGCTGCTTACGAAATTAGGACTTGGCCCGAGTTTAAAAAAACCTATATTTTAAAAAAGCTTTTGACAAAAAGTTTAAAGCTTTGGAACTCCTAGGTTTTCGAAAGCTCAAAATTGGTTTTTGAAATGGTTTTATAAACCAGATGTTTGTTTTGGAAATCATTTGATTTTGGGGTGTTTACAGATGCCCCTCTTTGGCATTGGCAAAGAAGACAACACCTCTTTTTGCTTTGTCCCTGGATTCGTCCTCGAGAATATTGGTTAAGAATATGTTTCTCTTTTTCAATTGCCTACAAGAAAGAAAGATAAGTAATTAGTAAATAACATTAACAATTGAAGTCAAACAATATATTAAATTTAATCTTTAAGTATTAACTAATACAAGATTACCTTTCGCGAAGCTACATGTTACAACGAATGAAAACTAAGTCATTTAGCCGCTTATATTCCAACTTGTTGTGCTTTTTTGTATAGACATGTTCAAAAACACTCCAATTTCTTTCACAACCCGTTGCACTTTAAATTTGGCTCAGAACTCTTATTGCAAAATCTCTAAGGTTTGGGCAATCACTTCCAAACCTATTCCACCAAACATCTATAGAAAAAGGCAAACATTATAGACTTAATCCACAATAATATAAGATTTAAAAAACTTACGCACAAAGATAAATAATTTACTTTGACGCATATTAGTGCGGTTGCGACTTGCTAAAAGCAAACCCATTAAGTGAAAAGCATTATCATAAATCTTCATCTCTTGATATATAACATCTGCTCTACTCTCATAAGGGACTAATATATCTATACAATCAATGATGTCACGATTAACCTCACCGTCCCTTTTGAAGCTTGTTGAGTACTTATATGTTAGATTTAGATAATATGTTGTTGCATGAATAGCCTCATGCAATTGTTTGTTCCATCTATTATCTATAATTTTTCACACGGGCACATAATATCTTTTTTTCCATTAAAATTATTTCTAATAGCTTTTTTTGCCCTATCCATGGCTTCATAAAGGTAGCCTATAGATGATTTCTCCTCTCTATCAGTTAATCTCAAAACCTTTAGTAATAATTCTCAACAGTCTAATACATGCATTCCAAAATGTACTCCTTAAGAATGTCTTTGAAATCTCGTTCAACTTTCTGTTTTTTCTATTTTCAAGCAACTCTACAAATTGTTGCCACTCACCTGGAGGAGAACATTTTTTTCAAGGCTTCCTTCTGTCCACAATACTCTGCACCAATAAGAAATTAGTTGCAAACCGAATAGTACCTCTACGAAGAAGCTCTGCACCATCTGTATATCTCCTCATCATACACAATACGAAGGCATGGTTGTAGATAAAATTGGTGATATATTCGCAACACTCAGTTGCTACCTTTATCTCATTCATCTCACCAATATCTTTAAGGATGAGATCTAAACAATGAGTTGCGTATGGTGTCCAATAGAAAGTCCTATAAGTATTTGTTAACTCCTTCTCAACTACCTTATAGTTAGCTTCATTATCTGCAATCAATTGGACTACATTCTCTAGCCCAACCTCGCATATCACCTTATCAAACTCTTAACTTAAGATCTTTGTAATATGACTCTCCTCTAACATATCTAGAGATCTCAAAAATATAAACAGTAGATAAGAAAGTTTAGTAAGTTCCTTCCTCGCCTATTTGTCCATCTGTTTGTCATGATAGTATATTTTGTCTCCTTCCGTGAAAGTCGAAAATATTCTTGTACTTCAATTACGGTCTTATCTAAGATCTTTCCTCTCAACTTCTGATAAGAGAGCATCTTATATCCTAGACCAATATTAGCAATTGCATCTATCATTATTTTAAAATGAAAACTATTTGCTGCATTAAATGGAATGCATGCATCATAAAACCATATGCCCACTGCAATGTCTGCCTAATCATTTAGTTGTTATGAAGTCATAGCAGCACGAATTCAAGGTTGAGCACCAGGTGTAGTGCTAGGAGAAAAAAAATGAATGTATGCTAGAAGCAGCTCTTCCTCTACTCCTTCATGAGCTTCTTCTTCTACTTCTACCACTTCCAAAATCTTCAGCAACCCTTTTTCTCCTGTTTGGTGGTCGAGAACTGCTACTACCAATCTCTATTTTGGCATATGAAGAAATATTATCACTGAATCACATAGCATTATCATCTTCCTCAAACATCCCTAAATCATCTTTTTGTTGTTTCCTCTCTTATATACTCTCAATCATCTGAAGACATTATCATTTAATGCCTTCTGACAAACTTCTAACATTACTCGTGTAATGAGTAACTTCTTCCCTAGTCCCTACTAGGCGGTGCTTCAATTGTGAAATTCAACCACTAACTACCTTCTCACAAAAAAAAACATCATCTTTAATCTAAAACCCTCAACTGTTGTACCCCACTATCATGCCGGATCATCAGACCAAGATTGCAAGTCTCTAACACCCATTTCTGCCATCTCAATTGAGCACTTCAATTAAATCAAAAACCTAAAAATAAAAACATTCATAAATCCCCAATGTTCATATAACATTCAAATAGAGTGTCTCCCACTTCATAAATGCAATAAAAATCATATCCACACACTTAATAACTTCATATTTTGTTATGAAAAATATATATAAATAAAATAAAATAAATAACAAATACAAAAAAAATCAAAAAACACTCAAAATATACCACAATCCGAGTTAGGAGATTTATACAGACACCGTAGAACACTTTTTTAAGAGCCTTTAATACCAAAGAGGAAGAGAACCACCAGAACATATCTCAAAAAGCTCTAAAAAACCATAGGAACCCACATAAATGCAGATTTTTGTTCGACAAATGACCATTTATATGGGTTCATGACGTAAATACGAGTGATACGAGTCGTATCGAACAATACGGGTCATATCGCACGAAATAGTAACCATTGCATTCACAAGAAATGGAGAGTTCCTACATTTACCAAAAAAAGAGTAAAAAAGAACAGCCCTTTTATTGATGAACAATGTATAACCAAGAAAAGCAAGACAACAACATGATAGATGGAATGGGTTGATGATTCATGATACTCTTCGTACACATACAAATTTGAACTAAACAAGCACTCTATAGTGAAGTTCGAGTTGTCTTCCTCGATTATCAAAATCCATGAACAATAAAAAATATGACAAGGCAGTAATCAAAGAAGAAAATGAAAAAGATATCATGAAGAAGAAAACGAGTAAGAAGTTGAATACTAAGTCCAAAACCTCAAATTGAAACCCTACCTTTCTTATCAGTTCATACTCTTGATATAGAGAGAGAGAGAGATAGAACTCCTGAGGGGAGGGAGGGAAGCTCAAATAAATGCTCTTCTTTGTTTCAGATGATATTGAGAGATTTGAGCAGGGTTATATGCAAAGAGAACAAGCTACAAGCTTTGCGGTGGTCAGTTAGGATGGAGGCCAGTATTGTCTGACGCGTATCGCTGATCTCCACGATACGGGCGTATTGTATCGGAGCATATCATACTTTAATATTAAAATATATATATATATATATATAATATTTTAAAAATCCAAAAAAAAGGAAAAATAATATATATATATATATATATAAAAAGAAAAAATTTGGTAATTGCTTTGAATTTATATAATGCAAAGTTTAGTACATATTGAGCATTCAATATTAAACAATTGCATCCAAATTTACATATTTTAAAGTAAAAAATAAAATTCATTTACATTTACATATTATAAATTTGTATCATGATCATTAACTAAATAATCTTCATCTTCTCCTTTATGAAGATTCAAAGTTTCTCATCACTTTCTGCTTCAAAATCAAAATCTTCATCTCCGTTATGATGTTGTTGCACTCCTTTTAAATTAATCCATGCAATGTCTTCTTCGATTAAAAGTACATTTTCTTTGTTATCTTTCATAATCCACTCATCTAATATATCAAAATTAACAAACTGTTATCTTTGTACGTGTAATTGTCATATTTGCTAATTTTCATATGTGAGCAAAACGATGAGCTCCATTTCTTTGATTATTGAGTCTATGACATCTCATTGATGTGATATTGTTACTTATGATATCCTCTTTTTCTCTTATTGAAATTATTACTTGATGATATCCTCTTTCTCTTATGGAGACTACCTTTTTAACTAATGCTTAAACTCCATTTCTTACTTATTAACCCTAAAATAGTAAAGTTGTGAAATGCCCACTTAATGAACCAAGACAACCAAATTGTTCTTTATTGTTTGCAATTTCATGAAATTAAAAATTAATAGTACAAATATACCTCAAAATTAGCAATAGAAAGAAAAATGATTTTGTCATAATTTTTATTTATTCATAAATTATTCTTATTCAATAAATTTCTTATAAAATAACTCGAATTTACATGTTACATGAAAACTTGCAATCCCAAACAAGCATATCGAAAGATCCCTGAAAGAAGTGAAGAGAGACCAGAAACCTCAAAAAAAATTGAAAAAAAAAAGTTGATTTTTTTTTTGAAGTATCGCACGTATCGTGTCGTGGCTTCCCAAGATACAAGCCGCAAGAGATGTAAACACCCAAAATTTATTTCTAAAAGAACAAAAACATTTCTTGTAAAATGGTTTCGAAACAATAAGAGTGGATGCTTAAACAACCTATACGAGTTGTTAAAGCAAAGCCAATCAAATTAAGCAGAATTCAAGCTATTGAAAATCAACACAGGAATAATTTTCACAAATGCCAAAAAGAAAAGAAGAGACTATTCAACAAATTCAGCAAGTTACAATGGGTGGCAAGAATGTACACTCAACAAGTTACAATTACAATGAACCTCATAATCAACGAGTTTCCACAAGTCTACAGGACACAGTTTCGCCGAACAAAAGAAAAAGGAAAAAGATACAACAACCTCCTTTAGCCACCCTACAGCAACATTTAACCAATTTTTTCTCTAATGCTGTAAAAGATCAGAAGATATCTCTCTCCAGGGCGGTAGAACCATCTGCCAAATCTTGGACATCGTTACACTCAAGAGAGTAGACATTCGGTCACCCTATCTTCCTCAACAACCGCACCATATGACGATGACCTGCAAAAGAAAACAAATATACCATACAACATGAAAGACACAATTGCAGCATGAAAAGCAGGCCTAGTTCGTTGTGCCAAGGACATCAGAATCAGGCAGGAAATTTTGCTGCCTCAAGAAAGTCAACAATTATCAGGCGGTCACTGTGTAGACCCTGTGAGAGATCCAGAAAGTCAAACAATATCGGTAAAATTTGGCTGAAAATATGACGGTTTCAATGCAAAAATCGGTCAAGAAGCTCTATGAAAAGCCACAGCGATGGCCTTAATGGATCATCTCCTCTCAACATAGGAACCGCATCCAGTCTCTAGCGTTCGTTCATTGTATTTCTGCAGAAACAGAAACAGAAAGGCAATACAAGGAAAAGGCATTCTCTGTGTGTGTGTGTGTGCGCGCGTTTGAAACCTGATTGAAGAGGGGAATACCCCCATCACCTTGCTGCTCAGCCGACCAACCATTGACACCCCTTCGACCGTCAAAACCCCTGAAAATCCTTACTCCATCAGTCAGCAGCCGAACCACAACGGCCACCATCCTCCCCATTCCCTAGTCAGAACCGCCCCTCACCATTGCCGAGACCGTCATCAACACCCCCCCCCCACCCCCCAATCAACCGAATCATGAAAAAGCCTTTTCCATTTCGCCATTAGCCATCACTCAAAACCTCCTCTGCCCTCAATGCGACCGTCCATCGCCGCCTCCATCTGCCATTCTTCGATACTCGACCTTGTCCACCACTGGCCCCTCTCCAAATCGTGACCGCCATCTTTCCTTCCTCAGCTGCTCCCTGCCATCAGCAACCAGAAACAGAAAAAAAACTACCTCGCTCGCCGGAAGCCTTAACGCACCACCAACGTCACCGACGTCTCGGCCTTCGGCCTCCGACCTCCTCGTCACCAAGTCCCGTCTTTGACCGCTGCCAGTGGCCCCCATCACCACTGCCGCCTTAGGTCCCCTCTCTCCTGATGCTGAAGCTCATTCGATCGTGCCCTAATACTTGAAACAAAGGCACGAACTGGATCGGGTCTAACTGGTGAGACCCGATCCGTGGATCCAGTTCAATTCATCCGAACTGGATCACAACCTTTTCCTATCTGATTTAATCCACCTCCGTTCATTCTGAATCGGCCCATTTAAACCAATATTATTTTCCCTTTTGACCTGATTTACCTTGGATTCAATCCTCGATCCATTCTTGTAGATGAATCAAATCCAACTTCTCCTTTATCTAAAACTAAACCCACTTCAAATTGGATCCCAATCGATTTCCAAGTTGAATACAATTGAGTTCAATAAGACTCAAATTTCAATACATTATGAGATTCATAACCAAAACCTCTTGAATTCGACCCAATTCAATCATTTTCCTAAACTCTCATTTTAAATTGGATCCAGTTGAACTCAATCCAAAAATTTGCTTCTCCTAATCATATCCAAACAACTAATTTGAGAAACTCAGATTTATTAAAACAAACAGTTTTAACCTCGCGAAAATAATTTGAATGGACTCACATTGCACACAAGGAAAGTGTTAGGAGGAATTCCCTTCTTAGAGTTGATCTCTTATTCGTTTCTCTTTTACGATGATCATACAACTGGGTATCACGATCGGCCGTCGATGATGAAATCCGTTTCACTAGAAGATCAGAGAATATAAGTGAGGAGATGGAGAAAGAGAACATACAAGCAGACAAGGATTGAGAAAACACTACGAAGAGAGAAAGTGGACGCGCAAGGGGATAGGGCATCAAAATCACACTGTATTTCTTTGAGTTGGTGGATGGCTAAGGTACAGCACCATCAATGAGCACGAAGTTTAAAAGATTGAATGTGCATAGGGATTACTAGAGAGACTAGTATATGATAGCATATTTAGGTGCTAGCAAATTCAAATAAATCTCAACCCTTCATCTAAAAGATGAATGATTGAAAATTGAGTTTTAAAAAAATGTTCAAGTGAATAAAACATACTTAAAAATATATATTTTTTGCTTTTTAAATTTAAATTATTTATAATTAAAGATAAACGGTTGAAATTTGTTTAAATCTACTAGTACCTAATTCTGTTAGCATATATAAGTTTCTCTCTTTTTATATATATAAAAAAAGTAAGAATTGCTAATCTTATGCCAGATTCTATTGAACGATTTGTGTCCTTCATGTGATGACACAAAGGACACTGATCAAGTCGCCTATTAACATGGACACGAACATTGATACTATTTAATTCAAGTACATTAAATGACACGAGTATTTTGAAAAGACGATGATAATGTCCCCCCGGCCCTCTCTCTCTATAAACCATCATAGATAAAGCAATAGCCTAGCGGGCAGTTGGTGATCCGTTGTCATTCCCGAGTACAACTCAGGTCGGGGTGCACTTTTCGTGCTAACCGAAAAAGACCCCTTAATAGACACGACACCGCCTGAACTGAATTTGTATGAATGCACTCGCACCCTCACACGTCTCAACCTTTTCTGTAATTTTTTGCATTCTCTCTCTCTTTTTTACGGCTTTCTTCCTTCATGAGATGGAAAAAGAGGATGTTTACGGTATGGGCTTTTGATCTCTTGGGTTCCCGTGAGTTACAGCACAGGAAAAAGAGCGGTTGCCAATTATCACCAAAAACAATAAATAATTGAGGCCAACCACTTTAAGAAGAGCATACAGTAAAGGATGGTCTGTATCAAATTAGATTATTTCTGTTGTCGTTGCCAGCGGTTTATAGAAAACCCAGAGGTCCCTCTCAACACGGAAGGATCCAGCTGCTTACCCTCAGCAAGCCTACTCCGCGTTGTCCATATCCAAAAGGGGTAGGTTCAGCCACGGACAGCTGGATGGAAGACGTGGAAGGTAAGGTGGAAGTTTGATTCCTCCATCCAATTGAACAAAGAGTCACTACAGTCGACTTCAGCATCAGCCCGTCTTTTTTACTTTTATAGGTGGAGAATGCGTACTGGGGCTATTATTTCTTTTATTGCTAATTATGCATGCTAGTTAGGATCCCATATTCGAAAACAGTTGAATTTTGACGCCCGTGGTGGTGGTGCTGGGTTGTATGCATGCCTCAACTCGATCGGGGGTCACCAGGATATGATGTTTCGATTCAACTAGGCGCGGCTGGAACCTCCGATAGTTAAACAGTGGACTCCTCGTCTGCGTGCGTGGAAAGCAACTCCAGATTTCCTCCAGCTGTAAAATAAGCCGCTCAGTTCACTTTGACCGCTCCCATGCATGTGAACTATCTCTGTCAGCTCTGGTGTTTGAGCCTTTCCATTTTCGTGCAACCCTAATTTTGTAAAGTTGTAGGTACGAAGAGACAAGTAAGCATAAAACCTTCTCCTTTTGAAAAACAAAACATCAAGTGCCAAGTATTTAGATTTTCTAGATAGTTTTGGAGCCATGTTCGACCAATGATAGTTTTGAAAAGTAGAGGACAATCGCCGGTGGTTAAAGGAGTCAAATTGTATGAAACGAGGGATTATGCATGATTGAGTACTGTACAAAATTATATGCATCATTTTTACATATTATAGTAAAACCTTTTTTAATAGAAAGAACTCATAGAAGTGATGATATACCATGTAAAGTTGGTTGAGTACAAGGCTATATTGTCGTTGTATTATCCAGATGAAATAATGCTTTGGGGTTGATATATTAGATGTTTGTGTTGAAACAAGGATACGGGCCATGCTGAACAACCGCATGCGATTCATCATATTATCCATTCTGGCTGAGACAAAGTATTTGGCATGTTATGTAGAGCATCACAATATAACCAGCCCTTCGGAACATCATCATGGCGCAAGTATCTACAAACTTTCTATATAAGATAAGGATGTCAGCTCCCTCCCTATTTTAGAATTGCTCTCCAACTTTACTAGTCATATCAAATATACAATTTGGTAGGAGGAAGTAATTATAAATCTTTATTAGATCTAGCATTCTATATATAAGTAAAAGATTATTAAATATGAGTATAACTAACAAATATTGTATACAAATATATAGAGATTGTTAAAATGGTAACATACTACACACAATACAATGTTATGTTTGAGTATCCTTTTTAGATGGGAGAAGTTAGCAAGTGTTTGGTAACATATTGTAAAGTGGCTCGAGTTATATAAGTAGAGGCTTGTCAGTTTAGACATTGGACCGACCATTGTTGGCCGCCTTGTTGAATGATGACAACCTCATAAGGTAATTTCTACATATTATGAGATTGGATGGCTATCACTCTCCATATTGTCCATGAAATTCTCGGTCTTCAGCCGGTCATCTTATAACTTGCACAACAAACAATGGAGGTGGATAAGATAAATATCATAAATGAACTCATATACATGGACTATGATAAAATAAAGCAACCGATAGAAGTATAAAGGTACGAAGTTTGAGTTACTTTGGCTATATGCTCAAAGGAGGATTACACCAAGCATAAGGAACTATTGTTCTTTTTTATCACATCTGATGCACAATATATAAGGATAAGTCAAGGGACACTATATTTATTAACCGACGATGTATGAAGGGTTGACGAGTATGTTAGAATGCAACAACATCAACCTATTTAGATAGATAGTTTGGGAAAGGCTTCTCGTACATAAATGTACTAGCTTAGTGAACATAATACTCTTCTTCATGTAATAATTGCTCATTTTGTTTGTCAATGTAGCAATAATTGTTTCATAATTTATTGGTAAAAAAATATTATAAGCATGATTTTACGAGTACGTTCTAGCTTTTTAAGTGAGATAGAGACTTGGGTGGGTTGCTAGACAACCTTATGTAGCTAGGTGGATGGACAATGTTACTAATTGGGATCATCCTATTCATCATTTTGATATATATCACAGGTAGTTGGACTATATAAAAGCTCATCAAACATGTAGTTATCAATGCTATACATTTGATTATGATCTACTATAGAAAAATAAAAGTTGGTTATTATTTAGTGTAGACAATAAAATATAATAATGTTGATATTATTTCTTCTTTTTGATCATAGATCATATTGTAACCTTATTGTCATAGAAGTTAAAGGAATATGACCTATCATTTGTCTGAGTTAAATGGTTGTAATTGATGTTTAAACATCATCAAGTAGCATATTATAAACCAAGTTGGTCATCAAACTGGTAATCTTCAACATATCTCAATTGATCTATTGAGACCCTTACAATCTCATGACCTATGAAGCCACATACCTACAAGATGGAATACCATCCGCATGACACTCATTGACAGTCATACAACTTATATTGACTCCAACTACAACATCAGTCATTCAAGCATCATACTTGCACGAGTATAATGATTTATACATAGGTTGAAACCTCACTTTATACTAAACATTTTGTATCAATACGAGTACCTTCATCATACATCAAATGTCACTCTACGCTATCGAGGAAGAGAAATAAGGTAAAATAGTACTTTTTATTGTTCTTTACATTAGGATTCATGGAGTCATTGTTTGTTGTTTTAATATCTTCCAGGTGTTGTGCACAAAGTGAAACTAAAATGAAAATATTGAGACAATAGCTAGATTTATTACACATACACTAGACCTCATAAACCTCCCTTTTTTTACTGTTGCAGGAGTATATAGATTGATGAATTACATGTTATATGTTGATAAAGATTAGATGTACATGTGATTAGGGTTTATATCATTAAATTTTCATGTAAGTGTACTTGTAACTAAGTTACACTAATTAAATTCACCTTTTATAGGCTTTCTCTCTCTATATATGTGTAACATGAAAGCACTTGGCCATTCACTATCTAGAAAATATTTGAATAAATAATAAATACAAAAAAGTTAATGACCATGCAAGCATGAAGTTGTGCTTATATCATTCTATAGATATACACTCAAATATAGTAACTAGTTATCCTTCAAAAGCACTTAAGATCATCTAATAGCATCTATTGACCTTATAGATTAGAGATAAAATTAGCTAGAATCAATTTTAGAAACTAGACTCGTAATCTTCAATACTTTTTCTAAACCTCATCCTTTTTGTGTGTAAAGAAAAATTATATGATTCGATGATATATTTCTTTTAGATTTTGTAATATTTGATGCAAAATAGCACCCACAATTTGTTTCAACTAATAAAAAGAATTGTCAGTCTCTCATTTTATGAGGTAGACTCGACGAATACAAAGTTGCATTTACGAGTGTCGGGCCTAGACAAAAACTTCTTGTTAAAGGCATTTAAGATGTGCAAGACCTATTATTATATTGTGAAACTTCAATTCTAGGTATCATTGTGAGACTAAAAAATAACATGATAGAAAAAAATGAGTCCAGTGCACACTACCCTTAAACTAGGGTGAGTCAGGTGTGGAGTTACTCTAAAAGAATAAGATGCACAGAAGGTGGAACCTCTAAAATGACAATACGCTCCAAACACATCATCTATGTGAAGGTGACAAAGTTGAACCATATCATGTTTGAAAGGTAGTTGCGATCAGTCCATGTTTCGGATTAAAGGGGTGATGTTGCTTGATCATATTTTCCTATATATATGTGTGTATGTGTATGACTAGAGGTGTTCGTGGTTTGGTTTGGATTGGTTCTAGCCCCAATCTCAAACCAAACCACTATTTTCAATTATTACTTTCTAGAGAATTGAACTACACAATGTCATGGCCAAACCATAAAAACCAAACCGATGGTTCTAGTTTGGTTCGGCTATGAACCACAATTCTACTTATTTTAGGGTTTGATTGGTAGACTATCTTTTTGACTGTGTGAGTGGAACTCATTGGTTCCTTGATCTACAATTTGGATACCTTTAAAAACTTATCATGATTGATTTTATTATAAATGTATATATATGTTCATATTTTATATGTATATAAGGTTATAAAACTCATGTATAAACTTATAAGCTTGCCATGACTTATATCTACATAAATATATATATATATATATATATATATATATATATTTGTGTGTAATGGTCTAATTTAACTTTCATGTTTTAGTTCTAACAACTTAACCATTTCATTGAACTACTAATCTTTTTTCCTTTAAAACTGAACCAAACAACTTCACATTTAGAACCTATATGTTTCTTGAACACCCCTATGTATGACTAACTTTATATATTTATAATTATCATCGAACAAGAAAAAGGTTGGAGTATACTTATGTAGGAAATTGAAATAAGAAAGACTGATACTCTATATAACTATTACGGAACCCGTTGAACTTTGCATATTCACTCTCATCTTTTTGTATATATACATTAACAACTAACTTTACTTATTGAATAGTTTTAGGAGTATCATAATGCATCACCCTATCTATTTATGATGAGGCTCTCCTCTCCTCGTATGGGTCCAATGACTACTATTTAATATAAGAATATACATCTTTTTTACTTCTTCTCTCACATATACCTATGTACAAATGCTCTTATCTACTTACTTGACAACTTCCCTCTAACTCACACCAAGCAATGTGATACTTGTATAAGAGATACAATGTCTCTTGGAATTCTATCTCAATTATATTTATCATCACCAATTCACAATTGGTATAAATTATATGAGAGAATCTACTTAGGATAATTAATTTTCTCATGCACCTCAACATCCAAACACAATTATCTTCATTTTCTATATTCATTAAAGCAAATGTAATAAAAAAATCTTATAGATTGAAATAAATCCTATAGCCTCAAGAAAAGGCATTTTATACATGCTACTGTTATTGTAAAATTCTTATTAACTAATATAAATATTAAAATCTTAAACAAAAATATCTTATAAGTCATCAATCCCCTTCAATTGAGATAAAATATGCTTAAGCTTACAATGTCTTTTGGTTATCGCCTTTATCATACTATACTCACAATTACTCCACAAGCATGCAGACCTATGACGTTTGAGATATAAACCTAGAGAGTGATTAGGTATCTATTAACTATATTCAAAATATCATCTCTACCCTCTCATTTAAGTAAAAATGAGCATTTCACCTTTTGCATAATCGTCTACCTTTTACCTTTAACACAAACTTTTTATTACTTTTATATTCATTCCTCTATCATATGCAAGCCATTACCTTCATGAGCTATTACTTTTGAATGAAAACCATTCCTCTATATCTCTTACGTATTGAATCTGGTTCTCTCATAATGATATCAATATTATACTTTCTCTCGATATCTCTTATGTATTGAATCTGGTTCTCTCGGTTACAAATTTTATATTTACCGTAAAGACAAGCAAATAGTCAAGTCCATCATCCTCATACTCAACAAATTCATCCTAATATCCCAAACTCAATCAATTAATAAAAGAATGACACGATCTATTGCAATCAAATTTATTATCATCATTCATTGAAAAATCACCATCTACTCTACCATCATGAACACTTTCATTGTATATCTAAAATCTACTCCACCGTAACAAATGCTTTCAACTTACTATACACTTTTGTTTGAATGTCATGCCACCCTTCATATGCAAATATGCTTGGAGTGTATTCCTCTTTCAAAAGTGCTATGCTTCCGATGCATCTATATTGTTATCGGCCCTTTGCCCAATTAGCATGAGAGAGGTTGTCAGAGACATCTATAATCTATCATATTTATTTGAATCTACTACATATTTCTTTGATAGATTTAGAGAAAGCCACTTAGGGAGAGGTTGGAAGAGAACAAGAGGTTTAGAGAAAGATCAAGAGGGAGATTGAGAGAGAGATCGATAGTAAGAGAGAAAAAAGTGAGAGGTCGAGAGCTCAATGATAGGTTATGGGTATGTTTTTTTTAGTAATGTCAAGAGAGAATGGAGAGTCTTGAATTATTAACGTGCTTAGAGAGAGAGAATAGTGAAGATGTAGAGAAGGATATTTTAGAAAAAATCTAAAAGGAGTGGATTCAATATGTAAATAACAATTGTATTAAAAAAGAAGTGATAGACAATTTTGGAAATGGCCCTTCTACCACTAGTTTTTTTGTAGGTATATGCACAATAGCTCACAATTAAAGATTCTCCAACTAACTATAAGATATTATTATGATGATGATGCATGCTTCTATACATGTGTTCTAAAATGCTTCTTAGTGGCGGATAATAACATATGCCCTCAAAATTTCAACATGTAAATTTATATGCATCTTACAAACATTGAAGATACTCACTAACCAAATATTACATATTTAGACATGTTTTTTCTAAATAAGGGGTCTAGTCAAACTTATAGCTAGAACATGAATGATGTAATGCTAATTAGGCACTTTTAAGATCTTTCAAACTAGTGATATCCTGATTATTGAGGTCACCAACAAGGTTGACACTCGTGTTCGATGCCTAGTTATCTTAGACTAGGTCATGCTTTACCATGGTTGTAGATATTCAACATAAGCTTAGAAGCAAAGTGTATAAAAAGATTCGAGAGACAACAAATAACTTGAATAAAACCAAAGTGTTTATTGATAATAGAAAGGTGCATAACCCATTAACACGCTTACAACTTGGAACACAAGACTCTTACATGTACCTATGAAAAGGGTACTCTTCATTATATGTAAAGACCCAAGACTCAAAACTAAGTTGTCAGGGAGTTCTCATGTAGGAGTATGGTTACAGAAAATTCACTATTGAAGGGTCTCTTGGTCACATTTTTCCCTACCTAAATGCTTTATAAATGCAATTGGTTATAGACAAGATCCAACCTATATTCTTGACCCTCCCACCCTTATGATAATGGGTCAAGGATTGTTATTCTTATAGCATGTTATCTAGCGATGAAATCATGACACCACATTCAATATGCCCACTTCTTCATGCATGTTTTTCTCTTGACATAGAGTGGTTGGGAAAAAACCATGTCACTCTTATTGTTTGCATAAAAGTTGTGTGTAGTCGATAACTTCTGAGAGTGGAGTGCACCAATCCTTCATTGTGACTCCAACTATCGTATGGTTCTTTTGCTGCTATGCAAATTACCTTGCATTCGCTACTATTTTGCCTTATCAACAATAAGGGCTATCCTCTCACAACATCGGTGATTGCACTAGTCTTTCTCCCAAAACGTCTACTTGTACTCTCGATAGCATGTTGTCTAGTGATGAAATCATGACACTGTGTTTAATATGCCCACTTATTCGTACATGTCTCTACCTTCACATGAAGTGGTTGGGCAAAATCATGTTGCTCTTATTGATTTACATAGATGTTGCGTATAGTCGACTACTTCTAAGAATGGTGTGCATCAATCCTTCGTTGTATCTTATCCAAATTACCTTGCATTTGCTACCATTCTACCTTGTCAGCAATAATAGTCATTCTCTCATAACATCAATAACAATTGCATTGGTCTTCCTCCCAAAATATCTACTTGTACTCCTGATATGACGGTCTAACAATTTCTTCTGAGGTAGTTTTCTCGACATGTAGTGAGATTAGCATCTCCAAACTCCTTCATCACTACAATATCAAACTTAGAAGACACCCTACTGTATGACATCTTCTACTCAACATTTCCACAATGCTACCAAAATCGTGGTATCAGTTTTTATCTAGTCGAAGCATCGACTTCTTTCGAACTTTGACCACCATGTGTAGACCTTTATTGTTAAAAGAAAGGTTTGTAGGAACCTTTATTGATAAAAGAAAGGTGTGTGACCCGTTGATGTGCTTACAATTCAGAATATGAGACTTACGAAAACGATGCTCTCTCATGCTAAACATAAACAAGTTGATAAAACAGTGCTATCTGGGTATATGATGGCAGAACGGACCACCACTGGCGAAGTGGGGTGGTAAAAGTAAGAGTAGAAAGTCGAGCCAGTCAACAATTTACTAAAACAGGTCCTCAGACCACTCAGTTTGGATCAGCGCTTGAGAGATATCAGACGGCCGGCAGGCGGCAACAGCGCTGACGTCCCTCTCTCTCTCTCTCGTTTGGCCAAGGCCGTCTTTTGCTCCTTTTCATGTTTGTCTTTTTCGCAGGGATTTACGACGCCGTTAACGCTTTCGGGATGTCACCATGACGCCGTTAGGGTGGTGTACCTGTGTGTCGTGTGGCCCACTATGCAGTAAGCAAGTCACGATACATCTATCTTTACATTTTTTAAGCAAGTCACGATACATCTATATGGGTACCACAGCGGCCGACGATGGTGCCATGAAGGGAGGGCGGTGTGAGTTCACACTTTAGGATGTAAAAGCTTATTACCTGCGGATCAGACAGGACCTAATCGCCTATATGAGTTTGAACTTGAACCAAGGTTTAAGACCAAACTGTGTAAGTATCATTTAAGAGGTTTGAGACACCATCGGCAACAGTAGCACCAGTATTACTGCATTGGTGCCGCTCCAGTTCGCACATCCTGAAAACCGTTAGTGACCATTTAATCTTTGCTCCCCAAGTTAGGAACATGACCACTTTGGATTTGCAAAGAAGGTGGAAATTAGTGAAGCCCAATACCATGCACCTGTATGCCGTAAAAGTGAAGCCCAATACCATACCCTGTCTATACTTTTCCGTCGACGATGATCGGGCCAAGTGGGCCCAGCTGGGCCCGCGACAACTAGCAACACCAGCACGCTGGACACGGTTGATCTTTTTATATATAGTCGTGGTTCCAGGGAAAGGAATAAAATGTTTCGCGTAAGAAAGGGCCTTTCAGTTTCAGTAGCACAGGACAGGTAAAATCTGGGGGTGTATTATGTATATATTTTAACGGCGCCCATAATCAGTGGATGGTCAAAGCCGGGAACAAAATTTTATGGTCCAAGGAAAGGAAGGCGTCGGTGGGGGGCATGACAGACAGAACGACACTCATACACACCACCGGTAGCTTGTCTCATTTTCAGCTCCTTTCACTTTTTCTACTGATAATTTATTTTCATTCAGAAAATTTCTCGTCTCTTCACATCTCTTGATTTTCTTTTTCTTCTTTTCAAAATAATCTCCGTTCTTGCTTTCTGTCAGAAAGAGAGAGAGAGAATGTGGAGACTGTTGCTCCTCTTCGTCTACGTCTTGACGCGGAACCTAAGCTGCGTTCACGCTGATACAGATCCATCGGACGGTGAGTCATTGATTCTCTCATCATTCACTCGAGAAATAGCCCTTGATTCGATTTGTTTGTCGGTAAATCTCTCTCTCTCTCTCTCTCTCTCTCTCTCTCTCTCTCTCTCTCTCTCTCTCTCTCTCTCTCCTTGGCTTATATCGATCCTCAGGTGTACCTTTTCTTTTTTCCGTATCTGATGAATGTGGGAGTTGGATACCTTCTTTTCGTTGGAAAAGATTGCTTTTGTTTTCCGGAAAGATACGGATAATCAAACCTGGCCAATCGTGCAGAAAAGGAAAACGTGGAATGAGTTCCATGGGATCTTCCACCCATGTGGTTCTTGTTAGAGCGCCATTTTACGGAAGCTATAAGCTAGACACGGAAACAACTAGTAAAACGACTCTCTTTTTTGTCCTGAAATGGGTTCCCGCACTAAGATTGTGAGCTTTTCTTTCTCCCGTTGAGGCTTGAAAGGTTCTCAACTGCGATGCTTTAAATTTTTCTTTCGAATAGGTACAGAGCAATGGATTAACTTTTTGACTGTCCGCTTCTTGTGTTTCATTCTGTTTCCCGGTGACATGTGCAGTCAGCGCCCTCAATACTTGGTATAGCTCTCTAAGCTCTCCGTCTCAACTGACCGGATGGACTTCAAGCGGAGGAGATCCTTGTGGACAATCTTGGAGAGGCATTACGTGCTCTGGATCGTCGGTTACGGAAATGTATACGGATTTTCCTATTTTGTTTCGTGTCCTGGATTTCGTTACCTGTACTCTCTTTAATTTCAATCCTTTCCTTAATAATGAGAAAGTTAAAGCCGAAAAGTTCTCACTTTTTGAGCTACCAAGTGTTTTTCTTTTTTGCCTTCTTTAAACATGTATGTAATAGATGAGTGGCAGGCGACATTGAATCCGTTTGTTTGCATTTGAACAGAAAACTATCGGGCCTTGGGCTAACTGGATCGATGGGCTACAATCTTGATAGCTTGAAATCTATCGTCAACTTGTGAGCATCTGACTTAAGTTCTTGCTTCGAGATTTCATGCAGATTTTAGATGACCGTGTCTTGCCATGCAGGGACTTGAGCAACAACAACTTCAATGCAGACATACCTTATAACCTTCCTCCAAATCCGCAGAGGATGTAAGTCAAAAAGGTGCATTTAGCTTCCAATGTGAATTATTAGCACGATTACCTCCTTGACTGGGTTATTTCTTCGATAATTTTGTAGAAATCTTTCGGGGAATAACTTTACTGGAGGCGTTCCATATTCAGTTTCCAAGATGTCCTCTCTTACATACTTGTGAGTGGATTTGTCATGATCTCGTTTGCCGTTTTCTGCTCTAGAATTGCATATGGGTCCTTATTTCTGCCTTGCATTGTACGTGAAGTTGAGCTATTCTGTGTGGTTGCAGGAATCTTGCCCATAATCGGCTCCAAACCCCATTGGTTGACATGTTTGGAGGACTTCCAAATCTTGCCACCTTGTAAGTACCCTCTTCCTGAGAAGCTTGTAAACTCGTTGTCATCCAAGCTGTTTTTGCACCTTAGGCTGTATTATGCTTAAATTAAATGCACCATGTTCAAGAATGTGCAGGCTCCTTGACATGTTTTATTTATTATTTATTCTCTTGCTATTGTTGATTACTGAAGTCGTGTTCTGGTTGTACTGGGACAGTCAGCACAAACCCGTATGGAAATTTAGACAGCATTTTCACAAGGAATTTTCAGAGTCCATGCTTTCTTTCATAAAGGCCTTAAGTGTGTCAAGATCCTTTGTTAGCCTCATATTGATTCACCTCACTGGAAAATTGTTGGTCCATCATAGTCATGTTCAGAAGCATCATTTTGAGAAGCAAGTGTCCCCAACCTTGGAATGACGATGCCGGCTTAATGTGAAAAGGTGGGAAGTTGGTTGTCAAAGATCCAGTATGAATGGATTAAAGTAACACTCTTCTCTTGAGACTCATCTGCTGGTCCTCTGTATGATATTATCTGCCTATCCTGAATTCACTTGTCCCCAAATATATGGTTATTCCAATTTCTGGAGTTAGTCAGTCCTCATCCAAAGTTCCTACATCATTTCCTTTTCATGTTTATTCATTAGGGTACATGCCCCTTTATTTCTTCACAAAGAAAAATTCTTTTTCCTTTGGGAAAATCTAAGAAACTAGTTCTACATGTTGAGGTTCTATATTTTGGTAGGAGTGACCTAAGAGTTATTAGGAACATCTTTTAGGATCATTGAATCTAGTTGTGTCACTTCATGCACATCCAATGTGACATTCTAGGTCATGTATCATGTAGGAAAACTGAGTTTACTTCTTGAGAATGCATATATCTTATTATTCAAGTTTGGCCACTGTATTTACACCAACTTATTTAACTGTTAGAAGATATAAATTAACCATGATTCAAATGTCGCCCTGTGCTGTGCATCACTTAAATGAAGGGTACCCTTAAATGAATTGTAGTAGTGCACATCCAACGCCCAAATATACTCATGGTGCTGCTCATTAACTTCATTGATATTAAAAGAATAAGTGAGTGTGGATGCTGTTGGGAGATCCTTTCTTCTCTTGTGGGACTATGATTGATCAGTCCATCATTGTTATCAGTTGCTTTTCTTATTTTCTAAATTCCTTTTGACCTTCTTTTCGTTTCTGGGAATCACCTATTAATTTCACTTCAGGGATTTATCTTATAACAATTTGCCTGGGAATCTTCCCTACACTTTCAGCTCCCTTTCAAGGCTCAACTCACTGTGAGTAGCATATTATTTCTTTCTGTTTCTCTTTCCTTTTCTATTTTGTTAGTGGAAGACCATATTTGTTTTGTTCCTCCCATAGGTATCTGCAATACAACCAGTTGACAGGCACTATAGATGTCCTTGTCTCTCTTCCTCTAGAAAACCTGTAAGTGGGAGATGTATTTCGAGAAAAAAAATCATTTTCTTAAAGCATCAGAGGTTGCAGCATATCTTAAGTTTATGTTAATTTTAGGAATGTTGCGCACAATCACTTCACCGGTTGGATACCTTCTCAATTGAAAAATATTCGTAACATTCAGTGAGTGATTTACTGGACCTAAAGAACTTTGTGTTTATATTTTTGCAATTAATTCAAGTGTGGTTATGGACAGCTAGTCTGAGACTGCTGTTTCTCCTCACAGTTTTTCCATGATAAATTAAAACTTTGGATTATGAAAAATTTCAGAACTGATGGTAATAATTGGGGCATGACACCATCATCACCTCCTGGTGGCAATCATAACTCTGGTGGCAATAACAGCCCGAGTAGTGGATATGGAGATGGAAAAAAATCAGGTATAAGTGGTGGGGGTGTTGCTGGAATAGTGATAACCATTTTACTTATTGGAGGAGTTCTAGCATTCTTTATATTGAGAAGAAGGAGACCTAAAAGCTCCTCCGATGAGGAGAAGCTTAACCAGGATCAGCCCTTCACCCTTCTTGGATCAAATGAAACTAAAGGTAAACAAATTTCTACATCAGCCCTTCACCCTTCATTCTTCTTGTTTCATTATTTTATGAAATACTTCTTATTTGATATTTGAAGCCTTTTGGTTCTCTTTTGCCATCTGCAAGTTGGTGAATTCTATATACAGTTCCTATATTTTTCATTGCAAGCAATCGCCAGACATTTCCTTGTGATTTAATCAGTGTTGTAAGTACATATGGAACCCATATCACAAAACTACAATTATACATACTATGTTGTAAAACTATGACACATATCGTGTCACATCATATAACAAATATCCTATTTATGTAAAAAGCAATAAATAAAAAATCTCAAAATTCTTAGGATATATGTTTCAATGAGTCTGCATTCGTCATTTGAAGGTTAGATCCATGAACACCATAATAAACAACTAATTTTTTTCAATAATATAGGTATCAGTGAAGTACAAGATTTTAAAAGTTCTAATGCTGCAACACACAAGATCGTTAAGAAAGAACCTTTTACAGTTCTAGCATCATGTAGGCAAACACATTTCTTAAGTCATAATACATAACGTCACCAAAAACAATAGTCTTTGATCTCCTAGCTTTCAACTCTTGTGTCCTGATTTACAACTTGTGAACTATATGCAGTTTTATATATGGTGTCACAGTTGGACATGGCTTCATCCTTGAATGCCATGTGAGTTGATGCTTTATGCATGAGATGCCACAGTGGAAACGTGACCGGTGAAATAGAATGACCAGTTTGTTTCCCTGCTTAATTGGCGTGCAATAATTCCAAACTTCAACAAAAGGAACAACCGTTTGAAACTAAGATTCAAAGTCCCTAAGAGAACACAGAGAATTCCAGCCAAACAATTGAAATCCAGAAAGATGATGAGCTACTCCTAAAGATGTGAAAAGACAAGTGGATGTGTGCCTCCCTTTGATGATGCCACCTAAATGCTCGAAGTCACCATATCACAAATAACATAAAAAACTCTCATCACATACAAAGACTATAGAGGCCAGAAAGAGGAGCATGTCTTTATGGCTCACCTTGATAAAACATAGAAACATTCTTCATTCATGTTTGTTGCTGGGTGTATCGTGTATCTTATGATATGGTACCTACACCCGTTGTGCACCCTGTTGTACCATCTTTAGTGTCATATCGAGCTTTCTGCTAGATAAATCCATATCATCATCATATCATACTGGTTTTAGCGCAATCATGTTGATGAGATCTACATGATCGGTTTGTTGGAGATTGACTTTTGAATCTCTGGAACAAGATCTATTTAAACCTTTTTGTGACTTAAAATTGATGAAAATTTCCAGATACTTGAATTAGAAAATTAGTGCTTTTGACTGAAGAAACTTAATCATGGTTGTTTCCTAATAAATTGACCATGCTGCACATATTTGTGCGAACAAAATAAGTTCAAACTGTTAAGGAAAGACGTCTAGCATGTAATGAGAGTCAAGTAATGTAATGTCTTATGTCAGTTTGTAGTTTTGAGTCTTATGTCATCCTAGAAATAGTTAATTTGTAGTAGGGGTAGATTAGGAAATTAAGTTAGATAGGGTATTAATAAGTGATTAGGGTTAGAGAGAAGCATTAAGAAAGTGTGGGGGACGGCTGCACAAAAAGAGCCGTTTTTGGGCTTAAGGCAGATTGGATGCCGTACATTATAAGTGATATTTTTCTTGAATGATATGAATTTTATCTGTAAGATGGTATCAGACGTCCAGGTTCTCCTTGTTTAAGATTCTATTTGTGCCAGCATCCCTTTGATGCCAGTGTAACAGAAATTCTGTCTGTGTTAAGAAGGCGCCTGTTTATTTGATCACCCAAGTTGTCACGCCATCTTGGCATCGTGGATAGCCTGCTTGTGTAAAGAAAGCCTGTTATTTGCGATGTTGGATGTCAGCGACCAGCAGACGCAATTGACTTTGTGGTATCATCATCATTGCGTGATTGAAAAGCCTGTTGTTTAAAGACAGCCTGCTATTTGCGATATTGGCATCGTGGACAGCCTGCTTGCTTGATTGTTGCACTGCTATTTGTCCATCATCATCATTGCGTGACCCATTCTCATCGCCCTCAACGTCACCTTTTATGGTTTTGTGTTTTTCGTCTTGGCTCCTTTTCTTCTTTGCTGCCTGGGATCCTTTGTCACCTCTACTCTTCGTCTTCACCACATTCAGTATTTTGTGGCTGCCCTCGTGGGTTGCGTTTTGTGCAACTTGCATCATCAAATTTGCTGTATTTTTTCCTTCTCTGTTCCTCTTTCATGGCTGACAAGGGTAAAGGTATTGACCTTCCTTCTCATATCGATGGATCCTCTGGTCTCTTTGACAAGCCTGATCATATTCAGATTACTTCAACTAAATTGGGTTGCCGTAATTACATGGAATGGGCACACTTTGTGGAACTCGCCATTGTAGCAAGGGGGAGATGGGAACATTTGATGGGTCAATCCTTTATTCCCATGCCCACTGACAGTCTTTATTCCACCTGGAAAAGAGAAGATGCTTTACTCTTCTCGTGGTTGCTCCAGTCCATGCTTCCCTCCATTGCCAAAACTTTTATGTTTTTAGATTCTGCCCATGCCATATGGTGTGCTGTCGCCGAAGCTTATTCCCGAAAGAAGAATGTTGCCAAAGAATATGAGATTCTGGAGCGAATTAGAAAGTGCAAACAAGCCAATAGATCTATTAGTACATACTATGCCGATCTCCATGGTCTTTGGGATGAACTCTTCTACTATACGAATATCCAGTGCTCTACTTGTCATTCAGAGCGCCAAGCTGTGATTGAAAACAAGAAAGTATTTGATTTATTGTGGGGTGTAAATCCAGAATTTGAATCAGTCAAACTGAATATTTTAGGCAGAGACGAACTTCCATCTTTGGGCACTGTTTACTCATTATTAATCAGAGAAGAAGACCGCCGTAATCTTGAGAAGGATCAGATTATTACTCCAGATCAACATGCCCTTCAGGTTCGAGATGACAATTCACATTTTCGTGGCAGAGGCGGTCTCCCCAGTCGTGGACGTGGCCGTGGACGACTCACTTCTGAAGATCGAAATAAACTTGTCTGCTCCCATTGTAGCAAATCGCATCATACCAGAGATCACTGTTAGGAATTACATGGTAAACCCGATTATTATCGCTCTCGGAATCCATCAGTCCACTCTGCCGATAGTTCCACTCCCAGCACTGAGGGCATTCAAGAGATTCTCAAATGCATAGAGGGTCTTGAACAACGATTCTCTGCCCAACCCTCTGCTTCCCCCAACCAAGCTACAATTGCTCAGGCTACACATACCGTCACGGGTACTCATTTATCTTCTTCCCCTTCCAAAACTTGGATAATTGATTCAGGGGCCACAGACCATATGGTTGGAAACTCCACATATTTTTCCACTTACCAAAATCTTACTGAACAGGCACCCATTAAATTGGTAGATGGATCCTTCACCTATATGATTGGACAGGGTAGTGTATCTACATGTCTTTCAGTGTATCATGTTCCCAGTTTTCTGCTCAATCTTCTTTCCGTCAGCTCTTTAACTCGTACCTTGAATTGTTGCGTAACTTTTCATCCTACTGGTTGTGAATTTCATGATCTGAAGACGGGGAAAATCTTTGGACATGGTAAATTACAACGAGGATTATACATTCTTGAAGACTCATCTCTGCCTTCCACCTCCTGCAGTGTCTCCGCTACACCCACTTTCGATGCAGATCTTCGTCTTTGGCATTATCGTCTTGGTCATCTCCCTGTGTCTAAAATTTCATATGTTGTTCCTCAGTTTCGAGTCAAGTCCAATAAATATCCGTTTGAATGTGAAGTTTGTCAACTTGGGAAACACCAGCGGGTCTCTTATCCTATAAGTTATTCTCGATGCTCTCAACCTTTTGAAATTATTCACTCGGATGAATGGGGTCCTAGTCCAGTCAACTCTTTGTTTGGTCATAAGTATTTTGTATCCTTCATTGATGATTGTACCCGACTTACCATCGTGTACTTAATGAAATCTAAGTCTGAAGTTGCTTCTATTTTTCTCAACAACAACAACTAAGCCTTTTCCCATACTAGACGGGGTCGGCTACATGGATTCTTTGTTTCCACATATCCCTATCGTGTGCCATGTTAGCAGTTAACTCCCAATAAGCTAGATCATTCTTTATTGTTTCTTTCCAACACTTTTGTGGTCGTCCTCTACCTCTTTTAATACTTTCCAAATTTAGGTTTTCTAACCTTCTTACAGGTTCTTCTTTTGATCTTCTTTCTATATGTCCAAACCATCTTAAACGATGTTCTCTCATTTTATCCTCTATTGGTGCCACTCCTAATTTGTTTCTAATAACCTCATTATGTATACGGTCTTTTCTTGTATGACCACTCATCCATCTCAACATCTTCATTTCTGTCACAGACATCTTTTGTACATGTTGATGATTAACTGCCCAACACTCAGAACCATAAAACATGGCAGGCCTAACTGCTGCTCTATAATATTTACCTTTTAATTTTAAAGGTATCTTCTTATCACAAAGAATACCTGATGCTCCTCTCCATTTTAACCAACCAGCATTAATTCTATGTGTAACATCTCCATCAATTCTTCCATCACTTTGAAAAATTGACCCTAAGTATTTAAAACTTTCCTTTTGGGGAATGCAATGTGTGCCAATTTTAATTTCTATGTCCTCTGAAATAGCCAAATGATCAAACTTACATTCCATATATTCTGTCTTTGTTCTACTAAGTCGGAGGCCTTTGTTTTCTAATGTTTCTCTCCATAGTTCCAATTTTCTATTAACTTTTTCCTTAGACTCCTCCACTAATACAATGTCATCTGCAAATAACATACACCAAGGTACTTCATCTTGAATATGTTTTGTTAACTCATCCATCACCATTATAAATAAGTATGGACTTAAAGTTGATCCTTGATGTAACCCAATATTAACTTCAAAGAAGTCTGTCGTTCCTTCATGAGTCCTCACACATGTTTTTGCACCATCATACATGTCTCTTATAAGGTTAATATATGTCAATGGGATACCTCTTTTTTTCAAAGTTCTCCAAAGAACCTCCCTCGGTACCCTATCATAAGCTTTTTCTAGATCAATAAATATCATGTGAAGGTCTTTCTTTTTTGCTCTAAAATGTTCCATAAGACGTCTCAAAAGGTGAATCGCTTCAATAGTAGATCTACCTGGCATAAATCCAAATTGGTTCTCCGTTGTACTTGATACTTGTCTTAACCTACGTTCAATAATTCTTTCCCATAATTTCATAGTATGACTCATTAACTTGATACCTCGATAATTCGCACAATTTTGAATGTCTCCCTTGTTCTTGTATACGGGTATAAGTGTACTTGCTCTCCATTCCTCAGGCATCTTTTGGTTTTTCCATATTTCATTAAATAGTCTTGTGAGCCAAGTGATTCCTATTTCTCCTAGTATTTTCCAAACTTCTATAGGAATATTATCTGGTCCTACCGATTTACCACTCTTCATATGTTTAAGAGCCTCTTTGACTTCATTCATTTGAATACGTCGGTAGAAATTGTGGTTTATATACTTTTTTGACTTGGCTAAATCTCCTAAACTAATACTAACATCTTTATTTTCATTAAAAAGATTATAAAAATAGTTTTTCCATCTACTTCTTATATCATCATTTGCCACTAGAATTTTTTCATCCTCGTCTTTTATGCATCTAACATAATTAAGATCTTTAGTTTTCTTATCTCTAGCCCTAGCTATCCTAAAAATATCTCTTTCACCCTCTTTTGAGTTGAGTTTTTTTGCTTCTATTTTTCTCATTGTGCATAAATTTATTTCTACTCAATTTCATGCAACCAGTCCGATAATGGGGGCGAATACGTTGGGACTCAGTTAGCCAACTATCTCCAAGCCCAGGGCATTGTTCATCAGACTATCTGTCCGTATACCCCTCAGTAGAATGGTCTTGCTGAACGAAAAAATCGTCATATTCTGGAGGTTGCCCGAACCCTTCTCCTTCAAAGCCATGTTCCCAAATTCTTTTGGGGTGAAGCTGTACTTACTGCTGTTTATCTCATCAATCGGATGCCCAGTCATACTCTTCAGGGGGAGAGTCCTATTCATACTCTTAATAAAGACTCCAAATCATTCCATCTTATTCCTCGTACCTTTGGGTGTACCTGCTTTGTACATATTCCTCTTCTTCATCATGATAATCTTGCTGCAAAGTCTGATAAGTGTATCTTTCTGGGCTACTCGACCTCTCAAAAGGGTTATAAATGTTATGATCCATTGCGTCAAAAACTATATGTTTCCAGGGATGTTACTTTCTTTGAACTTACCCCTTATTATTCTCCTTCCATGGAAACTTCTACCTCTCCTCCTTGTGTACTTCCACTAGTTCCTAGTGAGGGGGAGTATCCTGAGATAGTTGACAATGAGAGTGCGAACCAACAGCCATCCAAAGATATTCTGAAGTACAAGAAAGGACACCGGAAGATTGTGTACACTCAAGAAGACCCATGTGCTAAAGAGATTTCCCCTTAATCAGATCATCCAGTATGAGTGGACAATGACCTTGAGATCCCTATTGTTGTTCGCAAAGGTAAGCGTACATGTGCAAGATATCCCATTTCTAATTGTGTGTCATATGTCAATACTTCTCAGAGCTATCAAACCTTCATTATGAATGCTGAAAAACAAAAGATTCCTTCTAAGTTTGAAGAAGCAATCAAGTGTCCCTTATGGAAAGCTGCAATTGACGAAGAACTGAATGCACTGGTTAAAAACAATACATGGACCATCACAGAGTTGCTGTCTGATAGGCATAAAGTAGGATGCAAGTGGGTGTTTACTATTAAATATAAGGCAGATGAAACCGTGGAGAGATATAAAGCTAGATTGGTTGTTAAAGGATACAATCAGTCATATGGCATTGATTATACAGAGACCTTTATACAGAGACCTTTACACCTGTAGCTAAACTTACATCAATCAGAATACTTCTTAGCATGACAGCAAATTTGGGATGGGAACTATGGCAATTGGATGTTAAGAATGCTTTCTTACAGGGAGACTTAAATGAAGAAGTATACATGGAACTACCTCCAGGAATAACCAGTAATTTGTCATCTTATAATACAGTATGTAAACTCAATAAAGCCATATATGGGTTGAAACAGTCTCTAAGAGCATAGTTTGATAAATTCAGCAAAGCAGTGTGTAGTTTGGGATACAGCAGAAGCCTCAACGATCATACCATATTCTTCGAGAAAGGGACAAAAATATCGATTCTTGCAGTTTATGTTGACGACATTATTGTTACAGGAGATGACCTTGAAGAGATATCAAAGTTAAAAATAAACCTTCATAAATTATTTGATATTAAAGTCCTGGGCAGACTTCACTATTTTTTGGGCATAGAAGTTCTTTACTCCAACAAAGGTATCTACTTGACTCAGAGGAAATATTTAATGGATCTCCTTGAAGACATTCAAATGCTTGAATGTAAACATAGTGACATTCCAATGGAGGTAAACCAGAAATTCTTTAACGGCGACAGTGAAGAATTCAAAGACATCCATAAATATCAGAAGCTAGTAGGTAAGCTCATATATTTAACCATTACTCGACCAGATATTGCATATGCAGTTGGGATTGTGAGCAGATATATGCACTCACCAACAAAAAATCAGATGGATGCAGTGTATAGAATTCTTCGATATCTCAAAACAACTTCAGGAATGGGTTTACTTTATTCGAAATCATCAAATTTGGACATTAAACTTTATTTTGATGCTGACTGGGCAGGTTCTTATGATGACAGGAAGTCGACTACTGGATATATTACTTTACTTGGGGGTAATATTATATCTTAGAAAAGCAAAAAACAGACAGTGGTTGCAAGATCTACAGCAGAAGCTGAATATAGAGCTATAGCCCAAGCAATGTGTGAAAGAAAATGGATATCTTCATTGATCACTGAATTGGGTTTTTCAATTAACTATCCTATAACCTTATATTGTGATAGCAGTGCAGCAATTCAGATGGCATCGAATCCAGTATATCATGAAAGGACAAAGCATATAGAAATCGATTGCCACTTCATCAGAGAGAAGATATCTAATAAAGAATTCCAGCTGGAGTATGTTCATTCATTCAAACATAGGGCTGATTTTTTAACTAAAGCTACTACCAGCAAACTATTAAAGGAGACTTTATCCAAGTTGGGTGTCATCAACATTTTTCACCCAATTTGAGGGGGAGTGTTAAGGAAAGTCGTCTAGCATGTAATAAGAGTCAAGTCATGTAATGTCTTATGTCAGTTTGTAGTTTTGAGTCTTATGTCATCCTAGAAATAGTTAATTTGTAGTAGGGGTAGATTAGGAAATTAAGTTAGATAGGGTATTAATAAGTGATTAGGGTTAGAGAGAAGCATTAAGAAAGTGTGGGGGACGGCTTTACAGAAAGAGCCGTTTTTGGGCTTAAGGCAGATTGGATGAAAGTCTCCAATCTGCCGTAATTTGTAAGTGATATTTTTCTTGAATGATATGAATTTTATGTGTAAGACAAACGATATACAGACATGTGCATATGTAGTATATATAATGTGTACATGTGCATATGTATTATATATATAGTGTGTGAGAGAGAGAGTAACTATGTATAAACACACGGTACCATAAAAGTTCAACAGCAAGGCTCATATCTAAATCTTCTTTTTGAAAAAAATAAAAAGAAGTCATTGCGCTATGGTCTATGCTTATGCTAGGTATATTACACTTCCCTATCCTATGATAGGGAAGTGCACCCCTGTGTCTTGTGATATGGACGTATAAGGGGGCCACTTATGATACAGCATTCAGTTTATCACAATGATGGATACAATATCCTATGATACACACCGATACACACAACACTTCCTGGTACTGCCATTACCCGAGCATGTCTAGTGGTGTAATTTAGATGCATTGATTTCAAAAGGTTACATCCTGTGGCAAAATATAGAACAAAGTTTTACACTGGTATACTTTGAATTAATGGAAAGATATGAAGTCCTTTGCACCAAATTACATTATTATCATTATGAGCCATTGTTGCTCGTGTCTTTCAAAACTGCAAATAACTGAATACCTGATCTAGTATATTGTTGCTATAAAGTAAATTACTCCAAACATATCTCCACGATCATATGAACAAAAGCATATACAAGTATGCTTTCTGAGCCTTACTGATGGCTCAATTTCCTCATTTCCCCTATATTCCAATACATATGTTGATAAGTCTACGTAAATCTTGGCACTCAACTGCTATGGCTTATTCTATGCTATCGTGGATAGATTTAGTTTTACAAATAAAATATGATGCCTTGGGTCATGTTTAATTGTTTTGCTGACTATTTTACTATCTTAAACGTTCACGAACATTGTTTAGCCTCTTAGGCCATTTTTTCACTAAATCATGTCCACCTAATCTTCCTGATCGACTAAACATGAATTTTGTGACATCTTAGATATCAATATTTTCCCAACATTGTGAATAAAGCATGTGAAACATATCCATATGGACAAATACATCTCTTGATGAGTGAAGCGACACAAAAAGTGTGTGGCGTTAAATGGTATCATGTTTCATAACCTCAACACTCTGTTTGTCTGTCTGTCTCTCTATATAGATGGGTGCGTGTGTGTGTTGATATTTTTCTTTTTGAGGGATTGTGTGATAGTTGATAAGACCAATTCAACAAGCAAGCTTTTCCTGAACTCTTACAGTACTTGCCAATTATATAGATGCAAACTGAGTTGCTTACATTTCATTTGCTAGAAATAAAATCAGTACAACCGTCTGCTTCAACTACAACAATAGCAGTGGAGCCAGCTCCTTCAAGGATTCTTAAGCCCCCACCACTTGAGCACCACAAGCCATTCAATGATGAAGAACTTCCGAAAAAGAAGATTACTGTCAAAAGAGCTAACATACCTCCAATAAATGCATCAGTATTCTCTGTGGCAGACTTGCAGATGGCAACAGAAAGTTTTAGCACAGACAACCTTGTTGGCGATGGGTCGATTGGACGAGTTTATAGAGCTCAATTTCCTGATGGGAAGGTGTGGCTTCCTCTCATTTGCTGTAAAGTTCTGGTTCCATGTACTCTTTTTCTTACATTTGGTAGTTGTAGTGCATGTGGGCTTGCATTGATCGCTATAGAGAGAGTTTCTGTATTTTTTGGCTTCAGTGTACTCATATAGGATCATGGATGGGTGTCCTGTCTACAAGTGTCATTCAAACATATTACACTTGGGAGTCCTTTAAGTCGAGCAACTTTATTAAAATCTGGAGGAACAGGATTGATTCAAGTCAACTGTCATGCCAGTCTCGTATGGGATACTTCACTTTCATGAAGCATCCATCTAATTTTCATTTTCTTGTGTTATTTCTATTGAGAAAAGCTGTATTAAATGTGTAATTCAAGCAGGGATGTTGGCTCAATGATTTATAAGAGGAAAAAGAGTTGCTAAGAAGGATGTTTCATGGAAATGGAAGCTATATTTAGCTGTTTTGAGATTTTGCTCAGGAATGTTAACACTTTGTGTCTGTTCCTAATACAACAACAACAACAACAACTAAGCCTTTTCCCATACTAGACGGGGTCGGCTACATGGATTCTTTGTTTCCACAGATCCCTATCGTGTGCCATGTTAGCAGTTAACTCCCAATAAGCTAGATCATTCTTTATTGTTTCTTTCCAACACTTTTGTGGTCGTCCTCTACCTCTTTTAATACTTTCCAAATTTAGTTTTTCTAACCTTCTTACAGGTTCTTCTTTTGATCTTCTTTCTATATGTCCAAACCATCTTAAACGATGTTCTCTCATTTTATCCTCTATTGGTGCCACTCCTAATTTGTTTCTAATAACCTCATTATGTATACGGTCTTTTCTTGTATGACCACTCATCCATCTCAACATCTTCATTTCTGTCACAGACATCTTTTGTACATGTTGATGATTAACTGCCCAACACTCAGAACCATAAAACATGGCAGGCCTAATTGCTACTCTATAATATTTACCTTTTAATTTTAATGGTATCTTCTTATCACAAACAATACCTGATGCTCTTCTCCATTTTAACCAACGAGCATTAATTCTATGTGTAACATCCATCAATTCTTCCATCACTATGAAAAATTGACCCTAGGTATTTAAAACTTTCCTTTTGGGGAATGCAATGTGTGCCAATTTTAATTTCTATGTCCTCTGAAGTAGCCAAATGATCAAACTTACATTCCATATATTCTGTCTTTGTTCTACTAAGTCGGAGGATTTTGTTTTCTAATGTTTCTCTCCATAGTTCCAATTTTCTATTAACTTTTTCCTTGGACTCCTCCACTAATACAATGTCATCGGCAAATAACATACACCAAGGTACTTCATCTTGAATATGTTTTGTTAACTCATCAATCACCATTATAAATAAGTATGGACTTAAAGTTGATCCTTGATGTAACCCAATATTAACTTCAAAGAAGTCTGTCGTTCTTTCATGAGTCCTCACACATGTTTTTGCACCATCATACATGTCTCTTATAAGGTTAATATATGTCAATGGGATACCTCTTTTATCCAAAGTTCTCCAAAGAACCTCCCTCGGTACCCTATCATAAGCTTTTTCTTGATCAATAAATATCATGTGAAGGTCTTTCTTTTTTGCTCTAAAATGTTCCATAAGACGTCTCAAAAGGTGAATCGCTTCAATAGTAGATCTACCTGGCATAAATCCAAATTGATTCTCTGTTGTACTTGATACTTGTCTTAACCTACGTTCGATAATTCTTTCCCATAATTTCATAGTATGACTCATTAACTTGATACCTCGATAATTCACACAATTTTGAATGTCTCCCTTGTTCTTATATACGGGTATAAGTGTACTTGCTCTCCATTCCTCGGGCATCTTTTGGTTTTTCCATATTTCATTAAATAGTCTTGTGAGCCAAGTGATTCCTATTTCTCCTAGTATTTTCCAAACTTCTATAGGAATATTATCTGGTCCTACCGATTTACCACTCTTCATATGTTTAAGAGCCTCTTTGACTTCATTCTTTTGAATACGTCGGTAGAAATTGTGGTTTATATACTTTTCTGACTTGGCTAAATCTCCTAAACTAATACTAATATCTTTATTTTCATTAAAAAGATTATAAAAATAGTTTTTCCATCAATTTCTTATATCATCATTTTCCACTAGAATTTTTTCATCCTCGTCTTTTATGCATCTAACATAATTAAGATCTTTAGTTTTCTTATCTCTAGCCCTAGCTATCCTAAAAAATATCTCTTTCACCCTCTTTTGAGTTGAGTTTTTTATATAAGTCCTCCCAAATCTTAGCTTTTGCTTCACTAACGGCCTTTTTTGCTTCCTTCTTTGCTTTCTTATAAGCTTCTAAAATTTCACTAGTTTTCTTAGCATAATGTAATTTGTAACATGTCCTCTTTGCCTTGATTTTATTTTGTACTACTTCACTCCACCACCAAGCTTCTTTTTGTGCCGGTACACCTCCCTTAGATACCCCTAACACATCTTTCGCCACTTTCCTAATATGTATAGCCATATTGTTCCACATATCAGAGGGTGTGCCAACATAATTCCAAACATCTCCTTGAAGGACTTTCTGTTTAAATATATCTTCTTTCTCGCTTTTGAGCTTCCACCATTTAGTTCGAATAGCTCGATGCACTCTTTTCTTCTTTGTCCATTTTTTTATTTGTAAATCCATAACTAAAAGTCGATGTTGGGTGGTTAAGCTTTCTCCTGGAATTACCTTACAATCTTTATAACACGCTCTATCTTTTTTTCTACAAATAAAGTAATCAATTTGTGTTTGTGATAAGCCACTCTTATAAGTAATTAAATGTTCATCTCGTTTTTTGAAGATTGTATTGACTATAAAGAGATCAAATGACATAGCAAAATTTAAAATCTCCCTACCTTCCTTGTTTATATCCCCATAACCAAAGTTTCCATGAATCCCTTGATATCCTAATGCCTCTTTACCGACATGTCCATTTAAATCTCCTCCTAAACAAATCATCTCCCTTTGTGGAATCTTTTGAAACACCTTATCTAACTCTTCCCAAAAAACTGCCTTTATACTATCTTCTAGTCCTACTTGGGGTGCGTAAGCACAAACTATATTCAAAACCTCTACTCCTAACACTAATTTCAATGTCATGATTCAGTCACCATATCGTTGTATGTCTACTACACTCTCCTTTAAATCTTTATTTATGATAATACCAACTCCATTTCGGGCCTTTTCTTTACCTGAGTACCATAATTTAAAACCTGTATCCTCTATCTCCTTTGCTTTTTCTCCAACACATTTTGTCTCTTGTAAACATAGAATATGAATCTTTCTCCGAATCATAGTATCTACCACCTCCATTAGCTTACCCGATAATGTTCCGATATTCTAAGAACCAATACGAATCTTATTATCTAGGGCATCCGTCCATAATCAAAATGCGGAGACCCTCCCTGAAAATTTTTCACTACATTCGGACGGCAATGTAGCGGGACTAACTTCTTTACCCACACCCGTCCATGATGTGGGAACCCTCTCTGCAATTGATTCACTACATTCGGGCGAAAATGTAGTGGCCCTTGCTTACTTCTTACTGCATTCGGGCTCTGCAGCACGTCGCTAAGCGGGGACGCCCCAAAGCAATGCTCATAATTTTTGTAATCCATGTTGTAGAAATCCGACGAAGTTTTACGCTGGCTGTCGGAAGCCTAACACAACCCTCCTCCTTTATCCGGGCTTGGGACCAGCAATGCAAGGGTGATCCCTTACATGTGTCTGTTCCTAATGTTTTATGAAAATAGACGCTTCCAATTTCGTTTTGTTGCATTGC
Source organism: Brasenia schreberi (assembly GCA_036023115.1). NCBI lineage: Eukaryota > Viridiplantae > Streptophyta > Magnoliopsida > Nymphaeales > Cabombaceae > Brasenia > Brasenia schreberi. The sequence goes on from JAYKKT010000052.1 coordinate 89,976, forward strand.
TTTAATACGTATTCTGTTACAGGTTCTAGCTGTGAAGAAGATAGACTCATCTTCACTACCAAATCAAGATCCTGATGAGTTCATGGAAGTTGTTTCAAATATTTCTCAGTTGCACCATCCAAGCATCACAGAGTTAATCGGATATTGTTCTGAACATGGACAGTATTTGCTGGTCTATGAATTTCTGAAGAATGGATCTCTGCACGATTATCTGCACCTGTCTGATGATTCCAGTAAACCATTGACTTGGAACACTCGGGTTAAGATTGCTCTTGGCACTGCAAGGGCACTGGAGTAAGTTGCAAATTTTGTCCTGAATGCTGACTTATTGATATCTCAGGTTCTTCTTTCGTCACGTTACATGCTTATTTATGAAACAATTTTCTCTTGAGCTGTCTTAAGTGATTTTTCTGCATATGAAACTGCGGAGATTTGCTTTACGGTTTGATTTTTTTTAATGATATCATGTTTTTTTCTTTTTCTTTTTCTGAAATAAAATATGTTTTCAGCTTTGTCCTCACCTCTTGAAAACAAGGATCCGTCCTTACTGTTGCACACTGGATTTACAGTATCTTTTACTATCTCCGGAAAAGGTTGAACTTGAAATTGCTTTTGGCTGGATGTTGCATTTGTTCTGTTTGGTTTTGAACTCACTGCAGACTTGAAGTACCACTGATAATAAAAGGGGTTTCTATTCCAGGTATCTACATGAAGTTTGTTCGCCTTCTGTTATCCATAAGAATTTTAAGTCGGCCAACATTCTTTTAGACATGGAGCTGAATCCGCATCTGTCAGATTGTGGATTATGCCACCTTGTTCCCAGCACATATCGCCAGGTGTTAACCTATCTCTTACTTTGTATTTAGGGTTCAGCATCTATATTTTTTGCCACTTTATAATTAGGAATAATATATAAAGGGATTAGTGTTCGTCATTTTGTTCAAAGAACTTCTTTAACATAAGTGGGCATACATGTATATCCTGATCAATCTGAAGCTGCAAAAACAATTGTTGTGATTCCTTAGCTTGTTTAAGTGCTGCAAGATGCCAAGTTCTAAATAGTTGTTCATGAAGAAATCATAATTCATGGCTGTAATTTTTTCTGTTGATTCTTATTATAGAGTTCTTACTATCCATTAGAAATTAAATCCTATTATGTGTTTGTTCATAACCCCAAATTGTCATTTATTAACGATGTCTGCCTAATTTGTGATAAATCATAAATGTATTATATTGGTGTTTCCCATATGATGAGCATGCAACATACAGAGGTAATTATTTCGCTTGGAATAAGGTGTGCATCTGTAACCACCAGTCTAATCTTTGAACATGAGAATGTGGTCTTGTTTGTTCTTGGTTGACTCTGATATATGGTAAATGACAGTGTCAACAAAAGATTGTGTTGGTAGAATGTATGCATCCGTGGTGTCCGACATCTTTCCAGACCATGCCTATTAACAAATTATTAGCACGCTTCTTCTTTATTATCAGGCCTCACATCAGAATTCTGGATCTGGCTACAACGCTCCTGAGGTTACTATGTCTGGTCAATACACACTTAAGAGCGATGTTTACAGCTTTGGGGTGGTCATGTTGGAGCTTATGACTGGTCGTATGCCATTTGACAGGTCAGATTCATAACATTATTGCATTCATGTTCAGGTCATTGGTCCAAATCTACCTGTGTCTTGCATGACCAAGAAAAGATGCAGTCGTCATTTCTCTGTTTTGTCGAAAAATGTCCTCTTAGTGTTATAAAGATCAGGTTGCCAGTCGAATGTGGAGGAAATCTATTCTAGGTTGCCTGTATGTTCATTCATATTGCATCCCTAAATTATAAACAGTATGCACCACTAAGTTTATAGTTAGTTTATATTGATACGTGAAATGTAACACCTTGATTTGGCAGTAAATCTCATTATTTGCATGTAATATTAGAAAATACCAAAGCCTTTCTGTTTATTGGATATGAGCAACTTCTAAAACATTGCTAAGAAGCTAATAGCTGAAACACTCTAAATCCTTTTGGTTGAATTCGACTTATTATTTTGACCACATTCTACTGGCAATGAGCCAGTGTTTCTATCGTAGATGATTTTGCTGGTTTTGCTTAGTTGCGTAGATCAACTTGTCACTGTGGATTGCTCATAGAAATAACAAAATGTGCAGCTCAAGACCCAGACAGGAGCAATCTTTAGTTAGATGGGCAACACCACAGCTCCACGACATTGATGCTCTTACGAAAATGGTTGATCCGGCACTCAAAGAACTTTATCCTGTCAAATCACTCTCTCGGTTTGCAGACGTCATAGCTTTATGTGTACAGGTGAATATTCTACCTTCTGCTAATCACTGATTACTCCTTTCTTTGTACAACAGCCTATTCTTAAACAGATTAAAGGCACATGCACTTCATATTAATTTTTTATTTTATCATATTTTTTTTGTCACATATTTGACAACCTTAGTTTTTGTCTTAACTTGGTATCTATCTCACCTCAATACTTCACTTCCCCTCATGTTGTGTCACCTTGTGCATTTATTTTTGTATACGGCAATGAACAAAAATGGATTTATGTCATGCTCACAGATTGGTATATTAGGGTTTAAAACACTCCGTGGACCGCACAGTACTGTGTCTAGTCCATGGACGGCACAGTCACGGATACCTCCCTGATCTAGAAGACCAGAACCTGATCCATGCAACATCAAGCTCAGGTTGGGTATCATCCTCAGCCTGCTGAATTATGTCGTGTTGCATGATGCCACTAGCACCCTAACTAAACTTAATATCCAGACACTGACATTTGACATTTCATAAGGTTGTAGTTCTCGACAGGCTAAATCTGCATGTTTCCCTCTTGTTTTTCCCATCATCAATGTTTCTGTTTGTCTAAGTATAGGAAGTTTTCCCGTTCCTTGCAGTTGGAACCAGAGTTCCGTCCACCAATGTCCGAAGTGGTTCAATCACTTGTGACGTTGGTGCAGCGTGCAAATATGAGCAAGAGAACTATTGGAGGCGAGTCTATGAATTTACGTGTTGTTGATGCTGACGGTTAAGTGCCTACATCCGAGCACCGGGTGAAGATCATGAAAACACATGAATCACTTTCAGCCCTTTAAACCTGTCAGTGGGCTTCTCGATTCTCTGGTTTTGTGAGATATGAATGCAGGCTGTGTATGATGGGAACATACAGGCAAAAGAAGTCATGCACGGAGGGATGCCGTATTATTTAAACATGTATTCTTCGTCAATGTTCGTGTTGGTATTTCATGTCAAGATGTTTTTTCCTTTAACAATATAGAAAGGGAACTATCTGTACAAGAAAGAACCTTGACTCCCTGGGCTGTTGCAGGTGGCGTTTTCCTCCGGATGGATGGAAACAACCGCCTAGTTGACTGAACAAGAAATTTAGCCGGTGCAATACTTTTGCAGACTTTCCATCAGTACATAATGGAGAAGTTTGAAGTAAAAACAATCACGAGGACTCGATTTAGCAAATACTGCGTACACATTTCTCGTCAATTTGAACCATCGTCCGGATGGCAAGATGCAGTTCTCAGCCACATGGTATCAGTGGCTAGGAACCATTTCTTCCGCATCTAGGGAAGTGAAAAAAAAATTCATACCGCAAGTTTTCATTACTTCGGAATGTTTTTCTTTTGTTCATCATGTACGAAGCTGCAAAAGTTTGCGACTTTCTACTCTTAACACGATTCAAATCTTTGTAGCTTCTCAAGAGATGCTTGTGGAATTCGAGTAGCTTTCTCCTGTGATGAAGATTCACTGTGCTGGGAGCTACATGGATAAATCTTACTGTGACTACCAAAAATGGCAACCTTTGCTTATCTATGCAGTTGCATCAGTCTACCTCGTAAATTCAATGTCCCCTAACAGAGGGTCGCTAGCAGTTCAGAAAAGGAAGATTTTTGCTTTCTATGCTTCTTTTTTAATGATATCTCGTTTACCAAGTTATTTGATCTGGTAAGGCTTGAAGCGAATGTGTTGGGAGCATCCCCTAAACCAGGAAAGATATGCACGTACTAACTTCGAAGCTGGTTACCCTTTTGCTGAGCTTGAACTTGATTAGCAAAAATTAATCAGACAGTATTATTACTGTGGCTGACCTGTCATAGAAAAAGCAGAGACATGATGAACCCGCAGCCGAGTTCCTGGGGAGATTCCGGAGACTCAGAAGCAAGTGCCAGATACAATTCCCGGAGTCACATTGCACCACCATCGCTATCATTCATATGCTGCCGCAGATGAAGGCAATGTTGATCGTACAGGAACACAAGGACATGCGGAGGGGTGGGGCATCCACATCATTCTCCTTAAGGTAGCCCTCCTAATAGGTCTCACCCCAGAACGCCTAGTAATGCCCTAACAAGATTCAGATTGTAAGATATGCAGGGAACACTTCTCCCAAACCGTCGTCTACTTACATTGCATTTGCGGATGAATACCTGAGGGTTTCGACTGCATACATACATCCGCAAGTAACTAAGTGCAACATGGTAAGTGAAATTTTTAGGAATCAGCAAAGAAAAGAAAAACGGGTCTTTCTGTCTGTGTATTTGAAAGATCGTCCTCGGGCTTAAGAGTGTCCACATTTTTCCGTTGTTAGAGTTTGTTTGCTCCACCTAAGTAGAACGAAAGGAGCAAAAGGCATATTGATAAAAGGGAGGTATAACAAAAGAAGCCTAAACCGGTGTAAGTTATTTTAATTTCGATGCAGTCCCTTACAATGGGCTCAATGTGACCACTTCTAAATTTTATAAGCAAGTTCCACGAAATGCACATTTTAGTCTTGAAATCTTGACCTATCGTGAGACCCAACCCTTGCGATCCACTATGAATCTTTGGCATGGCTTTCTCGACAGAGAAACATATCCCCAAGTCGTAAGCTGGATTCCATCAATTGAAAAGTAACTACTGCATCGCATCGACACGGTCATATTTGGAGGCGGTTCGGAAACAAAAGAGGGCAGATATTTAACTAAATTCTTGCATAGGCCATAATTGCAAGGGACCTCGATGCCCACAAACGCTTCTGATACCAGGCCTACCGATTTTGGGTTCTGGTATGGAACTGATTTTCAAACCATAGAGGAGAGTATGAAATGGTCTAGAAGCTGCTTTAATTGCAGGAAAATTCACGTCATTTCTCCCATAAAGAGTCGTTTCATTTAGTTACAAATTTAATGTTGGGCACTTTTCGATCAACATTTGTGCAGACAAATAATGGTTGTACTGTAATTATACATATGTATTAGGTAATTCATTTCACATTATTAGAGATTCTCGCAGTTCCCTTTAAGGGAGTGGATGAATTTCATTAGAAATCGTTTAGAATCCTACCCAAAGAAAAAGAAGTTTAGAAAAATCCCGAAACTAGTTTCAAGAAAAAACGCGTAGACGAGTTTCCTACCTGGCTAAGGTGTCAGCAGAATAGCCTCCGAGTTGAAGTACGAATGTTTGTCGACTAGATTATTAAAATTATTTGCAGCTGCTTAGAATTTAGTTTCCACCATTGAAATCAACATGTAGCAGCTGTAGCCAACTACAAAAAGGTTGCAGTGTAAAGTAGACAGGGAAGATAGTTAACTAGCCATCTAAAACAAAATGACAGCTTAAAATGGGATGATCCGAAACAGGCCCATGACTAATAATTTTCTTCATGCATTCTCACGTTGCAAATAAAATGAGCAATTAAGTTGGCATCTACTATGGTTGTTTGGTCCATCGCCGTGTGTTGACCATCATTGTGCAAGCCAAACTGCACGCAGTACTTCCTCGATCTAATAATGACGAGTGCCTCATCATAATTGACCTTTCAGACTGTATAAGCTCCTTGAATGCCTCATCATAATTGGCCTTTCAGACTGTATAAGCTCCTTGAATTGTACCTATATCCAAATTCTTCAACCTAACAACAGATTCTACGTGACCCCTCAATGTGTGCAGCTCTCTCAACCTGCGATTCCACCAATAGCAGATGCAATCACTTTTCACATCTTGGAATAGGCATTTATAACCAAAACAACTGCACTAATTGAAGAACACGGTATGACTTGACACCCATGAAAATAGCACATAGAGTCATCCACAGTGACAACATTTTTAGTGGCATTACTTGGTCCTTCCAGTGGCACAAGAGTAGAATAGAAGATGGTTAAGCGGTTCCTCAGACCATTAATAAGAACCAAATGGTACTAAAATTATTGTGAAGTTTTGGTGTAGTATGTATAAGCATCATCTTTAGAATGAACAGAAGAAAAGAAAAAAAAGTATGCTAAGGTACCTGGCTATTTCAGCACGACGCCTGGCCTGTTCAGCAATAAGTGTTGAACTTGCATGCCCGATGCCTCCACTGTTCTCCGCTTCAGAAGGAACTAATCCATACAGGGATCTCTGGGCAATTGCCCACTTAGCTTCTCTGTCTTCCCTTCCATATTCTTTCTTAGAAGTAAATGCAGTCTGGAAATAAAAAAAACAAATAAGTCCAGAATCAAGTTGTGAAATGTATGCATGCATCATAATACAACCGTGATAGATGCAACAAGCATCCACATAAGAAAGAAAATGGTTCATTGCTCTTTTCCTTCAATTCCAAATCGTAAGAAACCAAAACCAATCAATGGCTTCAAATAAAATGAAACTGTAAAAGGAATAATGAAGTTGGTGAATCAAGCTATACTTTTCTTTCAAACAGAAGAACCCAAGCGTCCCCACTCAAACAATAACGAATGATGAACTTAATAATGTCCAACGGGAAATAAAAGATCAAACTGTAAATCCATACAACACCAGCCCAGCCCCAGCCGATACCACTCAGTGAAGCAAAACTGATATCTGCATAAACTGCAATTAGTGTAGCAACCTGCAATTTGCCGAAAATTATTGTTAGGTTGTACACGAGATGAGAGCATTCATCAATTACTCAGAAAAGTATATAATCATTAGCTTACAAATTCTGTTATACATATATTTATCTAACAGACTTTTGGTGACGCTCTTCATCTATGAATAGGGTGGGTGTTCATTTTTCTGTTTTGGTGATGCTCATGACTGTGAAGGACGTTCACTGATGTGCGTTTCTCTTGTGGTCTTGAAAATGTCATGATGCATACCAATCTGACTTAGGAATTCTGCCGTATAACAGTGATTTAGATTGACCGTCCCACAAAACTTGTTAGGTTAGTGACCATTAGAACTATTTACGGTAGATGAAAGTTTCGGAATATGTTGCATAAAAGTAGAAGTGGAATATGATGGTGCAGACTGAAAATATTGATGAGAGATTATGGGTACGTGCTATTGAGTGAAATGACAGGATTGTGAGTGTTGGGATTTGGAAAGTTACCAGTTGAGCCACCACAAATGCACATATCAAGAGAACCCCCGGCCTCTCTACAAATGACCAACTCCGACTGCGGGTTACAAATATGAGAGCTTGGCTGATGATGCTAAATTGGAGATATATAGCAGCTGAAATCTCTTCTGCAGTATTAAGAGATCTCACATGGAAATGGGTCTGCAGAAAACATGCAGCAAAACAAATAAATGCACAAATAACAACCCAGGAAATAACTCTGCAACCAATTACATAGAGTGCACCCATGGCAATGACTAAGGTACCTCAAAGAAAGAGGTACTCGTAATAGCCCAGTAAAAGAGCACAGTGATGAGGGCAAGGTACGTCCCTATGGCGATGCCTGTAGCAAAGATCTCGTTCAACTTCCAACTATCTGGCTTGGGAGATGGTTTCACACTGTCTTTTGATATAGTCATAATGGTCCCTGATAAGAAATGTCACGGGTGTATATTAGCCTTCAACATAAAGTATAAAACATAAATTTCATCTACAAGCCCCTTTCATTTCCTTACAGAGTAGAATCGTGAATAAATATTCCTGAGCGGTAAAATAATAAACCGGTAGAAGTTTACTCACACCATGTACGGAATTGACGACAGCATAAAAGTGCACTGAGATTACATACTGTAGAATCTAATCACATACCTTGGCGAAACATTGAAACATTGCAAAGAAACGAGATACCTTGGAAGTAAGGTTTGGGCCCCTCCATGGCTGCCGCCCTTTTTCTTGTTATTATTTGATTCAAAAACCTAATTACACTTATATAATGACTTCTAACTTGAAAGACCAAAAACCCTTAATTAAACACATTAACTACTAGATAAATATGGTCCCCAAATGGATCAGATATTTGGATCCAAAAGACTCACTTACAAAATACCACTAATAGCCACTAACAAACATAAAACAAATGACACTATTACATGATAGATCAAATTCATTCCTTTCAACATGCCTCCTCAAGTTGGGTCTTGAAGGCTTGAAATACCCAACTTACTGAGAGTATTCTTTAAGCCATATATAGAGGCTGGTTTGGTAAGAATATCTGCTAGTTGATCTTCAGACCAAACATGAAGAATATTGAAGATTTCTTGTGAGAATTTTTCTCTAATGAAGTGACAATCAATCTCAATATGCTTTGTTCTCTCATGGAAGACTGGATTAGAGAATGTCTGTAGTTTGCTCGATTGAGTCACAAAATACAGAATTCATAGACCTTATTTTACAAAACTTTAAACTCGAAGTCTGTTGCTTTTACCGTATACGAGTTCTATAGACCATGTAGTAAGAGCCATGGCTCGATACTATGCCCTTCACACTAGATCCTAAAGCAACAACATTCACACCTACTTTGCTTTTCCATCAATAGAGATTGCCTCCAACAAGAACACAATAACTCGAAGTTGATCGCTATCACTCCGGGCAACAAGTCCCTAAATCAAAGATCTATATCTTGAGCAGGTAATTTTCGTATATGACCTCTATTCTCATAGACCAATCCCTCATCCCTGGAGAGCCTTTAATATATCTCAAAGATTGGAATTATCTTGCGTCCCAAATGGCCCAGTTAGAAGTCGCAGTTCAAGAAATTGGACTCAACACTATAGACAAAAGAATATCCTCAGGTCTTGTCATTACCGTGAAGATAATTCAACTTCCACTACTAGTCTCCGATACCTTCCTGGATCCGTGAATAGTGGCTCCCCCGATCCCGACATAAGTTTAGCACATTAGGAGTGTCCATAGGTATCAATCTCTGTTTACACCCTATCATCCCCGTTTCCTCCAAAATATCAAAGCATACTTACCTACGAGATATAGCAATAACAGAGTCAGCCGGATTGAGCTACCTCAATTCCTAGGAAATGCTCGTAAACCGTCCCAAATCTTTGGTTTGGAAATGTTGAATAAAAGTGCTCCTTGAGGCGTTTTGGATGCCATCATGATCATCCGCTCAGTGATGCAATATCATCCACATAAACATGACAAGATAAATGCAGCGATTAGAAGGAGAATGTTTATAAAACACGAGCTGATCTGCTTCATAACGTGAATCATGCCGAATTGTTTGTAACCCGAATTTACCGCACCTAAATCGCTAAACCAAGCTCGAGGAGACTGCCGTTGAGGCCATATAAGGCCTTATGTAACTTAAACATACCACGTCACGACTCCCCCTTTGGAGCAACAAAGCCTAGGAGGTTGCTCCATATAAACCTCCTCTTCTAAATCATCATGTAAGAATGCATTTTTATTGTCCAATGGAATGTGTAGGCTGCCAATGGCGCATGGTACCATGCCATGGATAAGAATAAGCCGAAACAGAAGCCATTTTAGCAAATCAGGAGAGAAAGTATCACCATAATCTAACCCAAAGATCCGAGTGTAGCTACTAGCGACTAAACGAGCCTTCAATCGATCAATCCAGCCATCTCGGGCCTACTTTGACAAGCAAACACCCAACTATTGCAACCACAGTAGATTTTCCTTAAGCCGGTAGCGGGAACAAGTGTCCAAGTGTTATTGAGATTCTAATGCGTACATTCATGGTCTGATCGCCAGCCCGTCGCCATCAATCTCGGATGAAGAGAGTGCTTCACCGGAGCGTTTTAGGAATGAAACATAAGGGAAATAAGACACAAAGGTGCACGTTGGGAAGGAGATAAACGGATAACTTAAGAAAGCTATAAATTGGATGAGGGGGTTACGAGTTGAGACCATGTACCTTTTTGCGAAGAGCTATGGAAGCAAATCAATCAATAGGAGATGTAGGAGTAGATCCGTAGTAGATTCGGAAGATTGGAGTAGCGTAAGATGAATCACCGGTCTATTCAATAACAACTTCCTCCGATTGTGGTTGGCGAGGACGGCGGCACTACTATAAGTACATGAGAGGGTGAGGAGTGGGAGACACAGATGGAGAAGAAGACTCACGACAAACTGCAGTCACCGGAGAATCGATAGCAAGAGGAATAGGGGAGATTGATGGGCAATACTTGGTAGATCACAAATACTTGGTGTCACCTTGTCGTAGTGAAATAAGGTGCTGCATCCTCAAAGAAGGTGACATCCTCGTGAGACATGTAGAAAACGATGAGTAGAAGGAGAATAACATCTCACGTATCCTTTCTCTGTGACACCGAGAATAACCAAGAAAGATACAACTCTGTGACAGCACGAGTGACAATTTATCAATACCTCGGTGTGAGATCATGTACAGTAGCAAGTAGAACCAAAAAACGCGTTAAGTGAGAAGCTGTGAAAAGTGGGTCCTGAGGAAACAACAAGGATACGAGTGTACTTTGTTATTCAAGGCGGAGGATGACATCCGGAGAGTATCAAGAGACCCGCAAAGTGGAGTACCGACATCACCCCAAAATTTTAAAGGAAGGTGCATTGGCATGTAAATAAAAGGTGGTGCGAAAGTTTGTTTCAATAATATGACGATGTTTTCTTTCAAAGACAATACCATTTTGTTGTGGTGAATAAATATTTTAATAGAGCTTTGGAATTATGTATGCACAAACTGACAATATATAGGAATAATATTTCTCACTTCCTCTTTAGTTTTCATGAGATATATAACAGTAAACCGAGTACAATCATCAATGAATGAAATAAAGTATCTATGACCATGTAAAGAGGTAATAGAGCAGGGACCCCAAATATTAGAATGAACAAGCTCAAAAGGTATGGAAGATTTTTCTTTATTCAAGGGAAATGAAATACGAGTGTGTTTTGACTTCTGACAAGTCTCACAATTAAATTGCAAATTATTACAAGAAAAAAATTCAGGCAATAGGATCCTAATCTTTGATAAAGGTAAATGGCCTAATCTCTGGTGCCATAGCGGTAGGTCTTCTTTCTGCTTCTCTGTAATAGTTGTTGACTGAAATGTTGTTCCTCGGGCTTCCTCATAAACATAAAGGCCTATTAATATGCTACCCTGACCAAAGATCCTCTCCGTCCTCGGCTCCTGAAAGAAACACCTAGATAAGTCAAAGATCACTCTACATTTAAAGGCTTGAGTCATAGAAAATACTGATAATAAGTTAACTGAAATATTAGGAACATGTAAAACATTCTTTAATACTCCGAAAGGTGTAGTGATACTTCCTTTTCCAACAATGGGAGTATATGATCAATCGGCAAGCTTAATACTAATTTTACCTTGAGTCAACTGATAATCATCAAAGAACTCTCTTTTACCAACCATATGATCCGTAGCACCAGAATCAATAACCCATATCCTGAAATGAGAAATAGTGACATTACCCTGAGCCATGAATGAGAAGGGATATGCCATAGTTGCTTGAGGAGCAGTAGTAGAAGTAGAGGCTGTATCATCTAACTGAGCTTTAAGCATCTCAATTTATTTTCTCATGTCTGTCAGTAAATCTACACTGCTTTCTATAGCTTGTTTTCCACTTTGATCACTGCTAAAGTAGGCCTTATTAGGCCTATTCTGATAATACGAGGGTTTACCTATGAGTTCCCAGCACATCTCCTTTGTATGTCTTTATTTACCATAGTGAGAACAAGTCAGTTTATCCCTTTCTTCTTAAGTAGCTGATAATTTGCCCCTGCCACGACCATATCCACCTCTACCATGAGAAAATGGGGGAGTAGATAGATTCCTTCCTACAAATGTTGTTGTCTCTGAATTAGGCTTAGTTTCTTTTTCCAACTGTCTTCTTCTCGAAGTAGAAGAGATTACACTGTACTTAGAGATGGAAGTTATTCTCTGCTGAGTATATTATTTTTAACAAATTCATACTCTAGAGAGATACCCCACAAAAGGTCAAATACTTTTCGTTTTTCGAACTCCTCATTTCGCTCATGTGTACACTGTTGACATTTTATCTTGAAATAAAGTTGTAATTCTTTCCATAGACCTCTGAGTTCTGCATAATACTCATTGACTGATCTTCCTGTTATAATTACAGAGAAATACAACGGATAATACACAATAGAAAATATTGATAAAAAAAAAGTCTAATAAAGGAGATCGGAGGAGGGAAGTCTAATAAAGGAGATCGGAGGAGGGGGCGGACCTCCAATGGAGGCCGCCCCACATCTTTCTCTCACTATCTTGATCACAGCGACTTAAACCCTAATACAACTTATCAACCCTTATATAAGGAGATGTAAAACGTAAAATGACCAAAATACCCCTAGTACAGAAAAATTACCAAAATACCCTTATGACTTTGGACAATTACAATAATACCTAAAATATCAAATTTACTGTCCTAAGACATCAAATATACTAAAACTAACTCTAAACTCATATTCTTCAACACCCCCCTCAAGTTAGAAGTGAGATACTACGAACTCCAAACTTACCAAAAGAATCTTCATCTGCCTGCAACATTCTTCAACTCAACCTTCCTGGCTGATCATTGTTTTCATCACTAGTCTAATCTTCATCTTCTTTGGTTGTAACATCTTCAATTCAGCCTTCCTAGCTGATCATATCAAGTAGCATCTTTAGCTGTAATATAAACTTAGCCTTCCTTGCTAATCATCTCAAGCAACATCTATGGCTGCAACCTAGCTAATCATCTCAAGCAGCATCTATGGCTGTAACATCAACTCAGCCTTCTTGGCTGATCATCATCATGATTTTCTTCATCACACATGCACTAGTAATTTCTTCGAGGCTTCTGTAAAACAACTTGAACAATCAAGAACACATGGGTAACACACGACCCTTCTATGGATGTCGGTTGCTCTCTCTCTTTCTTCTCCATAAAGTGATTTGGCAGCTACACTTAAAAGTCATGTTTCTTCTACTCTTTAGAAAGTTGATCTTTTGTGATAGGAGGTACTACTCCACCATACACACTTCACATGGCTTTTTATGTACCCCTTCACATGGTGGCTGCAGTCGGTGTGTTGGTTGGGTGTCCTCACTCTACCACTCAAATAGCATAATACAGACATCTGCTCATACAAGTCGGTCTACGCCCCTTCACATGGTGACTGGAGCCACTTTTCCAGCCCTCCTGGTTGTTTACTTCAACAACTTAAGGTTTTAATTTTCATGCTTTTTGGTGATACTGCTACATTTTATATCAAATTCTTCTGACCTCTTCTATGATTTGATTTATCATGCATATGTGGTGACAAGTAAACTGATTTTCTACACTCTTTCCTTTTCTTCTATTTGTATTTCTGATGTTTAACCAAATAAGATAACACTCACTACGTAAGAATTCATATTTTCTTCATCTTTTCTGAATTTTAAAGCCCCTTGGCTGTCCATTTTTCAAGTAGCCTTCCTTGCTGCAACACCTTTTTCAACAACCATCATGGTTGTTTATCTAAAGCAACCGTCATGGTTGTTTATCTTCATCAGCTTTATGGCTTTGATAATTATCAGCAGCTTCATAGTTGTAAATTTCAGCAACTTCAATGGTTGCAAATAATCATCGTTAACATGCTTTTCAGACATCTGAAACAATAATTCTTATGAAAATCTTTCTTTAGCATACAAGTCTTGTATAGATGTCACTAATAACTGCAGAATTCATGATCTCGAATTTGATTCAATCAAAGCCTTTCTGCATTGTCATCACAAGAATTTGAAGAGCAAATTTGGTGGAATCTTTGATCACGAGTTGTCTCCGAGGCCTGCAATGAGTGCAGCACTTGTGGCAACAGTGTTGTATGCTGCAGCCCAACTGTCGTTTCGTGCAAGTTTTCCTCAACAAAACTGATTAATATTATCAGCCATCTTTGCAGATGTTTTAATAAAAAACATTCCATTACTTTCGGCATACTCTACAGCATCTCGAACAGAAACAGATTGATTTTCATGAAGATCAGCCTTGTTTCCTACCAAAGCCATAACAATGTCAGGACTTCCATGTTTCTACAGTTCCTTAACCCAATATTGTGCTTTAAGGAATGTATCCATGCTTGTTATGTCATAGACAATGATTGCAATAGCTGCTCCACAGTAGTATAGAGGGGCCAACGCTGCATACCTTTCCTGACCAGCAGTGTCCCATATCTTAAATTGCACTGTTGTAGAGTGTTCACTCGTACTAGTGACAACCTCATTGCTGCTCCTATTTCCTGGCTTGCTACTTCTGTACCATTACTCATGGCACTCCAATCTCATAGCATCATTTGCAAGGCCAATAAGCTTCCATCTTTGCCGCAACAGACAGATTTACTATTACATTTTCTAAAGGACGGACATACAGCATATGGACAGAGGTTGAAAGTGCATCCGATGACAGATGGCTTGTTTAGGAATGTCGGCTTTGTGAGTTATGGTGGTAGTGTATGTTTTACCTACCATGCTGTATGTGGCAAGTTTTGTAACACTTCCGAGTATGTCAGGAGCACATACACACACATTTACTATATGCGTGCATGCTGAAGCACATCTCTCGATGCTCAAGTTTCCAATGCTATCAGAAATGCTCTCATTTTCATCATTTGCAGTGATTTGAAGTGCATCTTCAGGACATTTCCGTAGGCTCCAATACATGATGCCTGCAGTCAGTGTCAGAATCATCTTTTGATTCACCTCCATGATGTCCTTAGGCAATAAGAAAATGGAACATCCAAGCTTTCTTGCCACACTGATTATGTATGTCGCTTTCAGTCTTTTCTCTTCATCAGTTTTGCCTTTTGTAACAAGGTTCCAGTTCACAACTCTCGGCTTCACCACAAAGTTCCAGGAAAAATATTCCATTTGAGAGGTTCTTGTCCTTGAAACTTTCCATTTGAGAATTCCTTCCTACAGCCTTGACTTTGTTATTTGCCCAATTCAGAATATCAGCATCCGTCATCTCCTTCCCTAGGGAATGGAATCTCAAGTTCTTCATAAGCTGAAGAATGTTACACCTCATCAACTTAGAAGTTGGGTCAAAATGACCACGAACAAACCTTAGAACAATACAGTTTTTACCGACTCCAGAATCCCCCAAAAATATCAACTTTACTTTCAAGTTCCTTGAATCTGTTGCAGAATCATTGTCTGAATTTAATGCATTTTGTCCTCCTGCATCGTCACCTTATGTTGTGCTGGTAGAATACCTGTATTTCCGTTATTTGTAGTAACTACTTTATTTATGTGGATAATGGATAGCAGTTACCATTTTCCTTTCCCAAAAAAGTGGGGATAAGACTTACTGGTTTACTTTCTCATCCAATTAGAAAAAAAAGAAGTTTCCATAACTACTTTCCCATAAAATTAGGCAAGCAATTTGGAACTTTACTTTTCCAGCATTTGATTAAAAAATTTTGAAACAAAATCTTTCTTTCCACGATTTTGTGTAACCTTTCTTCAAAAAATATGGAACACCATCATTTTTGGCAGCCAATCACCTTTCTTTTTTTTTCATGTTCTTCTTCTTCCTTCAGAACTTCCTTTTTTTTTTAACTTATCAAGTCATTTTGCAGGGCTTTTCTTTTCTTGCTTTGAGGTGAGAAAGTCACTATGACAGAAAACAGTTTGGTCTGTGATACACCAATTCTGCATCTCTCTATGGATAGAAGTCGATCATCCACCAAAGCTTGTCTCAGAAAGTCGACCAGGAAGCTGCATCCTGGTCATCGCATGTCCTCCTTACAAGGAAATGATCCATATTTTGGACTTCAACAAGCCTTATGGTTATATGTCATCGCACGTCCAACTCCATTTACTCCTCATCTTTAAGATAAATTTTAACTGAGCAGTTTAACATATGCTAATTGTATCCGCAAGAATTGCCTCTACGAAAGAATATGAATCCTCCTCACCAAGAACATATGTCTGTAATAAAGGTAGAACTTCAAAACTTCCTTCATATAACTGAGCATCTGGACCATAACAGCGATGTGATGCTTGAAATAGACCTGTCCTCTGTAAAACTTCCAAGCTCTTATCGTCACTCCACTCTTCTGACATAGATTGTTTGTAAACCATTGCCCAATCATCGAGTTTCGTTGTAAACATCCAACACTCTGCAGAAGGGTTCTCTTTCGCATTCTAAAATTAGAACTACTCCATGCAAACACATCAAACGTTCGCAAGATTAGTTCTGGTTTTTTACTTTTCAAGCATATTTTTATGAGTTCTGCAGGAGGAATAAGCTGATTTCCGCAATAAAAACTTCTTGAACCTCCTCTTGCACCGTCAAAATATGTAAATCAGCCTCTATCCGCCCACGATCTCGATCATGATCATGATCATTATACCTGATACGTCCATGGTCATGGTCTTCATGGTATCCACGATCACCATGCCTTTTATCTTCCTTACTCTTCCTATTTGCACCATCATCCCTCCTTTCCTGGCAGTAATTGGCAATTGGCTTCTCTGTGCTAGTGGTTTTATCCTCATCTCTCTTACCGACGCCCCATGTCGTGCCTCCTGTAGGTTCTCAAACGCATCATCATCAAAGAGCTATTTCCTTATTCCGACGCTCTGATACCATGTTGTAATTACAGATAAACGCACCAGATAATACACAATATAAAATATTGAAAAAAAAGAAGTGTAAAAAGGAGATTGAGGAGGGGGCGGACCTCCAATGGAGGCCGCCCCACATCTTTCTCTCACTATCTTGATCACATTGAGTTAAACCCTAATACAACTTATCAGCCCTTATATAAGGAGATGTAAAACATAAAATGACCAAAATACCCCTAGTACACAAAAATTACCAAAATGCCCTTACGACTTTGGACAATTATAATAATACCTAAAATATCAAATTTACTGTCCTAAGACATCAAATGTACTAAAACTAACTCTAAACTCATATTAACACTTCTACCCTATGTGCATTTTCTAATCTTCTCAATAAGATCATACTTCTTTGCAATATTTTTCCTCTGAGCATATGCATCTTGAGTTGCCAACCAAATATATTTGGCAGTTTCCAAAAACATTATGTACTCCCAATAGACGGTACCATAGATTGTAGGAGCCAAGCACTCACAAGTGCATTTTCCCTACGCCATCTGGCATAAAATGGATTTGTAGGTGGTGGTTGGAGAATATCTCCCATAAGATAGTCTCAACGCCCCCTTGCCATTACAATAAGTTCAATAGATCTAGCTCATTGAAGATAGTTTTTTACATCTAACTTTGTGTTTGTGATTTGAAAAACTTTCCCTTTATCTAAAGAGTTGTCACATCCTTCTGCCATCTTTTTTTTGTCCATTCACACATGGTATGAGTAGTCTTCAATGTCCTTGTTGAGCACCCAAAGATGTTTGAACATAAAATCAATCCCTTACTATGCTACTAAGTAGACTGCGATTTTTTTTTTCTCTTCACGTTGAACCGATCAAATACACTGATTCGAATATTCGTCAACCACGACAATACTTAGCTTCTGAAACCCACAATCAAACAAGCACCAAGACTGATCGTCTTCAAAAAAAAAAATTCTCGAAAAACGATTTAAGATTTCTCTGTGAATGATCCACATCTTCTCAATACAAAGAATACAGATTTTTCAGCCTTATAGGCTCTGATACCATATAGAATCTAATCACATAACTTGGCGAAACATTGAAACATTGCAAAGAAATGAGATACCTTGGAAGTAGGGTTTCGGCCCCTCCATGGTTGCCACCCTTTTTCTTGTTATTATCTGATTCAAAAACCTAATTACACTTATATACAGACTGCTAACTTGAAAGACCAAAAAGCCCTTAGTTAGACACATTAACTACTAGATAAACACGATCCCCAAATATTGATCCATTTGGATCCAAAAGACTCACTTACAAAATACCACTAACAACCACTAACAAACATAAAACAAATGATGCTATTACATGATAGATCAAATTCATTCCTTTCAACACATACAACTGGGGGCTGAATGGGTGACTGGGATCATGAGAATATGATAGTCAGGTAGTCATTGAGTTTATAAACCGTGGCAGCAAGCTTAAACAATATGTGCATAGTTTCCATGCGATTCTGACGCCTTATAGCCATGTCATAGACAATTTCCCAAAACGTATGCAGCATGATGGCAGGGCATAAATATGACAATCACTCGTAAAACTTTTCTTATTAAAAATTAAGAGGAAAAGAGATCAAGAAAACCTTACCATCATTCAGAATGGCTATAATTAGCACCATGAAAGGAGGGAAGTCGTATTCCCAGATTAATGCAAGAAGAACAAAGCCAAGCTGTAAAAAGTAAAACAAGTAAGCATCTTAGCGCTGCTACAAATGGCACCATGAGGTATTAAAGTGATGAAAACATACCACGATACGGATGGTTATAGACACGGCATATATCTGTCATTTTCAAGTGCAATCATGTCAGAAACATTTCCAGACTGCAGGAAGAGAACAAATCTAAAACAACCACTTAAGTGTGTAATTTTTCATTCTCTGAAAAATTGCCCTGCTTGTTAGGACGGCACTTATGATGACGCTCAGTCCAGGCTCTGTTAAAACAATATCAGCTGCACTTCTCGCAGCATCAGTGGCATCTGCTACTGCAATTCCTATATCTGCCTTCTTCAGAGCTGGGGCATCATTAACACCATCTCCAGTCATTCCACGTATATGTTTCTTTTCTTGAAGGATCTTCACAATCTCATACTTGTGTTCTAATCAGCACCAGTCCCAAATGGCAATAAATGCTGTTACTAGTCAGCCAAGTGCACAAGGAATATATGGAATTTTTCTGTTAAATAAACAGAGAAACACACAGAACTACAAAAATGCTCAACCACAGCATTTCATTCGACATACATTAGATACATAAACTACTCAAGCAAAGAGAACGGACATACAAGCAGACAAATGTAATAGTCAATGGATGTAATCCAAGTACCAGGAAATACACCAGCAAAACCATCAGCTTTTTCAATGAGCTCATCAACAGGAAGCACTTCATTTTCATCCTTGTCATGCCCTAGCAATGACAAAGAAGGATACATGTTTGACCCCATGCCCAAACGACGACCAGTCTCTTTTGCAATTGCTAGTTGATCACCTATATGCAGTATAAGCACATTAAGTACATGCTCACAACATAACGGTAATAAAATAGAGATTGAAACCTGATCATTGAATTAAGTATAGGCTAGTCAAGTTAAGTATGTGGATAAATGATTAATCCAGCATGAGTGAATGATTAGAACAGTGATTGCACATAAAATGAACGGACAAACTTATTGCTTAAGTCAGGATTTCATGAATTAGCACTAACTCAGGATATGAAGCAATTATTAACATCTTTTAGATTGAATAAGAAAAAAGATAAATCCATGCTGGAAGCGTAGGAAAGAATGTTTAGGTATCAAGTACGATTGTCAGCAGAAACACATGTGATGCAAATAAATGAAGACCTTTGTCAAGTTCCTATTTCAACTTTGCTACAAGAAAGCTACACATACCACCTAAAAGAGCAGAATTCTTAACCGTAAATTATAAAAGGAACGATGAAGAATAGCATCCTACCTGTAATCATCTTTACACAAACACCAAGACTAAGTGCTCTGCGGATTGTTTCAGCACTGTCATGTCTAGGTGGATCAAACAATGGCAACAACCCACAGAATGTCCATGGGCCTCCAGGGCTTTCTATGGATTTGCCAGGAACATCCTGTAATAACAGCCCAATCGATGAAGAAAGTCCCTAGATATAAAACTGTAGATGTGAATAAACACAATCCTTAAGTGCACTCGTTTACCTCTATCTTCTTTAGCACATGCTAAAGTAAAATATATACAATTAAACAATGAATTAAGAGAGGTAACATCTAATTAATGAACCATGTTTAACACAGGTTCCAAAGCAGCTAAATAATAGGGAAATGATTCACATCAATTGAAACCATAAACGTGAGGATATATCAGACATCAATCAAGGGTCATATTTTAAGAAACTTTATGCAGTTTTGTTACCTGATAGGCAACTGCAAGGGACCGCACGCCTCGTTCTGCAAATTTATCAATGATGGCATGGAGTTTCCCAGAAATCTCATCTCTTTCACGGCATAAGTTTAGAATCTGCGATGAAGGAACATGACCGTGTAAGTTTCACTAGAGAATTTTAAATATGTGCAGAAGTTCCCGCTTATTTGTAGTTTCCATCAGCCAAGAAAGTGCATGCTTAAATCAGCACATCCACCTGCTCTGGGGAACCTTTACTAGCCCGATGCCATGATCCATCAGAATCAATATATGTAATGGCAGTACGTTTATCAGCAGGATTAAAGGGGAGGAAGTGAACTTCTTTGATGTTTGCTCGTGCCTGCAGTAAAAATAAACCATCTTGTGTCACTTCTTAAACACAACAAACAAGATTCACACCCGCATGCTATGATCCAACATGCTCCCTACAGCGAAAAGTCCAGATTCCCAATGCAGAAAAGCAATGTAGGTTTTCTGCCAACATCACAAGCGCCAGGGATCCTGAGTTTACAGAAGGCCATATTTCATCCACTGAATTGCTCGGAGGATATTTCTATTCTCAGGGATAATTGAGACCAGAGTCTTACAATGAGAGGGAAACATCTGGGTTTTCCCATAAGTAACTACTTTTGCTGTTGATTTTGTTTTTTCCTTTTAATGTCCACCGCGCATGCTTCTTAGAGTTTTTTAAACCCTTTTTTCCTGAAAGGGAGGGTACTTTATCCAGCATCAGTTTAGATGTGCTCCAGTTGAAACCAACATTGATGCCAGATGGTACACCAACAAGCTAGTGTATTAAGTGAATTATCTCGGTATGCAAGCTTATGTATATAAAAGCACACTTAGTTTTGTCAGTTGTGTATTGGAAGTGGATCAGAGTACCTCCTTTGGGTCTGCAAGCATATTTACTATTGCTGTAACAATCGCATCCTGGTTCTCTAGTCTTGCTGCTCGGGCTGCAAGAAAGATCACCATTTCTTTATCCATATCTTTGTTGAACACCTACAATAAAGGCCAGCCATGATTGTCTTTCTTCATGGAACATGAACATGACGCAAGCATGCATATAGTGATCTTCACAGTCTAATGGTAAATGCTGTATCTGAACCAAATAGGGTGACCAAGCTTACCCATGTGCACTTGCAACTTTCACGTACATATCACAAATTTCAAAACTTGCTAAAGAAATTTTCTGATGATTACTGATACTGCCTATATTGATAGGGAACAGTTTGTACTTTACATGGGGAAAGAGATACATGAAAGCTGCCAACCACTAGACGTTGGGTTTAACAAGACAAACAGTGTTAAATGGAAGACTACTAGCAAGAACATTGCTTCGAGAATAATTCATGCATTTACAAAAGAATTTGAAGGACGCTAACCTCAATGAGATTCTTGTCAACAGTAAGACGATTCAAAGAGTCCCGGTTTTATCACTGCAGAGGACATCCATTCCAGCCATTTCCTCGATGGCAGTCATCCGCTTGGTGATGGCTCCCTATTTGATGAAGAAAGAACTTAACAGCTGATGGGAAGTACTACGACAGAATTACAAACAGATGATTTATACCTGTACTGAAAGGCGATGAGACCCAATGGCAAGTGTAACTGACAATACCGTTGGCATAGCAATAGGAATTCCCCCAATCAAGAGAACAAGAAGGTTGTTGATTCCCTTTCTGTATGATCGGTGTTGAATAGGGTACATCACTATAATTTCAAGGATCATTCCCACAGCTATTGAACAAATACAGAAGTTTCCAATGGATGTAAGGACCTGCAAGAAAATAAACCCTTAAAATGAGGCACAATTTCACAGGTGTTCTGATGATTTTCTTTATTATAAGGCAGCTGATCAGTGACTCTAAACAGCATGAACTGCTATACGCCTTAAACGACATTTCATCACCTTCTGTTCCGCGTACTTATTATGTACCGAGTATCAAGAACCATGAAAGGTTACTGCACTTTGATGCTAAATTTGTTCCTCAGTGCAAATGACAATCATGCAGTAACTGACACACTTATATGCTTACTGGAAATTTTGCCTTTGCACGTTATCAGACTATAATTTATGCCTTATTTCCTCTCTAAAACGAATAAACTGATCCAATAAACAACTAATACAATAAAAATAGTAAATCGCTTCGTTATGGTATCACAATGAGGTTGAGAGAAGACCAGAAGACACCTAACACGAGTAAAAAATCCATCCCATGATATTTCGACATGGAACAACTGATTTTTAAAAGCAGTAACCTATCGCACAATGTTCAGGGCAAGCAAGTTCTATGACTAGTAACATAATTGTCTATTTTCCCCAAAACAAATTTCCACAAACTATGGGGCTTCACATTGAATAAGGCCTCATAGACCACCATAATAGTTCTACCTTCTAGTATCAACCCCTTGGATATGGATAAAACTTAACCCCTTGCATGCTATGTGAGAGAAAAGGTATATAATCCATGATGTGTCTACCTTCTGAAAGTGCCCCACAACTTCAGTAGAGTCAACAAGATGAGCTGCCTTTCCAAAGAAAGAATGAACACCCGTAGCAATTACAACAGCTTCAATTTCTCCATGTTTACACGTTGAACCAGAATAAACTTCATCACCAGTCCTCTTGGTAACTGGAAGAGACTCTCCAGTCAATGCTGACTGCACCAAAGAAGCATAAAAAATTAAGATTTTATCCATCCTGAACCTTCACCAAGCCTTTCCCGACTCTATGCAGGCTTGGCCAGAGGGTGCTTGTTCTAATAATTAAAAGATGACGCAATGCCTCATCATTGTAAATGTAGTGAAGGGTATTACCAAAATATCCTTGTAGTATTCATTCCAGTAATTATGATCGAAACGGCAGTATGAATATAATTTCAGATAAATTAAATTTTGAAACATGTATTCAACACTTGCCTGGTATGAATATAATTTCAGATAAGTTAATTTTTGAAACATGTGATTCAGCACTTGCCTGGTCAATCTTAAGAGGGTCACCCTCAAGCAAGCGTGCATCTGCTGGAATAATGTCACCAAGTTTAATGCTGATTGTATCTCCAGGTACCAGAATGGTAGCATCCCTTTCTTGCCATTGTCCATCTCTCAGAACCTGATGAAAATAAACCAAAAGCAACAGTCCATTCAATCCGGGTATCCAACAGTTGCTAAAAGCCTAAAACGTAAGAATTTGGCAAAATGGCTCACAACCCACCCTTGTCTTTGGAGCTAGACGAGCCATAAGGGAAGCCGCTTCATTCCCAGCATTGTTTTCCTCAACAAAACTAATTGTAGAGTTTATAAGCAATAAACAAATGATTCCCACAAAGTCCTGCCAATCTGGAGGCTCCCCCTGGAACATCAAATGAATTGTTAATTAACAGAGGAATTTGCATGTCCGAGATTTTCTTAGCTTCAAACCTGTGCATCTACTTGTTACGGATAAGGATGGTCATTCTGATCAACCCTATCTGGTAACGGCTGGATTAGTCCTCCAGTTCGTTACCAGAGATAGGGCCATGAGTAACCGTCAGACGGTTACCAGATTTTATGGTAACCGTCCTGATTCTTTTGTTTAGAAGAGAGAAACACAGCGTGAAAAGCTAGGAGACAGTGAGCAGGCACCAGTGCACAATACAGAAAGTGATATACAGAAAATATACAAGAAAAGGTATTCCTAGAAAAAACTTTGTGAGGAAACCTCGAAATACAGCAACATCCACTTCCGCTGCTGAAAAGTATCGAGAGACTTCTGACGCAGAGAAGCAGAGCTTTTTGGCAACTCAAAGCAGACAGAAGAGTGCATCAGTTGACACCGATTCATCACTCATATAAGATCCTAACAAACCCTGTGACAAAAAACACAGAGAAGAAGAAGAAGGTAAGCACCTGTTCTAGAGAAAAGAAATAATAAAATAAAATAAAAGAGGAAGACACGAAAGGGAAAAGGAAGAGAGAAGCCGAAGTAAGGCGACGGCCAGAACAAAGCGAAGCAAGGCGACGGCCAGAACAAAGCGAAGCAAGGCGACGACCACAAGCCGAAGCAAGGCAACAGCCAGAGGAAAGCCTAAACATGCGATGGCCAGATCAAATCCAAAACAGGGAATGGCCAAAGCAAGGCTAGAAAAAAAACGGTCGACAATAGGGCAAAGCTGAAATAGGCCGAAAAATACCAGCAAAGGCAGAAGAAACCCGAGCAAAGCGTCGACTGTCGGCTGCCGGCCCATCTCTCTCTCTTTGATTTCCCTCTCTCTCTCCCTCTCTCTCTCTTGAATGAACACTTTCTCTCTCTCCTTTTATTAAGAACCAAAAACCGCCTCGGGCAGCGGACTAAAAAGTTTGTTTTGCCCAGATCGGTTTTCTTTATTTACAATTCTGCCAAACAACAACAACAACAACAACTAAGCCTTTTCCCATACTAGACGGGGTCGGCTACATGGATTCTTTGTTTCCACAGATCCCTATCATGTGCCATGTTAGCAATTAACTCCCAATAAGCTAGATCATTCTTTATTCTTTCTTTCCAACACTTTTGTTGTAGTCCTCTACCTCTTTTAATACAATCCAAATTTAGTTTTTCTAACCTTTTTATAGGTTCTTCTTTTGATCTTCTTTCTATATGTCCAAACCATCGTAAACGATGTTCTCTCATTTTATCCTCTATTGGTGTCACTCCTAATTTGTTTCTAATAACCTCATTATGTATATGATCTTTTCTTGTATGACCACTCATCCATCTCAACATCTTCATTTCTGTCAGAGATATCCTTTGTACATGTTGATGATTAACTGCCCAACACTCAGAACCATAAAGCATGGCAGGCCTAATTGCTGCTCTATAATATTTACCTTCTAACTTTAATGGTATCTTCTTATCACAAAGAATACCTGATGCTCCTCTCCATTTTAACCAACCAGCATTAATTCTATGTGTAACATCTCCATCAATTCTTCCATCACTCTTAAAAATTGACCCTAGGTATTTAAAACTTTCCTTTTGGGGAATGCAATGTGTGCCAATTTTAATTTCCATGTCCTCTCAAGTAACCAAATGATCAAACTTACATTCCATATATTCTGTCTTTGTTCTACTAAGTCGGAGGCCTTTGCTTTCTAATGTTTCTCTCCATAGTTCCAATTTTCGATTAACTTTTTCCTTAGACTCCTCCACAAATACAATGTCATCTGCAAATAACATACACCAAGGTACTTCATCTTAAATATGTTTTGTTAACTCATCCATCACCATTATAAATAAGTATGGACTTAAAGTTGATCCTTGATGTAACCCAATATTAACTTCAAAGAAGTCTGTGGTTCCTTCATGAGTCCTCACACATGTTTTTGCACCATCATACATGTTTCTTATAAGGTTAATATATGTCAATGGGATACCTCTTTTTTCTAAAGTTCTCCAAAGAACCTCCCTCAGTACCTTATCATAAGCTTTTTCTAGATCAATAAATATCATGTGAAGGTCTTTCCTTTTTGCTCTAAAATGTTTCATAAGACATCTCAAAAGGTGAATCGCTTCAATAGTAGATCTGCCTGGCATGAATCCAAATTGGTTCTCTGTGTACTTGATACTTGTCTTAACCTACGTTCTATAATTCTTTCCCATAATTTCATAGTATGACTCATTAACTTGATACCTCGATAATTCATACAATTTTGAATGTCTCCCTTGTTCTTATATACGGGTATAAGTGTACTTGCTCTCCATTCCTCGGGCATCTTTTGGTTTTTCCATATTTCATTAAATAGTCTTGTGAGCCAAGTGATTCCTATTTCTCCTAGTATTTTCCAAACTTCTATAGGAATATTATCAGGTCCTACCGATTTACCACTCTTCATATGTTTAAGAGCCTCTTTGACTTCATTCTTTTGAATACATCGGTAGAAATTGTGGTTTATATACTTTTCTGACTTGGCTAAATCGCCTAAACTAATACTAACATCTTTATTTTCATTAAAAAGATTATAAAAATAGTTTTTCCATCTATTTCTTATATCATCATTTGCCACTAGAATTTTTTCATCCTCGTCTTTTATGCATCTAACATAATTAAGATCTTTAGTTTTCTTATCTCTAGACCTAGCTATCCTAAAAATATCTCTTTCACCCTCTTTTGAGTTGAGTTTTTTTATATAAGTCATCCCAAATCTTAGCTTTTGCTTCACTAACGGCCTTTTTCGCTTCCTTCTTTGCTTTCTTATAAGCTTCTAAAGTTTCACTAGTTTTCTTAGCATAATGTAATTTGTAACATATCCTCTTTGCCTTGATTTTATTTTTTACTACTTCACTCCACCACCAAGCTTCTTTTTGTGCCAGTACACCTCTCTTAGATACCCCTAACACATCTTTCGCCACTTTCCTAATATGTATAGCCATATTGTTCCACATATCACAGGGTGTGCCAACATAATTCCAAACATCTCCTTGAAGGACTTTCTATTTAAATATATCTTCTTTCTCACTTTTGAGCTTCCACCATTTAGTCTGAATCGCTCGATGCACTCTTTTCTTCTTTGTCCATTTTTTTATTTGTAAATCCATAATTAAAAGTCGATTTTGGGTGGTTAAGCTTTCTCCTGGAATTACCTTACAATCTTTACAACACACTCTATCTTTCTTTCTACAAATAAAGTAATCAATTTGTGTTTGTGATAAGCCACTCTGATAAGTAATTAAATGTTCATCTCGTTTTTTGAAGATTGTATTGACTATAAAGAGATCAAATGGCATAGCAAAATTTAAAATCTCCCTACCTTCCTCGTTTATATCCCCAAAACCAAAGTTTCCATGAATCCCTTGATATCCTAATGCCTCTTTACCGACATGTCCATTTAAATCTCTTCCTAAACAAATCATCTCCCTTTGTGGAATCTTTTGAAACACCTTATCTAGCTCTTCCCAAAAAACTGTCTTTATACTATCTTCTAGTCCTACTTGGGGTGCGTAAGCACAAACTATATTCAAAACCTCTGCTCCTAACACTAATTTCAACGTCATGATTCGGTCACCATATCGTTGTATACACTCTCCTTTAAATCTTTATTTATGATAATACCAACTCCGTTTCGAGCCTTTTCTTTACTTGAGTACCATAATTTAAAACCTGTATCCTCTATCTCCTTTGCTTTTTCTCCAACCCATTTTGTCTCTTGTAAACATAGAATATGAATCTTTCTCCGAATCATAGTATCTACCACCTCCATTAGCTTACCCGATAATGTTCCGATATTCCAAGAACCAATACGAATCTTATTATCTAGTACTAGCTTCCTTACCCCCCGCATCCGTCCATAATAAAAATGCGGAGACCCTCTCTGAAAATTTTGCACTACATTCGGGCGGCAATGTAGCGGGACTAACTTCTTTACCCACACCCGTCCATGATGTGAGAACCCTCTCTACAATTGATTCACTACATTCGGGCGAAAATGTAGTGGCCCTTGCTTACTTCTTACTGCATTCGGGCTCTACAGCACGTCACTAGGCGGGGACGCCCCAAAGCAATGCTCATAATTTTTGTAATCCATGTTGTAAAAATCCGACGAAGTTTTACGCTGGCTGTCGTAAGCCTAACACAACCCTCCTCCTTTATCCGGGCTTGGGACCGGTAATGCAAGGTGATCCCTTACATGGGCGGAGTTTATTTACAATTCTGCCATTATACAAAATTACATAATTATCCAAATATTTTTGGGTAAAAAGACTATTTTACCCTTACCGTGCAAAAAGTTTGTTTTACCCTCTGGCAGTTTGTGAAAATTACGATATATTGGGTTGTCATTTTACATTTATGCCCTTCTCGATTGAGATAATTTCAGTTCTGCCATTTAGTCAAAAAAACATAATTGTCCCTGTATTTTTTGAAAAATTACAATTTAGGCATGAGGGTTAAAATTACAGTTTTAACCCCGATTAGTCACGATAGAAATACCAAATAGTAATTTTACAAGTTTATCCTTCGACTTTCTCAAAATTTTCAAAAGAGGACAAATAGTTAAAATTACGAATTTGCTCTTGGTATTATTTAAGAGGTACAAAGATAGAAATTCTTTGGAAAATTTCAAATTTGCCCCAAGAAGCTTATAAAATTATCGTTGGTCTACTTATATGATATTATGCATCGTTCTAACATGATTCCTGCTATATGTGCTATTTGTTTTATATTTGTTTCCTTTTTAGACCGTTTGATTGTTATTATTGTCAAACACATAAAAATGAGTTGTAGGATATATGTGTCTAAGTTGGCAAAAACTGAGAAGTTGAACGGTCTTAACTTCCAAATATGAAAGAGGAGAATCACACTTGCTGTAACACTTGAAGGTGTTGAGTTTGTGTTCAAGGAAACCATGCATCCGCCACCCGAGACGTAAGTGAGCAAAAAGTAAAAATGTATAAAACATTTCTAAAAGATGATACTATAGCAAGGACAATCATGTTAACCTACATGGAGGATGACTTGATTAGGGTATTCGAAGAATACGAGACCGCTAAAGAGTTGTTTCACTCAATAACAGCTAAGTATGATACAACTGCAAAATTGCACGTGCAGTTGTTACTACAAAAGTATAACTCCTTCATAATGAAATAAGGAGATAATGTAGTAGAGCATGTAAACTACATGTTAGTAATAGCTAGAGACTTAGCCGTAGCAAAATCAGTCATCCCAAAATCGATGCAAATATCTACCATACTAAATAGTCTTTCTCTTTCATGGAACATGATCACCATAACCCTCAGATTAGAGCCTGAAATTAACCTTTCTGAGTTGCTCCTAAAACTAGCAATAGAGTAATAACACA
Organism: Brasenia schreberi; assembly: GCA_036023115.1. Taxonomy (NCBI): domain Eukaryota; kingdom Viridiplantae; phylum Streptophyta; class Magnoliopsida; order Nymphaeales; family Cabombaceae; genus Brasenia; species Brasenia schreberi. The sequence continues at coordinate 119,070 of JAYKKT010000052.1, forward strand.
TGGTAAAAAATAATAAAGAAAAGTTGTTTGTGGTACAAGACGAGATAGGATCTAGCTCGAAAACCAACCAAAAGAAAAACAAACAAAACAAGAAGTTTGGCAAGAATAACAAGAAAGACGGTCAAAATTTTAAAAAATCACAGAAAACCGCTTCTCGGGTCAAATATTTCAACTGCGAAAAGATGGGACACTAGAAAAGGGACTGCCGCAACAAGAAAAATAGAGGAAACAACCCACAACGCTGACAGTCAGAAAAGTAGGACATAATTTGTATGATTTTAGAGTGTTTGTATATGGACCGCCTGGTGATAGGTTGGTGGATAGACTCAGGAGCTACACAGCACATCTAAAAGACTAAAGAAGGGGTAATGGATCTGAAGGAATAACAAACTCGGGGAACATCAAGTCTATATGAGAAATAATACTTTCTTAGATGTTTTAGGTATTGGGTCCTTCAGAATATTTGTGCAAGGCAAACCAATTGTATTGACTGATGTGTTAATTATGCCATCTATAAGGCGCAATTTGGTCTCGGTCCTCACCTTGATAAAGAAAGGTTTTGAGTTTAGGTTTATTCCTAAAAAGGTGACTGTGGGAAAGCATGGGAAAATACTCTGGGGAATTCGATGTAGAACATGGACTGTTTAAGTTTCTGATAATGAAATTGGTACAACGTCTCTGCTTATATTGAAAGTGCTTTTATTGTTGATGTGAATATGTGGCATAAACGCCTAGGGCATATAAGTCTTGAAAAATTGAAGAAATTATTCAACTTTGACTTATTGCTTGGATTTGAGGAAAATGTTTTCAATAAGTGTGAAGCTTGTATATAAGAAAAAATGACAAGAAAAGTTTTTTTTAAGAAATCAACAAGAGCAACAACCCTGTTGGAGGTTATTCACACGAATTTATGTGGAGCTTTTAGAGTAAAGTCACATCGTGGAAAAGAGTTATTTTATAACTTTTATCGATGATTACTCTAGATATATGTATCTATATCTTTTGTCACACAAATCTGAGGCACTTGATTCTTTTAAATAATATAAGTAAGAAGTGGAAAACCAATTAGGGCATTCGATCACAGTCTTAAGATCAGATAGAGGTGATGAGTATACCTCGGCAGAATTTTTGAAATTCTGTAAAAACTTTGGTATTACAAAACAAAATATAATGCCCATGACACCTTAGCAAAATGGTGTAACTGAGAGATACAACAGAACCTTGCTGAATATGACAAGGTCTACATTGATCGATACCTCTTTTCTAAGGGTATTTTGGGGAGAAGCAGTAAGTACAGTCGTTTACATACTCAATAGAGTAGCGTTACAGTACCGTGTAACGTTATTCACTACACTATATGAGATGTGGTTTGGAAGAAAACCCAAACTAGGTCATCTCAGGAGATGGGGATCTGTTGCATATGTAAAGATCCTTTATCAGTCTAGAGATAAGCTAGACAGTAGGTCCTTGAGATGTATATTCATTGGATATCCGAAAGGTTCAAAAGGATATTATTTTTATTATAAGGACCACTAACTCTTTCAAAACAGAGATGTTGAATTCTTAGAAGATACTAAGAATGACATCCTGAAAAACAACGAGGAATGTGTTGATGATTTGGTAGACTTAGACTAATCATCTTTTGAACTCATTAAAGATCTTCCTGAAACTACTGATACCTTCTGAGGAAAGCCAGACGAATGTGAGTTTTGAAGTTCCAAGGGCATGGAACTCTTCCTGTTTGAGTACATAGTTCATGCACACTTTTGACGGTGTACTTTTGAGATATATGGTTGTTTTTATCTTCAAACACCTTTTCAAAATTTAAGAGGCATTCATGCCCCAAAAAAGTAATGGGGATGCATGAGTGCACACCATTAGAGGTGTGCATGGACCAGTTATGAAAGAAGAACTTCATGTCCAATACTGCACATCGTATGGCTGTTTGTTTCCTCTTCTGCTTACATAGGAAGGAAACTGTCATTTGTTTGTCAGACGGTTTGATCTTGTGTTTCTTCCCCAAGTTCCCCATGATACCTAGCCTGACTCAATCTATGTGGCTCTATAGGCTTTAGGTGCAGAGAAAGAAACCGGTATAGAGGTCAATGAACTGGCAACTACCACTACCTGATACAAGCACCAGAGTGCCCCTTAGTAACTGAACTAATAACATTATGTTAGGATGCTCAAGCCATGCCTATTATAGGCCTTTGCCTTTTGAAAAGTTTTACTTACTAGCGTCCATGCTCTTGATTTTCTGCTCCACCACGTTGCATCTACCAACAGGCTAAATCTTCAAATAGACAACCAACTAATCAACTACTCGGAGCAGACTACTTTCCTTTTCAAATATTACATTCAACTGGCAAACCGAGGAAGTACAGGTCCTTGCAACGGCCTCAAATTTACTGAGGCCGGTGCAAGGACTAATGGCCAAGACATTGATTTTAGGATCAATAGCATCTTGAGTGTATAATTTGAAAGGTGGGCTGTTAAACGAAATAAGTGTGATCCGCTGCAAGGATTAATGGTCAAGACATACTTGAGTATATTGAACTCACAAGTAAAATGTTGATCCGCTGAGTGACTTTTTCTTTTCTCTTTTTATAAACATCCATTTGAACTCTTCTCTGGGTTAGTGGTTGCTTGAAAACCAAACAACTAAGTGGTTAAATAAGCGGATCTCCTTGGTCATGAGTCCACCTAAATCCTGACCAGCTTGTGGGTTCTAAAGTGGGTAGCAGTAGTTTTGGCCCTTTTGGGTAGGGCACAAATGTGAATTATATATGTGCATGATAGACAAACCTTGACATTGAGAAATAACCGGGAACTCTTCCCTTACAAAGAGAGGGCATCTTTCACAAGGAGCTAATAGAAAATGAAAGGTTTTAATTGTTTTATAACATGAGAAAATAAACAAGGCCCCCATTTCCAGGTTACAAAACGTTCATGTTCTAAAGAATCTCAAAGAGCAGACACACGCTGAAGAGAATGTAAAATATTTTGGAAGAATAATGAATGAGATGAAGAAAACTGCCGCCCCCTGTAAAACCCACTCCACCAACACTCTCTTCACTGAGCGTGCACAGGAAGGGCGGAAAATTTTATTGGGGAGGAAAAAATAATATAGGAAGGCAGACAGGCAACTTAACTCGAGGGGGCGCGTTGGAGGGAAAACGAGAAGCCCGAGGCACGGAGAGGGCCATAACGTACAACTCTCTCCCTCCCTCCGAGCACTCACCCTGCTTCTTTACTGAAGGCAGTTCTCCGTGTGTGTGTGTGTGTGGTAAATTCTCAAAAGTTGATTCTTTCCATCTCTTTTTATTGTTTGATTTCAATCGTGCTGTGCTCGCAGTACCAAAACCTCTTTCTAATTTTTACTTGATTTGGAGACTGGACTCCACCCCGTCTAGTATGGGAAAAGGCTTAGTTGTTGTTGTTGTTGTTGGAGACTGGACTCCATGCGGGTTTCTTGGTATCCCAATTTTTCCGCTTTCTTTTCTTTTCTTACTGAAAGAACAATTTTAAGTGGCCAATAGGATCAAAAGAACTGAAAGTTTTAGGTTTGGGTGTGCAAATATTTGAAAGTGCGGCTGGTCGTCGTCGGACAAGAGGGGGCATCGATTGTTGAGCGGGTGCTTCCTGATGCAGGACTTAATGCCTCCGCTTCTGTGTCTTTCTTCATTTTTCAGACGATCTTATTCCTGGTGCATGGTTTCATATCTCATTACCGATATCTTGACGCGAACAATCACATCTTACTATTTGGTGGTTCATTCAATTAGGTGTTCCTTTTTGTAATCTTGCGATTTCTCCATACGTCTTCCATGCCTTTGTGTTTTCTCTTTGCTTACTGCAAATCCACCTGTTATGCTCTAGTTTGAAGTATTGTTTGCAATTGAAATTCGTCGTCAAGAGAGCAATGCAAGCACACGGGTTTTTATCGTTTCTTCTATGGCTTAGCACCGGAGTGGCATTGCTAGTATAGCAATCCGCTGCACCTTATGTAATACAAATTGGCTTATGATTGCGTCACACGGCTATTTCTGCAGTAGCTATTTCACGAACTATCTCATTCTTTCTTCGTTTTTTCTTTCTTATGATTGCGTCACACGGCTATTTCTGCAGCAGCTATTTCACGAACTATCTCATTCTTTCTTCGTTTTTTCTTTCACGTTACTCTTTAAGTTTCTACAATTAAATTGCTGCTTGATAACCTTTTCCTTTTCTGACTATTTTGTTTCAATGATGCCTCCAGACGAAGTTGGAGGCCTTTTTCGAGCTTATTGAAGAAGGGATGGTCTTAGAGAAGTTACATGGGTGAATTTCTAATGGTGAAAATACTTTCTCTTCACGCACTAGTAGGTTCATCTGAAACTGGTGTTTTATCAAATAGACTTTGAACCTCAAGATTTGTCAGTAACATTTAATTCGGTCTGACGATGAGTGGGGCTACCACTCGTAGCAAGAACAAAAAACAGAGAGACGGTGGCGCTGGTGATATTTCTTCTGATATATTGAGGTTTGTCCAACGTTATGTTTCATCATTTCATGTGAACTTTGAAATTTAGTTCACTTTAGTTAAAGCGTGACATCTTTGTTCCGTGTAGAAAAATCCACTCAACTGGTGAAGTGACTGAAGATGACATTCATCAGCTGTACATGATCTGGAAGCCTGTTTGTCAGGGATGTCGTGTGAATTCAAAAGATTCACCTAATTGCTTTTGTGGACTTGTACCTCCCATTAATGGCCATAGGAAATCTGGCTTATGGCAGAAGACTTCGGAAATACTTGCTTCTTTGGGTCCTGATCCAACTGTTGAGGTTCGTTTACCAAGCAAGAGGCCAGCGGGTTTGACAAATTTAGGTGCTACTTGCTATGCAAACAGCATACTTCAATGCCTCTACATGAACACATCTTTCAGGAATGGACTTTTGGCCTTGGAGCCAGATGTTCTAAAGCAGCATCCTGTCCTGGACAACCTTTCTCGCATATTCGCACAGCTCCGCTTCAGTAACAAGGCTTTTATTGATTCAGCCCCTTTCATCAAGACTCTGGAGCTTGACAATGGAGTGCAACAAGACAGTCATGAATTTCTTACCTTACTGCTTTCCTTACTGGAACAATGCCTTATTTCCTCTAGTAATCTGAAGGCTAGAACCCTAGTACAGGATTTGTTTAGGGGAAGCTTATCTCATGTTACTCGGTAAGAATGCTACAGAACGTTATCATCATTGTATAGTTGTTTGTAGCCCTATATAAATGCCTTATTTACGTCTTCTTTTTTGTTATATATACAAGGCAATTAGGGAAAGAATGACAGAATAATTTCTAACAGATGCTTTCATGAATTCAGTAATTTATTCACTCCTATGCTTGTGCTCTTGTATTTAATTGAGTTCTTTTGTTATTCTAATTCAAGTGGATGCGTTGCTATCATGTTGGCGAAATTTGTATTGGCCTCTTCAGGGGTGCAGGTCGAACAATGTTGCTGTCTATAGTTCATCTTGTTGCCTTATTATATCCATCTATCCACCTATTGCAATTTTTCCTCGAGCTTTTCCTTTAAATTGCACTAGAAATGTAGGCCCTTCATATTGTAATATGTAATTTAAGTAACAGCTCTCGCATAACTTTCTAGTCGACCGTGGTCACTGAATCTTGAATTTGTGCCTAATTACATCATTTGCATTGGATTGAAAAGATTGTAAACTGAAGTAAATATCTAATGTAGGTCCTCATCCCTTTGTTCTCTTAATTGTGCTCTGTGTGTTGATAACTTCATATGTTGTCAATCATTGCTTAGCTTCTATCATTGTCCATTGGCTTGCCTGCAATTGTATTGCTAGATACTATGAGAATCGAGTAAATGGTAGCTGTGCACGGTGAGTTTGGAGTTCAAAACGCCCTCTTGCTCAACATACAAATGCTTGTATCAAAATGGCGCAGTAGGTAATAAGATTAGGTGTTTTCAGTTTACATTTAAATGCTATCTTATGGTTAACTAATCACAGATGAAACATGGCTTTTTTGTTGGAGTTAAATGCTTATGATTCAAGATAGAGCACAATGTCAGCTAGGAATCATCATAGCTGACCCATTTAGTGTAGGAGAAGGCTTATATGACAGTTTAAATGGGAATATCATGTGTGTATTACCATTATATTCGCAGAACGAAAGATTGCTGTTATCAGAGAGAGAAAGCCATTTTCCCCAAATTGATAAGGTTCTCTTCTCTTCTTTGTAACAGGATGTCATACACCATTAACAGACGTTCTCTGAATTCTGTGTCATTGGTTAACCATAGAAAACTCCGCAACCAACTATAAACCCTGGGGTTTTCGGTGCTTTGATTCATTAGCATTTAGATGGCCATCTTCTATTACAGTCATCAACAGATTCACGTGTTAGAGGCTCAGAATGCAATTTAGACCATAATGACCTCTCAGAGCAAAGGTGGTTGAAGGTGCTATCTGTAGTCCAAAACTCCAACCGTTAGTGTTAGGAACTATGGGTTGTAACTATAATGGACTAATCAATTAATATAGTGATTCGTATTCCCCTTGCTATTTTATTTCTGGAATCAACTTTACCAGAAGAACATACTGGTTATATGGAATACTGGGCCATCGCTCTGCTAAGACCATCCTATTTTACTGTAGGATCAATACACATGTGTGTGTTAAAAGAAATGAAATGTATTTTTTCCTTTATTTTTTTGTAATCGGGTCACTGTGGGCCCAGGCCATCAAGGTGGCCACGTCTCCAATGGTTAGATTTCTAGCCGTTGGAAATCCTCCAACAGCTAGAAATCCATCTGTTTGGAGGGGTTCTGCTGAACTCCATTCTCTATATAAGCACCTTCCATTGTACATAAAAACACCGCATTTTAGCTGATTTATTTAGATTCATTTGAGTGTATTCATGCATTCTTGCTTAGTGATTTGAGTCTTATCTAAGACATTTTTATAATCACTTTTTGGTGTCTGATTTCCTTGGATACATGCATCGGACTGTTGCAGTTCCTATCGAAGCACTTAAGGTGCCGTTTCATTACAGTATGCTACTAGGTCCTAATTCTTGCAGTTGTAGTTCTGAGTTGCTTTGGAAAGTGAACTTAAAACTGTGCCTGTCGGTTCTCTGAAAAGCGACATTCAAGTTCGCGTTGGCATTCATTTATTCTGCAGAATGTTTTAATGGTAACCTAATGGATGTCTGCAGGTGTTCTGCATGTGGGAAGGATTCAGCAGCTTCATCAAAGATTGAAGACTTTTATGAACTTGAGTTAAATATTAAAGGATTCAATAATCTAGATGAGAGTTTAAATGATTATCTGAGTGTGGAAGAATTAAGTGGTGAGAATCAGTATTTCTGCGAGTCTTGTGGACATCGGGTTGATGCTACCCGCTGCATTAAGCTACAGACACTTCCAGCTGTTCTCCATTTCCAACTTAAGCGTTATGTGTTCCTTCCTAAGGTACCTTTTGGTTTAATACCTCAAAAAAACTTGTTTCAAATTGGACACTTACAGTTAGATGCTACATTTGGGGATTAAAAGCACCATCCTTTTGTGTCATTTCACAGTATTCCTTAATCGTAATGTTCTCTGTATGAATCCTTCACCTTCCTGAGTTCCTTTACATTTCAGACAACAACAAAGAAGAAGGTTGTGTCCAATTTTAGCTTTCCAAAACACTTGGAAATGGACAGCAGAGTGTGTGGTACTCGGTCAGGTTCACTGATATATGATCTCTCAGCAATACTGATTCACAAGGGTGTTGCTGTTAATAGTGGTCACTATGTGGCCCATATCAGCGACAAGTTTAGTGGGTGTTGGTGGAAATTTGATGATGAAGAAGTCTCAGAGTTAGGAGTTCACCCTTTTGGAGAAGGGCCCTCAAGTTCTTGTCCCAATGCATACTCAAAGGACAATGATTCTCTGATGGATGTTGCTCAACCCCCATTATTGCATATCTACAATGCCGATAACCAAGAGACATATTCTTCAGCGGATGCTTACATGTTGATGTATACCCGAAGGTGCCATTTAAATAGCATGGAGTCAGATATGGTCGGGGGCTTGAGTAGTGCAGTTAATGATGAATTCCTTCCCCTTCATCTTTCTGGGGAGATAGAGGAACAAAATAAATTGCTCGATATAGCCTGTAAGGATTATCAACTGAAGAAACATGTCCAACTGCTAGAAGTAAAGGAACGCCAAAATGAAGTGAGGATGATTCTCTCAGTGGCACCTGTTAAATCTATTAATGATCCATATTTCTGGATTTCGACTGATTGGCTTCGTCAATGGGCTGAAAATATGAGACCTACGTGAGTTGAAAAGTTTTAGTTGTAAATTTGAGTATATACATTTTAAGAAGGAAAAGTCATTCCTTCGTTCTTCTCAACTTTTTTCTGCTCATGTCCTGAATGCAGTCAAATTGAAAACATTGGGATCACATGCTCTCATGGAAGAGTTCCTTTGTCAAAAGTTGGAGCCATGAAGCGGATATCTGATTGTTCATGGAAAAGTTTATCCTCGAAGGTGTCTACCTTTTCCTATTTTTCTCCTTTACTAACCTGACTACTAGTTAATTTGATGTTTATCTGTTTTTTAATACCATCAATTGAAAAGGCCTTCCTAGGTGCACTTGAAATGTTTCTTTGCTAAGTTGTGTGACATATTCATATATATATATGCTTTGAGCCTTTTGAGTTCTGTGGGTTGGTTATATGATTCCGAATATATTGTTTGCAGCTCATGAATTTACCAGAAACTCAGGCCGTCAAGCATGACAGGAATTACACTCTTTTGAAACTTTTACTCTTGTAATCATTCTATTGTTTCACTAGTTTCTGGTGGACAGATGAAGAGATCAACATTAGTGTTGCTTCAGTTAGAACTTCTTTGTCCTGTGCACCTTCCCATTAATGAAGGATGTTCTTAAATGTAGTGTTATTTATATTGTTTATTCTAAATCTTCTATTACCTTCCCATCTTTTCATTTTCCCTTGCTCTTGCTGTCTGCACAATGGTTGGAGAGAGTGTGATCCAACCTAAGCTATCTACGCCACATAAAGTCCTGTTATGACCTACATGGTTATGTAAACGGTGAGTTTGGATCAGGTTATTGCAGTATCAAGGGTGGATTTTCAAGTCCAAGAAAAGAAAAGGGACGTGTACGATGTGCACTAATTAATACTTGAAAAATTCATGATTTAGGTTTTAAAATGAAAATGACAAATAGTACAATTATTAGGAATGCACAATATGGATGACAAGCACATTTGGCATATACACCAATACCAGGAATTTTGTTCAAAATGGTATTCTTGGGAAAATCTTGGATAGTTTAAAATTTTGTTAGTATATTGAAAAAAACGCATCTCTGAGTCATGTTGACCATGTGTTCTAAGATCCAAACTTGAATTACGAATGGTTTTGACTGTTGGTTATTTGCTTGCTCTGTGTCCAGTATGGAGGTGGCCCAGCACTGACTGGCCAAGATTGTTGCATCGGTTGCCTAAAAGAAGCAGCTAAGACAACTGTTTCAGCAGATGGTTACAGAGATAGAAGAGCAGCAATGAAACTGTTAGCAGAGGAAGCTCTTAACGGACAATCTTGTGAAGAAAATCAATATATTGTATCCAGGAATTGGTAAATTGTTTCTTTCTGTGCAACATGTAATTTTGTGTTGGGCTTTTTGTCTGTCTATTTATTCCATCTGATCTTTTAACTGAAACTTCTCTCTCTAACACTGAATCTAGGCTGGGTTTTTTAGCCTTTGTCCAGTTTAGTAATCATCCCTCTGTTGACACCTCAGGCTGATTCAGTGGCTGCGGAAGAGAAATGCAGATACACCGTCTGATGCTGATGCAGACCCTACAGCTTTCCTTGCATGTCCCCATGGAAGACTCTTGCCTGAGCAAGTTCCTGGAGCAAAGAGAGTCTTGGTTCCTGAGATTCTTTGGCTTTTCTTCCTGGAAAATGCACAGAAGGTGAAAGGTGATGATTATTCATCTGGGCATGTGACCTTTCCTCTGGATTCAGAAACCTGTGTTGCATGCAGTATAAAGAAGGACGAAGAGGCATTTACTGAGAATCGACTTAGGTAGTATGATTATTTGGTTAATCAAATATCTGATGATTCCATAAAAGGACCTTTCTTTCACTTTTTTCTACTACAGGGAGGCCAAGATGAAACAACGACAAAATCATGAACAGTTATATTTGGGTAAAGCTATCGCTGTTGTTCCTGGTTGCAAATATTATTTGCTACCATCGTCATGGCTGAGCAGGTGGAGGTCTTACCTGACAGTGACTGGAAGAAATGTTTCTTCTTCTGAAGAGCCTGAAAATTTGGAGGTTATGATCAATTCTCTCAAGTGTGAGAAGGTTAGTCGAAACTTCATTTGATAACTTTCTTGGTACAATTTTTAAATGTGATGTTCTATTCAATAACTAGATCTCATAGCTTTCTCAGCATCTTGATAGCCGAGATGATTTTCATTACATATTCATCATTGGTTCTCCTTTGGATGACAAAGCCAAGATAACTAGATTCTTTTGGTATATGAATCGTCAAATTACTTGGCTCCTCACTCTTTGACCTTAGCATCCAAAACATTTGTTCACTTTTTAGCATTTGGATATGAACTCTTTGCAGTTCCAATGAGTAGTTCAGTGCCGGGGTGGCTTGGTAGCTTCTCAAGAAACCCAAATATGTACCACAGTGTTGACCTGTTACATGAATGGCAATAGTTCCCCCGAATAATATGACAGTTACATTAGGACATTGTGTGTAGCTGATTTTCTTTGCTTTCCTGATTCATGCATAATTAGGACATCTTCCAAGAACAAACCCTTCTTCAAGTGGAGAAAAGGAGAAGTCACTTATACTCCAACATCTCCATGATGTAGCTGAATTACGATATTGTTCTTATGAGCTCATTTTCTGCTTCTTTGCTTTTCTATCATTTCATTTGTCATGATATTGCTAGAGAAAAAGGTCTTACTTATTTCCCTTCTTTTTCAGCACTCACAATTGCTAATGAGGCCTTGTGATCTTATTCACAGACGGAGTGAAATTGTCCAGAAGGCTTCAACTGTAAGTATTTCTCTTGATATTAGTAAGTTACTTGCAAGCCTTTCATCACGATTATTTTGCTAATATCTGAAGATCCAATTTTAACTTTTACTATTGAATATTCAAGTTTACTGTTTGTTGGAGGTTTTCTTGTGGAGATGTCATGTATGCGTACTCATACCTTTTGACTTATTATTTATATCATAAGTTGTATTTTGTTGTTAGACCTGCCTCTAACTTACCTAGAATATGTAGACGGGATCCTCTTGGATATTTCCGTAGGTTTGTCATGGGTTGGATTAGGGCCAGATCAGGGCTGATCATGATTTTCTTACAATATGCTAGTCCGAGTTCAGGTACTAGCTGGATCAACTTTGAAATACCATATTTAAATATAATAGTTATAGTAGGGGTGAGCATAACAAAACCGAACTCACTTTGGAAATCAAAACCAAAAGCAAAAGCAAAAGCAAAAGCAAACCTAGTTTTGAAGTAGACTAAACTGAATTGAACAAATATTTGTCAGTTCGGTTATCGGCTAACCAAACTCTTGCATTTTCCTTTCCCTTTCTGTCGCCCTTGCCACCACTGGAGTTCGGCAATTCTCCATCCATCCTGGTCAACAGCTAACTTCCTTGCTGAGTACATGATGATCATCACTTAGTTTCTTTGGTTATCAACAATCCACCTAATTCCTTTGCATTTAAGTTATCACCCATTTTCGGGACTCGGGAGATAACTATCCACCAAAACCGGCAACTGGCCAGCCAATGACCAAACCCTTATGATGCTGCCTCTATCCCTTGAGCCCAACACCCCCTTCACCCGCATCAGCCTTTTCTGGGTTCTCTAACCACTACTTATGTCTTAAACACCCTAGCTGACGTCCATTGTTGAACGACCTCCACCTTAAGCCTACTGCATCACTGCTGCCGTCAAAAATGTTCTTAAACACCAGTCCCTCTAGTCGACTCGACCATCTTGATGTTGAAAAAGTCCTGGCCTCTTGCTTGATGAAGAAAATAAGCTTGATTCCGTCACCGTTTGAGCCTTGGCACTTGCTCAGATTAGGGCAGCAAACAGGGAGAGACAAATGCAAATGGAGAGAGAGAGAGAGAGAGCTTCCTATGAGGACAGCAAACTAGAGAAAGAGCCATGAGGCAGGGGGTCAATTCCGGTTTAGGTTAAATGAAATCGGTTATTCAGTTGGTTCAGTTTTGGATTCATGAAAACTGAACCCGAATCAAATATGAATTATATAAAAAATTAAAATTGAAACCGAATTGAATCAGGAACTTCAGTTCAGTCTGATTCGGTTATGACCAAATAATGCTCATCCCTATTTAATATGAGCTCCAGACCTGATTTACTCATTTACCAAGTCGGGGCTTACCTTTACTTTCCAAATATCATGCGATTAAATGGACTGGGCCGAAACTGAATCAAAAGCTTCTCATAATAAAATAAGTTGAAAGTAACATCAACTTTAAATATATAATTTCCTGGCTTCTTAATAACAACAACAATAACAACTGCGCATTTTCCAACATGTGTGCCGTATCAATAGCTATCTCCAGAAAAGCCATACTGTGCTTAATAGTCTTTCCAATCTGCATTCTCCACCATAAAAATGTTCACCCTTGAGTTTCTTGCACCTTTTTATCGGAGCTTTCATTCCTTCTTGCATGTCCAAACCATCTTAAACATGTTTCTTTCGTCTTAAATTGATGCTACTTTAACTTTTTCCCCAATAACTTTATTATAGGTATGGTGTTTCCTTGTTTGGCCACAGATCCACCTGAATATTTTCATTTCTGCCACACACATCTTTGTCTGCGCAACACTCAACATCAATAACATTGCTAGTATAATCGCTACTTTATAATATTTTCCTTCCAACTTTAGTGGTTTCTTCTTTTCACAAAAAGCACCTTAGAATCTCTTTACTTTGCCAATCTGTATTGATTTCATGTATAACCTCACCATCAATTTTCCATCGATTTGAAGGATTGACCTTTAAATACATAAGATTGTCTATTTGACTGGTGCAATGTCTACTAATTTCGTCTTCTGTTTCAACGAGTTACTAAACTTGTACTCTATACATTTTGTCTCCAAACTACTGATTCTAAAACCCATTGTTTCTAATGTTTCCCTCTACAACTCAAGTTTCTTGTTAAGTCCTTCCTTTTACTCATCCATCAATACGAGATTGTCTGCAGATAACATATCTTCATCTTAAATATTCTTTGGTAACTCATCTATAACCAAGTGAATGCTTATTTTCTAGAACATACACATGTAGTGGTAACAATCTTGCCTCTACTCAATTGGCTTTGTTTCAAATCAAGCTGATGGAATATTCATTTTGGTTAAACAATCTCATATTTGTGTTGGGTCTCAACTAGTGAAAGATATACTCAGATTATGAACCTCAATTTGCTGGCTCAGGAATGTGATCCATTCTAGAATTTCGCCTTCCATATCCAGATTTGTGCACCTGTATCTGACTTGCAAATCCCAGATCTGCTCTAGAATTCTTCATCCCATATCCACATTCCCACCCACCTGTAGGTCTGTTTTTTTTTTTTTATCTTGGTTTCTTTTCACAACAACAACAACAACAACTAAGCCTTTTCCCATACTAGACGGGGTCGGCTACATGGATTCTTTGTTTCCACAGATTCCTATCGTGTGTCATGTTAGCAGTTAACTCCCAATAAGCTAGATCATTCTTTATTGTTTCTTTCCAACACTTTTGTGGTCGTCTTCTACCTCTTTTAATACTTTCCAAATTTAGTTTTTCTAACCTTCTTACAGGTTCTTCTTTTGATCTTCTTTCTATATGTCCTAACCATCTTAAACGATGTTCTCTCATTTTATCCTCTATTGGTGCCACTCCTAATTTGTTTCTAATAACCTCATTATGTATACGGTTTTTTTTTTATGACCACTCATCCATCTCAACATCTTCATTTCTGTCACAAACATCTTTTGTACATGTTCCCAACACTCAGAACCATAAAACATGGCAGGCCTAATTGCTGCTCTATAATATTTATCTTTTAACTTTAATGGTATCTTCTTATCACAAAGAATACCTGATACTCCTCTCCATTTTAACCAACCAGCATTAATTCTATGTGCAACATCTTTATCAATTCTAACTCTGAAAAATTGACCCTAGGTATTTAAAACTTTCCTTTTGGGGGATGCAATGTGTGCCAATTTTAATTTCTATGTCCTCTGAGGTAACCAAATTATCAAACTTACATTCCATATATTCTGTCTTTGTTCTACTAAGTCGTAGGCCGTTGCTTTCTAATGTTTCTCTACATAGTTCCAATTTTCTATTAACTTTTTCCTTAGACTCCTCCACTAATACAATGTCATATGCAAATAACATACACCAAGGTACTTCATCTTGAATATGTTTTGTTAACTCATCCATCACCATTATAAATAAGTATGGACTTAAAGTTGATCCTTGATATAACCCAATATTAACTTCAAAGAAGTCTGTCGTTCCTTCATGAGTCCTCACACATGTTTTTGCACCATCATACATGTCTCTTATAAGGTTAATATATGTCAATAGGATACCTCTTTTTTCCAAAGTTCTCCAAAGAACCTCCCTCGGTACTCTATCATAAGCTTTTTCTAGATCAATAAATATCATGTGAAGGTCTTTCTTTTTTGCTCTAAAATGTTCGCTTCAATAGTAGATCTTCCTGGCATGAATCCAAATTGATTTTCTGTTGTACTTGATACTTATCTTAACCTACGTTCGATAATTCTTTCCCACAATTTCATAGTATGGATCATTAACTTGATACCTCGATAATTCGCACAATTCTGAATGTCTCCCTTGTTCTTATATATGGGTATAAGTGTACTTGCTCTCCATTCCTCGAGCATCTTTTGGTTTTTCCATATTTCATTAAATAGTCTTGTGAGCAAGTGATTCCTATTTCTCCTAGTATTTTCCAAACTTCTATAGGAATATTATCTGGTCCTACCGCTTTACCACCCTTCATATGTTTAAGAGCCTCTTTGACTTCATTCTTTTGAATACGTCGATAGAAATTGTGGTTTATATACTTTTCTGACTTGGCTAAATCTCCTAAACTAATACTAACATCTTTATTTTTATTAAAAAGATTATAAAATTTGTTTTTCCATCTATTTCTTATATCATCATTTGCCACTAGAATTTTTTCATCCTCATCTTTTATACATCTAACATAATTAAGATCTTTAGTTTTCTTATCTCTAGCCCTAGCTATCCTAAAAATATCTTTCACCCTCTTTTGAGTTGAGTTTTTTATATAAGTCCTCCCAAATCTTAGCTTTTGCTTTACTAACGGCCTTTTTCGCTTCCTTCTTTGCTTTCTTATAAGCTTCTAACATTTCACTAGTTTTCTTAGCATAATGTAATTTGTAACATGCCCTCTTTGCCTTCATTTTATTTTGTACTACTTCACTCCACCACCAAGCTTCCTTTTGTGTTGGTGCACCTCCCTTAGATACCTCTAACACATCTTTCGCCACTTTCCTAATATTGTTCCACATATCACAGGGTGTGCCAACATAATTCCAAACATCTCCTAGAAGGACTTTCTGTGTAAATATATCTTCTTTCTCGCTTTTAAGGTTCCACCATTTAGTCCGAATAGCTCGATGCACTCTTTTCTTCTTTGTCCATTTTTTTATTTGTAAATCCATAACTAAAAGTCTATGTTGGGTGGTTAAGCTTTCTCCTAGAATTACCTTACAATCTTTACAACACACTCTATCTTTTTTCTACAAATAAAGTAATCAATTTGTGTTTGTGATAAGCCACTCTTATAAGTAATTAAATGTTCATCTCGTTTTTTGAAGATTGTATTGACTATAAAGAGATCAAATGCCGTAGCAAAATTTAAAATCTCCCTATCTTCCTCGTTTATATCCCCAAAACCAAAGTTTCCATGAATCCCTTGATATCCTAATGCCTCTTTACCGACATGTCCATTTAAATCTCCTCCTAAACAAATCATCTCCCTTTGTGGAATCTTTTGAAACACCTTATCTAACTCTTCCCAAAAACTGTCTTTAAACTATCTTCTAGTCCTACTTGGGGTGCGTAAGCACAAACTATATTCAAAACCTGTGCTCCTAACACTAATTTCAACGTCATGATTCGGTCACCATATCGTTGTATGTCTACTACACTCTCCTTTAAATTTTTATTTATAATAATACCAACTCCGTTTCGAGCCTTTTCTTTACCTGAGTACGATAATTTAAAGCTTGTATCCTCTATCTCCTTTGCTTTTTCTCCAACCCATTTTGTCTCTTGTAAACATAGAATATGAATCTTTCTCCGAATCATAGTATCTACCACCTCCATTAGCTTACCCGATAATGTTCCGATATTCCAAGAACCAATACAAATCTTATTATCTAGGACTAGTTTCCTTACCCCCCGCATCCGTCCATAATCAAAATGCGGAGACCCTCTCTGAAAAATTTTCACTACATTCGAACGGCAATGTAGCGGGACTAACTTCTTTACCCACACCCGTCCATGATGTGGGAACCCTCTCTGCAATTGATTCACTACATTCGGGCGAAAATGTAGTGGCCCTTGCTTAATTCTTACTGCATTCGGGCTCTGCAGCACGTCACTAGGCGGGGATGCCCCAAAGCAATGCTCATAATTTTTGTAATCCATGTTATAAAAATCCGACGAAGTTTTATGCTGGCTGTCGGAAGCCTAACACAACCCTCCTCCTTTATCCGGGCTTGGGACCGGCAATGCAAGGGTGATCCCTTACATGGGCGGAGTTATCTTGGTTTCTTTTACCTCTTAAAAAAAATCAGATTTCAGTCAGCTGGGTATTATAGACCCTATACTGAACGCATTGAGAGTACATGTGTGCATCGGTTGGTTCGGTTCAACCGAAACCGAAATAACCGAAACTCAAACTTTTTGAAAATTTTAAAACGAACCGAATTATTTTGGTTCGGTTCAGTTTTGTAACTTTGTTATTCAGTTTACCCTCTATGGCTAAATTCTATATATAAATACACATTATGTATATATGTATTATATAGCTACATATATATATATATATGTGTGTGTGTATGTTATTTGGTTCAAATAACATGTATAAATATGTACATATATATATATTTATATATTTATATTCGGTTTTCAAGCCTTAAAAACCAAACCAAACCACTAAACTGATATTTATAAAATTATAAACCGGAAATGAACCGAATTTTAGTAGAACTGAACCGAAATAGAAATTTCGGTTTGGTTTGGTTATTCAGTTATATCCAAGATTCCAAATAATGCTCACCCCTAATTGAGAGGTCTATTCTTGTATCTTCTTAAGAACGTTTTCTGAATCCTATTGTACGTGGTTTTTTCTTGAAGAATACATTGGGAGAATATTTGAAACATGTTCTCTTTCTAGCATAGCGGGAATGCTTGATTTGAATGTCCAAGATGCACATGCACTTCGGTCCTTCCTTTTCCTTGCAATGCTTCTAGTAATTCTTAAATTACTTCTGCTCTTACCATTTCTTGTTCTGATGGAACCATGGAACGCAAAGCTATAGGACGTATCAAATCGTGTACCCCTTTATGGACATTCATACACCTATCTCCAAACACCATATTTATTCTAATATTTCCTGAAATTAGTTCAAACCATCTTACAAATCCCGTTGTCTCAAGTAAAATAGTTGTTACTTGTGTCTGTGTGCACGGGAATTTGTGTTTGTGTTATGTGTGCATATTAGTGTGCTGTGTTCCTGAAAGAGAGAGGGGGAAGAGAGAGAGATGGTTTTCTACGTTTGTCTTACTCGGTGTGCTTAGTTCAAAAGAAATAATATAGCAGCAGGTGTTGAGTGGCATCCTACAAATCATCTTCAATTGTTTGCCTATTGCGTTGGCTGTAGTGAGATAAAATGTAGACTGAAAGAACATTTCTTTGCTTTCATATTCCACTCAGGCCAAGCTAAGGTTTATAATCTTCTTTAGAAAATACCTTACCTCACCTAAGTGTTTGCGCGCACCCTAGGTGGGATTGGCTAGAGGGTGCAACACGAGGACTTCTTAGGAGGTTACACATCCTCGTACTATTTTTGCCCAAGCATGCTTAACTTCAGAGTTCATATTGGGATTTGGTGCATTAACGTTGGAAACATCATACCCCTTGAGACCTGATAAAGTTTTACATGGGGTTGTTGGCTACCTAACACAATCCTCTTCCTTTATCCGGGCTTGGGAATGACCATGCAACAGTGATCCTTTACATGGGCAGAGTTATAATCTTTAGAAAATACCTGCCGAAATATCAATCATAAGTTCAGTATGTTGGATTACACTTTTACAACCACAACCATCTGTTTGCAACATTGAAGAGAAAGAAGTCTGTGAAGACATGCACTCTCTGAATGGGGGCAAGGTCTATAAGTCTTAAATGATGCAGTCATAAGGTCGACCAACAGAAAAAGATAAGCATTCTAGTCAGCTTCCTTACATGTAGTTCATCTCCCAATAAATACACTTGCCTCAATGAAAGAAAAAACTCCTCATATAGTCAGCCAGTCTCATTCTTTCTTATACTATCATTTGCTGATACTCTGTTACTCAGGCATTATATGCATTTCACTGAGATGCATCATACCATAATCCAACTGATGCATCTATAGCAGAATTATATGTTTCCTAATTTGGCTACATTTTTCAATTTGTTCTGCAGACAGATGGTTTAGTTTTGATTACTGAAAGTGATTGGAGTTTACTATGTGGGGAGTGGCTGGGTTCAGAAGAGGAAGGTATTACTGCAGTAATAGAGATGGTTCCTGATCGTGATCAGGTGAATCCATCCAGCATAGGGGTTGCTGCTTCAAATGCTGCCGTGAATTCTGAGCTGAATCTACTCAAACCTGTTATAAAGACTTCTCTAGCGGTAAGGGAGTGGGAGCCAGTCTGTATGTGATTATTTGGTCTTCTGGTGGCTTCTTTTTCACCTGACGTCTCTTTTTAAGTAGATATGTGAAGATTGCATTGGTGAAAGAGAAAACTGTGAGTTGTTGCAGAAGCTGAATTACTGCAATAAAGATATCCGCATCCATTTTGTACATGGAAAGGAACCTCCAAGATCAATTTTGACAGCTTCTGTGGCCATTTCTGAACGTGATTGCCGTGCCTCCAAACGTTCCAAGAGGGCCTCCAGTGGCAAATCAGTTAATTTCAGTGTATCCGGGTTCACGTCTGTCTATCAATTGAAGATGATGATATGGGAGTCATTTGGGGTATGCTACTGTCTTATATCTGAGTGGTTCTCTGTGGCAGGATGCTCATGTGGCTTCCATGTGATATAGCATTACGGGAGTCATAAATAAATTATGATATAGCCTCCGTTATATTCAAAAATCGAATCCACAATCCATCCTAAACGTCTTCAACTGTTGGATGGGTATTAATCATTTTAAGGGAGTACATGACTAGCACGTAATTTCATATTAAGGACTCCATTTGAAATATTGAATGGAGTTGGTGAGGAAGGACCATCTCTCTTCTGATTCTTGAACAGATGCTGCATTTCATCGCTTTGATAGTATTGTTCAATGGTTGATAATGAATCTGTTTCTATAGTTCATATCTTCATTGAGAGCATGTAACATGTTATATCAGGGTTCTGTAGGTTGTCTTTGAGTCATCACGTGTTGTACCATTATTGTGGGGAGGGGTTGTCTCCCCCATCCCATCATCATTACCAATATGTGCACGTTTGTAAAAGTTGATGACCATGCGACATTGTGCATATTCAAATTATTTTGAACTGATGTTAACTGTAAAAGTACTTAATAAATACCACAGAGTGAAAGGATATTAAGTAGTAGTACCATCTTGGAGTTCCTTTCTTGTTATTATAAATTTTAGAATAGATGTCTTTTCCCCAATTGGAAAGTCATGTTTCCGTAACTGATAAATAACTTATACTTTACGAAAAATGCTTGTTTTGCAGATTAACTGCAAGCATATCATTGTTCTGCACATCCAGATATCAGAGTGCAAGATAGTATATTATGAACCCTTGTGATTTTTGGCAGCTGGATAGCTGCATACTCTTTTATAGCTTGATGGAATGAACAACTAAAATTAATTCTGTAAATACCTTGCTTAGAATAGTTCTCACTGACGTGGCAGTAGAATTTGATTTACTTCCTTTATCGGTCATTCCAGTGATTGGGGAATATTTGCAGATTGTAAAGGAAAATCAAAAGCTGCATAAAGGTTCTATGGAAATGGAAAACGACTTGGCTACATTGGCTGACATGAACATACTGCCTGGAGACGTTCTCTGGGTCACAGATACAGAAATCCATGAGAATCGTGACATTGCAGGTATCCTCTTTTTTACTCGGCATGGAATGAACTTTTCTGTAGCTGATCTTTTGCAGCTCTTTTGACGTTCTTATTGCATATTGCAATGACATGTAGACGAACTTTTGGAACATACAATGGAGTTTCAACCGGCAGAAGGAGGGTTTAAAGGCACCCTTTTGGCATCAAATGCATTGACCAAGGTCCTTTAAGAATTTCAACTAATTCTAGTATCTCCTGTTTTTCAATTGAACTCTGTCTATTCCTCTGATTTTACATGAAAATTGATTATTGGCATAGGAAAGATAACGGATAAAGAGTCTGAAGATAAGAACTAGGTAATATGATCTGACGTTCTCAGTCCTTGCTATTGCATTTCCATTTCTGGTTTACTGCAAGAAGATGAATATGCACTGTTTCATCAATTTTGCACGGCACTGTTGAGAAGTCCTTAATTTTTCTCACATTTTTTCCTATAAATTCTGATTCGGTGCACACAGGGGCATCTTCATTTTCTCCTATAAGAAAGCGTGTTGCTTGGTTTCATTATGTTTATTCATTCAATTCACAATTCCTCTTATTCTAAACACGGATTCTTTTCTTTTTCTTATGTTTTTCACTAAAATAGGCTTGGATTCTCCTGATGAAAACGAAGCTTTGACTCCTGGTACGCTCTGCATCATCCAAAAGAATTGATGCTAGAAAACCTCGGTACCATTCACTTCCAACCATACTGACTAATTTTGAAATTTATGTTTTCGTACAAGATTGACTTTTGGGGTTGGTTTTGCGACGTTGCCTCTCTTGAGCAACCTCTTTCGGTTTTGAGTGCTAAATGCAATTCACCCTGTTCCTCAGATAACCTAGTCACCACATTTGAGTGGAGGCGCACGCTCGTTGTGCATCCACGTGCTATGAGAGAGCAAACGAGAGAGTTTGTTCCCATGTTTTTGTCTTTGCTTTTATCTACGTGCACATTTGTCCTCTCAAATGTGTTTTGTCATTCTGCGCAGGTTGGTGGTGGCCGCCCCTGGTCTACATGAGGAATTTTTTTGTGGAAGCTTTTTTGTCATTCTCATCCTTCAGTTTTCCACAGAAATGTTACATCTATTGTAAAGTTTTTGATTGTGTAGAAAAGTTTCCTTTTTATCGTTTCAGATTTTGTTCATTTTAAACACGTGTGGGTGCCCACATTCTGTGTGCATGCATGTGTGTGAGTGAGAGAGGCTTCCGTTCTGGGGTTTTGGCGTAGCTCTAGTCTACATTTCTTGTTGACAAGTCGAGGAAGGTGGCCAGGTATGATCAAAATTTTGAAGAAATCATATATGATATCCTTTCACGAGATGAATTTTGGCAATATGGTTATGCACCGTTGGCTCTAGTCTACATTTCTTGTTGACAAGTCGAGGAAGGTGGCCAGGTATGATCAAAATTTTGAAGAAATCATATATGATTTCCTTTCACGAGATGAATTTTGGCAATAGGGTTATGCACCGTTGGCATCCCTATCGTGCATCATTCCTTCAGGTGGTGTGGCATAAAAGTCCAAAAACAAAAGCTCTTAAAAGAATTTATTGGCCAGGCATAAAGCCTAGGGTTATGGTACAACTGCGTCACAACTATAAATGTCCTGTTCCGGGTAAACCGGAACAGCTGGTTTCAGACCGCCAACCATGGGTTCTGGTTTATCCCGAACCAGGAACCATAATCAAACAGGGACAGACTGGTTCTGCGGAAGTTGGAATTAAACTAAATCGGGTGGTCTCGAGTTTTGGATCCAATTTCAATGGTTCTGGTTCTAATATCTTCTTGGTTTGGGTTTCGCTTAGAATTGTTGAGCTGATTCTGAACCAGTTATGTCTCCTCATTATTGCAGTTATCACTATTATTAAGCCTTTTTGGGAGCTTGATATGGATTTTTTGTAAAGCTTTATAATGTGTCATGTTAACCATGTTACCGTTGATTCAATATAAGCTAAATTATTTTTCTCATTTCTTTCAATATTTTTGTGGGTTTTTAAAAGTTTTTCATACTTTCTTATTGAAGCTTTTTTTGTGTCCAAACAATTCTAAATATTTTTCTCATTTCTTTCAATATTTTTGTGGGTTTTAAAAAGTTTTTCATACTTTCTTATTGAAGCTTTTTTTGTGTCTAAATAATTTTAAATATTTTTCTCATTTTATTATCTATTAACATCACTCTCAATTTGTTTCTAGTAATTATAAAATTATTGGAGGATTAAGTTGATGAGTTATACATTGAAATTATTAGAAAGAAGTATTGAACGAAGGTTGAAATTAATATTGAGTATAATGTATAATTAATATTCATTTATTAAGATGTCTTATTGAATATTTTAGATTCAAAAAGAAGGACCTTCATAGTTTATGTTATTTACTAATTTAGAAAAAACTTTTGATAGTGTTAAGAGATATCTTATGAACCTTTGAAAAAGGAGTTGAGATATCTTATGAAGAACCTTGGAAAAGGGAGTATCTTTTTGACATACATTAATTTTATTATACATGTACGATAATACACAAATATTTATTAGGACTCATGAATGAGTGACATATCTTTTAAGATTAATATTGGATCACATCAATGATCAAGTCTATAGGTTAAAAGACATATTCAAGATGAAGCTTTTTGGTATAAGTTGATTGTGAAGGATATTGTATTAGTGTATGAGTCTAAAAAAAGTTAATAAAAAATTTGAATTATAGAGAGAAAAATTAGAAAGTAAAGGCTTTAAAACAAAATACATGAGATGTAAGTTTGATCATTTGGTTGTTTCAAATGACTAGAAATTAAGATTGATATATATTGAATCCTAGGATTACTTTTTTAGAATAATAATAATTTTTTAATCCTTGTTCTTGATATATCTAACAAAAGTAGGATTATTAGTTTTCTTATCTTTTACCTTAACTATCTTGAAAACATTTTTTTCACCTCTTTTTCAGTTGAGCTTTTTGTATAAATTCTTCTACATTTTTGTTGTTGTTTCACTTGTGACTTTTTCCACTTCTTTTTTTACTTTTAGTCTTGGCATAATATAATTTATAACATAACTTTTTCAATTTGATCTTATCTTACATCACTTCACTCCACCACTTCAAGCTTTTTTTATACCGATATGCCTTTTTATATTCACATAACACTTCTTTTGTTACTTGATATCCTTAGCCATATTGTCCACCAAGGATCTTCTTTGAGAGTTTTTTGTTTAAATATGTATTATTTCTTAATATTGAAGTTTTGTGTCGTCTTAATAGCTCTTTGTATTATTTGTGTATATGTTCACTTTTTTACTTCTAAATCTATAACTAAAAGTTGATGGTAGTTAGTTAAGTTTTCTTTTATAATTACCTTTGAATCTTTACAAAATGATCAATCTTTTTTGTATAAATAAAATAATCAATTTATGTTCGTGATAAGCCACTCTTATGATTAAATAAATGTTCATATCATATTTTGAAAATTGTATTGCCTATAAAAAATCATATGCCACAACAAGATTTTAACATCTTCCTATCTTCTTCATTTAAATCCTTAAAAACATAGTTTTCATGAATACCTCGATTTCTTAACGGTTCTTTTTCGATATATGTATTTAAGTCTCCTCTCAAATAAATAATATCTCTTTGTAGAATTCTTAGAATTACCTTCTTAACTCCTATACAATTTTCTAGTCCTACTTGAAATACATATGCACAAATTATATTCAAGGCCTTTACTCGTAATACTAATTTCACCATAATAATTTGGTATCATATCATTGTATGTATACTATACTATTATTTAAATATTTATTTACAATAATATCAACTTTATTTTTAGCCTTTTCTTTTTCTAAGTACCATCATTTAAACCATGTGGTCTCAATCTTATTTGTTTTTCCCAAACCATTTTTGTCTCTTGTAAACATAGATTTAGAATCTTTCTCTTAATCATAGTACTTGGTTTCATTAATTTATCAATTAATATTTTGATATTTCAAGTACCAATATAAATATTATTGTCTAGGACTAGTTTTCTTACCTCTCGTATCCATCGATGCTGAAAATATAAATAGTCCATGTAATTTGTTTACTACGTTTTGACAAAAATATAGCAAAACCAACCTTTTTTACCCCACTCTTATGATGAAACTCTTCTCTTTAATTGATTCACTACATTTGAGTTTTGGGCTAATAAAATAGTAAATTTAAAATTTTCAATTTAGACATTGAATGGCTTTAACAGTAATGCTATTTATGTTACATATTACAAACAGATGTTAAAAAGAGTTGTCGTAACAAATTTACCAGTCCTTTTAAGCTCGCGATGAAACTTGCAGGAGAATGTATCAACAAAATCAGGACGTAAGCTTCGTAGGAAATACCAGGGTCACCGGTAGGGCTCTCTGAATCCGCTTGCAGGTGGTGAGTTCCATTACCCTAGAGTGCATGCCTTGTGGTAAGCTTTGGTCTCTCATTGTAACCAAACAAAAAGAATACCTAGGTCACATTACTCAAGAGTTATTGTTTGTACTTGCAGCGATAGCGTTCCAGTTTGTTTTTGGTTACAACAGGAGGCCGGAGCCATGCGCCCCCAAAGGAGTCGCGCAAGGGCGTCAGGGCGCCCTGCTGTTGAGCTACCACCCTGCCCTGGGGTGCATCGTGATCCAATTTCAAATGGTTCGAGTGGGTGCCACCAAAAACATTGCCCGCTTGTCCAAACAAACCTTGAACTTGGAGGGACATGGCGTTCTCATTGAAATCCGCAGACTGACGGCGATCGTTATATTTTTGTTGGTTCTGCTCCGTAGCCGCCGCGACGGTTTTGGCGCAATCCAGTTCGACTTTGCATCCCCTCATTCACTCACTAGTCCCTCCCTCCTCAAACAAACGGCTTGTTTGCCTTGCAGTGCCATGAGAGAGAGAGAGAGAGACCGAACGGACATCCAGGGCGTAGAGTAGAGCATATATGTAAGTAAACGCATATCATGATGAATATAAAGGGGCGTTAGAGTGGAAAAAGAAAAGGGTCTCCCTGTGCACCTGCTGCTTTCCTCATCTAGTCCTCCCTTCTTCCTCCTTTCTTCCCTCAAGGCTTACAGAAAGAGGG
The DNA here is from genome assembly GCA_036023115.1 of Brasenia schreberi. Classification (NCBI taxonomy): domain Eukaryota; kingdom Viridiplantae; phylum Streptophyta; class Magnoliopsida; order Nymphaeales; family Cabombaceae; genus Brasenia; species Brasenia schreberi. Next base: position 144,662 of record JAYKKT010000052.1, read on the forward strand.
CTACAGCACACCGCAGACACTGAGAGAAGGCAATCCTTTTCATTGCAGCAGAAACCGATTCTATATTGCACAGCGGTTACGCCTCTCTCTACGTCTTTGTGTTTTTCTTTCGGTTGGCTCGTTCACGCCGTTCTTGTTATAGAAGAGGGAGGTAAAGCGTCGGCATTGTCTCTTGATGATTTCGACATCAACAAGAGTGACGGATTGTCTCGGAAGCCGTGACATGCATTTATGTTGGGAGGTTATGTTTTGTTCCTCCCAGCTTAGCTAACCATGCATTTCGCATGTTCTCGGTTCGTTTCCAATGTTCCGAGACGTACGCCTTTTCTTCTTAAACTCTTAGACTTCGCTCCACATTGTTTCTTATCAATGCGATTCCTGTGGTTCTCGTTCAGTATAAGTTTCTTTACTTCCCTTCTATTTGGTTTTCTTGGTCATCTTAATTTGCTCTACTGATTTTTTTTCCTTTTTGCTGATGCGTCAATAGTACCTTGCTTGCCTTTAACAGAATGGAGAGTATATATACAGCATCCTCTTACCCAGATGCAAAGATTCTTAATATTACATTTACGCTGTCATCGGAGGAGGAAATTGTAAGTGCTGAAAAATCTCAGTCCATTCAATCATGCGGCATTATTGCTGTGCAACTCCAGTAAAGAACTATTTAGTTTCTTAACCTCTTGTGTATATCCGTCTGTCATTATGTACCTCATTGGAGATCAGGGATTGACAGGTCGCATCTTGTAATTACTGTTGGCCGGTTATGTTTGTTGCCGCCTGCAGATGACTGATAGGCCTCAGGATAATGGATTTTCTAAGGGGAATGTACTTCATTAGATTAACCTAAACTCCAAAATGTTCCATTCTACGAGCATACTTCTCTACCTTAAGTGGTGCAGTTTTGATGCATAGAGTGCATTGTTGATGAGTTACCCTTGTGCCGGATGAGATGGCCTATATTATGGTAGTCACTTGCTAATGATTACCAAATCATGTCCATCTTTCAGGCATTGACGCTAGCTTCTTAGACATCTTTTGGACGCTTATTTTTTGAGAATGAAGTCTCCAGCAGAATTCTAGGACACTTGAGGGACATCTTGTGTCATACTTTAGTCTGTTCAACTTTTCTTCTGATCATTGTTGAACCTTTCCTTGGTCAAAGAGCTCAAAGGACTCGCAGAGTGGAGTGTTATTGTCAAGTCTAGTGAGTCGAGTGTCTGATGCTCCACTGTTTGTGCCCTTCATTTTGAGAGGCTTCAAGCCTACAAGGACTAATCTTGTTTACCTTGTTACTTTTGTCTGCGTGCTACTAGTGGCACGTAAAATGTCATATAAAATGTTTCCTGTCCTGTTTTTTCTTATCATCATATAGAGTACCATTGCTATCAACATTATAGCATTCGGATCTGTCTTCCCCTACATTGTGATAGCATTTGTTCCTTCCTTCCTTTCATTTCTCTCATCTACCTATCTATCTCTATGTAAGTGTCTATCTATGTATCTATGTTTGTGGTCTCATTGGATGTGTGCATTTCCTCAAATCTGAACAAGCATGCGTGTATGCACACATGCAAGCATAAGTACAAAGACACATGCAGAGTTAAGTACAAAGGAACGTGCATAATTGTTTGTGCATGTGGGTTTATAAGTATGTAGATATCTATTAGTAATGTTTGGCTCCTAAATGCTTTCACTTAAACTGCCTAAGCAGCCTATGGGAAGAGTTTTACATGTCTGATCCTACTTGTGCAGTATGCTCCTTATGTTCTTAGTTGGAAACATTCATTGAGATATAGTTTTCCTTTCTTAGTAATTTAATGACTTTTCAGAGTGGTTGAAAATTATTGGTTCATACTTCATATTCATCAAAACTGGAAAAATGGAAACAATTTATCATCCAAATCATTTGATCTGAATTATGTTTTTATAGAAAACATGTGATGATGGGAAAACTTTTGGGATGAGCAAATTATATGTGCAAATATGTTCTTTTAAAGTATTTAGAAGTTGCTAATCTCTCTCTTCCCCTCACTGTCTCTCTCTCTCTCTATACTTTTGTATGTATGCATAATGTACATGTATGTGTATGTGTGCACATATATAGGAGCTTTCTCAAATAGTTATCTCTAATTCTATTATCCCAAGAGTACTCTGGAACAAAATTTTACTTATTGCCACTTATGACTAATATACCTATCGCATAAAAGGTTCATGACTCTTATATGCAATAAAAATGTGTTTACACAGGTGACATGAGGCTCTGATTAGACAAAACAATGGGTAATTTTATCAAATCACATAATTCCATAAAAAAGATTTGGCTATAAACGGAATCTAGAACACTTTATCTTATTGGGTTACACTATCCTAAGTTGGATGTTTGCCTGGATATGTGTATGTTTCTAAACATATCAGAACGCATATTCATATGCAGTTCTTCTTGCAACACCTTTTGTGGACTGGTCTTTGCTCTTTCTGCTTATATGTTCTTTATTTGGTCTCCTGCATTGATTGATCTATTAGTCAGGTAGTATTCACCTAAAGTATTATAACATAAATCAAATTCTGTTAGCTCAAAGATGGTGATTTCATTTTCTTGATGGGATCATTTTTTATTATTTGTTTTGAGGTCACAGTTTTTGTAGGGTTCAGTTTCACCAAGACAATCCTTTTCGTTTGAGAGTTTTTATTATTTTATATCTGTTGTTGCCTAGAGTGGCATGTACTTGGTTTTGAATACACTTGCAAATTTTTATGATCTTTGCTCTCTTTTTTCAGTGTTTGTACTCTGCTAGTGATTGCTCAATAAGCTATCCTAGTCAATTGATGAACCCTTTTCTTGGATTACCTGTGGAATCTGGTAAATGTGAATCATGTGGTACATCAGAACCTGGGGAATGTGAAGGTACATAGTTACTTTTTTTCACTATGATAGTCCTGTGATAGTATTGCTAAATTATTTGGCTTTCAATTCCTATGTAGGTCATTTTGGATACATTCAATTGCCAACACCAATATTTCACCCACACCGTGTCAGTGAAATCAAACGCATTCTTAGCATGATATGCCTGAATTGCTTAAAGATAAAGAAGAAAACGGTATGTATCTTCTTATTAGATTGGTATTTATTCTACGAAATCTCTCCACTGTTTGACAGCTGGAACATATGGAGCAATTTACTGTTCAGTTTTAAATAGAAAAGAAAGTGGTTTTGAATTGATAATGACATCGAGCAATGTCTGTTCTCAAGTTTTTTCCTCCTGATTCTAGGTTATAGCAACATAAGATATTACATGTTTTGCTGATTCAAGTGCAAACTCTTAGTCATGTGGAGACTGGAGAGCTCTATGATCTATTATGTTATTTTTGTGTAATTGCAGAATGTTTTTCTTGTTGTCCTGATGTTATTTTTCCAGTGTCTCTTTTGAGTTTTGAATGTGTAATATTATTTGTTGCTACTTGCTAAAACACCTAAATTGCAATTCAATGTGATCCCAACACAAAGCTGCAAACCATGTGACGGATTGTTGATAACTGCTATCGAAGCCCAAACTCCTTTCACAGCGAATTGAAATGTCATAATACTTAAATTTCTAGTTTTGTTGACAGTTGAAATTGTTGGAATTCGAGAGTAGCGTAATGAAAGATCAAACAACAAAGATTAAGAACATTGAAGAGAAAAAATGGGAGATCGAAGGAGGGGAAAGACCTCCAATGGAGCCCCCCCACCCCTCTCTTTCTCTCTTTCTTAATATCAACCTCTTAACCCTAATACAAACTTCTAGCCTTTATATAATGGGCTGTAAAACAGAAACTGACCAAAATGCCCTTAGTACTATGGGCAATTACAATAATACCTAAAACATCAAATTTACTAAAACTGACCCTAAAAGCATATTCTTCAACAGAAATCGCGTGATATAAGTTTATCTACTTCACAAATGTATAACTTGATTGGGACATCTTTTCTGTCCTTTCTTGCTTATTTTGTTTAGCGACTTTTTTCCAATTGCCTGTTTCACTTGGATTTCCTTTCTCCAATCTCATAAGATTCATGTTTATTCTTCAAAACAAATAGAACTTCATAACAAGGAAAACATCTGTCATTGTGTAGTTATCTTTCCTTTCCCACTTTGAAGAAATGCATTTTATGTCCTCGTCTTTGATAAGTTACTAGCAACCTTGTGTGTGTGTGTGTGTGTGTGTGTATATATATATAGATAGATAGATAGATAGATAGGTAGAGAGAGAGAGAGTTTAGACTGCCTTACATGCTAGACCATCCATACAAATGAGTTCAGGTTGATTTGGAGAGATGGATGGTCTAGATTCAAAAAGTAAAAAGTGGACATTGTTTTCTTTTTTTAAAAATACAAAGCACAACTTGCACTTGTTCCGCGTTTTGCTTTTTGGATCTACACAATTCATCTCTCCAATAAGACAATTTCGATTGGTATGGATGGTCTAGCATGTATTAACAATTCCCATTCGAGAACCTTAGAAAAGAGATATCCCACATATATTAGATATGTATGATGATGCTAGGACTCATAAAGGAATGATATATTTCTTTGAAGTTAAATGGGATTATTATCAAGGATCTGCTTTCAAGCTCGTATTTATTTACTGTAGTTATTTACAAGTTAATATAACATATTTAAGATTAAGTATCTTGGTGTATGTTATTCGTGGATGACATTGTGGTAGTTGACGAGTCTAAGGGAAAAAGTTAATAAGAAATTGGAACTATGGAGAGAAATATTAGAAAATAAAGGCTTTCAACTTATTAGAACAAAAATAGAATGTAAAATATGTAAGTTTGATCGTTTATTTACTACATATGACATAAAAATTAAGATTGGTGAGCATTGTATCCCTTAAGAGGGAAGTTTTAAATCCCCAAGATCAGTTTATGATTGAGATGTCATATATAGGTTGCTTAAAATAGAGGGTTGCATCGGGTATTCTATGTGAAAAGAAGGTATCATTGAAGTTGAAAGGTAAATCTTATAGAGTAACAATTAGACCCATTTGCTACATAGCATTGAGTGTTGGACAATTAATCATTAATATGTTTAAAATCTGTTTTTAGCAGAAATGAAGATGCTAAGAGGAATGTGTGGTCATACAAGAAAAGACCATATCTGTAAGAAGGTTATTAGAGACAAATTGGGAGAGGCATCCATGAATGATAAAATGATGGAGAATCATTTAGGGTGGTTTGGAGCTTTTGGACAAATGAAAAGGCGAAAAGGAACTCTGATAAAAAGTTTGAGAAACTAGATGGCGAAAATATTAAAAGAAGAAGAGGAGACCATAAAAGAATTGGAAGAAAATAATAAAGAATGATCTAGCTTTTGTTGAACTCCGCCCATGTAAGGGATCACCCTTGCATTGCCGGTCCCAAGCTCGGATAAAGGAGGAGGGTTGTGTTAGGCTTCCGACAGCCAGCGTAAAACTTCGTCGAATTTTTATAACATGGATTACAAAAATTATGAGCATTGCTTTGGGGCATCCCCGCCTAGCGACGTGCTGCAGAGCTCGAATGCAGTAAGAAGTAAGCAAGGGCCACTATATTTTCGCTCGAATGTAGTGAATCAATTGCAGAGAGGGTTCCCACATCATGGACGGTTGTGGGTAAAGAAGTTAGTCCCGTTACATTGCTGCCCGAATGTAGTGAAAAATTTTCAGAGAGGGTCTCCGCATTTTGATTATGGACGGATGCAGGGGGTAAGGAAGCTAGTCCTAGATAATAAGATTCGTATTGGTTCTTGGAATATCGAAATATTATCGGGTAAGCTAATGGAGGTCGTAGATACAATGATTCGGAGAAAGATTTATATTCTATGTTTACAAGAGATAAAATGGGTTGGAGAAAAAGCAAAGGAGATAGAGGATACAGGTTTTAAATTATGGTACTCAGGTAAAGAAAAGGCTCGAAACGGAGTTGGTATTATCATAAATAAAGATTTAAAGGAGAGTGTAGTAGACATACAACGATATGGTGACCGAATCATGATGTTGAAATTAGTGTTAGGAGCAGAGGTTTTGAATATAGTTTGTGCTTACGCACCCCAAGTAGGACTAGAAGATAGTATAAAGACAGTTTTTTGGGAAGAGTTAGATAAGGTGTTTCAAAAGATTCCACAAAGAGAGATGATTTGTTTAGGAGGAGATTTAAATGGACATGTCGGTAAAAAGGCATTAGGATATCAAAGGATTCATGGAAACTTTGGTTTTGGGGATATAAATGAGGAAGGTAGGGAGATTTTAAATTTTGCTATGGCATTTGATCTCTTTATAGTCAATACAATCTTCAAAAAACGAGATGAACATTTAATTACTTATAAGAGTGGCTTATCACAAACACAAATTGATTATTTTATTTGTAGAAAAAAAGATAGAGCGTGTTTTAAAGATTGTAACGTAATTCCAGGAGAAAGCTTAACCACCCAACATCGACTTTTAGTTATGGATTTACAAATAAAAAAATGGACAAAGAAGAAAAGAGTGCATCGAGCTATTCAGACTAAATGGTGGAACCTCAAAAGTGAGAAAGAAGATATATTTAAACAGAAAGTCCTTCAAGGAGATGTTTGGAATTATATTGGCACACCCTGTGATACGTGGAACAATATGGCTATACATATTAGGAAAGTGGCGAAAGATGTGTTAGGGGTATCTAAGGGAGGTGTACCGGCACAAAAAGAAGCTTGGTGGTGGAGTGAAGTAGTACAAAATAAAATCAAGGCAAAGAGGGCATGCTACAAATTACATTATGCCAAGAAAAGTAGTGAAACTTTAGAAGCTTATAAGAAAGCAAAGAAGGAAGCGCAAAAGGCCGTTAGTGAAGCAAAAGCTAAGATTTGGGAGGACTTATATAAAAAACTCAACTCAAAAGAGGGTGAAAGAAATATTTTTACGATAGCTAGGGCTAGAGATAAGAAAACTAAAGATCTTAATTCTGTTAGATGTATAAAAAACAAGGATGAAATTCTAGTGGCAAATGATGATATAAGAAATAGATGGAAAAACTATTTTTATAATCTTTTTAATGAAAATAAAGATATTAGTATTAGTTTAGGAGATTTAGCCAAGTCAGAAAAGTATATAAACCAGAATTTCTACCGACGTATTCAAAAGAATAAAGTCAAAGAGGCTCTTAAACATATGAAGGGTGGTAAATCGGTAGGACCTGATAATATTCCTATAGAAGTTTGGAAAATACTAGGAGAAATAGGAATCACTTGGCTCACAAGACTATTTAATGAAATATGGAAAAACCAAAAGATGCCCGAGGAATGGAGAGCAAGTACACTTATACCCATATATAAGAACAAGGGAGACATTCAGAATTGTGCGAATTATCGAGGTATCAAGTTAATGAGTCATACTATGAAAATATGGGAAAGAATTATCGAACGTAGGTTAAGACAAGTATCAATACAACAGAGAACCAATTTGGATTCATGCCAGGCCGATCTACTATTGAAGCGATTCACCTTTTGAGACGTCTTATGGAACATTTTAGAGCAAAAAAGAAAGACCTTCACATGATATTTATTGATCTAGAAAAAGCTTATGATAGGGTACCGGGGGAGGTTCTTTGGAGAACTTTGGAAAAAAGAGGCCTCCCATTGACATATATTAACCTTATAAGAGACATGTACGATGGTGCAAAAACATGTGTGAGGACTCATGAAGGAACGACATACTTCTTTGAAGTTAATATTGGGTTACATCAAGGATCAACTTTAAGTCCATACTTATTTATAATGGTGATGGATGAGTTAACAAAACATATTCAAGATGAAGTACCTTGGTATATGTTATTTGCAGATGACATTGTATTAGTGGAGGAGTCTAAGGAAAAAGTTAATAGAAAATTGAAACTATGGAGAGAAACATTAGAAAGCAAAGGCCTCCGACTTAGTAGAACAAAGAAAATATATATGGAATGTAAGTTTGATCATTTGGTTACTTCAGAGGACATGTAAATTAAAATTGGCACACATTGCATTCCCCAAAAGGAAAGTTTTAAATATCTAGGGTCAATTTTTGAGAGTGATGGAAGAATTGATGGAGATGTTAGACATAGAATTAATGCTGGTTGGTTAAAATGGAGAGGAGCATCAGGTATTCTTTGTGATAAGAAGATACTATTAAAGTTAAAAGATAAATATTATAGAGCAGCAATTAGGCCTGCCATGCTTTATGGTTCTGAGTGTTAGGTAGTTAATCATCAACTTGTACAAAAGATGTCTGTGACAGAAATGAAGATGTTGAGATGGATGAGTGGTCATACAAAAAAAGACCATATACATAATGAGGTTATTAGAAACAAATTAGGAGTGACAACAATAGATGATAAAATGAGGGAACATCGTTTAAGATGGTTTGGACATATAGAAAGAAGATCAAAAGAAGAACCTGTAAGAAGGGTAGAAAAACTAAATTTGGAAAGTATTAAAAGAGGTAGAGGACGACCACAAAAGTGTTGGAAAGAAACAATAAAGAATGATCTAGCTTATTGTGAGTTAACTGCTAACATGACACATGATAGGGATCTGTGGAAACAAAGAATCCATGTAGCCGACCCCGTCTAGTATGGGAAAAGGCTTAGTTGTTGTTGTTGTTTGTTGATCTAGCTTTTGTTGAGTTAACTGTTATCCTGATTGAGGATGGAGCTCTCTACGAACAAGGAACCCACATAGCCAGCCCATCTAGTATGGGAATAGGCTTTGTTGTTGTGTATGCATGTGTGTGTCTGTATGGCTAGCCTACATGCACATGTGTACATGCATACACAATATTGTGTGAAGCTATTGAGTACATTTGTAGGCGGAAATCATTGATGCACATGGATGTACGCATAAAGGCATCAAAATTCCAAAGCTTACAAAGTTAATTGATAGACAGAATGGGGTATATTTTTGCTGATCATTCCACTACTCCATTCCTCTTAGGAACCTGAAAGCCTACCATGCTAGACACCATGTCCTCTGCCTAGTCTGCAAATTGACTATTTTTCTATTTCATTCTTCTTACATGTTTTCGTGAAATAAACGGCACTAGCTAAAAATATCTTAGCTTTTACTTTCATCATAAAGGCATGTTGTTCTAGGGTGGGAGCTTTTACTTTCATGGTACATAAAATCATTGAATCTCATAAGGAAGGATCTTTCCTTCGCAAGTCTTTATCTTATTAAAAGACATGAATCCATTGGCCACTTGTTATGTTATGCCTAAAACTTTTGGCACCAATTTCTTTGTGGCCTGATGTGGTTTAAGAAATGAAGCCTTCTTCATGCGAACATGATCTTCTTGAGTCTACATGGTTCCATATGAGTAAAAGATCGTCTTTTATTTGGAATGGTGCTTCACTGTACTTTGACTGTTAGCTGCAGAAAGGGACTTATTTAGTGCTCTGAAGCGGATTTGCGTCAATCACCAGTCAAACACATAGTGAATCTAGTGGTCTGTAATCACTAAACACATGTAACTTTATTGGAAATTCTAGATGTGGTTCCCTCCATTCAATAACACAGACACACATCATCTCCTATTTAATTTATTAAAGCTTTTCCTTGTTAGAAAAGAATGGAAAGAGGTATACCCAGAAACCAAAAGCCCTCATAGAAAGATCTCTATGGATATCTCTGTCAGTGTTCTTTGTCCTTAGCATTTTAAAGCTGGAAGTCTTCATCCTGAGTGAAAAAGTTGTTCTGGACACCAAACTTTTGAACATAGAACTGACATAGCTGGTTTTTAGTTTGTTTATGGTGATGTACTGCCCAAGAAACATTTGACCGGTTATTTTAATATCATAGCTTTCTCCTTCTTTTGTTATAATTTTATTGTCTTCTATTGCAAGTGACGACCACAAAAGTGTTGGCTTAGTTGTTGTTGTTGTTGTTGTTGACATGTTGTTGTCTTCTATTGCAAGTATTCGTGAAACCATTAATTCTGATTTTTGCGAGAAATCTGTAGGAGAAAGCTGCTTCAAGTTTCAACTTGCCTAAGATATCTGGAGTTTCATTATCTTGCTCAAAGTGCCAGGTATATGTCATGCAATGGTATTGCTGAAGCCTTGTTGCTTGTCATGTTAGGAGGGTACTATGATGATGTACTTATTATCTTGGAAGTTAATGGTCAACACTTGACCTGAGAATGCAATGTAGTGCACACCTCTTGTTATTTTCATGACTGACCATACGATTGGATACCTGGCTTCAGTAGTTTGCATATGTATGTTCTTTATGCTTTGGTCCATTACTGAGCATCTCATGCTCTACTTTTTGTGCTGCTTATCTTCCACATGGTTGAAAAACTTGAAACACTAACTGTCAACATAAGTCACTTCAATGCTTCTTTTAACTAAACTTTCTAGTTTCCTTTTTTATCAACGTGATATTGCAGCCTTTTATAGTTTCTGTCTAATGCTTGCTGATTCTCCTGCCTACCCCAATTGACTCTTATTGTTGGATTTGGCATCTTGTTTTTCAACATTTACCATGTTATTCCTTTCTAGCAGTTTCAGTTAGTTAGAATAGATTCTGTAGCTACCGGAACTGATGGTTCCAATAATAAGAATGGGATTCAAGTGCAAAAGGGAAGTGAATAGTATCAAAGACAATACAAACATGTTCCTTGTGCAGTTGAAGGCAAACAGGAAAAAATTTTGTAGCATGAAACGAGAGCAACTGCTAACATGGCACACGATAGGGATCTGTGGAAACAAAGAATCCATGTAGCCGACCCCGTCTAGTATGGGAAAAGGCTTAGTTGTTGTTTGTTTGTTGTTCATGAAAAGAGAGCAACTGCTGAATTGGCCGGTATAAATTTTAGTTAATTAGCTTTATTCAGAGTGCAGTGGGTGAAAATGAAATATGAATACTCAATCTATTTCAGTTAGTTAACCAGATCTCTTTTACATGTAAATATGGGCTTGAATTGTTTTGTGCTTGAGATGAGATTGATCTCATCTTATAAAACTTTAACTAGGTGAAACAAAATTCTGTTATCAGCAGTGACTAGGGGTTTATTTGTGGTTCCATGTTCTTATACAAAAAGTTCTTTTGCATTCTTATGCTAAAATGTAAATATTTTCCTTTTACAAAATGTATTTTAGTAACTATATACATGTGATTTTTCCTTTTTCAGATTGTAGTTGCAAAGGGGTTTGTTTGTGTAACATAACAGACATCTTTTCTTGGCCTTGTTGTGTTGGGTTCATTTTCCATTGCTCGTGTGACTTATAACAATTTCATTGGTGTATTAAGCTACTACTTACCTTCTATTTGATAGGATTAAACAACTATTGTTTGCTTTATTCTGATTGCAGATGCCTCCTATATTGATTCGAGAGGCTAAAAATATTGATGGAGCGCTATCTTTAGAATTGAAGTTCCCAAAAGGAAAAGACTATGTGGGATGTTGGAGCTTCTTGGATAGATATGGATATCGCTCCCCAGATGGGCCATGCCGACCTTTGCTTCCTTATGAGGTACTAGTTTTTTTGCATGTTCACTGCTAATACATTATGTACTTGCATAAGTTTCTTTGCTTTGGTAATTGTTTTGTTCTGTCTTGGTCATAGCTCATGAGGCCTGTGTAGGAATGGACGTTAGTCCAAATGCATTCTACTTTTGAAGTTGACTCATCGTTTGATTATCTTATTTCTTTATTCTGGTAGTAGCATTACTCGGGCTTTTCTTGTGAAAAGCTAGTCCAACTTTTTCTATGTTCATGAAGATTGTAAAGCTTGGTCAGGACTAGAAACTTGTGTCCATCATAATGGTCACTGGAATTTTTATGTTTCTAGCAATAACTGAATGAAGTAAATTGAAGGATTTTATGCATGCTCCGATGTGTCAGCTTCAAATTATACTGTTGAGTCATTATATTTATACAATTTGGGTTTCTATGATGTCACTGAAAATATCACAATTACAAGCATTTGTGTATGTTGTGAGGTAGTCAACTGCACTATACCGTTAAATGATGTACCTGCACAAAGTTTGGGTTTTCAAAATTGTAGACAATGGCATGTTATGTACAGTCGATGGTTTTCGTTATTCTTGTTATAGCTTCCTCCAACTAAAACAAAATTCCCATCCCTTTTTGGAGGCTTTTAGCTTTTTTTACTTGGTTTTACTTGTTAGGTTAAGTATCTTTTTCATTGCATTTTGATATCCCTTATTGAACAGTGTGGTACTCTCTTGTACCTTGCGATAGTCTTTTTTATTCACTGGACCTGCTGCACAGAATCCATAACTTGCTTCTCGTACATGTTTTTTCAGGCTATGCAAATTCTCGAAAAGCTTCCACAAGAGTCTCTTAATGCGCTAGCCAGAAAAGGATGTTTTGCACAGCATGGTATTGTAATGAAATGTTTGCCTGTGCCTCCCAATTGCCTTTGCATTCCCGACCTTCCTGATGCTATATCTAGCATGTCATCTGTAAGTTGCTCTTCCCTATGGAGCTCCCTGTGCTGTTCCTAAAATTATTGCCAATAGATTTTCTCTGGTATCTTATATTGCTGCATTCTCATTTTCTCCTTTCATCTTTTCAGGATCCTGCCATCACTATGCTCAAAAGAATATTGACCAAAGTAGATACAATCAAGAAGTCCCGCTCTGGTTTCATAAACTTTGAATCACATGAAATTGAATCCATTGACTTGCAGGCTGCATGTGCACAATACATGCAAAAGAGAGGTGCTGCAAAGGTATGCAGCAGTATGTTCCTTGCCATGTAACTGTTGATCTAAAATGTCTAAAGATATAATGAACTGCAATATATGTTAAGCCATGTCATTAGAATATATTTAGGTTATATCATATGTATGTAATTTTTATTTTCTTAACCTTTAGAATGTATCTAGGTGCTTAAGTATATTTTTTTCTTATGAACTTTCAGTTTCTTTTCTTTAGGATGTACTTTAGGGCATTTTTATAATTTCCCTTTTTCTAAGGGTCGGCAGTTCTGCCTTACACTGAACAATGGTTAGATTACTAGCTGTTGCTCAGTGTGAATGTTGCTAGGTGTTTGTGATTGCTATTGCTTGACTCACTGCAAAGATTTTTGACAATATACTCACCAATGGCTTGAGAAAATGAGGACTTTATTTATAAGAAAGGGTTCAGGTTTCTCTTCCCGGAGTGTGATAACTGGAGATGCTTATAAGAGAATAAATGAAATAGGAGTTCCGCTTGAAGTTGCCCAAAGGATAACATTTGAGGAGAGAGTTAACATCCATAACATGAGTTATTTGCAGAAGTTAGTTGATGAAAATTTGTGCCTGACGTACAGGGAAGGTGTGTCAACTTATTCTCTGAGGGAGGGTTCAAAGGGGCACATATATCTTAAGCCTGGTCAGATAGTGCATCGGAGGATTATGGATGGGGATATTGTCTTCATTAACAGACCACCTACAACACACAAACACTCGTTACAAGCACTTGCTGTCTACATCCATGATGACCACACAGTTAAAATAAATCCTCTCATTTGTGGGCCCCTTGGGGCTGATTTTGATGGTGACTGTCATTAAAGTGTTTAATATGCTGCAGCCCATGCTGATGGAGATTTTATTTTCCAATGGTTGTAGTGTTGGCTTAAATGATTTCTACATTCCTGAAGCTGTCCTATATGACATGAAAAGGCATCTTCAAGACCTCACACCCTTGCTGCATTTTATGAGGTTGACAAACAATGAGCTTGTTGCGTCACAGGTAGAAGGCTTTTGCCAGGAGGTGAAGCGTCCAATTGTGCAGTTTGTCTCCAAATCATCAACATTGGGCATTCTCATTGATTTAAACAGTGACCAGTCATTGAACAAGGTCATTCAACAGCTCGGCTTTGTTGGCATGCAGTTACACTCTAGAGGGAAGTATTACTCCAATGACCTGGTGGATCTCCTGATTGCCCATTCTCAACAAAAGTATAATTGTGGAAATCACTACTCTGCTGAGTCACTAGGCTTAGTTAGGAGCTGCTTCTTTAACGGGCTAGATCCTTTTGAGGATTTGTTGCATTCTGTTGCATCTAGAGAGGGTATTGTACGGTCGTCAAGGGGACTTACAGAACCTGGTCTCCTATTTAAGAACCTCATGGCAGTTTTACGTGATGTAACAATATGTTATGATGGGACAGTTAGGAACATGTGCACAAACTCTATTATGCAGTTCATATACTCCAATAGAGTTGATGCTGCGCCAGAGATTCCATCTTCTGCTGGTGAGCCTGTTGGTGTATTGGCTGCAACAGCAATTTCCAATCCTGCATATAAAGCTGTCCTTGAGTCGTCCCCAAGCAACGTGTCTTCTTGGGACAACATGAAGGTACACTATTGCGAAGACTGCTTTTTATATGACTAGTTCCCTGATTCTAATCAGTTCCTTTAAAGTTTCTCTTTTGCACATGTGCAGGAGATTCTCTTTTGCAAGTCTAATGCAAAAAGTGATGCTATTGATAGGCGCGTAATAATTTACCTGAAGGAGTGCAATTGTGGCAGCACATATTGCAAGGAAAAGACTGCAATTACTGTCCAAAATCACTTGCAGAGAAGGACGTTGAAGGACCTGGGAGCCGAGTTTTTCATCGAGTATGTGGCAGTCTTTCATATCAAAATGTCTTGTATTTTTGGATTACCTCTAAAGTTTTTCTCATGCTTCTAACCTTTCTACCAGGAGACCCTTCTAAAGTGCTGACTGATACTTTATTTTCATGTGTGGATTAAGATTTATAAATGATTCACTCTTAGGATGAGCTTTATCTTCCTAACTTCCTGTGCTGTCTACTGCTGTCTTTTTGAAGTTGTCTGCACTTGTGCGAACTGATGCTTCATGCTTGTATTTACCCTTATAATCTGTTGAATCTATAGAAGGAATTAGCAGAAACTTTGCCATTGGTGAAACCATTAACATCTGAAATCAATCTGATAAAGTTGTTGCAATCATATTCCCAACTTTCACCAAACTAGTCTAGAGTAATATGTCGCCTTGAAGATGTCACTGGTGTGGTTAGATAGCATCTTTTTTCTCTTTTATCTTTTTCCTGGTGTTGAGGGTCAGTCTGTAATACTGCTTATACTGATGGGACATTCTACCATATGTTGCCACGTGTCTGCATCTGTTACATATTTTGTATACTCAGCCAGCCTTTGCTACATTCTGTTTTAATAATTAAATGATTGAATTACAAGCAAGATGTTTCTAGTGAGGTATTATGGATCTGATGCTGTTATGAACAAATGTTTTATAGGAGTCTTACCTCTGTTGATAGTATCTGTATTTCAGATTGTTATCTATTGATAATTTGCCTAGCCGACCCCATCTAGTATGGGAAAAGGCTTAGTTGTTGTTGTTATCTATTGACAATTTGCCATTCAAACATGTTTTGTGTGCTTCGATGTGACTCATACTTTCTGGTGGATCTTTCCTATCCTTTGTTATTACATGACTTGAAATAGTAAGTGAATTGCATCCTCACGAAGAAACTAAGAGCCATGAAGAATGATGATAATAATAGCATATGATGCTGCATAACAATTCACGTAAGTTACGTGTCATCAGTCCATGTTGCAAAATGATCTCCTGGAAGAATATTTCCGAAGATACAATCCACAATGTTTTGGTAATTTCTGTTGACACACCAAGAATGTGAGTAATGTGCAAATACAATTACTACAATCAACCATCAAGTTATACGTTCAAAACCTGTTTGGGTGGCAAACCTCGCTTGAAGAAAATGTCAGAGATGACATGAGAGTCATTTTTGACATTCTCAGTTTCATCCTTGTCATTCCCAAAGTTGACACATCATCCACATATAAAAGTAGGGAGACTAATAAAGGAGTACCCGCACAGCAAGTCATGAAATTTTGTTTTAGTTACAAAATTAATTCACCCAAGCCTTTAAAAATTAAGACAATGCAGAGGCTTTTATGTCTTAAAGCATACCCAAAACGAATTCCCATACCTGGTGGGAAAGTCATCTAGACCTGTTCATTAGATCTTCTTTTGATAAAAGCATTGTTGATATCCATTTGAAACACTTAACACTTTCTTATGACAACTATGTGAGCATGGTGTGAACTATGTTCCTTCTAGATATCGGCACTAAGATTTTGCTCTAGGCGATATTCTTGACAATATCCTTCAGCTACTAGACGAGTCTTGTAGGGTTTTATTATTTCTACTCGTGGTCTTGTAGGTCACCTATAACCTATTCACTTCTTGTGACAAGATCTTTTGAATTTACCAAGTGTTGCCTTTCATAAGAGTTTCAAGTTCGCCTTCTGTTGCTTCTACACACTTTTGCCTCAAATGAGCTTGATGAATTCGTGGAAGTCAAACTTCAAATAGGTTGGAGACAGTTCTTGCAAGGTTTTCATATCATGTAAGAACTTCACCATTTTCACAAAGCAAAACATGTTTATGAAGTTTGGCACACCAAGAATGTTCAATGCCTCCAATTCATGGAAGATTCAATACAAGGCTCCAGAAAGCTGTATTTACGTAGCTGCATTCTTGTAGTCCTTGTCCTTGTATATTTTAAAAAGTGGAATAATTTTGTTCATTTCATTTTGTATTATTGTTGTTTCTGACATTTAGCCTTATCTTTCTGTGCAGTACTTATACTTACTTACTATGAAGTATGAACTTGGCCTTGCCATGCATTCTATCTGATTGCATAATGTCTAAGTTAAGCAGCATTCTGAAATTCTTAGTGTAGCACTTCAAATTCATGGAAATGAAAGTGAATAACCCATAAAATAGAATCTGGAGGACGTTTGCTATAGATCTCAAGATTTCTGTGCTTTATTAAAATGTATGACCCATTGTTGTGTTATACGATAAATTACTTAAAGGTTCTCATCTACTAATTTCAGTTTTCAAAATGAAGTGACTTTACCTCACTATTCTGGTACAGTTCCTGGACTTATTGGGCATATTCATCTCGATAAGGTATTTCCTTGCATTGCCATG
This sequence comes from Brasenia schreberi, assembly GCA_036023115.1. Classification (NCBI taxonomy): domain Eukaryota; kingdom Viridiplantae; phylum Streptophyta; class Magnoliopsida; order Nymphaeales; family Cabombaceae; genus Brasenia; species Brasenia schreberi. The sequence continues at coordinate 161,656 of JAYKKT010000052.1, forward strand.
AAAATTTTACGGAATTATCTAGCATTACACCATTGTGGTTATAGTAGATCCATCCCTTTTGAGCTGAAGAGTGTTCACAAAAGAGATGGTGTTGCTGAGAATGTGATGGACTTCTTTAGAGCAAGAAGGTCGTTTTCGGGGTAGAATCAAATCAGGGAGACAATTTGAGAAAACAAAAAAGTGCGTTGGACTAATTAGTTTTTTCCGCAATGAAGGACTTTTTTTATTCAAAAACGGATAATATACATTTTCAAAGCTGCCCGTATTTTTAAATGGTACTTCTATCATTTCATTTGGGTTCATTTCATTTCATGTTGACAGCAACTTTTCTTATTCAAGGTAATCCCTGTGTTGTTCAATAAATTTTGTTTATGTATCACTGACTTCTCCATTCTCTATTCATTTTCCTCAGATGCAGCTTGATAAGGTTGGGTGTACCATTTATGAAATCCTACGTGAATGTAAACGAGTTATTGAGCAGTTTGGAAAGAAGAAGCATCCTCTTCATAATTTTTACAAGAGAATTTCTTTAGATGTTTGGTACTTTTCTTAACTGCTTTCTCACACAATTATTCACTATTTGGTTGCCAAATTGTGTTAACTCACATTTGACTTTCTTTTGGTGTCAAACTCATGCTACTTCAGCAATAACTTCTAAGTTTGGTCAAGTATATCGGTAGATTACTTGTGATGTTTTTCTGAATTATCGTTCTCTCACAATATATGTATATAAATACATTCTATTCCCGATGTTCTTTGTGGCGGTATCTGTGTTTATTTTTCTATGCTTTCTGCAATTATTGTTCTCTCACAATATTTGCATTTTATTTCAATGTTCTTGGTGGCTGTATCTATTGAAATTAATCAGCAACATAAACTTCTTTATTGATGAAAGTCGAATACAAGAAGAAGACACTGAGGTGCTGGTCAGCCAATGCTTGCCGCCACCCTCTAATTTTCGTTAAAAACTAATGGCAGCCCTAATGACTACTTATATGGCTGATCTAACTTGAAAGACTATAATACTCCTAGTAAGTGACTATTGGATTACGGTTCCTAATGGATCAAAATCTGATCCATTAGGACCCATATTACAAAATACCATAATGTACATGACTTAGACTTACCTATGACTCTATGTAACACTAATTAATCAATATTTAACTTGATCTTCAACAGTATATGCAATATACAAGGTGCAACCCCTTGGTGCTTTCTAATAGAACTTGCTTATTTACCAAAAAGAAGTGGCTGTATCTGTGGTTTTCTTTTCCTGGAAATGCCTGTGTCATTTACAACACTTCCAATTTCTACAAATTAATGAGTGAGTGGTATTAAGTGACCATATGCTGCTTAATTGGATGGTTGTTTTATGGTTCTTGGAGTGATGTGCTGCATCATTACTTGAAAACGTCAGGTCCTAAAGTCTTAGAAGTAGAACATGAAAAATGAAGGAACATGTGTTACTATTATTTTTATTTTTGAACCAGAATAAAAAGCAGTTAGGGATACCATAGAAATATCTGATACTGTTGCAATAGGCATGAAACTTATCCCGTCTGATGTTTTATACTAGGATAAATTTTTTCTGATTATCTGCTATATCTAAAAATAATTGCCACAATATTTTGAAATATCAATTGGTGACTGGTGTGAACTCTTTGTTAGGGAGACAGCTAAAAGGAAACAAGACATGGATTCATGGAACTCTTTTGTGGTTTATTGTTGAGGAAAACGTCTGGATTTGTTCCTGTAGTGGATAAGTCCAGATCTGTTCCTAGATCCATTCCTAGTTAATACTTGTTAATTATGTATTAGTGTAGGGGTACACTAGTCTTCCATGTTACAAACTTTTCTGGAATTATATTAGAAACCCTAAGTGAGTGATTAAAAAGTAAAGGGGGCGTGTGCCTTAGAGATGTGATCTTCAAGAAGCAGCCGTGTAATGCTTCTGTAACAAGTTCTTATCAATAAAAGACCACATTTTAACTTGATATCAGAGCCTCTCAACACTGCAAATAAGTGATTGGAGTTTATGTGGAGGATTTATTAGAAACAGAATCTAGAACCTTGTGGCTGGGAGTAGCCAAGGGTTTGCAGTAAAACATCACTGTTAAAATGGATGATTTGCTTCTGCTGCTGTTCGTGTGGCTTCTGTGAGGGTCAGGAACCTGTTGCTGCAATCTAAGTCACACAGACACTTCTAAGGGGTGGAGTGTCGACCTCGACACTGGTGCGACACCGACACCGTGTCGGTGCGGCATGGCCAAATTTTTTTTTTGTAACTCACGGATAAATGGGTCCGGATAATGAAGATTGATTGTATTATGACATTTATATGTTTTGCTTTAATATAAAGTTGTGTACTTGTTATTGTAGCTGTATACAATATAAAGTTGCTTGAATGATTTTGGGTGCGAACAATTGGTTTCTTATTACTCAATTTGATTGGATTCTTGACTCCATACTGTATGCCTTTGCACAGAATAATCTCTGTCACCAAACACATTTAAAGACTAGGAACATTGCCAGATCAATAGAACAAAAGAGTATGACATCACTAGTGGATCCTAGCACAAATACTAATATATGTAATATCCTACAAAAGATCTCGAAACTCTTTGAATCCATAACTTGGATATTTTGAAGCTCGTCAAATCATTTTAAGTTTCAGATCATTATGAGGGAACTTGCTAATTGATACCTACGTGCACCCAAAATTAGCAAATACTAGTTGTATTATGATTGATTTATGTAGCTTGAATATTATATATAATATATAATATTATATACTCTAGTCGTGTCGCTGCACCCAAAATTTTTGAAATTTGCGTATCTCGCACCCGCACCCGTGTGACATAGGCTGCAATTTCCTTGCTGCGGTGAAGAAATAATTTTGTTGCTACTGACGTTCTGCATTCCTCTGTTGTTTGAGAGTTATAAGAAGGGCGAGTATGGCAGATAAAGGTAAACACGTAGAAGGTTTATACCAAAGTTATGATGGCTAATCAGGAGACAAATTTGAATCGTTTTAGGTTAGAAATGTTAAAACTAGATGGTAGTAGAAACTACCTAGAATGGGCTGGATCCATGGAACTAGCAGTCCTGGCTAGAGGTCACTTGGATTATCTTATAGGCACTGAGCATGAAGGCAGCCCAACCTATTTTAAATGGTGAAGAGACAATGCCCGTGTTCTCATGGTTGTTGGAGTCTATGGTTTCTTCAGTAGAGAGAACATTCATGTATTTAGATTGTGCAACCAATGTTTTTATCTTAAGCTTATTCTAAGAGGAACAATATTGCAAAAGAATATGAGATTTTAGAGAAGATTAGAAAGTGCAAACAAGGGAATCAAACTATGAGTGAACTGTGTGGCTTGTGGGATGAGCTATAATTTTATACAAGTACATTGCATGTTCCAAAGGAAAAAGTAAAGAGACTAAAAAACATAGGGTATTTGACCTATTATGGGGATTATTTTCTCAGTATGAAGCTGTTAAAGTCAATATCCTTAGAAAAGAAGAACTACCCTCAGTTCTTCATGTCTCTAGTTTTTATATAACTTGTTATATGTAAGCTCCCTCACTAAGCATTTTTTCTCACTTTGATTGTCTTTCATGATTTGAAGATGGGGAGAATCTTTGACTATGGTAGCTTGGAAAAGTGACTTTATATTATTGAAGAATCTATGGCGAAACCTTCTACACAGATCCTTTTAGTCATGACAACAGGGAACTTTACATTATTGAATAATCTATGGTGAAACCTTCTACATGAATCCTTTTAATCATGACACCAATTAAAGCAGAAATCAAACTATGGCGTGATCATCTAGGACACTTGTCCATGTCAAAGATTAGACGTGTGATTCCTAGCATTCCTCTTGAACCCAATATCGAGTGACGTTTGCCAAAAAGCAAAACATTATCATGTAGCAAGTCTAGAACGTCAAAAACTTTTGGGTTGATTTATTCTTATATTTGGGGTCCTTGTCGAGTCACTTCTCTTAGTGTTATAAGTATTTTGTTTCATTGATGATTGCACTCAACTAACTCTAGTTTATTTAATGAAACCAAAGGACGTAGATTTTGAAATCTTTCTCGTTCATAAATTCATTGAAGCCCAATTTCATTCTTTGTTACAAATTTTTTATTCAAATAACATTGAGGAATACATGTCAAGTCGACTACATGACTACCTTCATAAACACGTGATCATGCATGAAACATCCTCTCTTAATACCTCACAACAAAATAGTATGGAGATGCTCCCTTAAGTAACAAGAATCTTAGTTATTGGATATAATACTCATAAGTATTATTGGGGTGACATTGTTCTAACATCATTTTATCTTACCAATAGGATGCCAAGTTTTGTACTAAATAGTGAGTTCTCATGGAAGATTATTAATCTTGAGAACAAATTGGTCCTTATCCCATCTTGTATCTTCGAGTGTATCTCTTATGTTTATGTCCACTCACATGTTCGAAATATGCTAGATCCTAGAGCTACTAAATATATATTCATTAGATACTCCACATTCCAAAGAGGTTACAAGTGCTATGATCCAGTGAATCAAAAGACTTATGTTTTCTTGGATGTTATTTTCCTTAGTCAACGGAGAGTCTATTGGTCTTGTAGCTAAGTCTACTCCTGTTCTCACTATAAGTACCATCGAAGTGGAGTTTGAATTTAATTCAATGAGAATGAAGGGATTGATGTTGTTTCTAAAGATATAAGACATGCTTGTGCAGAAAGGAAGGTGGTGATGCCCCATGCTCAAGTTAAAGGGTGGCCAATGATTTCTCCTCAAATTAAGATCATCTACCTCCCATACACACTGTCACACGAGTGCGTGTGCGAGATACAATAAATTTCAAAAATTTTAGATGCGGCAACACAGCTAGAGTATATAATATTATATATTATATATAATATTCAAGCTAGAACAAGTGAGACATCAATTAACATAAGTATATGACAATAACAAGTACACAACTTTTTATTAAAGCAAAACACATAAACGGTAAACAACTACTAATTTCATCATAATGCACAAATAAATCTTCACAGATCCAAACCCATTTATCCAAAAAGACCCAAACTTCAAAGTCTGTGCTAGATTTGGAAGCATGGAATATCCACACAAAAGAAAGTGAAGAAGGTCCGCATTGAGATATTTTCCTCTGTTCATCGGCAGAGCTTAATGGGAGATGACGGAAGACAAGCTGAAGGAGCATTTTGAAAACTATGGTGAGGTAACTCAGGTGGTCATCATGGGAGATAAGGTCACGAGTTGACTTAGAGGCTTCAGTTTTATCGTTTTCGCGGATCACTCCCTCTTCGATTAGGTTCCCCAGGATAAATATACCATAGACGGCAAAATCGTGAGTTACCTTAATTTTTTTTTTTGTGTTTTTGTGCATACCCATGCCACACCGACACGGTGTTAGTGTCGCACCCATGTCGGGGTCGACACTCCACCTCCTAGAGGTGTCGTGTGACTTAGCCCATACATGATTATGAGCTTTTGATTGCCATATGAAAAAGTTAAGGTAGCTTGTACTTTTTATCCCATTTCTCAATTTGTTTCTTATCCCATTACTTTTGAGAAACTATCAAAATTTTATTATGAATGCTCAACTATATCCTATACCTAAAAATATGGAGGAAGTATCCCAATCCCCTTAGTGGAAGGATGCTATACAAAGTAAATTAGTCGTGTTATAAAAAAAAATATTACCTCTCATATTTTGATTTACCTATGGGTAAGTACTCGCTCTCCATTCTTCGGACATCTTTTGGTTTCTCTATATTTTATTAAATAGTCTTGTGGAATCACTTATAATTCACACAATTGTGAATGTCTTTCTTGTTCTTATATATGGTTATAAGTGTACTTGCTCTCCATTCTTCGGGCATCTTTTGGTTTCTCCATATTTCATTAAATAGTCTTGTGAGCCAAGTGATTCTACAAGACTATTTAATGAAATATGGAGAAACCAAAAGATGTCCGAAGAATAAAGAGCGAGTACACTTATACCCATATATAAGAACAAGGGAGACATTCAGAATTGTGCGAATTATTGAGGTATCAAGTTAATGAGCCATACTATGAAATTGTGGGAAAGAATTATCGAACGTAGGTTAAGACAAGTATCAAGTACAACAGAAAATCAATTTGGATTCATGCCAGGAAGATCTACTATTGAAGCGATTCACCTTTTGAGACGTCTTATGGAACATTTTCGAGCAAAAAAGAAAGACCTTCACATGATATTTATTGATCTAGAAAAAGCTTATGATAGGGTACCGAGAGAGGTTCTTTGGAGAACTTTGGAAAAAAGAGGAATCCTATTGACATATATTAACCTTATAAGAGACATGTATGATGGTGCAAAAACATGTGTGAGGACACATGAAGGAACGACAGACTTCTTTGAAGTTAATATTGGGTTACATCAAGGATCAACTTTAAGTCCATACTTATTTATAATGGTGATGGATGAGTTAACAAAACATATTCAAGATGAAGTACCTTGGTGTATGTTATTTGCAGATGACATTGTATTAGTGGAGGAGTCTAAGGAAAAAGTTAATAGAAAATTGAAACTATGGAGAGAAACATTAGAAAGCAACGACCTACGACTTAGTAGAACAAAGACAGAATATATGGAATGTAAGTTTGATAATTTGGTTACCTCAGAGGACATAGAAGTTAAAATTGACACACATTGCATCCCCCAAAAGGAAAGTTTTAAATACCTAGGGTCAATTTTTCAGAGTGAGAATTGATAAAGATGTTATGCATAGAATTAATGCTGGTTGGTTAAAATGGAGAGGAGCATCAGGTATTCTTTGTGATAAGAAGATACCATTAAAGTTAAATGGTAAATATTATAGAACAGCAATTAGGCCTACTATGTTTTATGATTCTGAGTGTTGGGAACATGTACAAAAGATGTCTGTGACAGAAATGAAGATGTTAAGATGGATGAGTGGTCATACAAGAAAAGACCGTATACATAATGAGGTTATTAGAAACAAATTAGGAGTGACAACAATAGAGGATAAAATGAGAGAATATCGTTTAAGATGGTTTGGACATATAGAAAGAAGATCAAAAGAAGAACCTGCAAGAAGGTTAGAAAAACTAAATTTGGAAAGTATTAAAAGAGGTAGAGGACGACTACAAAAGTGTTGGAAAAAAATAATAAAGAATGATCTAGCTTATTGTGAGTTAACTGCTAACATGACACATGATAGAGCTCCGTGGAAACAAAGAATCTATGTAGCCGACCCTGTTTAATATGGGAAAAGGCTTAGTTGTTGTTGGTTGTTGTTGTATATTTTAATTTACCTATAGGCTTGAAACCAATTGTTAAAGCTGATTAAAGTCTTCAATATTATAACACAAGGTTGGTAGCTAAAGGATATAGTCATAAAAATGAAATTGACTATAATGAAACTTTTGCCCCGATTATAGTGCTTGCATCTATAATGGTTATGAGCCTAGTTGCACATAAAGGTTGGGATATATGGCAGTTGGATGTAAATAATGTTTTTCTACAAGGAAATCTTAATGAAAAGTGTATATTGTATAAAACTACCTCCAATATTCAAGGATAAGAGACTGAAGGGTAAGGTATGTAAACAAAATAAAGGTATTTATGGTTTCAAGAAACCACCAAGAGCTTGGTTGAAAAAATTCAGAGAAGTTGTAATCAACTTGGAATACCATTGGAGTGTGAATGGCCATACTTTATTTCATTGAAAACAAAATATCTGGTTTTATTATCTATGTGACATTATTGTTACAATAGATTATTTAATGAAATTACCAGACTTAAGACAAAGCTCTGCCAACTCTTTGATTTGAAAGACTTGAGCCGACTGTACTATTTTTTGTAAATTGATGTTTTGAATTCCAACAAAGTTGTTTTCTTGACTCAAAGGAAGCATACTATGGATTTACTGCAGGATACAAAAATGATAGACTGCAAAATGAGTGTAATTCCAATGGAAACTAACAAAAAATTGCATATTTGTGATGAAGAAAAGTACGAAGACATGGGTATGCATAAAATGGTAGTAGAAAAATCTAAATCTTATCATTACTCGTACTTGTATTGCATATGTAGTGTGTATGATCAGTATATTTATGCATGTTCATCGAAAGCTAATATAAATGAAATTTATCATATATTATGGTATCTCAAAATGCCACCCACTGATGGCATTCTATATGATAATAAGGGTCATCTTAATATTGAATTTTTTTCAAATGCTGGTGGGTCAACTCCTTAGATGACAAAAAGTCTACTTCCAGGTATATTGTACTAATTGGTGGCAATATCGTTTTGTGAAAGACCAGAAAAATAAGTTTAGTCGTCATATTTATTGAGAAGAAGAATATAGAACAATTGCTCAAGGGATGTGTGAGGAACTATAGTTAAAGTCCCTTATGAAAGAGTTGGGTTTGGAGGTAGGAGGTGTAATTTCTTTCTATTGGAACAATAGGGATTGCTACTTCATAAGGAAAAAAGTGATCAATAAGGTGTTCCAACGAGTTTATGTTAAGTGTGTATACGAATGTGTTTATATTCTCACCAAAGTTGTAAATTGAAGTGGACTAGTGAATATACTTGGCAAGCTGAGAGTTATCACGAGGAAGAGTAGTGAGGGGTGTTAAGTATGTAACAATGCTGCCAACAACTCTTTGCCTCAACCCTATAAAAAGGGTCGAGTATCAACTCTTGTAAAATAAGTTTTGTGCTTGAAATTAAGTCTCTTTCTTTTTTCTTGTTTTCACTTTCTTGTGCACATCATGTTGGAGATCAACTTGAATCTTGTTAATTTAGTGCTAATATTTAGTTATATGTATGTACGTGGAGTCATATGTAAGGTTGATTCATGTATATTTAGTTATATGTAATACGGGTCCTAATGGATCAGTTTTTGATCCATTAGGAACTAAGATCCATTAGTTACTTATTAGGGGCATTTAGGTCTTTCAAGTTAGATTAGTAGTATAAGTAGTCATTAGGGTTAGGATTAGGATTACACGTGAATGGGAGGCTGGCGGTTGGGAGTGGCCGACCAACACCTTGTTTGCCTTCTTATAATCGACATCCATTATCAATAAAGTGATATTTTGCTGCATAAATCCAACATGGTATCAGAGCCTATCGTGGTATTTTAGCATCAAACAGAGAAGAAAAACAGAAAGGGGAAGCTGCAGGCACAATGAAGACCTCAGTATTTGTCGGGAAAAATACTTATGTTCCCCCTTTCGCTCGGGGAAGAAGAGGTTATGGTAGATGCAGAGGTAGATCTAGACTGACATCTGAAGAAAAGGATAAAATCAATTGCTCTCACTGTGGAAAACTATGACATACCAAGAAAACATGCTCAGGGTTAGTTGGAAAACCTACTTATCTTCAGAATAGAAACAACAGAGTATATTTCAGTAGTGATCAGAATGAAAAACAAAAGGCTGAAGACAATGCAACTTCATTAGCTGATATGAAAAAGGAAATTGAATTGTTAAAGGCTCGTTTGACCGATCCACAACATCCATCTTTGTCCTCTCATAGTGACTCACAAGCATCTATTGCCTATCCATTCTCATTTCTCACTCAGGGTAATATAAATTATTCTTATTTAAGGATATGGGTTATTGTTTCTGGGGCTACAGATCACATGGTCAGCCGAAGAGATTTCTTTGATAACTATGAATTGACACAGGCACAAATCAATATTAGACTGGCAGATGGTTCTCTTACTGCAATAATGGGAAAAAGAAGTATTATTATATCTTTTGGCACATTAAAAAATGTTTTACATGTTCCCAACATATCAACAAACCTATTATCTGTCTTTGCTATGACTCAGGATTTAAAATATCGTATAATCTTTGATTTCACTGGATGTGTCTTTGAGGAACTGAAGACGGGAAAGATCTTTGGTCAGGGTAATGTGAGGAGATGCTTTTATTTTTGCAAGGACAATAAAGGAGCTGCATTACAATCAACAATTATTACTGAGAAACAGAAGGAGGATATACCTCGTTGGCACCAGTGACTAGGCCATTGAGCATTTTCTAAAATAAAGTTTTATTACCAGAGTTTAGTGATTGTAATGATTTGAACTTGAATTGTGAAACTTGCCAGAAGGCAAAACACCATCGTATTTCTTTTCCTTTAAATGAAGAAAGGTCTTCCATTCTATTTGATATTGTACGTTTTGATATTTGGGGTCCATGTTCTATGACTTTTGTGCAGGGATATAAGTACTTTTTGTCATTTATTGATGATTGCACTAGATTTACTATAATTTATCTTATGAAGACTAAAGATGAAATGAAAGAAATTCTTCCTGTATATTGTCAGTTTGTACTGACTCAATTTCAGAGTACTATAAAAATCTTTTGCAGTGATAATGGTGGAGAGTTTATGTCTCAATCTCTTCACTCATATTTTCTACAACATGAAATCTTACACCAGACCTCATGTTCATACTCTCTTCAACAAAATGGTGTAGCTGAAAGGAAGAATCAGCATATCTTAGAAGTTGCAAAGACTCTTAATCGGAGGTAATGTACCAAAATATTATTGGGGTGAAGCAGTCTTAACATCAGTTTTTCTTATAAACCGTATGTCAAGCAGAGTTCTCAGCGGAAATACTCCATTTCATTCTCTATGCCCTTCCCAGAAACAATTTCACTTATTACCAAGAGTTTTTGGCTGTACATGCTTCGTTCATATTCATTAAGGTGCCAGAGATAAACTAGATGCAAGATCAATTAAGTACATTTTCTTGAGATACTCTACTACTCAAAAGGGGTATAAGCGCTATGATCCTTCCAAACGAAAGTTTTATGTTACAATGGATGTCACCTTTCATAAAGACATATTATTTTATAAAGTGCAGGAATAACTTTCATCAAATATACAGTCTACTCAGGTGATCCCACTTCCACCAGCTGAAATTTCATCTATTCATGAAGATGCAGGGGATAACACAATTCTTCCTTAAGAGAAGAAATGACAAGTATATAATAGAGGTAGCCGAAGGACATTTTTACCACATCAGGCTGTCACCCTTGATCAAAATTCCCAATGTGAATTAGATTCACCTCCTCTTCAGGTAACCTCCCATAATTCAGATATTGAATTGGATGATTTACCTATTGTGATCAGAAAAAAAAACGTATAGCTGCAAAATATGCATTGGAAAAAATGGTATCATTATCTAATTATCCTAGAGAATATCAGTTGTTTGTGATGAATACAGAGAATACTTTTATACCAAGAACATATGAAGAAGATAAACAACGCCCATAATGAAAAGCAGCTATGGAAGAGAAAATTTCAGCTCTAGTACGCAACTAGACTTGGGAATTGACAGATCTACCATTAGAAAGGAAGACTGTGGGATGCAAGTGGGTATTCTCAGTAAAGTATAAGACTGATGGGAATATAGAAAGATACAAGGCTAGATTAGTAGCAAAAGGATATAGTCGTCGTACGACATAGATTACACAGAAACATTTGCTCTAGTGGTCAAGATGAACACCTTCAGAATTTTGTTAAGTTTGGCAATCAATAAAGGATGAGAATTATGGCAACTGGACGTGAATACTGCATTTCTTCAGGGTGACCTCATGGAGGACATTTATATGGATTTACCACCTAGATACTTTAATGAGCACGAACAAGGGAAGGTGTGTAAACTAAAGAAATCAATTTATGGATTGAAACAATCTCCACGGGCATGGTTTGAGAAATTTAGTGATGGAGTTCGGACTCTGGGTTTTAAACAATGCATCAACGATCATACACTATTCATTAAGCAAGGTTAGAAAAATATCATGTTACTGGGATATGTTGATGATATCATTATTACAGGAGATGATACTGCATGTATTATTGAGTTAAAGAAGAGACTCAACATATTATTTGACTTAAAGATTTGGAAAGATTAAATTACTTCCTTGGTATAGAGGTGATTCATAGAAACAATGCGTTATTCTTAAGTCAAAGGAAATATATTATGGACTTATTGAAGGAAACAAAAATGGAGGACTGTCGTGTATGCTCAATTCCTATGGAGACACCCAAGGAGGATGATAATAAGAGTGCATAACCATATGAGGATATTGGAAGGTACAAGAAATTAGTGGGAAAGTTAATATATGTTACTATTACACGTCCTGATATCAGTTTCGCAGTTGGCTATGTTAGCAGATGGATGCACAATCCTTCCATACATCATATGAGTACAATCTTTTATATCATCAGATATTTGAAGTCTACAATAACGCATGGTTTGTTATACACTTCAAATTCATCACTGGACCTAAAGATATACTCATATGCTGATTGGGTAGGTTCAAAGACAGATAAAAAATCGACCTCTGGTTATCTGGTATGCTTAGGAGGTAATATTGTATCGTGAAAAAGCAAGAAATAATCTGTGGTATCCAGAAAGTGCAGAGGCAGAATATCGTGCAATTGCTTTGGGCATGTGTGAAGGACTATGAGTTTTATCACTCTTAGCAGAACTTGGCTTCAAAGTGAATACTCCAGTTACATTTTATACTAACAGCAAAGTAGCTCTTTAAATTGCCTTAAATCTTGTTTTTCATGAATGAACAAAGCATATTGAGATAGACTATCACTTCATAAGAGAAAAGATTACACAAGGCATTTTCAATTTGACTCATGTATGCTCAGAAGGCCAATTAGCAGATATCTTCACAAAACCTGCTTCAGTAGGAGGATTTCAGAAAGCTCTCCATCAGTTGAGAATTACAAATCTTCAAGAATCAACTTAAGGGAGCATGTTGGAGATCAACTTGAATCTTGTTAATTTAGTGTTAATATTTAGTTATATGTATGTATGTGGAGTTGTATGTAAGGTTGATTCATGTATATTTAGTTATATGTAATACGGGTCCTAATGGATCAGTTATCCATTAGGAACTAAGATCCATTAGTTACTTATTAGGGGCATTTAGGTCTTTCAAGTTAGATTAGTAGTATAAGTAGTCATTAGGGTTAGGATTAGGATTACACGTGAATGGGAGGCTGGCGGCTGGGAGTGGCCGACCAGCACCTTGTTTGCCTTCTTCTTGTAATCGGCATCCATTATCAATAAAGTGATATTTTGTTGCATAAATCCAACACATCAAGTGTTTGGTGATTTGTTTGTGTAGATTGCTTTACACAATTGAGTATTGGTGGATTGTGTTAGGCAGTCATCGGTGATTGAAGCCTGATTTATTACAAACGTTTGGATATGTTCCTGTAGTGGAGAAGTCCAGATCTGTTGCTAGATCCATTCCTAGTTAATACTTGTTAATTATGTATTAGTGTAAAGGTACATTAGTCTTTCAAGTTATAAACTTTATATAAATGTTCTAGAATTAGATTAAAAACCCTAAGTGAGTGATTAAAAAATAAGAGGGGGCATGTGCCTTAGAGGTGTGATCTTCAAGAAGCAGCCGTGTAATGCTTTTGTAACAAGTTCTTATCAATAAAAGATTGCATTTTAACATTTATCTTTTGCTAATTGTACCGGAGGGGACTTATGTCATTTGTATGCCAAACTTGTGGTGGGAAGGAACTTGTTGTTAGTGGTTTGCCATTATTAGTAGCTCAGGGATCAGCCTCAGGAGGACATACCGTTCTTGTGCATAATTATACTAAAAATTGTGCATGCCATGTCAGTCATTAGTCGGTAAAAGTGTTCACGTGATTATGTGCTGAACTCGTGCTTCCATATATACAACTGCGGACTGGCCTCATTAAGTTCCCTGATGAGTCATAGTGAAACTTTTTAATCTACCTTGATATTGATTCTTAATGTGGATATTTTGCATAGGAAGTTTAGTGGCTTCCTTTATGTGCACTGTAATTGGATATAACTATTCCTGTGGTACTTACTTCACATTGTAATTTTCTATTCTACCGCATAGTGTAATTGAGTATAGATACTATTAAGATGAAATGTCACACAAATTTGTGATCCACATCTGTGTAGTATTGAATGTAGCGAATATGCAACTAGGTGCCTTTCTTATCATATGCTTATCATGGATGGAATTCTGAGCTGTAGAACTGGTGCTTAAGAAAAGCAGTTCTTTTTTCTTCAGAGATCAAAATGATATTCAATAGTTGTCTAATATTTTAATAATTTGGACACATGTAAAGGCATATGAAGGAAGCTCTCATGAGGAAGGTATAAGAAACTAGATGGTAACAATGTTGAAAAAGAAAGACCAAAAAAGCGTTGAATAAAGAATGATCCAGCTGATGTTGAGTTAACTATTAGCATGACACATGATCAATTTATACGGAAATAAAGAATCCATGTAGCCAACCCCATCTAGTATGAAAAAAGGCTTAGTTGTTGTTGTTATCTAATATTTTAGTGCATGTTAACTCTAGGTAAGTTGAACTGTTTCTGCATATGGAAATCATATATTGACATGGATTTGTTGTGATTTGATCTGGAAAGAATACAACTATACTTGTGAATTTAATTAAATATAATTTGCCAATTTTGTATGAAGGAATTCAACTTTGCCATCCTTGACGAAGGGCAGTTGTACGAGTTATTGATGTTATCCATTATCTTCCTGGGATTGGCTTATGCCTGGTGCTTGGTATCTTGAGCAATTATTTTGTTGGTCCGTTCTTGCATTGGAGAAATAATATGTTTCTGTTTCCATAGTGAGCGTTGTGGGAGTAATCTTTCCAGCAGCAGTTTTCAACTACCATGCTTGCAGTTTTCATATCAAGACAAAAATGGAGCATTATATGGTGGTTGCATTGAGAAAACTTCAAAGATTCTGTCCGAGGCTATTTTCCCTGCTTTGTTGCGAACTGTAGTTCAAGGTAATTGTCATTCTCTTTGATTAGGGGATAAGTACAATCTTTAAAGATGCTGTCTGAGGCTACTTTTTCTGCTTTATTGCAAACTGTTGTTCAAAGTAATTGTCATTGTCTTTGATTAAGGGGTAAGTTGATCAATTTACTCATGCTCTCAATGAATTTTGAATTTCTCTAGCTTGTTCTTGTTACATCCACGCTCTTCTGTTATCTCTCAGTTTGTCATGAATCATATGAAGGCTCTTACTCAAACATAGTATCAAACTAGTACCACCTTGTTGGAGATCCTTCTTTCATTTTCTTTTCTTTCCTTCGATCATCAGTGGAAACTAGAACTTAACTTTGAGTTTGGGGGGGTTTGGTCATTGGTGGTTGTGGAAGGAAGCTCAATGGTTTCTTCCTTGAAGATATTTCCAAGTGGTCTATTGCTTGTGCACTTCAATCAATTTATCTGCCTTTGGTAGTTCATGTGGTGCAGCGTTTAAGTAACTTATGTGAACTCTTTTTGACAGTTTTAGGTGCACAAATTGTGCCTATGTGGGAGGCAGGCCTGCGTGTTTGTGTGTGTGTCAAAGAGAGGGAGGGAGAGAGAGAGTAATTATAATTCTGGTCATTGCAAAACGAAGTTTTCAAATTTTAATATTCAGCTTATATAGGGCAATTTTCATCTCTGATTCTTACAATGCTAGAAGTTACTAAGTGCAAAAACAGGATGGCCATTATGTCACGTTTTGTTCACGTGTGAATGAATTCTCAAAGTGTTCTTCAACTGTTGAGAACCTAAATCTAATCCTAGCAAAGATTTAGTAAACGTGGCATGTCAGTTTCAGCATCCAGGAGAATTGATTTTTTCAACTTGATAGAATCCAGTCCTCCTCTCAAGTGGTTTGAATAAAGCTTCTATTCGTTGGTCAAAATAATGTAATTTGTAGTTGCAAGTGATCGTGTTGTTTATAAACTGATGCACATTCATTATCTTCTGTTCTAGGTGATCCTCGAGTGGACATGGTTAATATATTTTGGGTAAATCCTGGGGCAATAACTTGGGTTAAGAATCATTTGAAGTCTACACAAGGCGAATTAGCTCTTGATGTTACCATACAGAAAGGGGCCGCGAAAAACAAGGGTGATGCTTGGAGAGTTGCCATGGAATCTTGCTTGCCTGTAATGGCACTCATTGACACAGAGCGGTGCATTCCATTTACTATCCAACAAATTCATGAACACCTCGGAATTTCATGTGCATTTGATATGTCTGTCCAGGTGCTATTGCCTTGATCACTCATTATTTTAACTGTTGAACTTGTTGGTGATAGGAGTTTCCCTTTACTTGGAGAAAATTTCACCCATCTATTGTTCAAATACTTGAAATACTGTTTAAGGATTAGAACGTGCTGGTGATATGCTTACTTCTATGGAAGTACTCATCAGGGGGCCTGGGGGTTGAACTACTTTGCTTATTGGGAGTAACTCTGACTTTATATGATTTTTAGTTACTGCAGATGGTAACCTCCTCATCTTAGCAAAATATTCTTGACATCTAATTCTGAACTTCTTTGCAGCTTATCCATCTCTTTTGGTGTTTGTTTGGATCTCTTCTCTTTTGCCTTTTTCTTTCTGCTTTAATGTCCGAGCTTTCATAGATCTATTTCTTTCCGCTTCATGATTACTTCCTGTTGCCGCATTCTACGTGGTTCAGCCCCGTTTTTCCTTAACCCTGAACAGTTGTCAGGATTGTCATGGTTTTGATATTTTAATTGACAATACCTAACTCTATTTGACAGTCTTATCTAAGTTTTCATCGTTATCGACAAATCTTCATATGGTTGAGCAGACATTCTTTTTCTTGCTTCTTTTAATTCTTCTCTGCTATTTTTAATTGAACCCATTTTTGTTAGCATCATAACATGAGCATTCATTTTACTATTATAGAGATTATCATGTTCAATGCAACATGTGGCAAAAGGCATGGTGAAGGAGCACCTTATTATGGTCGGGAGCAGTATGTCATGTACTGGCAATCTTGTTGGCTTCAATACTGCTGGGTATAAAGCATTGTTTCGTTCCTTTGGAGTTCCAGTACCATTTACTGAAGCTACGCTATATGTAAGGGACTGCTGCTATATTTGCTATATCATTATTGCCACCTTTTTATCATATACTAAGACTATCAATGTTCTGATTGTAGGCACCAATGAAATGCTTTGAAAGGGCAGCCCAAAAGTGCCACAGTGATTCTTTAATGAGTGTCGTTGCTTCATGCTCTTGGGGAAAGCGTGCAGCTGTAGGTACAGGATCATCTTTTGAGATCAAATGGACAAATAGTAATGTACGCTATTACTATTTTACATGCAGTGTTTGTTAGTATTGCTTGATGTGCTCATGTGACTTCTTACATCTTCGATCTCCTGTTATACCAGATAGATTTGCTTCAATCAGATTATGGAGATATATATAACTTTCTCCAGTTGGTAAGAAAAAAACCAGGTGATAAAGAAGTAAGCACATTATGCCTTGGTTCTGATGTCGATGATTTTGAGGATGATGAGAAAAGCATGGGGTTTTGTGCCTCCCCAGAACAGCAGTCAAATGTGGGGAAACTCTCATTTGATGACAACATAGATGATGCTTGGAACAACAATGGTAACTATGGGCCTCAAGGAGAAGATGATGGCAAATCATGTTGGTTAACAGGTCCTAAACTACCAGAGGCATCAAATGGTTGGGGAGACTGGAGCAGTGAAACTCAAACTGGTATAGAAAAAGCTGAGGTAGCTACTAATAGTTCATGGATTTGGTGGAAGTCAAAGGTTGACCAAGTTTCTCATGTGGACCAACCCGTGGAAGCAAGTGGATGGGCTGGTTCTGGGGAGTGGGGAACTGAAACTCAAACTGGTACTGGAATTGATGAACGAGCTACCACTAGTTTGTGGCATGGGTGGAAGTCAAAGGATGAACAAATTTCTCATACGGACCAACCAAAAACAAGTGAATGGGCTTGTTCTGGGTCAGGAGGAAATCTGACTGCGAACCAACATCAGGCAGATGGATCAGTGGATAAACATGACTTGAATTCATGGGATGAGAATGAAGTGCATAACGGCAAAAAGAGTGTCCATAAGTCTCTCTCAGATTCTTGGAGTGGATGGAGCAAAAGTGATGAACAAGTAGAAAGGGTGCAATCCTGGAGTGGAACTGAAAATGTGCAGACCAATATGGATCAAGGAGCAGATGCTTCAGATAAATCAGATTGGAAATCTTGGAATGCAACAGAAATGCTAAAGACTGAAGCGCGTAAAGGTACAGCTTCTTGTGAGAACCGCGAAGCCCCAGATCTACAAAGTTCTTCCCAACTTGCTAGTCATAACTGGGGATCTTCAGATATAAACCCGAAGTGGAAGAACACAAAATCTAGGCGAACGTTTGATAAAGAAAAAGATGCTTACCATCGACCATATCCACCAGGTTTTGCTTTTAAGTCTAGGCAGCCTTTCAGGTCATCTTCCAACACTGCGTTTAAGGAAGATCATAAGTTTTCCACTGATGCAGCTTCTGTGGATGGATCTGGGGAATTACTTGAAACTGTCACTAAGAGGGGTCCTCTAACAGCAACTGGAAAGTCAATGGATGGCTTCACAGAAGAGGAGCAAATGATTCTTGCTGATGTTGAACCACTGGTGCAGTCAATGAGAAGAATTCTGCATGATTCAAGGTCCCTTTCTTATTTATAATCTCTATGTTAGTATGGATCCTGTTTTCCTTATAATCTCCATGTCAGCGCATGTTTTGATGCTTTCCATTTTCGGGTGTGAATGAAGATTTTTTTTCCAGAAATAGTAGTGCCAAAATCTCTTAAAAAGAGTATTTTGACTGAAGACTTCTTTTAAATGTTAGTGTTGCTCAAGCAAACAAGCCGGTTGGGCTTGTTGGGCTGCGTGCAGTTGTGAAGCCTGGACATTTTTCAACATAGTCTAGTGGAACCAAGCACCAGGTCTTGAGAAACCAGAGAGTTAGCTGGAATATAACAAGGATATAGTGGATTTGGTGTTACAAACCAAACCAAGCCTTTTCCCACACTCAATGAGTCGGCTACATGGATTCTTGGTTGCCATAGAGCTCAATATATTAGCATAATAGCATTTACTCTAAAAAGAAAAGATCATAGCTTATTGTTTCCTTACGACACTTTATGGACTTTCCTCAACATCTTTTAAGGTGTTCAATATTTAATTTCTCAAAACTTTTTATCGGAGCTTCATTGTGTTGCTTTTGTAAATGTTCAAACCACATTAGTCGTGTCTCTTATTTATCTTTTGCAGGTATTACATCAACTTTTTCTCTATACAACAACAACTAAGCCTTTTCCCATACTAGATGGGGCTGGCTACACAGATTCTTTATTTTCATAGAGTTCAATCTATGTGTCATGCTAGCAGTTAATTCAATGTTAACTCAATATATGCTAGATCATTTTTTATTGTTTTCTTTTAACACTTTTGTGGTCTTTCTCTTCCTCTTTTTATTATTTTCATCATCTACTTTCTTGTACCTTCTTACTGGAGCTTCCTTTGGTATCTTTCTACGTGTCTAAACATCTTAAACGATTTTCTCTCATTTTAATATCTATTAGTGTTGGGCAGTTAATCATCAACATGTACAAAAGATATCTTTGACAGAAATGAAGATGTTGAGATGGATGAGTGGTCATACAAGAAAAGACCGTATACATAATGAGGTTATTAGAAACAAATTAGGGGTGGCACCAGTAGAGGATAAAATGAGAGAACATCGTTTAAGATGGTTTGGACATATAGAAAGAAGATCAAAAGAAGAACATGTAAGAAGGTTAGAAAAACTAAATTTGAAAAGTATTAAAAGAGGTAGAGGACGACCGCAAAAGTGTTGGAATGGAAAGAAACAATAAAGAATGATCTAGCTTATTGGGAGTTAACTGTTAACATGGCACATGATAGGGATCTGTGGAAACAAAGAATCCATTAGCCGACCCCGTCTAGTATGGGAAAAGGCTTAGTTGTTGTTGTTGTTGTTGCTAACATCTATTAGTGCCACTCTCAATTTGTTTCTAATAACTTTGTTACATATATGTTCTTTTCTTTTGTGATCATTCATCCATGTCAATATCTTCATTTCTCGTACGAACATCTTTTGGACATGTTGATCATTACTACCCCACTCTAAAAACCATATAACATGGTGGGTCTAGTTGTTGGTATATAATATTTACCTTTCAATTTTAATAGCATCTTTTTGTCACGTAGAATACTTGATACACCTCTTCATTCTATTTCTAACCAATTTGCATTAATTATGTGTAACATCTTCATCGATTTTTCCATTACTTTCAAAAATTGATGCTAGTTTTTTAGAACTTTTTTATGAGAGATGCAATACATGTCATTCTTAATCTCTGTCACTTTAAGTAATCAAATACCTTTACTTTCTAATGTTCCTCTCCGTAGTTCCAATTTCCAATCAACTTTTTCTTTAGACTCATCAACTAACACAATGTCATTCATAAATAACATACACCAAGATACTTCATCTTGAATATATTTTGTTAACTTATCAATGACCAATATAAATAAATACAAACTTAAAGTTAATTTTTGACTTAATCTAATATTAAGTTCAAGATACATGTCTCTTATATAATTGATGTATGTAAATGGGATACCTCTCTTTTCTAAGGTTTTCTAAAGTATATCTAGTGGCATCTTATCATAAGTTTTTTCTAGATCAAGAAATACCACGTGAAAGCTTTATTTTTTGCTCTAAATGTTCCTTACATCTCAATAGGTGAATAGGTTCAATAGTAGATCTCCCTTGCATGAATCCAAATTGGTTTTCTATTCTACTTAGATATTTGTCTCAACTTACGTTTAATAATCTTTTTCATAATTTCATAGTACGACTCATCAACTTAATACTTCGATAATTTGCACGATTTTGAATATCTTCCTTGTTGTTGTATATGGATATAACTATACTCGTCCTCCATTCCTCACGAATCGTTTGGTTTTCTTATATTTTATTAAATAATCTTCTAAGTAAAGTGATATCCATCTTCTATAATATTTCATATTTCTATAGGGATATTATTTGGTCATACCGATATATCAAGAGCCTCTTTAATTTCATTTCTTTGAATACGTCAATAGAAATTTCATTTTATTCAACTTTTTCTCTAACATTAGAAGAGGTCAATAGGGAGGCGGGTTTGGGAAAGGAGCTTCTGAACCAGGGATTTGGTTTCATTGGTTCCTTGAGCACATTCCTTTGTGTTATGCGTCATATTCTTTGTTAGGAGCATGACACGATCATAGTGGAGTGGTCACTTAAATTTGAGAACTATTAAAACGGGATTACTGCAACAGTTAAGCCCCAATGCTTGTACAACAACAACTAAGCCTTTTCCCATACTAGACGGGGTCGGCTACATGGATTCTTTCTTTCCACATAGTCCTATCATGTGTCATGTTAGGCTGTTAGCAGTTAACTCACAATAAGCTAGATCATTCTTTATTGTTTCTTTCCAATACTTTTGTGGTCATCCTCTAACTCTTTTAATACTTTCAAAATCTAGTTTTTCATACCTTCTTATAGGTTATTCTTTTGATCTTCTTTCTATCAGTGTTATTCGTATTGCACCGTATCGTACGATACGGTGCGATATGTATCATAATTGCCATGTTATCGCACCGTATGGTGCGATACGGGTCGTATCGTATGCCCAGGGACCCTTATAAAGGGTCCTTGGACGAACCGAAACCTGCATTTTTGCGGGTTTCCTTTCTCTCTTCAGACCTCCCCAAGCTATCTAAGAATTGTTCTTCGCCTCCTTGTTGTTAAGGCTCCAAAAACGTGCTCTACGGTGTTTGTGCAAGCCTCTAATCTCGGATTTAGGTATATTTTTAGTGTTTTTCTTCTTTTTTTCTTTTTATTTGTTGTTTTCTTTGTTTATTTGTATTTTTCTTTTTTTGAATGACAAAATATAAAGTTATTAAGTGTGTGGATATGATTTTTATTGCATTCATGAAGTGGGAGACACTATTTGAGTGTTATTTCACGATTGGGGATTTACGAAGTGCTTTTAAATTTAGGTTTTTTATTGAATTAAAGTACTCAGATGACAGGAAGAGGTGTTAGAGACTCCCATTCTCGTTCTGATGATACGGCATGGCAGTGGGGTACACCAGTTGAGGGTTCTAGATTAAAGATCAGATGTTTATTTTATGAGAGTGTGGTTAGTGGTGGAATTTCAATGTTGAAACACCACCTAGCAAGGAGATAGGTCAACGCTCGTATAAGTTGTCTGTATGGGGTAGGATCATGCAGTTTCTCTCCATCTCTCAATTTTGTTCCAAAGACCTCTGGTGTATCCACCCTTTTTCGTTAGTTAGACTCGACCTGTCAACAATTTCACTCGCAAATTTTGTTTGAGACATAAAGTATCCTCTATCGTTACGTACAATTTCAATTCCCAAAAAGTAACTAAGCAAACCAAGATCTTTCATTTCAATTTCTTTGTGAAGATCACATTTAACTTACAAGATGTCAACTTTATCACTTCCAGTGATATCATATCATCTACATATAATAGCAAAATAACAATACATGTTTATGTCTTTCGTATAAACAAAATAGTGTCAGTATAATAAGATATGAAATTATGTAAATGCATGAATTTTTCAAATCGATCAAACCAAGCCTTGGGGGCTTGTTTCAGGCCATACAAAACTTTTTGCAATTTAAGAACATGATCTTGGGGAACATTAAACCCGGGAGGAGGTCATATATACTTCTTCAGTCAAGTAACCATTCAGAAAATCATTTTTAACAAGTTGATATATGTCTCAATTTTTAATGGCACTAAGGGTTTTGAGAATTCTAATTGTGGTCATCCTAACAAATGTAGTCAATTCCATACTCTTAGCATAATCGTTTGCAACCAGTTTGGCCTTATATCTCTCAATATGACCATTGCTATGAGTTTTAATTTTGTAGACCCATCGACATCCAATAACCTTCTTATCTTTAGGCATGGGTACAACTGTCCATGTCTAAGCTTTATCTAAGGCTCTAGTCTAGTTCATCCCTCGTAGCATCTTCCCATTCTGGAATACCTTTAGCTTGATGATAAAACTTGAGTTATTTGATTTGATGAAGAGTTGCAATCAAATTCTTGTGTTGAGGTTCAAAGGATTCATAGGAAACAAAACGTTGGGGAGGTTTCGAGACTCTAGGTTCTAGACATGTGTCATCAGATTCTCTATGACGTCGTGTATAATGTAATGGGAGGGGTTCAATGATGGGTTGGTGACCAACATTTTCATTTTAGACACTATCACACCCTAGAGAACTATCTTGATGATCTTCAGGGTCACAATCATCGTCTTCTTCTAGATCAAATAAGTCTTTGAGATATAGATGATTCAGAACTTTCTAAAGATTCTGACCTATAGTAAGGATCATTCTCAAAGAATTTTAGATCTTTAGAAACATACAATTTATCATTGACATGATCAAAACATCTATAACCTTTTTTGTTTATGCCATAACCAAGAAATACACATTCAATGGCCCTAGGAGATAATTTATCATTTTTATCCGTATAAACAAAACATCTACACCCAAAAACTCTCAATCTTTCATAATAAGGAGGAAGGTTGTATAGTTTTTCAAGGAGAGAAATAAAGTTTGGATGAAGGCATTCTATTAATAAGATACACTGCAGTAAGAGTAGCTTCTGCCAATAAAAACTTAGGAACATTGTTGAGTAGCTTCTGCCCATAAAAACTTAGGAACATTGTTGGCAATTATCATAGTGCGGCACGTTTCTATGATATGTCTATGTTTTCTCTCATCCAAGCCATTTTGTTGAGGGGTTTTGGTACATGATTTTTGATGCAAGATTTCATTGGTTTCGACAAACTTTTGAAACTCATTTGACATATATTCTTCTCCCGAATCATATCTAAAAATCTTAATAGTGGAGCCAAATTGATTTTTGACTATATTACAAAAGATTACAAATTTTTCAAACACTTTCGATTTTTGCTTCAAAAGATATATCTAAGTAAAACGAGTAAAATCATCTACAAATATCACATAGTATTGAACACCTCCCTTAGAAACAATAGGGTGATGCATTTTTCCAAGCACACACTCTTTAGATTCAAACTTTTGTTCCCTAATTTTTTTAACAAAGAGAAGTTACACAATTTATATATATCTAAATGTCTTTTATGCCAAAGGGTAACATCTTAGGCTACATTATAAGTATCAAAATTTAGCATAACTAAGTAATCCATTTTGTATAGTCTGCTTTCTCTATGGCCTTGACCAATCACCTTCTTCGATAGGTGATCATGCATCACACAATGCTTGGATGAGAAAGTGACTATACAATCATTATCACAAATTTGAGCAACTGAAAGTAAGTTCAAATTGAGTTTAAGTATAAAGCTTATATTTTTAATTTTTAATTTTTTTCTGAAATTTCTTATTTTTTCAATTTGAAGTTTTGTATCATTGGCCATAAATACATGCTTTCCAATAATATCATGATATTCATTTAAGGATTTTTCACAATGAGTCATATGAAAAGAAGCACCTGAATCTAAAAACCAATACATACCTTGAGAGGTAGAGAGAGCGTTTTTGGAGATGCTTGCTTTTTCTTTAAACATTTCTTCTATATATGCTTTGATGTTGGTAGGCAAGACTCCTCCTTTATCTTCCACAACTCCCACATTTTCAAATTTCCTTTGAAGAAGAGGACAAATGGTTTTGATATGCCCGCTTTCCTTGTAATAGTGGCATATAGTGTCCTTGGTTGGCCATGGTCCTGCGGGTTTCTTGCTTGTTCTTTCGAAGTTTTTCGCACGCGGAGACTTGTACATCTTCATGTTATCTCCCGGTTTGGATGCGGCAAACACGACTTATTTTGCAACATTGATATTTTTCAACCTTGTTTCCTCCATAACAAGGTCGATCAAAAACGAATCTCCTTTTGCTCTAGGTTTTCTATGTATTAAGTTTGATCTAATATTTTCAAATTCGTCTCTTAAACCACGCATAAACAAAAGAAATATTGATTATAAAAAAACTCTTGAAATTCATCTAACTTTTGAAGTTTTCCGAATTTATGAAAACTTACAAGTTGAGTCCATAGTTCTGAAAACTCATTGTGATAATCTCTAATGCTTAATTTTCCTTGCTTAAGCATTATCATCCTTTCCATTAAATCAATTTGGAAGACAAAATCATCTTGAGAGTGAAACTTTTTTAAGTATTTTCATGTTTGAAAAGCATTTTCGAAAACACTAATTCTATTTTTAAGTTTTTCATCAACATTTTGACAAATAATCGAAGTTATTTTTGCATTCATTTTTTTCCAAATTTTTAAATCTTGCTTATATTTTTCATGTGCTTTAACAATGTCATCATCCAAATCATTAATGTTTAAAATTGGTTCTTTTATTGTACCATCGATGTAATCCTAAAAATCTTTTGATAAAAAATATTTTTTCATGGTCCTTGCCAAACTTTGATAGCTTTTTTGGTCAATGATACATCTAAAGGACTCATTCTTGCTTTTCATTTCATGCAAAATCAAAAGATTTAGACTAACCTCAAATTTGAAATGATTTCTTGAAATTTGCAATCGTGACACGCTTCCCAATGTGCTTGGATTCTTCAATACGATGCTCTGATACCATGTAAATTGTTGTTGATAATCGAAGGTTGAATCGTCTACGATACAACTTGTCAAAGCGTCAAGATCTCAAAACATTCGAATATGGATGTCACACACAAATAACTCAACAAGAGAGCAAAAGCAAGTCAAACTACAAACAAAAGCAGTGCAAAAGAGCATAAATTTATTGATAAGTGGATGCACTATTTATAAAGGAAGATACATAGCAAGTAAGAGAAAAGGGACAACTGAATGGCTGTTGCAAGTGCTGGCTGTTGCAAGTGCTGTCAGGTTTGGCCAGCACTAGCCGTTGGTTTTCAACGGCTACTTGCTGGCCAGGCAAGTAGCCGTTGGAGGCACTGCTGGCCAGTACCTCCAATGGCTATGGCAGGGCCCTAGTGTCCCACGCCATCCTCATCAAATGCACGGGCCCTAATGGCCCGTGCTCCTGTTACATTTAACAATGGTTTCAACCACTCACTAATGCTGCTACAACAACAACTAAGCCTTTTTCAATACTAGATTGGATTGGCTATACTAATTCTTTGTTTTCATAGAGTTTGATTATGTCGTATGCTAACATTTAACAGAACAAATGTTAGACAAATTTTTTCCTTCCAATACTTTTAAGGTCTTCCTCTTCCTTTTTTAACATATTCACTATCTAGTTTATCACGTTTCACACCTTGTCGAAGCTTCTTCTTTTCTCGTATCTAGGCTATCTTAAATAATTGTCTCTTATTTTATCATGTATGGGTACCACTCTCAATTTATCTTTAATAACCTCATTACGAATATAGTCTTTCTATGTGAAGGTTCCTTCTTTTTACTGTAAATGTTGTATAAGACGTCTTAATAGGTGGATAGTCTCGATGGTAAATCTCTTTGGCATGAATCAAAATTTGTTTTCCACTGTAGTCAATACTTGTCTCTTCCTTCATTTAATAATTCTTTCTCATAATTTTTTATTGCATGACTCCTCAGCTCGATACTCCGACAACTTATGCTATTCTGAATGTTCCTCTTGGTCTTGTATATTGTATGTCTTAAAGCTTGTCAATAAATGCTGTAATATTCCAAGTAGTAATACAAATATTGTCATCTTAAACTAGCTTCCTACCCCCTCCCCCTCCCCCCACATTTGTTCATGCTGAAAATGCAGAGACCCTTGTGAGAATATTCTTATCAGCTACTCTTTCTTGGAATATCTTGATGTTGGAAAAAGTAACATGTATAAAAGAAAAAACATATCTTTCAATCTTTTTTGCTAAACCAATAGGAAAAAGGAAGTTGCTGAAAACACAAACTGTTTTAATGGTCAATATCTTGAAAATGTTGCAAATTTGTAAACATTGCATTTTCACAATATAGCCAATCTCTAAATAACGTCAAAATCTCCTGTTTTATCAGCTCTTCTGACATAAACAAATATCATGAATTTGTGCAAATATCAATGGCATTGATATTAGCATGGGCATGGTGTCGAGCTCTATGGAAACAAAGAATCCATGTAGCCAACCCCATCTAGTATGAGAGAAGACTTAGTTGTTGTATCAACGACATTGATAAGTAAGACTAAAAAATGCAAACAGAAAAATCAGATGTTGATGACTATAGTTTCAGCATTCTATTTTTCTATCCTTAAAGCAAAATTTATTCTTCGAGTCACATCAATCATGTCTCCGCACCAGATTTGGCATCCTGCTGCCTGTCAAAATATTTGTTAATGCATTTACCAATCTTCTTGTAATGAGACTCAATAAATATTGTAAAGCAATGAAGCTCAATTCTTGTGCTTATAATACAGCTGCCTGTTGAAATATTTGTTAGTGCATTTACCCTATCTTCTTGTATTGAGGCTGAATAAATTTTGCAAATGCAATGAAGCTCACTTCTTGTGCTTATTGTACAGCTACAAGGATGGTGATCGACTTACATCAGATGATCAGTCATTTGTACTAGAAAAGATTTTCCATTATCATCCAGAAAAGGCTTCAAAAATCGTTGGCAGTTTAGACTTTGTTATGGTATGCTTTTCTGGACTTGAGAACAGTTTTTATGATAGGAAAACTTTCTTACTTTCAATTTTTAAGTCAAAAGCTCGGAGTTGATTATTTACATCCAGAGACCCAAAATTCGGTTTTTGGCTAACTCTTGCATTAACACAACATGTCTGGCTTAGCGAGCATAGATTAATAGAAGAAAACCCAGAAGAGGCAATGATTCCAAAAGTTGCCTGACCAAGGAATATTAGGTCAAATTGTTCTTGTTAATTGCTTCTATCCAAATGCAGTGCTATTTTCGAGTCTTTCCTGCTTTTGTTTTTTGAGTTATGATGCTACATGATATATACTGTTTTAAAATGTTTACTTACCGGAAATTGATCTCTTTAAAAGCTCTCAATTTGTTTGATTGTTTCCTTGATCATTATATCTTTAAACTTAGCCAGCATCACCTCATTTT
The DNA here is from genome assembly GCA_036023115.1 of Brasenia schreberi. Taxonomy (NCBI): domain Eukaryota; kingdom Viridiplantae; phylum Streptophyta; class Magnoliopsida; order Nymphaeales; family Cabombaceae; genus Brasenia; species Brasenia schreberi. The sequence continues at coordinate 189,737 of JAYKKT010000052.1, forward strand.
GGCTCGAGTAACCGTTGGTTTTCTTGAACTTGAGCGTTTCAACTATCAAAATCTAGGTGAGCACCTCCAGACAATCTCTGGTAATATTCCTAGAACATGGTAAATCGTTGCCACTTACACATAATGACAAGTTAGCAAACTGGATCTCAGGTATTTGACCGTAGTCCAATCAACTAACAAGGATGCATTGGAAGAATCTAACTCAAGATTCTCAGTTTGCTGACTTTGATTGGCTTCAGGGGAAATTATTTTTCATGTGAAACGCAACAATACATGTATATTTTGGCATAATGACAAGACTATGCCAACAAATAACAATTTTTATTCTTTAGGTAGAAGTTAGTTGATATTGAACTAATAAAATAACAGATATATATGTAGATGTATGTGTATATGTATATAAAATCAACTGCTTTATTAAGATTCATTTTCACAAATACTCAAGTCGAAAACAAGTATGATGTAATAATATATTTGTGAAATTGTGATTGTACTCGAGCTTTGAAGGTTTCAATGTAGAAAGCTCATGGAGAAACAAGTAACTTAATAACTGACTTTCAAGGTGTGGTTTTGATTTATTTTATGGTTATTGCTAGACTTTCTATCAATGTTTACTACATATGGATGATTGCTTTAGCAATAGTTTCCCATTTAAATTTAAGTGAAAGATCCGTCACTTTATCTGTATGAATGGTTGTTCTAAGCATTTATGCATTTCCCAAGTGAATCTTGAATTGCCCTCAAAGGATGGTTGGCCGAAGGATGCTATCAGCTTCATGTTAGCTGGATACTTTTAGCTTTTGCTTAATTTTGGTCGTCATGCAAGCCTCTCCAGGATTTTTTCCATATGGGGATATAGACGGCCCAATTTTACAGTGCCTTTTGGGGCATAATAGGATATAATGTTGGGTCGGTCTAATTTTTAGATTCTCATTCTGTTGCATCATCTATTGTGTTTCGTCAGATTGACAGACACAATATCTACAAGGAAACACGGTGTCTTTATGTTGTATCAATCAATGGGACCCGTGCAGATTTCTCTTATTTAAAATGTATCGAGAACTTTGTAGTGGAAAAGTTCCCAGCAATTGGTGGAGCATTTAACAGAAAATACTTTGCAAGGAAACAACGAGCCGGTAGCCAAAGCATTCCAGGCACTCCATGTGAGAAAATGCTTTCATAAACTGGTCTCAAAGATGCACCAAGATGGTAGCGTAAGGGGCTGGATCTGGTTGGCTTTTGCAGTACATTTCTTACTGCCCCATTTTTTGTCGTATGTGATGAAGGTACGAGGCCTTGCGGCTCGATTTTGTACACCTCCCCGCAAATATTTACAAGGAAACACGGTGTCTTTATGTTGTATCAATCAATGGGACCCGTGCAGATTTCTCTTATTTAAAATGTATCGAGAACTTTGTAGTGGAAAAGTTCCCAGCAATTGGAGGAGCATTTAACAGAAAATTCTTTGCAAGGAAACAACGAGCCGGTAGCCAAAGCATTCCAGGCACTCCATGTGAGAAAATGCTTTCATAAACTGGTCTCAAAGATGCACCAAGATGGTAGCGTAAGGGGCTGGATCTGGTTGGCTTTTGCAGTACATTTCTTACTGCCCCATTTTTTGTCGTATGTGATGAAGGTACGAGGCCTTGCGGCTCGATTTTGTACACCTCCCCGCAAATATTTCATTGTATATCCTGTACGGTATTGCTGCTGGTGAAGGAATGTCATTTGTCACGATTTCCTTGCTTCTTCTCTTGCAATGTGAAGAAAAAATTTCATCGATCAATTGGTGTGGCAACAACATACTGTTTACTAATTATGACCTCTGTCCTTCCTTTTTGAAAGGCAAGTGTAGTTAGGCACCCCTACAAGGTATGTTCATACAAAAAATGATGTAATATACCGATGGCTGTTGTAAAAGCATGACATCTTTTACGCGTTTTGAAGTACTTTCCTACGTGCGTGCGAGATGCCGCTAACTTATTTTCAGAAAAGAAGTTTGGGTTGCAAATCCTATCTGATGCACAACCAGGTATATCTCCCATAAGAATGATGACTCCCTAGGCGTGTTCTCTCGTGGATCGTGAATATGATTGCACCGTTATAGTGAGCGTGACTTGATGCAAGGAGGAGATATTCGACTCTAAAGCGAACTCGAGGTAATATATGGTTCCCAAAGTTATCGAGAACCACTTTCAGGGCACTTACACTGGGAGACGCAAAAGCCACAAAATAAGCTTTTCAATGAAGTAACTTTTGATCACATTATAAGATTGCGTAACATACTGAAAAAAGTACAAGCATAAATTTAAGCATGCGTCATGCCAAAGCACTTTTGAAGAAAAGGCGAGGCCTTAAATCTCGTGTAGTATTCGATGCTCCTATAAGCTGTAGTAGGCGTTCTTTTGCACCTTCACAGGTTCGTCGGCTGGCGACAGTTTCTGCATTTGAAGAGCGCGAGCAAGTCTCTGCTGCTGATTACACTACTTTTGCTGCCTGTCGTCTTTCTTTAGCCTGAGCAACTAAAAGGTGGTAATCCTGCAAAATTATTATTTGCATGCATTATGAACATGAAGCAAAACATATTCGACCACAACAACAACAACTAAGCCTTTTCCCATACTAGACGGGGTCTGCGACATGGATTCTTTGTTTCCGCAGAGCTCTATCATGTGCCATGTTAGTAGTTAACTCACAATAAGCTAGATCATTCTTTATTGTTCATTTCCAATACTTTTGTGGTCGTCTTCTACCTCTTTTAATACTTTCCAAATTTAGTCTTTCATACCTTCTTACAGGTTCTTCTTGTGATCTTCTTTGTATATATCCAAACCATCTTAAATGATATTCTCATTTAATCCTCTATTGGTGTCACTCCTAATTTGTTTCTAATAACCTCATTATGTATACGGTCTTTTCTTGTATGACCACTCATCCATCTCAACATCTTTTGTACATGTTGATGGTTAACTGCTCAACATTCGGAACCATAAAAAAATCGAGGTCTAATTGTTGCTCTATAATATTTACCTTTTAACTTTAATGATATCTTTTTATCACAAAGAATACCTAATGGTCTTCTCCATTTTAACCGACCAACATTAATTCTATGCATAACATCTCTATCAATTCGTCCATCACTCTGAAAAATGGTATCTTCTTATCAAAGCAAAACATATTCGATCAAATAAACAAAATTTACCTTTAACTGTTATCTTCCCGACACAATTTTACTATAATAATATGAATCATTTAAAACTCCTATACCCAGTCCTCAACTTAGATAAAGGAATCGTGTTATGTTGGGTAGCCACAAAGGAAGTTCTTGTCATGCACTTTCTAGCTGAACCACCTAGCGAGGGAAAAAGGCTTGATTAACTTTAAATGATTGAACCAGTTTGTGCTGGATCTAGAAGTTTATTATTGCATTGATGTCATCTACAATACCCAATGCACACACACATACATGCATACACACACATATATTGTAACGGACAAGGTGTACTATACTCCGTGAATAGGACATGGCCATGTTAAGAGTTTTCCATCTAGAAACTTTTCTGATATTCGATGGCATATATATCAAACGCCACCAATCAAAATGAAGACTAAGGCTTCCCATTTTGTGCGGGTTCGACTATTTGGGCTCTTAGCTACCATCATCATCTATTCTGTTATACCCTGATTCAACTCAATGAAAGTAAAATTATGCATTATAATTTATTTCCAACACTTGCAAAGACTCCCTAGGTCTCTTTTCTAATATAAAAAATCCAACTTCAGTTACCTTTATGTAATAGCTCCATTTGACTCTCTTTGAATTCCAAACCACCTTAAACACATCTCCATCCTACCTTTTCTTGTTGTTAAGTTGACTTTTCCACTAATAATCAATTTATATATATTAAGTCTTTCCGTATGGCCATACATCCAATTCAAGAATCTTGATCTCTGTCATAACCATCCAATGTGCATGTTGATATGTTGATGGGCATCGCAACTTCATAAATCCTTCTTCGTCTTACTGATGAACACAAGTACCAGTATGGCTGAAGATGGGTCATAATAGTAACTGCCAAAGATCGACCATAATAATGACCAACGGTTCTTGTATCCCTTCCAACCTAGTGTGCAGAAAAGCTCTTTTTTTTTTAATTTTGGTTTTGGTAAATCAGATGGAACCCAGGATCGCCAACTCATTTGAAGGTGGAATATTTCAATATAATAATGCAGGTCTAGGGTTTTGTTTCTGACTTTAAATAAGAAATTTAGTAATATGGAACTTAATGAAGCACTATCAATACCTGCACGATAGCCTGGGCACAAAGCTTTCCAGACAGAACAGCCCCCTCCATTGATGCTAAATATTTCTGCTTGGTAAAGTCACCAGCTAAATAAAATCCCTTGATAGGGGTTCTTTGCAGTGGACGGCAAGGTTCACAGTTAGGCACCGTTTTGTAAACAGACCTGAAATCCACATCACATGCAGCTTAAGAGAATGGATGCTGTTCAAGGAAAGAAAATAAGAAATAAAAATGATGCATTTGAACTACAGCCAGCACAACAGATATAAGTTAGCTTTTGAGAATTCATTCGTCCTGGGTTCCTCCAGTAGTATGAATGTGCATAAGCTTAGCCTGAGAAAATCTAGTCAATCATGCAACCGGCATGCCATTTGACCTTGGTAAGCAGAGAGCATCGCAATCTAAATTTGTAAACTGAACAAATAGATAAAGTTGGTTATGGTACAAGCAAAGCACGCCACCCAGATTCAACTACGTCAATAACCCTGATGCTTAACAGTCTTAGCAAATTAACCTTGGAGTTTTGATAACATGGTACTTCAAAATCTTGGCTTTACTCTGATCGGCAGCAATTTCATCAGGGAAGAGCTTTGAGAGCTCCTTCATAGTGGCTTCAATAATTTCTACATCACTCCGTGAAATCCATTCCTCTGCAGGTGCAAAAACCAACTCCAACATAGATTTATCTGGATCAAAATATTCCTGCATGAAAACGATAGTGGATGACAAAAAGAAGCAACAATAAAGATGCGACTTTCCTACACCTGGGACCAAACCATATCAGACAAGTTGGTAAAATTTTGAACCATTTCAAACAGTCCAACTTTTACAACTTGCAAAAATTGATGATGATAACAGGAAAAACTCCAACCATCTCTGAGTTTTTAAGTACCTTACAAGTTATGGACATGTCTGCATAGACACTGAGGAGGGGACTTCTGCAAAGACGAAGTCATGTCAGAGAACAATCTATTAACATTGTTGGGAAACAAAAAACATGATACTTTGAAGAAAAGGAACACTCAAACCAGTAACACTGCTGAGATCAAAACACCAAACGTTCTATTTGAAAATAAATAAACAAGAATAGTTCATGGGTATGTCACTCAAGAAAAACATGGTAATGGTCCAGCATTGGAAGGAGCCGAAAATCCTTATCGTAAGCCAAACAGTATCCAGACTAAAAGGGTAGCAACCATTTCTCGTTGTCATCTTGCCTTGCCAAGAAGATGTACAGATGTGTACACTTGAACCACTGAGTTATTACAACACTAGACTACTTTCTTTTCCCTATTTAAAACCGAGAGATGTGCTTGCTATTTACTTTCTCCTTTTTCCTCTCCCCTCCCCAAAAGATGATACCAAAAAAAGAAATAAAAGTAATTAAAAAACGGATGTAACAATATCTTGGGCATGAATACTAAATCTACTCTGTCTTCAACAATAGTCATATCAAATGTAAATATCTATTATGTACCAACTCTGAAACTGCATGTTCCATGGTGCCAGAAGGAATTAAGCAGCGACGAAGCCCTTGATTCTCATAGGAGGCAATAGCATGGTAGTTTTTTTTCTGTTCGTTAGTATTATGTAGTTCATTATGTACCAGTTGTAAAAATTGCATGATTCCCACGACACCATAAAGAATTAAGCAGCCAAAAAGCCCTTGATTCTCATGGGAGGTAATAGCATAGTAGCTCTTCTGATCATTAGTATTATGCAGTTCCAATAAGGTAGACAACATCAAGGAACAAAACAATCAAAGACTTTCATCAAATTCCTATATGAATGAGTTGCAATTAAACTACATTAAGAAATATTATTATAATGCTGTTACACTATTAACACGACAAAATCCCTAACTGATAACACTTGGCCCAAGAAACCACTCCCAGACAAGGGGCTGCTTCCGAGACATGTACATAAAGCCAAGTGCTTGCATTTTTCATGTATAAGACAAGTATATTACATGATACAAATATGAATTTGATAAAATTTCTATTTATTCGTCAACTACCCAACCATCTCTAATGCACCGTAGAAATCACATAAAGCAAGTGCTTTTGGTGGAAAAAGGACCTGCTGAACAGAAGATGATCATAAGTGTTCTTTAGCTTCCTGTCAAACCTGCGAAAAGGTTACAAGGGGCTTATGATTGAATTAAACGGGATACACTTTTAACATTACATACTAGAAACATAGCCTAGAAGTTTAATCAGATGAGGCATGATGAAAGTGCTACAAACTCATAGAGACACCTAGAAATCACGAATGGAGTATAACACAAAAAAGAGGGAAAGCTGACCATATGTGAACATTAATTACAGGTACTCCCACCAACTTTTCCAGTTTCTTAAAGTTAGAGATTTCTTTCCATTCATGGGGCACAAGAAGCTTGAGGATGTCAACTGAGTGAACAAACGAAATCATGATGAATCAGTCATTTCATTAGCTCTAAACATAAGAACAGAAAAGAAATTTCTCAAACTGGACAATTCAACGATATTGGTTGAAGCATAAAAGGTACCTGGAGTTGCAATTACATAGGCATCTCCTTCAACAATGGATCCATCACTAAGTATGAAATGCTTTACAGTACCATCATAATCAAGCTCAACTTTTTGTAATCGAGAGTTAGTCTGGATCAGGCCTCCCAGCTTGTGGATGTGATCCGCAATCGGTTTACACAACCTCTCTGGAGGATTACCATCTAAAAATGCCATCTTCGAGCCATGTTTCTCCTGTCAATAGAAGCATTTCTTAAGTAATCAATTTTAGTTCTAGTCCTTTTGGTAGTCCGTTGGGGTTTCTTCTATGCGACTAAGAGTTCTATAAGTCTTCCTGTATGTGAGACAATAATTTTTTTTTATCTACCCATATTTTTCTGTGGCAACAGGCATATAGACAAGAAAATAATGACAATGATTATAGTAATAATAACTAGAACAATGGTGGTAAGAAAAGCTCAGAGATGTGAACAATCAATTGGTTATAGACCCTTGGGTTTTACGTAATGCAGGGATACATACACCATGGTTAAATTATTCCGACTTGTTGGAAAAGCTCGAAAAGTATATTAATTTTGAGTTTTTATTTTATGAGCTTCTGGTTGGATCTACCCAAGAACCATGTCAGATCACAAGCAATCAGATTTCAGTGGAAGAGGGAGGGGTAATGAAGATGTATTTTGTTTCAGAAAATTGTGAGTGACCATGCCTGGTTTTAAAGACAAGATACAAATATGGTTGTCAGCACCAAACAGATGGAGATTAATCCGGCAAGATGACTTGAGTTCTTAAAATCAGATGGTCCAGGGAAAATAGACTGGCAAAGACCTTTCAGTTGCTTGAGGAGGGCGGGTAAAATTACTGAAAGCCATGGACAGGAGAACGTGATCTTAAAGGGGACTTATCCAAGGTGCAGGAAATGACCCATACTAACAGAGTGGAGGCATAGAATGAGGTGGAAGCAGCATTTGGCTGAAGCATGTGTAGTATAAGTGTTGTTTAATTCTGCAGATCATGCATAGACGGAGATGAATATTAATAAAACATAGCACAGTCTAGGGACAACAAGTGGAGGAAGAAAAATGGGCATGCCAATGAACTTTGGTACCCTCTTACCCTCTTCAATACTAGTAAGTCTAACATGAAATGATGTGAATTTGAATGACTTCATGAAGGATGAGGGAAACCCCTAGTAACATAGTTGGTGATGCTCACAAACCGAACTAGAAGTTCCTTTTCTTTAACCCATTGTTTATCAATTAGCTATTATCAAGATCCTTTTCTCTTGTCAACTATCTTAAGCAATAGATTACTTTCATTGGTTAGGTAGGCCCATGAACAACATTTTGGTTTTCTATTATGCCTAAAATTGGTACTTTTTACCAGAATGCAGGAGGTCTATCATATAAGGACGATGACCCCTCATGAGTTCTTTCCAGCAAAGGAGGTACCAGATTTCCTCTAATGGAGTTTGCTCTGGTTGAAGGACAGACTGAATTGTACAGGTGCTGGCAAACTAAGAAAGGAAACAGTGCAAGTATATGGTATCTGTTCAAGAATAGGCTTTTAGTGTTAATTTTAGTAATTTTGATGTTTTAGGTATTATTGTAATTGCCCATAGTACTAAGGACATTTTGGTTATTTTATGTTTTACAGCCCATTATATAAGGGTTGGACTTTTTGTATTTGGGTGAAGAGATTAAGATTAAGAAAGAGAGAGAGAGAGAGGGGGGGCAACCTCCATTGGAGGGCCTGCCCCCTCCTTCGATCTCCATATTTTCTCTTCACTCCTTATGTGTGATTTGATATTCTGTTGCACTACTCACATTTTTCAACATGGTATCAAAGTCTTCGATCGATGAAAGCAGTGGCTACGAGCAAGTTTTGCAAAAAAAAAAAAAAAAAAGAAGGTGAAGATGTCGAAAGAGAACCACCAGCTATGGTCATGAAAGCAGAATAGAAACGCTCCATAACATATACTAAATAGATTGGACTGATGAAGATGGTGAGGTGAACATGGATTGATGTGAGCACATGATTTGAAGAGGAAAGAGACGAAGGGAAGACAACATACTTCAGAGTTTCTCATGTGCGTGCTCGAGGATTTGAAACTGGGTCGATGGTGTATCTGACTAGGTGTGAGACCACCCTGTAGCAGTCCCTGCTTGAGGATTGGTGCATCGCAACGGTCATGCAGGTGCTCGATTGCCCGAGCCATGCCGGAGGCGATGGACATTCTCTGTCACCACGTTACCACCAACTCCGTTCCATTGCCGTGAAGCTTCTCGTGCAGAGTTCCGTTCGGCACGAACTCGAGCAAAAGCATGCCGCCTTCTTCTCTTTTGTCACAATAGCCCAAAAGCTTGACGATATTTGGGTGACAATGATGGAGTAGGAGGTTGAGTTCCTGACGAAAAGCACGGGTGAGCTGTTCACCTTCACGACACCAAGCTCCGAGTCGGAGAGTCGAGCCAAGTAGATGGTGTTGAAACCGTCCTCTCCGATCACGGTAGCGAAGTTTCCAGTCACGGAGTCAACCTCCATCCCGTTTAACCTCTTCACCAAACAATGAAGGGAAGCGGTAACAGCGCACTGTTCCTTCGCTCTCTTCGTCACAAAGTATGACTCTCTTCTTCCATTGCTTCTTTCCGCGAGGACGAAGGTAGCACAGGCCAAGGCATAACTCCTTTCATCGAGGGGTGAAGACATTTGCGGAGTATATGGCGGGGACAACGTTTGAGAGTTCGTTGCTGAGTGGGGTAGCTTATGCACAGAAGGTGGTGCATTCAGATAGAGAGAGATTTGAGAGGCAGCAGGGATGGACGATCAAAACCATGAAAAGGGAATCATCACCTGTGCAGGAGAGTATGCGCTGGCCATATTCTCCAAGAGACGGTTTCACCTTCACACCAACTTTTTGATAAAATGCCCAAGAAGAGATGAGTAACCAGCACATAAGTGTTTGATGAAATGCAGAATAATGAGGTTTCATGGATTGTCATACTGATGAGTTAAGAAAGAAAGAGAGGCAGCCGTGTGTGGGCGCCAATGTTCTATTGTGGGCAGATTGGATGAAATGTCTCAAATCTGCCGATTCTTGTGAAGATTGTAGTCACGAGGATAGCTGAAATGTGTTTTGCAGCAATAAGATTGCTGAAATTTGTAGCCAAGAAGCTGCTGAGAATGTTGTAGCCAAAATAAGCTATTCAAAAATGTTGCAGTCAAAGAAGTTGTTAAAAATGACCAACCAAGAAGGTTGAGTTGAAGTTTTGCAACCAAAGAAACTACTGAAGATGACCAACCAAGAATGCTGAGTTGAAGTTGTGTAGCCAAAGAAGCTTCTGAAAATGTTGCAGCTAAAGAAGCTGTTGAAAATGACCAGCCAGGAAGGCTGAGTTAAAGATGTTCTAACCAAAGAAGCTATTGAATATGACCAGCTTTGGAGGGTTGAGTTCAAGATGCAGCCAAAGAAGCTACTGAAAATGACCAGTCAGGAAGGTTGAGTTCAAGATGTTGCAACCAAAGAAGTTGTTGAATATGACCAGCCTTGAAGGGCTGAGTTGAAGAAGTTGCAGCCAAAGAAGATGCTGAATATGACCAACCAAGAGGGCTGAGTTGAAAATGTTGCAACCAAAAAGCTGTTAAGATTAGTGCAACCATGAAGTTACTGAAGAACAATCATGAAACCATGAAGTTGCTGAAGAACAATCATGAAGGTTGATAAAGAATGTTGCATCTAGGAAGATTGTTGAAAAAGAGACAACAAAGAGTGTTGAAAAATCAGGAAAAAAATGAAGAAAGAATCAGTTTTTTGGGAAGTTTGGAGTTCGAAGTATCTCACTCTCAACTTAAGGGGGTGTTGAAGAATAGGTTTTTAGTGTCAGTTTTAGTAATTTTGATGTTTTAGGTATTATTGTAATTGCCCATAGTACTAAGAGTATTTTAGTCCTTTTTTGTTTTACAACCCGTTATATAAGGGTTGGACTTCTTGTATCAGGGTGAAAAGACTAAGAATAAGAAAGAGAGAGGGGGGGCTCCATTAGAGGGTCTGCCCCCTCCTTCGATCTCCACATTTTCTCTTCACTCCTTGTGTGTGATTTGATATTCTGCTGCACTACTCACGTTTTCCAACAGTATCATGGATAGAAACGAATAAAGAATCTCCTTGCAGTTTTGACATTCTTGTGTCTCCTACCTAATGCAATCGACCTACCAAAAAGCAGTTGCAGAACAGAATTACCCACTGAACCTTTATAGATGATGTAGCAAGAGAATTCACATTCTATAGCATAAAACATACTGGACTGGTATATAGAACATCATGTGAAATTTGCCAAATATATTCATTGGTAATGCTGTAGAAACAAATTCAAGCAATTAGAGGATAGACTAATATTGAAGTTCTTGCTCCCCAGTTTCTTATTCGTGTTCGTGTTCAGTGAAGAAAGATAATGCTCAACTACCTGCAGGAAACGGTTCAGTGCGATCAAAATACACTGCATGGACAGCTCATCTGGATTAATGAAGTTGAGGGCCTTTGACATGGCAATGAAAACTTCGTCACTCACCCGATCAGGCACACCCTGTGATTTGCAATTTGGATAATAATTAATACAAAAATTTAAAATATTTCAAACCACATAAAATTATGATGAAATTACTGTTTTATTTGCAGTGGCCAAACTGAAGAATTGTTCAGCAATAGGATAGAGACACAAGATTATCGAAGTGCTTAACTTAGGGCCTAATTTAGGTCATCAAATCCGTGAAATCAGAGAACATACATTATCGGTATAGTTAATGATCAATTTCGTTTATTGTAATTGGAAAATCAGGTCAGCTCTTAGTTTATCATATATTACATCAAATGCAAAAAAACCTCGAAGAATGAGATCTTATAATTTTGCCTACTGCTCAAGATTATATTCACTTGCAAATGAATGCATCACCTGAATGACAAGCCAATAGAAAATATTGCTAATATCTGCTCTGCTACCAATTAATATCCTGATATAGAATAGCACCATATTGCAATTTGACATTTTCTCTTAGTTGTCACTTCCTAGAATAGAAAACAAGGTAGTATGTAATGAACCGCCTTATGGCAGAACAGCACAAAAGGACAGCAATGGAAATATTCTCTCATGCCTGCCTTTTCATCCATTCCTTCACACTCAGTGTGTCCTGAGCTTCAACATATTTTTGGCCTCCCACAATTGCTGGCAAGAGACCGATGGCTAAGCGAATTTTTTCAGTCCAAGTCAGCATATCGTTATTCTTTAAGATGGCCAAAATTCCTGAAAAAAAGAGAAGTTGAAAATACTGAATATCCAGCATCAAATCACTTGAAAATCTACACAGGGTCTGACTATGATGACAGATGTTGCTGCAATTATGATCACTACTTTTGCAAGTAACGGACCGTGCAGGTGTTATATAAGAAATGAACCAACACATGTAACAGCTAACATTAATATGGATCAAGATACCAAGTGAGCATTTAAAGACGCTAGTAGATTACATAATTTTCCACTTTGTTAAGCAGTTTTAACCAAATATTCTGAAATTCTTATTAGAAATAAAACCTTCATTAATCAAATGAGAAGTAACTTACAATACGCGGCAGATTGTCCTATCTTCTCATAACTATAACTAAACCCTAATGACACCTATTAATACCCTGTCTAACTTGATTTCCTAATCTACCCCTAATAAGTATTAACTATTACTAAAATGACATAGCACTCAAAATGACGTGAACACGTGCATTACATGACTCGACATGTATTTCATGACTCTATTAAAAACATTCCTTAACACTCCCCCTCAAGTTGGGTGAAGGATGTTGATAACACCCAACTTGGATAATGTCTCCTTTAATTATGAGCTTGTGGTAGCTTTAGTTAAGAAATCAGTCCTCAGTTTAATAGATTGAACATACTCCAGCTTGAATTCTTGATTAGATATCTTCTTTCTGATGAAGTGGCAGTCAATTTCTATATGTTTGGTTCTTTCATGATAAACTGAATTAGAGGCAATCTAAATTGCTGCACTGCTATCACAGTATGGTGGTATAGAATGATTAAATGAAAATCCCAGTTCACTAATCAATGAAGATATCCATTTTCCTTCATACATAGCTTGTGCTATAGCTCTGTATTCAGCTTTCGCTTTAAATCTTGCAACCACTTTTGTTTTTTACTCTTCCAAGATACAATGTTACCGCCTAGTAAGGTAACATAGCCTGTAGTTGATTTTCTGTCATCATATGAACCAGCCCAGTCTGCATGAAAATAAAGTTCAATGTCCAAATTTGATGATTTTGAATAATGTAAGCTCATTCTTGAAGTTGATTTGAGGTATCGAAGGATTCTATACACTGCATCCATCTGATTCTTGGTTGGCGAATGCATATATCTGCTCACAATTCAGCAAGAAGTATTTCCATTGAGTTAGGAAGATATCTCTACCCAAATCTTTAATATCAAATAATTTATGAAGATTCATTTTACAACTTGGATATTTCTTCAAAGTCATCTCCTGTGATAATAATGTCATCAACATAAATAGCAAGAATGGATATTTTTGTTCATTTCTTAAAGAATATTATATGATCATTAAGGCTCCTGCTGTATCCCAGACTGCAAACTGTCTTGCTGAATTTATCAAACCAAGCTCTTGGAGACTGTTTCAGTCCATATATTGCTTTATTGAGTTTGCACACTCTATTAGAAGGTGTTTTTATATTCATTCCTAGAAGTATTTCCATATATACCTCTTCATTTAAATCTCCTTGTAAGAAAGCATTTTTAACATCCAATTGTCATAGATCCCATCCCAAATTTGCTGTCATACTGAGAAGTATTCTGATAGAAGTGAGTTTAGCCATAGGTGCTGTCATACTGAGAAGTATTCTGATAGATCCCATCCCAAATTTGCTGTCATACTGAGAAGTATTCTGATAGAAGTGAGTTTAGCCATAGGTGCAAACGTTTCTGTATAATCAATGTCATAAGACTGACTGTATCCTTTAGCAACCAATCTGGCTTTATATCTCTCCATTGTTCCATCCGCCTTATATTTAATAGTAAACACCTACTTACATCCTACAATATTCCTATTAGAAGGTAGTTATGTGATGATCCATGTATTGTTTTTTTCACCAGTGCATTCAATTCTTCTTCAATTACAGCTTTCCATAAGGGGCACTTGATTGCTTCTTCAAACTTCGAAGGGATCTTATATTTCTCAGCATTCATAACAAATCATTGATAACTCCGAGAGGTATTGGCATATGAAACATAATTAGAGATCGGATAATGTGAGCATGTACGCTTACCTTTGCGAATAGCAATAGAGATCTCTAGGTCATTCTCCACTTGCACTTGAGGATCTGATTCAGGGGAAATCTCTTTAGTACATGGTTTTTCTTGAGAGTAAACAATCTTCGGAAGTCCTTTCTTGTACCTTAGAATATCTTTTGATGATTGTGCCTCCTCACTCTGATCAACTGTAGTATTATACTCCCCCTCACTGGGAACTAGTGGAAGGACAAAGGATGGAGGTGTAGTGGGCTCCTTTTGAGAAGGGTAATAAGGAGTAAGCTCAAAAAATGTGACATCCATGGAAACATAGAGTTTTTTAAGCAGAGGGTCATAGCATTTATACCCTTTTTGAGAGTTTGAATAGCCAAGAAAAATACACTTGACTGACTTTGCATCAAGTTTATCACGATTAGGAAGATGGATATGTACAAAACAGGTACACCCAAAAATACGAGGAACTAGATGAAATGGTTTTGATTCTTTATCGAGACACTGAATAGGACTTTCTCCCTAGAGTGTATTGCTAGGCATTCTATTTATGAGATAAACAACAGTAAGGACAACGTCTCTCCAGTAGAATTTCAGAACATTATTTTGGAGTAGGAGAGTTCTGGCTACCTCCAAAATATGACGATTTTTCCGTTCTGCAATACCATTCTGCTGGGGTGTATAAAGACAGGTAGTCTGATGAATAATGCCCTGTGATCGTAAGTATTCTTGTAACGAAGTGCCAATGCATTCTCCCCCATTATCTGACCAAAGAATTTTCACGAAAGCATTGAATTGAGTATAAATAAATTTATGCACAATGGGAAAAATAGAAGAAACTTCAGACTTCGTTTTTATTAAGTAAACGATTGTAAGACGCGTACAATCATCAATAAAAGAGACAAAATACTTATGACCAAAAAAGGAAGTAATTGGACTTGGACCCCATATATCAGAATGAAGAAGTTCAAAAGGTTTAGAGCACCGAGAAACACTTAAAAGGATAAGAAGCTCTTTGGTGTTTCCCAAGCTGACAAACTTCACATTCAAACTGAGATTTATTGGACTAGACGCTAAGTTGAGGTATAACATATGGAATTTTTGACATAGGGAGATGACCCAAATGACAATGTTAAAGTCTAATATCTGTATCGTGAACTGTTCTTACTGAAACTCTGTAAGAAGTAGATGGCTGACAGTGATCTTCAAGAATGTATAATCCTTGTTGTAGTTTACCAAGTTCAAAGATTTTTCCCGTCTTCAGATCCTGAAATACACAACCAGTAGGATGAAAGGTTACACAGTAGTTCAAGGCACGTGTTGAAGAACTAACAGAAAGAATATTTATCAGAAAACTGGGAACATGATAGACCGATTGTAACTCTGAGAAACATGTGGGTACACTTTCCTATCCAATCATATAAGAGTAAGAACCATCAGCCAACTTAATTGGTTCCAATTTGTGGAGAGTCTTGTATGCTGAAAAATACGATAACTGTCCTACCATATGACCTGTAGCCCCTGAATTAATTATCAAGTTTTTTAGGGAGAATGAGAAAAATGGTTACCCTGCACGGTATGTGTAGCCTGTGCTACTGTAGCTTGAGATGAAGACGATGAGGATTGTTCAGATAGCTTATGTTCTAGGCCTTCTATTCTTTTGATAATCTCTTGGATGCCATCAGTGCTTGGAGTTAATTTTCTGCAGAATGAACTGAATGATTGCGAGTTCTATAATAATCAGGTTTGCCATGTAGTTTCCAAAATGTTCTCTGGTATGACGTGATTTCCCACAGTGTGAACAAACAAGTTTTTCTTTCTCGTCAGAATGAAATCTACCACGTCCACGACCACGACTGTGGTGTCCACCTCGGCCACGAAAGTAAGAATTGTCTCCTCTTACTTGAAATGCATGTTGATCTATACCAAGAATATGATCCTTCTCAAGATTCCTGCGATCTTCTCGGATTAATAAAGAGTAAACCGTGCCCAGAGAAGGAAGCTCGTCTTTGCCTAAGATGTTCAGTTTTACTGACTCAAATTCAGGATTGACACCCTACAATAAATCAAACACTTTCTTCTTTTCAAGCTTTCATTGTAACACGCAACATTTGATATTCGTATAGTAGATGAGTTCATCCCAGAGACCTCAAAGATCTACGTAATATTCACTGATAGATCGAAGTTCTTTGTTTACATTTACTGATCTTTTCTAAAATCTCATATTCTTTGGCCACATTCTTTTTTCTGGAATATGCCTCGGAGACTGCACACCAAATTTCATTAGTAGAGTCTAGAAACATATAGGTTTTAGCAATTGATGGAATCATCGACTGTAGTAACCATGATGAGATTAAAGCATCTTCTCTCCTCCAGTTAGAATAGTGTGTATCATGAGTCTCTGGGATTGGTATTTGACCCATTAAGTGTGTCCATCTCCCTCTTGCTATAATGGTCAGTTCCACAGATCTAGACCATTCTAAATAATTTCTGCCATCAAGCTTAGAAGTTTGAATCTGAAAATTGTCTGTCTTTTCTAATGAAAGAGATTGTTCACCAGAATGGAAAGAACTATCAATACCTTTTCCTTTTCCTGCCATAGGTCCTTATATAAGCACTTGTATGGTTTTCTTAAAGTTGGTGAATTTGAATAGATAGTAGCAGGTAAAATAAAATCCAATCAAAATAGATTTTGATGATAAGGCACACGATGTTTGATGATAAGGCAGATCTTTCCTTTTTCTGAAGAATGAAGAATGTAGTCAATGATGCAAATTGAACCCTTCACAAAACAGAAAATTTATAGGTTCAAGATTCAAATAACACACCACGATGCACAACTAAACCAAGTCAGCAGTCTGTCACACGATTCAAGATTCAAATACAATCTCCAGAGATCACAACTGCACTTCAAATACAATGCTCCTTAAATATGCCCTTGATGAATAAATAAACCTCGCCAATTCCAATAACCCAAGCACAACAACACTGTGATTAATACCAACGTGATGCGAAGCACCCAACAAAAATCACAAAAACTGAATGTCTCTATGCCGATTCTACCAAAAAATCTGTCCCAACTGAATTCCAAAAATAAGTAACTTTGCTCAAAGCAGAGCACTGCTTGTGATCAAAGAAAAAACTGATAAATCCCTTCTTTAGATCTCTTACCACAAGTACCAAGATTAGGGCAGATTCTTATTTAAAAAAAAACAATTTTGGGACCTTATAAGCTCTGATACCATATTATAAATAAAACCTTCATTAATCAAATGAGAAGTAACTTACAATACGCGGTTATGCCCAAAATCGGCTCCCCTTGTGCAGCCGTCCCCTATCTTCTCATAACTATAACTAAACCCTAATGACGCCTATTAATACCTTGTCTAACTTGATTTCCTAATCTACCCCTAATAAGTATTAACTATTACTAAAATGACATAGCACTCAAAATGACGTGAACACATGCATTACATGACTCGACATGTATTTCATGACTCTATTAAAAACATTCCTTAACAATTCTCATGTTAGATACAAATACAGTGACGAGGAAACGGCCTTCACACCAACAGGTCAAGCTGTAAATTGAATCCATGAGAACTCACTGATGATTAAACTATGACTTAGTCTCTGGAGGTCCATCCACGAATCAATAGCATTAATCTTCTTCAAACTCAATCATGGAACTATTGTACATGTCATGAAGCACAAGATGAAAGGCTAGAAGTGAAGCACCTTACTGAAGCAATTGAAAGTGACAATCTATACAAAATAATAGCATTGCACATCATGGTGAAAGGATGAATGGAGGAATATATAGATGAACAGGTGATAGACATGAAATCCATGAACCTTTCCTGATCACAGAGTATTACGTTACATATAATGCAACGATGGAGATATTTTAGTAGGCACGTCGCTCAATGAAGTTATCACGTGCTAATGCATACTTCAGATTGTTCAGGGACTTGCAGAAGTTACTGGAAGGTACACAAGATTGCAAGAAAAATTAACCTCAATATAGTATTGCAAGAAAAAATAATCTCAAGTTACAAGGAATTATATTAGACTGAGTCACAAAGCATGTTACATAAACAATCTTCAGCACTTTGCTTCCTAAATATGAACAGCAACAAGCAAATGCACATGGTGAAGATATTTCTTCCATGTGAGGTTGTGTTGATAACTATTTACCATTCAGTATGCTAAGAAAAACTATTTACCATTCAGTGGAGCAGGGAGGACTTCAGGAAAATCAAAGCGGCTGAACTTTCCAGGTTTGTTTGGCATTGCAAAGATCATTGAGTGTTCTTTCCATTGTAATCTATCACTTATATCAAGTTCGCGAAACAAATTCTGTACATTAGGGTAAGCCCCAACTGGAGAAGTCACAACCGCATAATAAGTATAGATCAGTAAAATTTCAGGTGCAGTTGAAAAGACAGATAAATGATAAGAAAATGAATTTTTAATACAACTATCCAAAAATCCGCTAAATGACACAAGCAACATAAGGAATTCCAACATTTCAAACCTTTGTATTTATGATAGGACATGAAATGTGTTGAACATTGTTACGAGTAATACCAGAGATAGAAGATGTTAAATGTATTAAATGAATGTAATTTTCATTTTTTTGACGTATTTTTGTTCTTATATATATATATATATAATTAAATTATATATTTAACTACATATATAAGAAAGGACTCGAAGGCACCAAGGCCATTCAGGTCCTGTCCCCTTGCCATAGGGCCGCTGGTGCCAGGCTACAATGGCCAGCGCCAGCCCCAACAGCTACTAGCCGTTGGGCCAGCCCCCAACGTCTAGTCCACCTAGTCGTTGGGGTCTGGCACTCTGGCTACTACTTCACACCTCTCTTCTCCTCTCTCCTCTCTCCTCTCACTTCTCACTCTATAAATACACTCTCTTGTACATCAATAAAATTATGCCTTTTGTGGCTACATAATATCAATTTTTTATTTATTGTGCCTTTGTTGCATATGCTCTATAGCCTTTTCTAATACTTTTTATTAACCTTTTGAGGTGATATTCACCGATCATCCAATGATATATTGAAATATCGATTCATTACATGATATTAGAGTCAGGTTACGATCGTGAAAACATTGTTCATCACCTCAAGAAGCATGCCGATCGAATCTTTGGTTTTCTCTCATTGAAATATGGATGATAAAGGAGGATTTAACTTTCATTTAACATCCTCAAGCTAAAAGATATGACCCAATCTATAAAAAATTATCTATATTTCAAAAAATTATGGCGTTATGTAAGTGATTTGAAGGTAGAACTCTCTATTAATGTCACATTTGAGTAAAAAAAGGAATATAAAGGAGGTCATAGAACGATCATATGGGTACTCACGAACAATATAAATCACCATACTAGGGACACTTTGGTCGATTTCACTAATACTAAAGAAGCATGAGAATACTTAAAAAAAAATATGTTCAAAGTGATGTGAATCATAGAATGACATTAAGAGACAAATTCGTCTCACTTAGACAAGGAGATAAAGGGGTAAATGAACGTTTTGGTGAATATTCTAATATTTAAAATCAATTATATGGCTACAAAAACAAATGTACATAATGTCTTAATGAGAGACAATATGAGGATAATGAGGATTTTGTATATCAATTCCTAAGAAACCTCTGAGAAGAATTTGAAGTATTAAGATCATCTCTTATCCATCGAAAACCTTTTTCTATCAAAGAAGAGGTACTTACCAATCTCAAAACGACGGAAACAAAAATGAATAAAGTTAGACTTCCAAAAGACACCGCCTTAGCCGAATCAAAACCCGGAATAAATATAAAAGCTTCCCGCCCTCCTCATTTCAAGAGTGAAGAAGAAAAAAAGATATTATTTGCGACCATTGTATATGTACTGAGGCTGGGCACATAAAGCCAAATTATCCTAAATTGAAAAGGAAGGTAACATTAGTAGAAGAACAAGCTCCATCCTCTATTGTTACACTTAAGAAAAAGTAAAGAGATTTTAAGCTCAAAAGAAAGACGAAGCAATGATAGGTGCAGTTTGCTCTTCTTCAACTAATAAAGTTCAAGGTACGATCTCTTGGATTCTTTATTTAGGTGCTTTATTCCAAATGATTTGTAATGAAAATTTTTTAAAATCATGTGTTGGAAAACCTTTGTCATGTGTTTATGAATCTCAAATCTTGGATAAGAATTGTGTTAACTTTTTCATCCAAAGGATGTATTGTACAAGATCACCTCTCGAAGAAGGTAATTGGTCGTGGTCATAAGGAGGGCGAATTTTATATTATGGACTACCTACGTAGCATAGGATATGATAATGTCTTATCTAGTGATGCTCTCCTATGGCATAAATGCTTAACATTCAAAAGTTGTATCAATGTTCTCTTAGAATAAATACTATTAAAAAAATTTCTTGCAAATAATGTGTACTTGATAAAATGCAACGTCTACCATTTTCAAACAAAACGCACATCACTACAAAACCCTTTGAAATTGTACATTCAGATGTATGGGGATCGGCACCTACTTTTTATCTAAAGGAGATATTTTCATAGATGATTTCACTAGATATACATGGGTATATCTTCAAAAGTCAAATATAACATTTTTCAATATTTTGTTATATAAAAAATCAATTTGATTCCAAAATCAAGATTTTTAGATCGAACTTAGGAGGAGAGCCTATGTCCAAAGAGTTTAAAACCATCTTTATAAATTCGAAATTGTGCTTCAAACCTCTTGCACTAAAACTCCTCAAAAAATGACATTTTAGAACATAAACATCGGCATATTTTGGAAACTACAAGAACCTTGCTATTATCTAGTGGTGTTCCTAAGAATTTTTGGGTTGAAACTATTATCAATATTGTTTACTTAATTAATTGAATGTCATATTCAGTTTTACAAAACTTGCCTCATGTAGAAAAGCTTTTTAAAACCTCTCCCAACTATTCTAGACTACATATTTTTGGATATAAATATTTTGTTTATACTCACAAAGATGATAAACTATCTTCTCGTACCATATAATGTTATGTTATCAATAGCGCGCTATAGCATTTTAGCAGGTGTCAGATCGCTATAGCACCCATTAAATAGCGAGCGTCCTGTTTGGGTGCAAATAACGCTGCTAACAACGATATAGGGGACCGCTATAGCGGTCCGCTATATCAATGTTAGCGCACAATAGAGTTTGGATCGGGTCGATCCAATATCTGTTGGATCGATCCAATCCAAAAAACATAAAACCCTATCATATCAAGATGTTGTTCTCCCACATCCGACGCCTCTCTCCTGCCTCTCGCTCGTCTCGCCGCTGCTCTCTCCACTTCAGTCGCAGTCATCAACGGCCGTTGTTTCGAAGAGAGTCTTCCTCATCATCCTTCGGTGGGGTCACTGATGTGAGTCTCTCTCTTTCTCTGGTCTCATGCTTTTCTTGTGTTTGTGTTCGTGTACTACGATCCACATTGCTTTATTTGTTGTTAAGGTTTGGTAATCGGTTCGCAAGTTGAAGCAGTTTTCTTTAATATGCTTGTGTAAGTTCGAGAACAGTTTCAACCGTACATGGTGTTTGTGCAAGTTCGCAGCATGTTTTCATTTAATTTCCTTTGGTGAGCAGCAAGAGTTACTAGCATATTTATTGCTTACAAAATTTTGATACCTTTGTAGAGTTCGACATGTTTTTGAATTTAGTGGGTGATATGGTGCCACACCTGTGTCGAATGCTGGAACGCAGTACTTGTACAACTCATGCGCGCGTGTGCAGACACACATAGGTGGGGCAATTTTACTATTGGAGATTAAGTTTTTTGGTTTTACGAGATATTGGAGATTAAGGTTTGGTAATCGTGTTTCTAGGGTCACTGATTCAATGCAGTTTTCTTTCATATGCTTCATGGAGAGGTAAGAACTGGATATGGTTGGGTTGTTAGATAGAATCACAGAAGGCCTATCTCGTTATCTTATAGCTCATGAACTTACGGATTTCACGTCTAGATTTTGCTCTTTGTATCTTGTGATGTAGAAAGTCCAATAATATATTCACTTCACCCTAGCGTTACTTATTTAATGTTCTATTTCTTGTATAAGGTTCGAAAACTCAAGCTGAGTAGTTATTCTTATTTTTTGTAGTGGGTATGGAATCATCAACAAGTGCAACTGCTTGTTCTCCAAGTGGCAGTGGCAGTTATGGCACCGGCACTAGTAATACAATTGGTAATCGGTTTTCTAGTCCAGCATACAACTACAGACCCCTAGCTTCTAAGGATCATGGATGAAATTGGGGTTTGACAAAATCTACGACAGATACTATATCAGTGTTTTGTACATTATGTGGTCATGTTTCTACCAGCGGAATAACAAGATACAAGGACCATTTAATGGGAAGAAGCGGAAATGTGGCAGCTTACAAGAATGCAACTGAAGAAATAAAGAAAACAATTTATGATTATGTGCACAATACATCTAAGAAAAAGGCCGAAAAGATTTCATTTCTATATCGAGGAGAAGTTTCTAGTATGGAAGGTAACATAGTGACAAGCACCCAATGTTCATCATCTTCATCATCATTTGGCTCACGACCACCGCTTTCGAAGGGACCCATGGATTCATTTGTGCATTTATCGCCAGACTCACTATGACAAGCTACATTAGAAAATCGATACAAGAAAGAAGAAAGAGAACGAGTATGCATATCCATTAGCAGGTGGATGTATCAAAATGGAACCCCTTTTAATGTTGTGAGATCCCCTAGCTTTCAAGCGATCTAATGATATAGGACAGTTTGGACCTGGAATGAAGGCTCCATTATACCATGAAGTAAGGGAAACATTCTTGGAGAAGGAAGTGGAAAGAGTAAGAGAGCTTACAAATGGATTTAGAAAGCATTGGGGTACTTATATATGTTCTATTATATCATATGGATGGACAAATAGAAAACAGAAAAAACTAATAAAATTTTTAGTGCATTGTCTTTAAGGTATAGTTTTTCTTAAGTCCATTGATTCATCCCATGAAGTAAAGGATGCAAATAAATTATATACATTGTTAAAAGAAGTAATCTTAGAGGTTGGAGAGAAAGAATGTTATGTAGGTGGTTACATATACAACAACAACAACAACTAAGGCTTTTCCCACTCTAGGTAGAAGTCAAGGCTACATGGAATCTAAACAACGCCATTGCGCTTCTATCATAAATCAAGTTTTCGTAAACGTCATTCGACCCAAATCTTTTTTAACTGCTCAAGCCATTTCACCTATAATCTTTCTATGGTCTTCCTCACGTCCTCGCTATCAGCCTATTCTCCACCCGACCAACTCTTTCTGCAGACATCTGTGCAGAGACATCTAAAGGTCTTCTCCTCACATGTCCAAACTACCTAAGCGCGAGATACCTCCCATCTTTTTCACAATAAAAGCGCGCTACCCCTACTTTCTCTCTGGGAGCGCATTCATTCTTAATCCTACTCTGTATGGCGTCACACATTCAAATAGCAACATCTTCATCTCCCGCCGACACCTGATCTTATGCTCTCGTTGGCTTTTTACCGCCCAACATTCAAGATCGTACAATATCGCGAGCCTTATAGCTGTGTGGTAAAATTTACTCCTTAAACTCGGTAGAAGCACTTTTCTCTATCACAAATAACTCTCTCAAGCACTCCTTCATTTCATCCATCAAGCTTGCATCCTATGGTTTACATCTCCCTCTATCTTCGTCATCATTTTGTACGATAGTATCTACGATATTCCTAAACTCACAAGTGCGACCATGGGGATAGAGGATCTCTAATTTTCACCGCTAAGCTTAGCATTAACACACCTTACCGAACTTACATTCCATATACTCCGGCCTTATTCTCGCTAGATTTCTAAACCATGTTCTTCCAATGCTCGTCTCCATAAATCCTCTAGCTTCCCATTTGTTTCTTCACAACTTCTCTCTAACCAAGACTATATCATCCGCAAAAAGCATGTATTAGACACCGGCCTTTGATATACATAAGTAAGTACATCCAAGACCAAGTGAAAAAGATATGCGACTCAAAAGTCGACCCTTAGTTAGCAAATCTTATAATTATGTGAAAAATTTTCTCGCGATCCCACCCTATGCTCCTCACACCTGGGCCAACCCCCATCATACATATCTTCGAATGTGCCGAATATAGGCGTATACAAACTCTTTTTTTTTTCTCCAAAGCCTTCCACAATGCCTCTCTCGATACCCTATCATAGGCTTTTTCTAGATCAATGAAAACCATGGGTGCGTTTTTTGCTTTCTTCTCCGATACATTCCATTAATCTTCGTAAAGATAGATTGCTTCCATAGTTGACTTCCCAAGCATAAAAACCAAATTGATTATCCGAAATATCGAGTCTCGTTATTAATCTCCGTTTCAATTACTTTTTTTTCTCATAACTTCACGGTATGACTCCATGAAAGCTTAATCCCTCTATACTCTGTACGCTTTTTAGAAGTATCTCCTTATTCTAATAAATAAAGGATTATAAGTGTAGCTTCTCCTCCATTCATTTAACATTTTCTTAGACCTCATTATCTCGTTGAACAAGTTTTAAGTGAGCCAGCTTATACCTTTTCTCCTAGGCACTTCCATACCTCAATAGGTATATTATCCTCGTCCGACTTCTTTTCCATTATCCATCCTCTTCACGCTTTCTTTATCTCAAACTCCCAAATTGTACGATAAAAGTTTTATTTTCGTCCTCCTCTCTAACGTTTAGAATGTCCGAGTCCCCTAACGTTCTCATGTTCTCATTAAATAACTTGCGGAAAAATAACCCTTCCATCAATCATTGATGCCTTTGTTCCAGAACCAAGACTTTACCCTCTTCATCCTTAATGCATTTTACTTGATCCAGTTCCCTCTCTTGTCTTCCCTTTCCCCTACTTTTAAAGCAAAGCTCCTCGTAGATATTCCTTTCTCCGTCTTTTTGGTGCCCAATGATTGATATAACCCGTCAATGCGTTTTAGCTTTTGCTTCGGGCTTCACCGCCTTCTCCTTAATATCTTTTTACCTCGCTCTTTATATTTTTCCCAATTTTCATCATTTTTACACACGTGCGTAAGCTTTATAACATTTCATTTAACCTAACCTTATCTTGTACACTTGCGTCCTGCACCACCAAGATTCTTTATCCTTGGGTCTAAAGCCTCTTGATTCACCAAGTTGTCTCTTTGCTACCTTCCTAATCCTTTAGTCATCTCTGCCTCTGCCATATCATTAGCACTCCTTTTGTACCTCCCAAATCTCTTCCTCCATAATCCTCCTCTGAAAGAGCATTTGTTTTCCTCCCTTTAGTTGCCATGATTTGATCCTTAGCTCTTCTGTTCTACAATTTACTCATCTTAACCCGTACATCCATAACCAAAACTCTATGTCGTAAGTAGTCAAGTTTTCTTCATGACGACTTTTACAATTCATGCAACACGCTCTATCTTTTTTTCTACAAATAAAGTAATCAATTTGTGTTTGTGATAAGCCACTCTTATAAGTAATTAAATGTTCATCTCATTTTTTGAAGATTGTATTGACTATAAAGAGATTAAATGCCATAGCAAAATTTAAAATCTCCCTACCTTCCTCATTTATATCCCCAAAACCAAAGTTTCCATGAATCCCTTGATATCCTAATACCTCTTTACCGACATGTCCATTTAAATCTCCTCCTAAACAAATCATCTCCCTTTGTGGAATCTTTTGAAACACCTTATCTAACTCTTCCCAAAAAACTGTCTTTATACTATCTTCTAGTCCTACTTAGGGTGCGTAAGCACAAACTATATTCAAAACCTCTGCTCCTAACACTAATTTCAATGTCATGATTCGGTCACCATATCGTTGTATGTCTACTACACTCCTTTAAATCTTTATTTATGATAATACCAACTCCGTTTTGAGCCTTTTCTTTACCTGAGTACCATAAATTAAAACCTGTATCCTCTATCTCCTTTGCTTTTTCTCCAACCCATTTTGTCTCTTGTAGACATAGAATATGAATCTTTCTCCGAATCATAGTATCTACCACCTTCATTAGCTTACCGGATAATGTTCCGATATTCCAAGAACCAATATGAATCTTATTATCTAGGACTAGCTTCCTTACCCCCCATATCCGTCCATAATCAAAATGCAGAGACCCTCTCTGAAAATTTTTCACTACATTCGAGCGGCAATGTAGCGGGACTAACTTCTTTACCTACACCCGTCCATGATGTGGGAACCATCTCTGCAATTGATTCACTACATTCGGCAGAAAATGTAGTGGCCCTTTCTTACTTCTTACTGCATTTATGTAGAATGTTGATGGCTGAATTTAATCATTTGTTTTGGACACCATGTGCTGCACACTGTATAGATTTGATGCTTGAAGATATTGGAAAGACAAAAAGACAAAAAGGCATCTTCGGCAAGACAAAGAAGCTAGTGACATTTATGTATGCTCATGATCAGATATTGCATATGATGAGACATTTTACAGGAGGAAAAGACATTTATAGACCGGTTGTGACCCGTTTTGCTATTAGATTCTTAATTCTTGAAAGCTTGTGGCAGTCAAAAGAAGCTCTAAGATCGATGGTTATTTCTGAATAATGGGAGAAATGCCCTTTATGAGATAGTATTAAAGGAAAACAATCTAAGGTAATAATTTTACAACTTAGATTTTGGAAGGGCATTAGTTTTTCACTTAGAGCAATAGGTCCTTTGGTAGATGTCGACAGTGATGAGAAACCAGCCATGAGCTACATCTATGAAAATATGGATCGTGTAAAAGAACAAATAAAGGTGCATAAATATTTCAATTTTATGTGTTATTTGTTAATCTTTACTTATTAATCTTATAAATTAATAACATTTAACTTCTTATTTTATAGGTTAATATGAAAAACAAAGAAGAGCAGTATGCTTTTATTTGGGAGATCATAAACAAAAGATGGGACAGGCAAATACATAAGCCATTACATGCTGCTACATTGTATCTGAATCTAGGGTTGTATTATGATTATAATAGGATAGAATGTTGAGATTAAAGGTGGTTTGTTGCAAGTTATATAAGGAATAACAACAACAAATCAGTCATCAACTTATAAGTTATCAAAGTGAAGCAAGTTGTTTTGGACTAGAATTAGCTATAAGTTCGAGGAAAACATGTGCACCAGGTAATTAATTCAAGCAACTTTGCTTTCTTAATTATTTCATTATTAAGATATGATTTAAGGTTTTTGAATATGATTAACTTATTGTTTACACATATTTTTAACTTTTTGTAATAACTAAATGGTGGATGACCTTTGATTATGGATGCCCTGAATTGCAAAGTTTTGCTATACGGGTTTTGAGCCTTACTTGTAGTGCTACCCCATGTGAGCGCAACTGAAGTACATTTGAAATGGTAAGAAATTAAGAATTATACTTTTTATTTATACTATAAGTAAATGGAAGTTTTTTTATTGAGTTAACAACTTACCTAAATTCTTTCTCTTATCTTAAATTCATACGAAGAAAAGGAATAGACTATTGCATCAAAAGTTTAACGATTTAGCTTTTGTGCAATATAACGAAAAGCTCACAAGAAGGTACGAAGAGAGGAAATCTAATTGAGCAAATTTTGACCCCATCATGTTGGCATCGGTTGAAGATCACGATGAATATCCTACTGATGATGAGTTTCGTTGGTGACGATGATTCCCTTACTTGGCGAAATATCGATATGGCATTCGAAGCATCAAGAGCGGGTGCTACTACTGTTTATACAAGGTTGAGAATACAAAAACGATAGAGAAGGCAAAGCAAAGGGAAGGATAATATGCCTATGAAAGATGAAGAATAATTTAATTTTGAAGAAACAGATTAAGATAAAGAGGAAATAGAAAAATATGGATCTTTGTCTGAAAATGAGTGAACATGACCTAAACAATTAAGTGTGATACTGATTGTAAATTTGTAATTGAATTTGATGGATGTTATGTACTTATGAATTAGCTTATTGGCATTTGTGTATGTTTTTGTTCCTATTGAACATGTATGGGAATCTCATGTTGTTTGATTTTGATGGCACATTTGTTATCTTTTGTTATAGGTGGTCAATGAGCGACATTACGGGCAAAGAAAGCATATAGCAAGTTAGCAACCCTCTAAGTATCATCCTTATTGACATATAAGGGTGATCAACTAAGAGGGTTGCTATGGATGCTGCTGCTTGTAATGCCGCTTATTGGCATAGAACAGTACATTCTATAATCCATATGCTATCCAGTAAATTCAGGAACCTATGGGTTTGATATGTCTGTCCAGGTGTTATCTATTGCCTTAATCACTCATTATTTGAACTGAAATAGTTTTCTTGTGCTTTGAACTAGAATTTGCCATAAGTTCTCTTTCTCGGGTGACTCTTTCTTTCTAACAAAGATATTACTCGAGCAGATAATAACCAGGTATGCTCCCTTCTCCTCAATTCGTTTTTCGTTCATGGTTGTCCTATTACTCAAATTTTTAATGCATATGGCATGTAATTTTATAGTTTAACATTCGTTGCATTCTTCAACTTGTGCAAGTCTCATGTGTTCTTGAGATTGTTGGTAGGTGCTAGTGCTACCGTGCTTGATTAGTTGTTGCAGCTGATGTGTTATTATCTATTCATGGCAATAATCTACTTAAACTCCGCCCATGTAAGGGATCATCCTTGCATTAACGGTCCCAAGCCCGGATAAAGGAGGAGGGTTGTGTTAGGCTTCCGACAGCCAGCGTAAAACTTCGTCGGATTTTACATGGATTACAAAAATTATGAGCATTCCTTTGGGGCGTCCCCGCCTAGCGACGTGCTGCAGAGCCCGAATGTAGTAAGAAGTAAGCAAGGGCCACTACATTTTCGCCCGAATGTAGTGAATCAATTGCAGAGAGGGTTCCCACATCATGGACGGGTGTGGGTAAAGAAGTTAGTCCCGCTACATTGCCGCCCGAATGTAGTCAAAAATTTTCAGAGAGGGTCTCTGCATTTTGATTATGGACGGATGCTGGGAGTAAGGAAGCTAGTCCTAGATAATAAGATTCATATTGGTTCTTGGAATATCGGAACATTATCGGGTAAGCTAATGGAGGTGGTAGATACTATGATTCGGAGAAAGATTCATATTCTATGTTTACAAGAGACAAAATGGGTTGGAGAAAAAGCAATTATGGTACTCAGGTAAAGAAAGGCTCGAAACGGAGTTGGTATTATCATAAATAAAGATTTAAAGGAGAGTGTAGTAGACATACAACGATATGGTGACCGAATCATGACGTTGAAATTAGTGTTAGGAGCAGAGGTTTTGAATATAGTTTGTGCTTACGCACCCCAAGTAAGACTAGAAGATAGTATAAAGACAGTTTTTTGGGAAGAGTTAGATAAGGTGTTTCAAAAGATTCCACAAAGGGAGATGATTTGTTTAGGAGGAGATTTAAATGGACATGTCGGTAAAGAGGCATTAGGATATCAAGGGATTCATGGAAACTTTGGTTTTGGGGATATAAACGAGGAAGGTAGGGAGATTTTAAATTTTGCTATGTCATTTGATCTCTTTGTAGTCAATACAATCTTCAAAAAATGAGATGAACATTTAATTACTTATAAGAGTGGCTTATCACAAACACAAATTGATTACTTTATTTGTCGAAAAAAAGATAGAGCGTGTTGTAAAGATTGTAAGGTAATTCCAGGAGAAAGCTTAACCACCCAACATCGACTTTTAGTTATGGATTTACAAATAAAAAAGTGGACAAAGAAGAAAAGAGTGCATCGAGCTATTCGGACTAAATGGTGGAACCTCAAAAGCGAGAAAGAAGATATATTTAAACAAAAAGTCCTTCAAGGAGATGTTTGGAATTATGTTGGCACACCCTGTAATATGTGGAACAATATGGCTATACATATTAGGAAAGTGGCGAAAGATGTGTTAGGGGTATCTAAGGGAGGTGTACCGGCACAAAAAGAAGCTTGGTGGTGGAGTGAAGTAGTACAAAATAAAATCAAGGCAAAGAGGGCATGTTACAAATTAAATTATGCTAAGAAAACTAGTGAAACTTTAGAAGCTTATAAGAAAGCAAAGAAGGAAGCGAAAAAGGCCGTTAGTGAAGCAAAAGCTAAGATTTGGGATGACTTATATAAAAAACTCAACTCAAAAGAGGGTGAAAGAGATATTTTTAGGATAGCTAGGGCTAGAGATAAGAAAACTAAAGATCTTAATTATGTTAGATGCATAAAAGACGAGGATGAAAAAATTCTAGTGGCAAATGATGATATAAGAAATAGATGGAAAAACTATTTTTATAATCTTTTTAATGAAAATAAAGATGTTAGTATTAGTTTAGGAGATTTAGCCAAATCAGAAAAGTATATAAACCACAATTTCTACCGACGTATTCAAAAGAATGAAGTCAAAGAGGCTCTTAAACATATGAAGAGTGGTAAATCGGTAGGACCAGATAATATTCCTATAGAAGTTTGGAAAATACTAGGAGAAATAGGAATCACTACAAGGCTATTTAATGAAATATGGAAAAATCAAAAGATGCCCGAGGAATGGAGAACAAGTACACTTATACCCATATATAAGAACAAGGGAGACATTCAAAATTGTGCGAATTATCGAGGTATCAAGTTAATGAGTCATACTATGAAATTATGGGAAAGAATTATCGAACGTAGGTTAAGACAAGTATCAAGTACAACACAGAACCAATTTGGATTTATGCCAGGCAGATCTACTATTGAAGCGATTCACCTTTTGAGACGTCTTATGAAACATTTTAGAGCAAAAAAGAAAGACCTTCACATGATATTTATTGATCTAGAAAAAGCTTATGATAGGGTATCGAGGGAGGTTCTTTGGAGAACTTTGGAAAAAAGAGGTATCTCATTAACATATATTAACCTTATAAGAGACATGTATGATGGTGCAAAAACATGTGTGAGGACTCACGAAGGAACGACAGACTTCTTTGTAGTTAATATTGGGTTACATCAAGGATCAACTTTAAGTCCATACTTATTTATAATGGTGATGGATGAGTAAACAAAACATAATCAAGATGAAGTACCTTGGTGTATGTCATTTGCAGATGACATTGTATTAGTGGAGGAGTCTAAGGAAAAAGTTAATAGAAAATTAGAACTATGGAGAGAAACATTAGAAAGCAAAGGCCTCCGACTTAGTAGAACAAAGACAGAATATATGGAATGTAAGTTTGATCATTTGGTTACTTCAGAGGACATAGAAATTAAAATTGGCACACATTGCATTCTCCAAAAGGAAAGTTTTAAATACCTAGGGTCAATTTTTCAAAGTGATGGAAGAATTTATGGAGATGTTACACATAGAATTAATGCTGGTTGGTTAAAATGGAGAGGAGCATTAGGTATTCTTTGTGATAAGAAGATACCATTAAAATTAAAAGGTAAATATTATAGAGCAGCAATTAGGCCTGCCATGTTTTATGGTTCTGAGTGTTGGGCAGTTAATCATCAACATGTACAAAAGATGTCTGTGACAGAAATGAAGATGTTGAGATGGATGAGTGGTCATACAAGAAAAGACCATATACATAATGAGGTTATTAGAAACAAATTAGGAGTGGCACCAATAGAGGATAAAATGAGAGAACATCGTTTAAGATGGTTTGGACATATAGAACGAAATCAGAAGAAGAACCTGTAAGAAGGGTAGAAAAACTAAATTTGGAAAGTATTAAAAGAGGTAGAGGACGACCACAAAAGTGTTGGAAAGAAACAATAAAGAATGATCTAGCTTATTGGGAGTTAACTGCTAACATGGCACACGATAGGGATCTGTGGAAACAAAGAATCCATGTAGCCGACCCCGTCTAGTATGGGAAAAGGCTTAGTTGTTGTTGTTGTTGTTGTTGGCAATAATCTACTTAAGATCTTGATATTTTTTAGAAATTAGAGAACCCATTATATATATATATATATATATATAATTTTTTAATCATAACTAAAAGTATACCGCTAAATCCGTTATATCCCTGCTACCGCTGTATCAGGGTCAACCGCTAACAACCCGCTAACCGCTATCGATAACATAGATATAATGTATACTTTTAGGGTATAGGATAAATAAGAAAGGATATAGATATCATTATAAAAATGATAAGCTCTATATATTGAGAGATGTCAAATTCTTCAAAAATGAATATGTATTTAAGGGCACGAATGATGGTAGTTCTATTGATGATTCCTCATGTTCCTTTCTGAATGATATTCTGGGAGAAGATGTGATACATATAAAAAATGAGCTTGATGAATATATGATTTCAAGACATATTGTTATTCCCTTTGATCAATATTATACTACGAGAACTCCGAATGTTACTCTATTTATACCTCGAAGGTCCAACCGTGATTATAGACCTCCTGAATGATTCGTTTGTGTGGGTTTATAAAATCAAGACTCTTTCTAATGGTTCTATTGAGCGGTACAAAGCTCGTCTAGTGGCAAAAGGTTCACTCGGGAGTATGGTATTGATTATGAAGAAACTTTTGCCCACTGTTGCACGCATCACTCTGTTCGAACTCTTCTTGCCATTGCAGCCACTCGACAATGGCCACTTACACAAATGGATGTTAAAAATGCCTTCCTTAATGGTGAGTTAGAAGAAGAGGTTTATATGCGTCCTCCTGGGATACACTTGTCCGGCCAACAAGGTTTGCGTCTTCGTAAGGCTCTTTATGGTCTCAAACAAGCACCTCGGGCCTGGTTTGCTAAAGTTTCACAAAGTACTATCAATCTAGTTGGGTTCTCTTTGCTCATCTCCAGTGCTCATGATTTTTACTCGAAAAATAGAAAATAGAGTCTTGTTGTGTTGCTTCTTTATGTCGATAATATGATTATTACTAGCAATGATTCTATTGCATTCTTGAGCTTAAGCAGTTCTTATGTCAACATTTTGAGATGAAAGATCTTGGACCTTTAAGTTACTTTGGGCTTGAAGTTCTTCTTCTCCGATGACTTATTTCTCTCAAGCTAAGTATGTCTCGATCTTGTCTCTCGAGCAGTCTCTCACCGATTGCAAAAGTCGAACACACTCCTCTAGAACCCAACATCGATTTACACCTCTGGATGGTACTTATACTTGATGATCCTACTCTCTATCGGTCAACTAGTAGGCACTAGATTGATTTATCTTTATACTCCAACCGACACATTTCATATGTTCATCTAGTCCGGTTAGCCCTCGCACTACCCATTATGTTGTTGTTCTCACATATTATTCGGTAATATAAAAGGTACCTTGTTTTATGGTCTTCATTATTCCAACTCATCTCCTTGGACTCTTCGAGCTTACTCGATGTCGATTGGGGTTGATCCCAAGTGACCGTCGCTCCACCACCTGGCTTTTGCATTTTTCTTGGAGATTCTCTTATTTCTTGGCGGAGTAAGAAACAAACTCCTGACATACCGCCCAAAGATCGAAGGTACTGCACACGTGCCCTTGCCGATACTACTTCTAAAATATCTTGTGGCTCATATTGGCTTCTTGCCGATTTAGATACCTCAAATTTTCCTCCACTCGATCTTCATTGTGACAACCGTAGTGCCATCCAAATTGCACACAATGATGTTTTTCATGAGCGCACCAAACATATCGAGATTTTAATTTTTGGTCAGCAAACTTTCGATAATTGTACCATCAATTTGAGGGGAGGTTAAATGTATTAAATGAATGTAATTTTCATTTTTTTGATGTATTTTGAATATGAACAACACTACACAAAGGTACTTCATCTTGAATATGTTTTGTTAACTCATCAATCACCATTATAAATAAGTATGGACTTAAAGTTGATCCTTTATGTAACCAAATATTAACTTCAAAGAAGTCTGTCATTCCTTCACGAGTCCTCACACATGTTTTTGCACCATCGTACATGTCTCTTATAAGGTTAATGTATGTCAATGGAACACCTTTTTTTCTAAGGTTCTCCAAAGAACCTCCGTCAGTACCCTATCGTAAGCTTTTCCTAGATCAATAAATATCATGTGAAGGTCTTTCTTTTTTGCTCTAAAATGTTCCATAAGACGTCTCAAAAGGTGAATCTCTTCAACAGTAGATCTGTCTTGCATGAATCCAAATTGGTTCTCTGTTGTACTTGATACTTGTCTTAACCTACATTCGATAATTCTTTCCCACAATTTCATAGTATGGCTCGTTAACTTGATACCTCGATAATTCGCACAATTCTTAATGTCTCCCTTGTTCTTATATATGGGTATAAGTACTCGCTCTCCATTCCTCGGGCATCTTTCGGTTTCTCCATATTTCATTAAATAGTCTTGTGAGCCAAGTGATTCCTATTTCTCCTAGTATTTTCTAAACTTCTATAAGAATATTGTTTGGTCCTACCAATTTACCACCCTTCATATGTTTAAAAGCCTCTTTGACTTCATTCTTTTGAATAGATCGGTAGAAATTGTGGTTTATAAAATTCAACCTAAGAATCATATATGAAAAAACGTAATGTGAATCAAACTCATTTTTAATAAGATTATGAAAGCAATAAAGTTTTTAAAAATATTCGACTTGATTGTTAATAGATATACCCATGTATATCTAGTGAAATCATCAATAAAAATTACATAATGTGAGACACCTCTCTTTGACATGATAGGTGCAAGACTCCAAACATCATAGTGCACTATTTCAAAAGGTTTGCTTCTAATATATGTCCTATTAGGAAAAGGTAGATATTCATTTTTCCAAGGATGCCATCTTTGAAAAAAAATCCACATTTTCTATTCTAATAGAAGAATGTTCATACAACTTTTGGGAATTTAAGTGTCTAAGTCTTTTGTACTATAAGAGTAAACCGTTTGACAAAACATTCTAATGTCCAAAATTTAAGGCTTTCTTCCACATCTAATCACCTTCTTTAAGAAGCGATCCTTTATGATGCAACCCTTAGATAAGAAGGTAAAAATACACCCATTATCCAAAATTTGTGACAATGTGTAAATTCAAAATTAGTTTCGAAGCCAAACTAACTTTTGAAACTGAAAAAATACTTTATTTTGAAGACAACCCACTTTGTCAACTTTTAATTTTGTTGTATTAGAGATAAAAACACATGAATCAAAAGGTTTTCTTATACATGTAGTTAAACGTTTTTCATCATACGTCATATGAAAGGAAACTCCAAAACCAAGAAACCATGGATTCATGTTTTGTGAGAGGTGGTAACAAAACATATCTTTTCCTTTAATTGAACTTCAAGTTGCTTCAACTTGTCTTATAGTATACGAATAATGGAGGTTTGATCAACCTCTCCATCAACAATGGCAACCTTCTTCACACCTTGGATTGATATGTCCCACCACTTTATAATATTAACAAATTCTTCCTTTTTTGTATCACTAAATGTGTGCGGCCAATATAAAGCCTTTTTGAAGCCTAACTTCATTGAACCTTGTTTCCGCCATTAAAAGGTTGGCAAGCATTTCTTCTTTAGTAGGAATGGCTTTCGGTGCATAAGAGAGGACCACACTTCTTTAAGTTCTTTTCTTAAGCTTCTCAAGAGCTTATAGATAAATTCTTCATTTTGTTCATATAGGCAATGCATTTCTATTCATAACCACAAAGTTGATTCCAAGTGTTTGGGAATTCACTAAAATATTTATTTATCCCTTTATCACCTTGTCTAAGGGATGATATTTTGTCACGGATAGCCATCCTATGTACCATGTCACTTTGAACATGGGCCCTATTTAAGTATTTCCATGCATATTTAACATTTGTGAAATCCGATAAATTGTCACGTATATGGTCATTCACGTTGTTCATAATAACCTATAGAATGGTTTTATATCCTCATTCATATTCTTCTTTTTGTTCTAGAGTTGCATTTATTGAAGGTTCCACTTTTGTTCAACTTACATAGCCCTATAATCTCTTGAAATATAGCCAGTTTTCCATTGATTGGGCCCATGTTTTATACTAGAGAACCGGGTATCTTTGCTTCTTGAAGATGGTTTCTATCACTTGGTATATATCCCAAGACAGCCCTAAACACGATCAATGCGATCATACCATGTAAGAAAATAACACCTCAAGTGCCTCAACGATAACTGCTGCAATCCACTAATAGCATCTACAAGTAATCAACCACCAATGTGACTATCAAGCACTTCAAATAAGGCACAACTGAGTAACAATGTTTAACTGAATATAAGTTCTGAATAATTCACATCAACAAGTCTTAAGAAACGGCTAGAACTCTAGCCATTGCGACCCCCTTGCTGCTGTGCCATCTCAAACAGAAAAATAAAATAAAAAAGGAAAAAAATAAAGAAAATAAAAAAGGTGTGCACAAACTAAATTTAGAAAGTATTAAAAGGGGTAGAGGACGACCACAAAAGTGTTGGAAAAAGCTTATGATAGGTTACCGAGGGAGGTTCTTTGGAGAATTTTGGAAAAAAGAGGTATCCCATTAACATATATTAACCTTATAAGAGACATGTATGATGGTGCAAAACATGTGTGAGGACTCATGAAGGAACGACAGACTTCTTTGAAGTTAATATTGGGTTACATCAAGGATCAACTTTAAGTCCATACTTATTTATAATGGTGATGGATGAGTTAACAAAACATATTCAAGATGAAGTACCTTGTTGTATGTTATTTGCAGATGACATTGTATTAGTGGAGGAGTCTAAGGAAAAAGTTAATAGAAAATTGGAACTATGGAGAGAAACATTAGCAAGCAAAGGCCTCCGACTTAGTAGAACAAAGGCACAATATATGGAATGTAAGTTTGATCATTTGGTTACTTCAGATGACATGGAAATTAAAATTGACACACATTGCATTCCCCAAATGGAAAGTTTTAAATACCTAGGGTCATCAACATGTACAAAAGATGTCTGTGACAGAAATAAAGATGTTGAGATGGATGAGTGGTCATACAAGAAAAGACCGTATACATAATGAGGTTATTAGAAACAACTTAGGAGTGGAACCAATAGAGGATAAAATGAGAGAACATCGTTTAAGATGGTTTGGACATATAGAAAGAAGATCAAAAGAAGAACCTGTAAGAAGGTTAGAAAAACTAAATTTGGAAAGTATTAAAAGAGGTAGAGGACGACCATAAAAGTGTTGGAAAGAAACAATAAAGAATGATCTAGCTTATAGGGAGTTAACTGCTAACATGACACACGATAGGGATCTGTGGAAACAAACCATGTAGCCGACCCCGTCTAGTATGGGAAAAGGCTTAGTTGTTGTTGTTGTTGTTAACTGCTAACATGGCACACGATAGGGATCTGTGAAAACAAAGAATCCATGTAGCCGACCCCGTATAGTATGGGAAAAGGCTTAGTTGTTGTTGTTGTTGATATCCTCAAGTGGCATACCTAATTCACTCTTTGTTGGAGTGGCGACTCAAATAAAACGATCTTGAACTTATTACTGATTTTTCCTCAAGAAAACTGCATATATAGCAATAACACAATATTTCCCTCACTCAGGATTTCTGTAGGATCAGATTCGTGACATTTATATGGATCCACTAAATTGCTTGGAACTGAACGAGTAGCAACTGAGGCCTTAATATTCATGTAGATGAGTACTCATACCTGTAGCACTAAGTAGAACCAACAGACCTTGAATTAACGTCTCCATTCTTTTCTAGCTTCAAATAAGCAAAAAGACCAAAATTGTCCCCACCCTTGACCATTCATTCAGATGGCAGGCCAGAGAGAGAGAGACCATTTATCGAAGCCTCTTTCTTTCTGAACTAACTCACTCTGATCCCATTCCCTCATACCAATGGTGTTACGGACTCCCATACCGTACTCATGAAACCTATAAACCACAGGTACACTATGTAGCTCACATTCTACCAAGGTGTTTGTTCATTAGCGAACTTCTTTTTGCGGGTTTCCCTGTGGCTTGCAAAAAATGAGCAATAGCAAATATTTCCAGAAAGAATCACCAAGACGCCAATTCAGAAAAACGGAGATTTTTCTGGTTTTTCTTTGTAAGCAATGTACATTCATATTCATCAATGATGCATGGATCCAAGGAGATAGAGATACTTACAGAATATATGTAGTCCAGTCTCATACCAATCACCATCACTATCTTTCCATGCAGCCACCTTCACAAGTAACATGACCAATGAAGTAAATGATGGCACGGAAGATGACTCAGTAATATAAATATCAAAGATCATAACAAGGAAATGGGGAAAATCAGCTAGTTCCTGTGGGTAAAAAAGAAGTTTTAGAAAGCAAGAAGAACTTCAAGACATCTTATGTCAACTTATTATGTGCCTCCGTTTGAACAACACATTATGACAGCTGATTAAGCTAAGCAATGCAGAGTTCGAGCACTGAAAACCATGTGGGCCTCATGTAGCTCCACATGTAGATCTCGGATCAATTCTTGATCCAATTCAATCCGCTATGATCCTCCAGGATTTAATCCATATATACCCGCAGAATATATATATATATATATATATATATATATACATATATATACATATATACATATATATACATATACATATGCATATAATGACACACAATACACACGAGCTTCCCTACCAAATCTTTACCACTAGTGCCAAGATCATATGCTCCCTTCTTAGGCCCCAACATTTCGAACAGAGGTTCCAAAACTGATCTGAAGAGTTTCTTAATCAGATAAATCAGAGTATCTTCAACCTCAGCTTCGAGGTAAAACACAGTTTGTCAGTTTCTTGTATTATGAATTAAACAAACTGTCAAGCAAAACACGATCCTGCTTTCAGTTAATAATTCCATGCGGCTCTTATTTTTCCCTACATTTGCATGAGAGCAAAAGAAGCGGCCACAAATGCTAAAGGAACTCCATGGAGCTTTTACTTCAAACAAAGAAAGCAGGTAACATGTAGGAAATGTCATAGTTTAGCGCTTGTCTCTTCACATTATCAGACACATAAAGCACAATCAGCAAAGCAAACAGGTAGAAAATTATCATAGATAGTGTGGACATATCTAACCTTCCCACCCAAAACATCTCTTGCTTCCAGTAGTAACGGTTCATGCCCTGCATCAGCAAGATACTTTGCAGTTGATAGCCCAGCCAAACCTAGCAAAATGAACCATGTTTGTCAGAGGAAGATTTCATGCTCATAAATCTGAACTATTTGAGATTGGAGTGAAGCCAAATTAACTCTGTACTAGCAGAAACCAGCATTATCTGTATCATCCCAGGTCGTATTATACGGGACACATCATATCGTCTCGGGCTAGTGTGGGTGGGGTGGGGGAGCCGAAATGATAAGGGATCGGTATCACATAGTGCCACCGCATTAGCTTGTATCATGCGATATGGGTCGTATCATGCCTTTATAAAAGGGTACTTGAATGCTCGATATTTTTACTGTGTTTTTTCAGTTTTGTGTGAGTGCTGTAAGGCTGCAACCATTTTCGACTAGTGAGAAGCTCCTTTGACAGTCCGATGGCACCATCATTTCGGCAGCTGCAGCTGCAGCGGCAGCGGCGGCAATGTGGCACCTTTAGGCA
Organism: Brasenia schreberi; assembly: GCA_036023115.1. Classification (NCBI taxonomy): domain Eukaryota; kingdom Viridiplantae; phylum Streptophyta; class Magnoliopsida; order Nymphaeales; family Cabombaceae; genus Brasenia; species Brasenia schreberi. Next base: position 229,476 of record JAYKKT010000052.1, read on the forward strand.
CCACTATATTTGCTTGTGGTATATCACCACCAGTATATTTGCTTATGGTATATCACATTTATACAGTTTCTATTGTTTTCCACATTGATTTTTATCTACTTGTGTAATCCGTCTTTCTCTTTTTTGAATCACAATTTATGAAGTGGGTGAATATATTTTCAATGAATTTATGACAATTTATAAAGTGAGTGAATGTTTTTGGGTATTTTGGCAGTTTATAAGTGAAGATTTATGAAGTGAGTGGATCTTTAGTGATTTATAAAGTGATTTTATTTTTTTATTTTGTTGTTATTTGCTTTTATTTTCAAGTTTATTTAAGAGGATGCATTGAGATGTAAGGAAGAGTTTCTCATTATCCAACAAGGTCTAATGGCCCAGCATGACAGTGGTATACCTTAGTTAAGGGTAGTAGACTGAGAGGAATATACTTTTGTGAGAAAGCCATAAGTGGTAGAGTTTCTCAACTAAAGTAATACTTAGCAAGAACTAGCAAGAAGATTGCCAATATAGAGGCAGAATTGGGAAAGTGGTAAAGCTATTAAATGACAATGCAAATGATTGAGAGTATGATTAAAAATGCAAGAAAGAGAAGATATATGGATGGTTCAAGAAGAGTTAAAGGATGTCACTCGTGATGATACCATCCCCTTTGATGCTAGGATAGATATTGGTTAGCTCTAGACCGAGTAAGGGAGAAAAGGTTTTGAAAGAGGATGCAAATCATAAAAGAGAAAGAAGAAGAGAGAGAGGAGGATCTTCTCATTTCACACCTTTTGGCATCCAAACCATTTTCTCTCTTGTTACTACTTCCTCGTCTATTATCTTAAGGGACTTATGCTTTTGAAATCTCTTGATATATCAAAGATGCATCATACCACATAGGTTTTAAAACAAGAATTTGATAAGATGATATTAGAGGTTAAACATGAAAGTGTAATCCAATTCATCACGGAAATGCAGTTAATTACAAAGCAACAGCAAAAGGCGTCAGTTAAGAGTTATTGAACTTTTTATTATATCTGGATTAAATCGATTTCTTGAATAAAGCAAAGGTTGCCGTTTTCAGTTAAGAAGAAACCACCAAGAAATCGTGAATGTATGAATCTGTCCAGGAGGATATCGTGAATAATAACTGTTCAGGGTCTTCTTTAATAATGATTACTCACTGAAACAATGCCCATTAATGAATCTAAGACTGATTCCAAGTACCCAAACAAAAATAGAGCACCAAAAATCTCAATAAATTTGTGTCGATTCAACACAAAAAAAAATCTGTGCTATTTCTGTTCCAATAGGATTCTACAGTCCAGAAATTCCCTTTTTATCGAAGAGATAGATGAGGTAAAAGCAACAACTAAGTGCTACCAAGATACATAATTATGCATATGTATTATATATGATGAGGAGACATAATGGCTTAGAACTTCTAACTGCTACTACTTGGTTTGCTACTAATTTTTGTTTGTAAATAACATTATAAAACAAAATTAAACCTTAAGAAAATAATTGCTTAAGATGAGTAACAACAGTTTTCAGATTTGCCTCAAAATTAGCATAAACATAAGACTAAATGAAATTTCAAAGATAGGCTTCAAGAGAACATTTTGTAACTTTTATATTATGTTGTTAAAGATCACATGCCTTCTGATAAAGGCTTTGAGATTGGCTAACAATAAGGATAAGTCATCTATCGATTATTTTTGTGAAGCTATGGATAGGGCTAAGGAGGCTATCAAGAGCAATTTCTATGACAAAGAGTGATTATGTGCATGTATGGAGAATTACTTATAATAGATAAAACAAACAATTATATCAACCTATTATTGCAACAACCTACTACCTAAATCCAACATTTAGGTTCTCTAAACATTTAAAAGGGATAGCAAGGTCAATAAAGGTATCATTGATTGTATAAATAGATTGTTCTCTTATAAGAGTATAACAAATACTATACATCATGAGATGGAGATCTACCATAGTTCCCTTCACTTGATGAGCATGCCTATAGCCATTCAAAACTGTATTAATATGCATCCAAGTAAACATATGACTCACTTATGTTTATATTTGGTTTCAATTAAGTATCTTACATCTTATATGTTTATTTATAAATAGCTTTTTTATTAAATGTGTGGTGGAATTGGTTTGAAAGTGAATGCTCAAACCTGGAAGACTTTCCAGTAAGGGTTCCCATCCAAACCTGTAGTACAATTGGTTACAAAAGAAATTAAAGTATATTTAAACACATCTACATGAAAAAAACATAACATATTGGAGCATAAATGATTTAATGATCTAGTATTCATAAGTTGCCAAATACGGCTATGAGAAAGGTAATTAATGATTTAGTTATTAATCCAATATTCAATTTAAGCTTTTATTATTTAACTTCTAATTTTCATTTTTATAGGCAATTAAGAAAGTTATCTTGAAGTAGATATGAAAACCACTTTGATCCAATAACTCTCTATCATTTTGATGTTTTAGAGTGGGTTATAGAAGATTATAACAAATGTGTTCCTAACTAAAGAAGATGTAAAGTAGATCAATTTAGAAAGAACGCAACCATGTCTGCAAGGGGTAATGATATTGATTTTGTGGTGGAATGTAGTGATTTTGAATAAGAAGATTAATTAGTTGATGATCGAGACTATAATATTTTATTCTTTTTTAAACAATAAAAGTTATAAATTTAAAGAATATTTGATAGTCTTTAATGATGGAAGTTGTACTTGTAATTTGGTTTGATATTGAATGGACTTGATTTTTTTCTATTTTCTTGATTTTTAAATATTTAAAAAAACTTATGATACTATTGTTGAAGATCGATTTTATATTTATGTTACTACAACTTTTATGTTTCTTCACTTAGTTTCATGTACTTGGGTCATATGGATTCCAATGGATCAGAATCTCATACATTGGGAGCCGAGTATGATTAGGGTTAATCAAGGGCATTTCAGTCTTTCAAGTTAGAAATATGTATAAATAATGTCGTAAGTGTAGTTATCAAGTTAAGTAAAGGAATAAAGAGAGAGAGAGAGAGGTTGCGGCAGCCATGGTGGCACCAAACTCTTACTTTTTAAGTTTTTTATAATTGAGTTTTATTGATGATTTCCAAGGTATGTGGGTTGATTTACTTCATGGTATCAAAGCTTAATCAAGAGGATTAGCATGTGTATGAGCAATATTCTAAGTTTTTGAACAAACCTAGGGCAACACAAACAGGTATTGGCGCATATCTGTGGTGTTTGTTTTTTGATCAGGTCAGTTTATGCTATTTTTCAGCATTGTTTGTGCTCTAAGAACAAAAAAAATTATGATCAATCCTAGAGAAAGGGGATCAATCTGATGATGACTGATAAAGGCAAGATGAGAGATGGTTGTGAAAATTATTTTTCGGACAAGGGCGAGGTGTTTCAAATCACAAAACTGAAAGTAGATGGCAAGAACTATCTTCAATGGACTAACTGTGATGCCAAAGGAGCGGTGGGGTTACCTAACTGGATAGGTTCCTCAACCCCCTTACAACGGATCCTCTCTGTTCATGATGGCCTCGAAAAAATGCATTGGTTAGTGCATGGCTTATACAATCAATGGTACGATCGATTGACAACACTTTCATGTTCCTAGAATTAGTAAAAGATATTTGGTTGGCGGTTTAAGATGTCTATGCTAAGAGGAAGAATATAGCTAGGAAATACGATATTATCGAGAGGATTCGGAAGTGTAGAAAAGGAGAAAGATCCGTAAGTGAGCATTATGCAAAACTTAAGGATTTATGGGAAGAATTACACATATATTCTAAGACAAAATGTCAAAATTGCATGCAAGAGCATAACGAGGAATTTAAAGAGCGAAAAGCATTCGATCTTTTATAGTGCATCTCATCGGAATATGAGGCTATAAAAAATAATATTCTTAGTAGAGAATAACTTTCCTCCTTGAGCATCGTGTTGTAGGAAGAAGATCAAAAACATCTAGAGAAGGAAACCAAGATTAATTCAAAGACCGCTACATTTATGGACAAAAATACTCATAACTCTTCGTTCTCTTATGGCAGAGGAGGATATGGACGTGGCAGAGCTTACTTCCAAAGAGAAGGACAAACAGATTTGCTCTCATTGTGAAAAATCATGACACATAAAGGAGACATATTGGGAATTGGTGGGTAGACCTACTTATTATCACAATAGGCCCAATAAAGCCTATTTCAGTAGTGACCAAATTGAAAAACAGAATACATAAAGCAGTGCAACTTCATTGGCCGACGTGAAGAAAGAGATTCATATGCTTAAGACTCGTGTGATTGATTCGCATACTGCATCCACATCCTCTAATGTTGATTTTAAGGCTACTATAACATATCCATTCTCATCCATGGTTAAGGGTAATGTATTTATTTCTCACTTCAAGATATGGGTCATTCACTATAACGCCACATATTACATAGCTGGTTGACGAGATTTCTTTGATGATTATCAGTTGACTCAAGAAAAAATTAATATTAGGTTGGCCGATGAATCACACTCCCATCGTTGGAAAAGAAAGTATCATTACACCTTTTGGAATATTAAAAACATGCAATATTTTCCAAATATTTCAGTGAATTTATTATCAATTTTTGTTATGACACAAGATCTAAAATGTCATCTAATTTTTTATTCTATTCTTTCAAGAAATGAGAATAGGAAGAATCTTTTGTTAGGATATCATAAGGAGAGTTCTTTATTTCTACAAGGAAGTCAAAAGAACATCTATGTAGTCCATAGTAATCACAGAAAAGCAAAAGGAAGAGCTACCATTATAGCATCAGAGATTAGGACATTTACCATTATCTAAAATTAAGATGTTATTATCTGAATTTTCTCATTGTAATGACTTGAATTTGAGTTGTGAAAGCTACCAGAAGGCTAAACACCATCCTGTTTCATTTCCTTTGAATGAAGAAAAATCTTCTACACCATTTGAGATTGTCCATTCTGATGTTTGGGGCCAGTGTTCTATTACTTTGTTAGATGGTCACAAGTACTTTATTTCATTTACTGATGATTCTATTAGGTTCACCATGATATATCTCATGAAAACTAAGGATGAGGTGAGAAATATTCTTCTCATATATTGTCAGTTTGTGCATACTTAATTTCAACGCACCATTAAAAATTTTCGGAGTGATAAGGGAGGTGACATTCATATTTCTTAAACCATAGAATTTTGCATCAAACCTAATGTTCTTATTCTGCTCAACAAAATGGTGTTTCTGAAAGAAGAAAACTGACATATTTTAGAGGTTAATAAAACTCTTTTGATTGGTTATACAACAACTAAGCCTTTTCCCATACTAGACGAGGTCGGCTACATGGATTCTTTGTCTCCACAAATCCCTCTCGTGTGTCATGTTAGGAGTTAACTCCCAATAAGCTAGATCATTCTTTATTATTTCTTTCCAACACTTTTGTGGTCGTCCTCTACCTCTTTTATTACTTTCCAAATTTAGTTTTTCTAACCTTCTTACATGTTCTTCTTTTGATCTTCTTTCTCTATGTCCAAACCATCTTAAACGATATTCTCTCATTTTATCCTCTATTGGTGCCACTCCTAATTTGTTTCTAATAACCTCATTATGTATACGGTCTTTCTTATATGACCACTCATCACATCTTCATTTTTGTCACAGACATCTTTTGTACATGTCGATGATTAACTGCCCCACACTCAGAACCATAAAACATGGCAAGCCTAATTGCTGCTCTAAAATATTTACCTTTTAACTTTAATGGTATCTTCTTATCACAAAGAATATCTGATGCTCCTCTCCATTTTAACCAACCAGCATTAATTCTATATGTAACATCTCCATCAATTCTTCCATCACTCTGAAAAATTGACCCTAGGTATTTAAAACTTTCCTTTTGGGGAATGCAATGTGTGTCAATTTTAATTTCCATGTCCTCTGAAGTAACCAAATGATCAAACTTACATTCCATATATTATGTCTTTGTTCTACTAAGTCGGAGGCCTTTACTTTCTAATGTTTCTCTCCATAGTTCCAATTTTCTATTAACTTTTTCCTTAGACTCCTCCACTAATACAATGTCATCTGCAAATAACATACACCAAGGTACTTCATCTTGAATATGTTTTGTTAACTCATCATCACCATTATAAATAAGTATGGACTTAAAGTTGATCCTTGATGTAACCCAATATTAATTTCAAAGAAGTTTGTCGTTCCTTCATGAGTCTTCACACATGTTTTTGCACCATCATACATATCTCTTATAAGGTTAATATATGTCAATGGAATACCTCTTTTTTCAAAGTTCTCCAAAGAACCTCCCTTGGTACCCTATCATAAGCTTTTTCTAGATCAATAAATATCATGTGAAGGTCTTTCTTTTTTGCTCTAAAATGTTCCATAAGACGTCTCAAAAGGTGAATCTCTTCAACAGTAGATCTGTCTTGCATGAATCCAAATTGGTTCTCTGTTGTACTTGATACTTGTCTTAACCTACATTCGATAATTCTTTCCCACAATTTCATAGTATGGCTCGTTAACTTGATACCTCGATAATTCGCACAATTTTGAATGTCTCCCTTGTTCTTATATATGGGTATAAGTGTACTTGCTCTCCATTCTTCGGGCATCTTTTGGTTTTTCCATATTTCATTAAATAGTCTTGTGAGCCAAGTGATTCCTATTTCTCCTAGTATTTTCCAAACTTCTATAGGAATATTATATGGTCCTACCAATTTACCACCCTTCATATGTTTAAGAGCCTCTTTGACTTCATTCTTTTGAATACGTCGATAGAAATTGTGGTTTATATACTTTTTTGACTTAGTTAAATCTCCTAAACTAATACTAATATCTTTATTTTCATTAAAAAGATTATAAAAATAGTTTTTTCATCTATTTCTTATATCATCATTTACCACTAGAATTTTTTTATCCTCGTCTTTTATGCATCTAACATAATTAAGATCTTTAGTTTTCTTATCTCTAGTCCTAACTATTCTAAAAATATCTCTTTCACCCTCTTTTGAGTTGAGTTTTTTATATAAGTCCTTCCAAATCTTAGCTTTTGCTTCACTAACGGCCTTTTTGGCTTCCTTCTTTGCTTTCTTATAAGCTTTTAAAGTTTCACTAGTTTCCTTGGCATAATGTAATTTATAACATGCCCTCTTTGCCTTGATTTTATTTTGTACTACTTCACTCCACCACCAAGCTTCTTTTTGTGCCGGTACACCTCCTTTAGATACACCTAACTCATCTTTCGCCACTTTCCTAATATGTATAGCCATATTGTTCCACATATCACAGGGTGTGCCAACATAATTCCAAACATCTCCTTGAAGGACTTTCTCTTTAAATATATCTTCTTTCACGCTTTTGAGGTTCCACCATTTAGTTCGAATAGCTTGATGCACTCTTTTCTTCTTTGTCCATTTTTTTATTTGTAAATCCATAACTAAAAGTCGATGTTGGGTGGTTAAACTTTCTCCTGAAATTACCTTACAATCTTTACAACACGCTCTATCTTTTTTTCTACAAATAAAGTAATCAATTTGTGTTTGTGATAAGCCACTCTTATAAGTAATTAAATGTTCATCTCGTTTTTTGAAGATTGTATTGACTATAAAGAGATTAAATAACAACAACAACTAAGCCTTTTCCCATACTAGACGGGGTCGGCTACATGGATTCTTTGTTTCCACAGATCCCTATCGTGTGCCATGTTAGCAGTTAACTCCCAATAAACTAGATCATTCTTTATTGTTTCTTTCCAACACTTTTGTGGTCGTCCTCTACCTCTTTTAATACTTTCCAAATTTAGTTTTTCTAACCTTTTTAAAGGTTCTTCTTTTGATCTTCTTTCTATATGTCCAAACCATCTTAAACGATGTTCTCTCATTTTATCCTCTATTGGTGTCACTCCTAATTTGTTTCTAATAACCTCATTATGTATACGGTCTTTTCTTGTATGGCCACTCATCCATCTCAACATCTTCATTTCTATCACAGACATCTTTTGTACATGTTGATGATTAACTGCCCAACACTCAGAACCATAAAACATGGCAGGCCTAATTGCTGCTCTATAATATTTACCTTTTAATTTTAATGGTATCTTCTTATCACAAAGAATACCTGATGCTCCTCTCCATTTTAACCAACCAGCATTAATTCTATGTGTAACATCTCCATCAAATTCCCTACCTTCCTCATTTATATCCCCAAAACCAAAGTTTTCATGAATCCCTTGATATCCTAATACCTCTTTACCGACATGTTCATTTAAATCTCCTCTTAAACAAATCATCTCCCTTTATGGAATCTTTTGAAACACCTTATCTAGCTCTTCCCAAAAAACTGTCTTTATACTATCTTATAATCCTACTTGGGGTGCGTAAGCACAAACTATATTCAAAACCTCTGCTCCTAACACTAATTTCAACGTCATGATTTGGTCACCATATCGTTGTATGTCTACTACACTCCTTTAAATCTTTATTTATGATAATACCAACTCTGTTTCGAGCCTTTTCTTTACCTGAGTACCATAATTCAAAACATGTATCCTCTATCTCCTTTGCTTTTTCTCCAACCCATTTTGTCTCTTGTAAACATAGAATATGAATCTTTCTCTGAATCATAGTATCTACCACCTCCATTAGCTTACCGAATAATGTTCCGATATTCCAAGAACCAATACGAATCTTATTATCTAGGACTAGCTTCCTTACCCCCCGCATCCGTCCATAATCAAAATAAGGAGACCCTCTTTGAAAATTTTTCACTACATTTGGGCGGCAATGTAGTGGGACTAACTTCTTTACCCACACCCGTCAATGATGTGGGAACCCTCTCTGCAATTGATTCACTACATTTAGAAGAAAATGTAGTGGCCCTTGCTTACTTATTACTCCATTCAGGCTCTGCAGCACGTCACTAGGTGGGGATGCCCCAAAGCAATGCTCATAATTTTTGTAATCGATGTTATAAAAATCCGACGAAGTTTTACGCTGACTGTCGAAAGCCTAACACAACCCTCCTCCTTTATCCGGTCTTGGGATCGACGATGCAAGGGTGATCCCTTACATGGGCGGAGTTACGAGGACTTCTCAAGAGGTCACCCGTCCCAATACTACTCTCGCCCAAGCACGCTTAACTCCGAAGTTCTGATGGGATCTAATGTTCTAAAATTTTATTGAGGTGAGAATCTTAACAGTAGTTTTTCTAATAAATTATATGCCTAACAGGGTTCTAAATGGTAATACTCCATTTTATTTCTTATGTCCTTTACAGAAACATATTCATCTACCTCGAAGAGTGTTTGGGTGTACTTGCTTTGTTCATATACACAATGGTTTAAGAGAAAAATTGAATGCTAGAGCTATTAAATGTATCTTCTTAAGATATTCTTCTACTAAAAAAAGTTTTAAATGTTATGATCCTGAAAAAAGATCATATGTTACGATGGATGTTACTTTTAATGAAGATACACCGTTTTATGACAAGCAATAAGTTAAACCATCACAACTCCATTCACCGAATGTGATACCTATTCCACCAATTGAAGATCAACCTGAGTTTGAAAGAAAAGAAGAACATAAACAATCTTTAAAAGAAAAGAAATGGCATGTTTATACTAGAGGTGAAAAGAAGACCTTCCTCTCGCATGAATGTGCTACCCTAGATTAGAATCCTCACCCTGAATCATATTTGATTCCTACTCAAGTAACTCCTGAAAATTTTGCTAGTAACTTTGATAATTTACCTATTGAACTTCGAAAAGGAAACCATGAAAATACAAAATATTCACTACAAAAGATGGTCTTATACACTAATTATCCCAAGGAATATCAATTGTTTGTGGTGAATGCATATAATACTCATATTCCCAAAACATTAGAAGAGACAGAGCAACATTCAGAGTGGAAGACAACCATGAAAGAAGAAATTGCAGTACAACAACAACAATAACTAAGCCTTTTCCCATACTAGATGGAGTCGGCTGAAAGAAGAAATTGCAATATTAGTGAAAAACAAGACTTCGGAACTTATAGATTTACCATTAGAGAGAAAAACGGTGGGATGCAAATGGGTGTATTCAGTGAAGTATAAGGCCGATGAAAATATAGCAAGGTACAAGCAAGGTTAGTAGCTAAAAGTTATAGTCAATCATATGGTATTGACTATACAGAAACCTTTCCACCAGCGACAAAAATGAACACCATTAGAATTATCCTAAGTGTGGTTGTCAATCAAGGATGGGAGTTATGAAGTTGGATGTGAAGAATGTCTTTCTTTGAGGGGACCTTATGGAAGATATCTACATAACCTACCACCTCGGTATGATCAAGGGAAGAAGTCAAACAAGGTATACAAACTAAAGAAATCAATTTATGATTAGAAACGATCACCAAGAGCATAGTTTGAAAAATTTGGTGATAGTATTATAAATTTGGGTTGCAAACGGTGTGTTAGTGATCATAAACCATTTATTAACCAAGGTAAGAAAACCATTTATTATCCGTATATGTAGATGACATCATCGTTACAGGTGACGATACAAAAAGCATTGTCATTCTAAAAAGACAACTACATGCATTATTTGATTTAAAGGACTTGGGTTAATTATATTATTTCTTGGAGACTGAAATTATACGAAGCAAAGATTGTTTATTCTTAAGTCAAAAAATATATATTCTAGACTTCAACAACAACAACAACTAAGCCTTTTCCCATACTAGACGGGGTCAACTACATAGATTCTTTGTTTCCACATAGCCCTATCATGTGCCATGTTAGCAGTTAACTCACAATAAACTAGATCATTCTTTATTGTTTCTTTTCAACACTTTTGTGGTCATTCTCTACCACTTTTAATACTTTCTAAATTTAGTTTTTCATACCTTCTTATAGGTTCTTTTGATCTTCTTTCTATATGTTCAAACCATCTTAAACGATATTCTCTCATTTTATTCTCTATTTGTGTCACTCCCAGTGTTGTCTGACGCGTATTGTATCGTACTTTAATATTAAAAAACTATAAAAAATATTTAAAAAATCAATAAAATTAGTAAAAATCCGAAAAAAATCAAGAAAATCTGGTAATTGCTTTAAATTCATATAATGCAAAGTTTAGCATAAATTGAACATTCAATATTGAACAATTGCATCCAAAATTATATATTTTGAATCAAAAAATAAAATATATTTACATTTTACATATTGTAAATTTGTATCAGGATCATTAACTAAATAATATTCATTTTCTCCTTGATGATGTTGTTGCACTTCAAATTAATTCATGCAATGTCGTCTTCGGTTAGGACTTAGGAGTGCATTTTCTTCGTTATCTTTCATAATCCACTCATCTAATATATCAAAATTAACAAACTGCTATCTTTGTACATGTAGTTGTCATATTTGCTAATTTTCATATGTGAGCAAAACAATGAGCTCAATTTCTTTGATTATTGAGTCTATGACACTCAATGATGTGATATTATTACTTGATGATATCCCCTTTTTCTCTTATTGGAGACTAGCTTTTTAACTAATGCTTGAGCTCCATTTCTCACTTCACATATTGAGTTAAGCGTCACACACATTAATCATGTGAACCCTAAAATAGTGAAGTTGTGAAATTCCCACTAAATGAACCGAGAGAACTAAATGTTTTTAATTGTTTGCGAACTCATAAAATTAAAAACTATTAGCAAAAATATACCTAAAAGTTGTAACAGAAAGGAAAATGATTTTGTCATAATTTTTTTTGTTCATACATTATTCTTATTAAATAAATGAAATTATAAACCCAAATTATAATCATATTGGAGGATGCCTTGAAGGGAAGTGAAGAGAGGAGAAGAGAGGGCAGAAACATGCAAAAAAAAATTTAAAAAAAAAATTTTGGGCATATCGCCCGTATCGTACGATACGGGCGGTATCGTTCGATATAGTACCGTATCGTGGCTTCCCACGATGCGATACGGATAACACGGGTCACTCCTAATTTGTTTCTAATAACCTTATTATGTATACGGTCTTTTATTGTATGACTACTCATCCATCCCAACATCTTCATTTCTATCACAGACATCTTTTGTACATGTTAATGATTAACTGCCCAACACTCAGAACCAGTGTTGTCTGACGCATATCACCGGGCTCCACGATACGGGCGTATCATAGCATAGCGTAGCGTATCGTATCATACTTTAATATTTTAAAAAATAGAAATTTATTTTAAAAATAAAAAAAAATAGTAAAAATCCGAAAGAAAATCAAGAAAAATTAGGTACACCTCCCTTAGATTCACCTAACACATCTTTCCTAATGCATATGTTACTCCACCACCAAGCTTCTTTTGTCCCGGTACACCACCCTTAGATTCACCATGCATATGTTACTCCACCATGCATATCCGAAAGAAAATTATTTTGTACTACTTCACTCCACCACCAAGCTTCTTTTGTGCCGGTACACCTCCCTTAGTTTCACCTAACATATCTTTCGCCACTTTCCTAATATGTATAGTCATATTGTTCCACACATCACAAGGTGTACCCGTTAAGGGAAGTCATGTTATACATGTTGAGTAGTGTAAATACATATTCACATCCTTTTGAGTCTTATGTCATCTTAGAAATAGATAATACTTATTAGGGATAGTAGGAAATTAAGTTAGATAAGGTATTAATAGGAGTTATTAGGGTTTAGTAAGTTAATGAGAAAAGGGGCAGGGCGACTGCATCAAGAGTGCCGATATCTTGGTTCTGGGCAGATTGGAGGAATGCCTCCAATCTGCGATACTTTGTAAGTCTTTTCTATTTGATTAACAAAGTTTTTTTACTAATATGGTATCAGAGCCTATATGGCCTTTAATTCGTTGTGAGTTGGATTAGTGACAGAGTACATTCTTGACTTATGGAATCTTATATTATTATGTGAATTGCATTCTTTGAAAATAGTGGATAGCAGATTTTTTTTTGATGATTTAAGGCGTGATTGTCACATTTGTGATTGGTTCAACGTGGCATTCATCAAGTTCTATCATCATTCCATCAAAATCGTGATTGCCCTAAGAAAGTCGCAGATTGGGTGGACGATCTTCATTAGAGTTGCACAATTTCATCGTGGTTCAGATTCTCATTGCCTAATCTCATAAGTTGTTGTCGATCCTCATTGCTAGTGCCGATTTATTCAGTTGCGATTTATTCATTTTTTTGTGGCCGATTCCCATCAACGTCACAAATTCTTATTACGGCTCAGCCGATATATATTCAAATTTTCATATTCAGATTCTCATTGAGGGTGTCTATATGACTTTGTGAAGAATTCAATTCAAGGACTCTTTGTGGTTATATTACAAAGTTTATTTGCATTGATTGGTTCCTATTCTACTTCTATCTATTCAAAGTGAGCAGATTGAACTGACCATTATAGCAAGGGGGAGATGGGCACACTTAATGGGTTAAATACCAATCCCAGAGACTCATGATACACATTATTTTACTTGGCAAAGAGAAGATGCCCTAATATCATCATGATTGCTACAGTCAATGATTTCATCGATTGCTAAAACCTTTATGTTTCTAGAATCTGCTCATGAAATTTGGTGTGCAGTCTCCGAAGCATATTCTAGAAAAAAGAATGTGGCCAAAGAATATGAGATTTTAGAAAAGATCAGAAAGTGCAAACAAGGTACTCGATCTATCAGTGACTATTATGCAGATCTCCGAGGCCTCTGGGATAAACTTCTCTATTATATGAATATCAAGTGTTCTGCTTGTTACAATGAGAGAAATATTGAGATAGAAAAGAAGAAAGTATTTGACTTATTGTAGGGTGTAAAATTGAATCAATTTTACTAATCAGAGAAGAAGACCGCAAGAATCTTGAGAGAGATAATGTTCTTGGTACAAATCAACAGGCACTCCAAGTAAGAGGAGATAGTTCTCACTTTCGTGGCCGAGGTGGATATCAAAGTCGTGGCCGTGGACGTGGTTGGTTCCATTCTGATGAGAAAGAAAAGCTTGCATGTTCACACTGTGGAAAATCACGTCATACCAAAGAACATTGTTGGGAACTACATGGGAAACCTGATTATTATAGAAATCGCAATCACTTAGTTCATTCTGCAGAACCTTCATCTACAAGTACAGATGGAATTCAAGAGATTATAAAAAGGATAGAGGGCCCCGAACATAAACTATTTGAACAATCTTCATCTTCTTCATCTCAAGCTACAGTGGCACAGGCTACACATACCGTGAAGGGTAACCACTTCTCTCTTTCTAACTCAAAAACATGGATCATTGATTCAGGAGCTACAGATCATATGATAGGAGAGTTATCATATTTTTCAGCATACAAGACTCTCCAAAAACAGGAGCCTATTAAGTTGGCAAATGGTTCTTATTTTTATATGATTGGACAGAGAAGTGTACCTACCTGTTTCTCAGATTTACACTCAATCTATCATGTTCCCAATTTTCCGATCAATCTTCTTTCTGTTAGCTCCTTAACTCGTGTCTTGAACTGTTGTGTAACTTTTCATCCTATTGGCTGTGTATTTCAGGATCTGAGGACGGAGAAAATCTTTGGACATGGTAAACTACAAAAAGGATTATACATTCTTGAAGATCACTCTCAGCCTTCTACCTCTTCCAGCGTTTCGGCAGCAATATTTTCGAATGCATATGTTACTCTTTGGCATTGTCGTCTAGGTCATCTTCCTATGTCAAAAATTCCATATGCTATACCTCAATTTAGAGTCCAGTCCAATAAATCTCAGTTTGAATGTGAAGTCTGTTAGCTTGGGAAACACCAAAGAGCTTCTTATCCTTTAAGTGATTCTCGGCGCTCTAAACCTTTTGAACTTCTTCATTCTGATATATGGAGTCAAAGTTCAATTACTTCTTTATTTGATCATAAGTATTTTGTCTCCTTTATTGATGATTGTATATGTCTTACAATCGTTTACTTAATCAAAACTAAGTTTAAAGTTTCCTCTATTTTTCTCATTGTGCATAAATTTATTTGTACACAATTTAATGCTTTCGTGAAAATTTTTCGGTCAGATAATGGGAGTGAATATATTGGCACTCAGTTATAAGACTATTTACAATCACAGGGGATTCTTCATCAGACTACCTGCCCTTATACACCCCAGCGGAATGGTATTACTAAACAGAAAAATCGTCATATTTTGGAGGTGGCCAGAACTCTCCTACTCCAAAATAATGTTCTAAAATTCTACTGGGGAGACGTCCTTATTGTTGTTTATCTCATAAATAGAATGCCAAGCAATACTCTCCAGTGAGAAAGTCCTATTCAATGTCTTGATAAGGAATCCAAACCATTTCATCTAGTCCCTCGTATCTTTGGGTGTACTTGTTTTGTACATATTCATCTTCCCAATCGTGATAAACTCAATGCAAAATCAGTGAAGTGTATTTTTCTAGGCTATTCGACCTCTCAAAAAGGGTACAAATGCTATGACCCTCTGCTTAAAAAACTATATGTTTCCATGGATGTCACCTTTTTAGAACTTACTCCTTATTATTCTTCTCAAAAGGAGTCAACTACACATCCACCTTCTGTCCTTCCACTAGTTCCTAGTGAGGGGGAGTATAATGATACAGCTGATCAGAGTGAGAATGTACAACAACAACAATCAAAAGATATTTTGATATACAAGAAAGGACTACGGAAGATTGTTTACTCTCAAGAAGAACCATGTACTAAAGAGACTTCCCCTGAATCAGATCCTCAAGTGCAAGTGGAAGATGACCTGGAGATCCCTATTGCTATTCGCAAAGGTAAGCGTACATGTGCACGTTATCCGATCTCTAATTATGTTTCATATGCCAATACCTCTCAGAGTTATCAAAGATTTGTTATGAATGCTGAGAAACATAAGATCCCTTCGAAGTTTGAAGAAGCAATCAAGTGCCCTTTATGGAAAGCAACAATTGAAGAAGAATTGAATGCACTGGAGAAAAACAATACATGGACCATCGCACAACTACCTTCCAATAAGAATATTGTTGGATGCAAGTGGGTGTTGATGTTAAAAATGCTTTTCTCCATGGGAATTTGGAAGAGGAAGTATATATGGACATCCCGCGGGATATGGACCTCGGGGTGGAGGGAATATGGTGTGCAAGTTAAGGAAGGCCTTATATGGACTCAAGCAAAGTCTCCTCGTGCTTGGTTTGGGAGGTTCACCAATGCTATGGTGTCCTTAGGTTATAGGCAGAGCGGGGAGATCATACCTCTTTATAAAACATTCCAAAGAAGGCAAGCTTACACTTCTTCCGGGTTTATGTTGATGACATGATCATTCTTTGGTGATGATGAGGTTGAGAAACGAGGTCCTAAAAGAAAATTAGTCGCAGCTACGGTTTGAAATGAAGGACTTGGGGAAATTTGAAGTACTTCCTTGGGATAGAGGTTGCCTATTCCAAACAAGGCATCTTTATTTCCCAAAGGAAATATGTCTGGATCTTCTTAAGGAAACGAGGTAAGCTAGGTTGCAAAACCACGGGGCACCTATTGAACAAAATCACGGGATTGGAAACAATGAGGAGAGCCCAAGGGTGGATAAGGCACAATATCGAGAGACTTGTGGGAAAAGCGATATATTTGTCTCTCCACACCGGACAGACACATAGCCTATGTTGTCGTGTGGTTAGCCGGTTCATGCATGATCTCGTGAGAGACATATGCTAGTTGTGAATAGAATTCTCCAAGTATTTGAAGACAAGCCGGGAAGAGGACTTCTATTTCGGAAGAACAAACATTGACCATTGAAACCTATACGGATGTAGATTATCTTTGGTCGGTTGTCGACAGGCGGTCTACCTCAGATTCTTGCATGTTTTTAGGAGGAAACTTGGTGACTTGGAGAAGTAAGAAACAGAATGTGGTTGCAAGGTCAAGTGTGAGGCTGAATTTCGAGCTATGGCACAAGGAATTTGTGAAGCGTATTATGGATGAGAATCATACTCGATGATCTCGGATAAAGTATGAAGCTCCTATGAGGTTACTTTGTGATAACAAGTCGGCAATCGCATTGCTCACAACCGGTTCAACATGATCGGACAAAGCATATAGAGATTGATCGCCATTTTATCAAGGAAAAATTAGATGATGGCCTTATAACTACGAGTACGTCCCTTCGGAGCACCAATTACGTTGAGATGTTTTCACCAAGGGGGCTTCCCACGAAGCGATTTCAAAGTCTTACTTGTAAGGTGGGAATGATTGATATTCACTCACCAACTTGAGGGGAGGATTAGGAAATTAAGTTAGATAGGGTATTAATAGGAGTCATTAGGGTTTAGTAAGTTAATGAGAAAAGGAGCATGGAGGCTGCATCAAGAGTGTCGATATCCTGGTTCTGGGCAGATTGGAGGAATGCCTCCAATCTGCAGTACTTAGTAAGTATTTTCTATTTGATTAATAAAGTTTTTTTGCTAATAATACCAACATAATTTTAATCATCTCCTTCACGGATTTTCTTTTTAAATATATCTTCTTTCTCGCTTTTGAGGTTCCACCATTTAGTCCGATGCACTCTTTTTTTCTTTGTCTGTTTTTTTATTTGTAAATCTATAACTAAAAGTCGATGTTGGGTGGTTAAGCTATATCCTATAATTACCTTGCAATCTTTATAACAAGTTCTATCTTTTTTCTACAAATAAAGTAATCAATTTGTGTTTGTGATAAGCCACTCTTATAAGTAATTAAATGTTCATTTCATTTTTTGAAGATTGTATTGACTATAAAGAGAATGGAGAGTTAGTTGAACCATATGAAAGAAATGAGAGAATTATCGAAAGAAATTCTAGACTTTCTGAAAGAAATGAAAACGGAGGATTGTCGAATATGTTCTACTCCCATTGAAATTCCAAAAGAAGATAATGATGATTCAGTTGAACCATATGAAGATGTTGGTAGATATCAGAGATTGGTAGGAAAATTGAAATATATCACTATTACAAGACCTAACATCAGTTTTGCAGTCAGCTATGTAAGTAGATGAATGCATTCTCCATCTAAGCACCACATGAGTACAGTATTTCACTTCATTTGATACTTAAAGTCATCTATCACTTGTGGTCTACTATATGCTCCACATTCATCACTTAATATAGATTTATTCATATGTCAATTGGGTTGGTTCTAAAGTTGATAGAAAGTCAACCTCAGGTTATATGGTATGTTTATGAGGCAATATGGTGTCGTGGAAGAGTAAGAAGCAATATGTAGTGGCCAAGTCAAGTGCAGAGGTAGAATATCATGCAATTGCTCTTGACATGTGTGAAGGCTTATGGATTTTATCACTTTTGGAAGAAATTGGCTTAGGAAGGATTGTTTCAATCAACTTCTTCACTGATAGTAAAGTGGCTCTTCAAATGACTTCTAATCCAATCTTTCATGAAAGGACCAAGCATATTGACGTTGAATGTCATTTCATTAAAGAGAAAGTTTTCCAAAGAATTTTCAACATTATTCATTTTTGTTATGAAGATCAATTGACTAAATATTCTCACGAAACAAGTTGTTGCTAATGGGTTAAAGAAAGCTCTCGGTAAGTTGGGTGTTTCAAGTCTCCAAGACCCAACTTGAGGGGGTGTGTTGAAGATCGGTTTTATATTTATGTTTCTATAACTTTTATTTTTTTGCACTTAGATTATGTACTTGGGTCGTATGGATCAGAATATGATTCATTGGGAGCCGAGTAAATCAAGGACATTTTAGTCTTTCAAGTTAGAAATTTGTATAAATAATGCCCTAAGTGTAGTTATCAAGTTAAGTAAAGGAATAAAGAGAGAGAGGTTGCGGCAGCCATGATGGCGCCAACCTCTTACTTCATAAGTTTTTTCATCGTTGAGTTTTATGGATGATTTCCAAAGGAACGTGGGTTGATTTACAACAACTATATGATACAGCCATATTGTATCATGAAAAAAAATGCTACACATTACAACATGATACACAATATTGATTATATCCAATAATTAGAGACAAAGTTTTTGTAGCATCAATAAAAGAAAAACAAAAGAGACAAATGCAGTTCCACTATGAATGTATGAGAAATATATGATGACTACTATAAGAGAAAGCAAGAAAGACTACAAATTTTTGAATGAAAACATAAATCATGATCCGGATCCGGATCCTTTAGAGTGAAATGAACAGCCCAAAGATGTATGTCGATAAATGCTTGGTTTTGTTTTCCCTCAGGAATAGAAATTTATGTGTTTCAAGTTTTACATGTTCCCAAATTTTATATAAAATCCCTTTTCCATTCCTCAATCTTTAGTCACGCATGTGATATCACCTACAGATACCGCCAAGAATGCTGTTGTTAGAGGGTTCTAAGTTTCTAACCATTCAAACATGGATATGATACCTAATGGTAGTTGAATCGTCAAAATGACCACAAGTTTCTAGCCAAAATGGAAAAGTTGTAGGCCATCGATATTCAATGGTACAACCTGAACATAGAACATGGATCTAAAAGCATAAGACAAGATTACATTAATGAGAAAGAAGAGGTACAACAAATCTTTAAATTTGATGGTTCACCATTTAGCATATGGTATCTTGTAAGGCTAGTTGTTTACTGTTTACCTGCACCGGCTATAACAACCTTCAGACGCCTTTCTGGGCCAGGAGAATTAGAGAACGACGAAGATAAACAAGCAGCTTCCATGTAATTGATTGTGCTCTCAAGATCTGGCCGTGGGTAGTCAACAGAGACAACCTATAACATGAGAATAAGCAACCACGCATTATCCAAGAGAAAAAAGTACCATTTACCGCACTTCAGTTGCAATGCTAGTTAAACTCTAGAAATTGCTCTTCACAATGAAAAGTAGCACACAGAATAAGATATTGTATTTAACAATAGGATAAAATATTTAAAAGATATCTCACGAAACCAGGATTTCAATGCACATAGATTTTATGTCCGAAAAAGTAAAACATTACCTGAAATGGTCTTTGAATATTTGTCTAAGAAGCATTAGCTTTATACAGAGAGAAGGAGCAGAAAAATGTTCTAACGAGATGGATAGACATAACATTGACGTTTTAATGACACTCGTGACAACTCCTGCCGTCCTCCCTTCACCATCTTAAAAGCGGAAATGTAAAATATTAGAAAAAAGAACTGCATAATTTCAACCTTCAATGGTCTAAACTCCTGTCTCCTTTTCATCTTCTTAGGGCCTAACATGCGCACTCTAAGTTGGTGACCAGTTGACTCGTCAGTTTTGAATGCTTGTGCACGCCCGTCTCTGAAGCATGTGGTAAAACACTCCCTTCCAGAAGATTGCTTTATATGGTTCCACATCGTTGGTACCATGTTAGTAACCGCCGCTGAAACATTACCAGCTAGATACATCTCAATGAAACAATCACCAATGTGCAAATTCCGCAATGGAAGGCAACCAAACCAACAGCCAAATTTGTGCCCTCAACATCCAACCCTGGCCATAAAACTCAATTAGTGGATAGACAATCGGGAAAATAGCAAGAAATCATGAAATTTATCTAGAAATGCTGGAGAGTCCAGTAGAGACACTTCCTGATGCAACTTCCAACGTCTGGTAATTGCCAACTTACCATCATTTCCGAACAGTCAGTGATTATGAGGCTTCAGCCGCGCCCAAAAACAAAACACTGAGACTGAAAGCTCACGAGGCTCATGACCAACGAAACCGAAAATGAAAAGGTTGAATAATTTCCTCAGTGAAATTCAAGTTTCAGTCACTGAAAAACCTTTCCATCCATTCAAACATTTAACGAGTTCGAAAAGAAAAACTAAAAGCAAAAACCCAAATTCAGTTGGCAGAAATTAAAATACCTGATTCTAGAATGTGAGAAACTGTTAGAGTTTTTCCAAGGCGAGTGACGCAATCTTCCTGTCAAACAAGAAAATCACTTCACCTGAAACAAAGCAAAATAGATGAAACGAGATTCGCCTAGAGCAAGTTGCCGTTGTCGAGTCCCCTTGGAGTGGAGAGGAATGAAATGGTGGAGGAGGGAATTTGCACGGGCTTTCTTCTTCGCTTATTATCCGGTCAAATTTTACTTTAATCCATGATATAACTGTAAACTACATTGATGCCACTGGACCTGCTTAACCCAACGTGGTTGGTTTGCCTGATCCTACCTACGTGTGCAGTTGGCTTCTTTTTGGCCAATGGAACTCCCATCTGACCCCAAAACAGTCCCAACCCAAGTGTTGCTTGATCACGAAGATGTTTGCAGTGGTCGATTATAACAGTCTGTCAAACAGGCAACCATACAACTGATAAAAAATGTCTCTCAAGCAACACACAATGACAACCAAAGTGAACAGCACCAACCAGGTCCGTGGTTCAAGGCGTTTGCATTCACACGCTCTCTCCTCCAAAGTCAACTTGACACCAACGGAATCAACTTTCTTAATGCAAGCAGGGCACGGTGATTTTTCCATAGGATACAACGAGACACTCGTCTTGCACAAACACGATCCAGCCCATGAAAACTAATCATGACCACATGATAATTCTCTATCTCTTCTCTGCACATATAAGAGTTTCCATTAGTAACCTGAGCTAGGCCCGGACCTTTCGTGCGCCTAAGCTTGGTTGGTACATGCAAACAGCAAATTAAGTAGCTAGCATGGCGCGCCTAACTAGTTATAATGTTATACAATTGAAATCCAATTAACATCTAGTACATACATATAACTAGTAATTTAAGAGACTGTATATATATATACACATACATACATATAATGTGAGAGATGTTAGGTTGTCGCCATTCTCGACAACCTAGCATGGTAACGGCTGGACCCGTGTTCACAGTTATAGGAAAGATTACTATAACAGCAACAAAATCGTAACAGTCGGACCGTTACCGGAGATCACGACAATTGTCCGGATACAGAGGCTCCTGAAGAGGAAAGCCTAACAGGATAAACCGGGAAACAAGGAGCACGTGCTACTCTATAAATACAGAGCAGCGCATACAGTTACTTATAAAAAAAAAGACAGAGATACAGAAAAACACAGAGAACTTTTCTTGGAGAAATCCGCTGTGAGAAAACATCGAAACTAAATCAGAATCACCTTGATCTTCCGTTGCAGGTGTACCGAAAATAGCTCGACGGCAACGAACCTAAAGCTTGGAGAAAGCCGGAATCAGGCAAGCAAATCGCAGCATCTAGTGTTAGAGCCTCATTCTTTGCCCTATAAAACAGGTATGCGATTAGTGTTGTGAAAAACAAAAAAAAAATGGAAGAAGATAGAGCTTCCTATTTTTTCTCTAAGAGCTTTGCCTGAGTCGTAATAGGGCAGAGGGTAAACCCTACCTAAGTCAAGACAGGACAGAGATCAGCCATAACACACACAAAAAAAGAGAAAGAGAAAGGAAGAATGGTTGCGTCAAACGCAGCGGGAGGCAAAAGACAAAGGACACCCGCAACATCTACGAAAAGCTTAAAGCAAGATTGGTTGCAATGGGTTTTTCGTAGAAAGAGGGATAGATTATGTCGAGACATATTCTCCAGTTGTGAATATGTCAGCATATTATGATTTAGACTTACATCAGTTAGATATAAATACATCATTTCTAAACAAAGATTTAGATTAAATCATATATATGTACCAGTCCGAAGGATTTATAGTTGAAGGTAAAGAAGATAAAGTATATAGGTTGAGAAAATCCTTATATGGCCTGAAACAGTAATCTCGTCAATGGTATTTGACATTTCAAAATGCCATTATAGAAATTGGGTTTGTGGCTAATAAACTTGATCACTATGTATATGTTTTGAATAGTGAGAGTCACTTTATCATCTTATCATTATATGTAGATGACATATTATTGATTGGGAATGACAATGAGATGATTGTGAAAACCAAGTCATGGTTAAACTCAAGGTTCGAAATGAAGAATATGGGAGAAACATCCTATATCGACAGTATACAGATCTATCGAGATACAGAATCTAAACTCTTATACCTGAGTTAGGAGAGATATATCGATTATATCCTCAAAAAGTTCAAAATGGCTGAATGCAAGTCTACTATTACACCTGTTATAAAGGGGGTTAAACTAAGTAAGGTTGATTGTCTCAGTGAAGAAGACAATAAGCCTAACGTTCCTTATGCAGAAGTTGTGGGTAGCTTGATATATGTTATATTGTGTACAAGACCTGATATCAACTTTGTTGTTATAATTAGATATCAAAGTAATCTTGGATGGCGGCATTGGATGGCTGTAAAAAGGATTTTAAGATATCAAGATACTTGAAATTGTGTTTTCAAGCAGATTAACTGAAGGTGATAGGATACTCAGATACTGACTTTAATAGAAGCAAAGATGACAACAAATCTACCTTAGGACAAATATTATTATTTGGAGGTGGTTTTGTGTCTTGGGCATTTAAGAAACATGTTGTGTAGTATTGCATTCATAAGAAGCAGAGTACGTGGCTTGCTGTATGGTTGCAACGAGTGTTGTCTCGATAAGCCGCTTTATACGTGATTTGAAGTTGAAAATAACTAACGAGTCAGTTATCATTTACTATGATAACAATGCAACAATTACTCTTATCAAGAGTGGAGTTGATTGCTTAAAAGGCAAGTATATAATGGTTAAATACCACTATGTTCATGATATGGTTATGAGAAAGGAAATATCCTTCTCATACATGCCAACAAATGATATATTGACAGACCCCTTGACTAAAGGCATAACAAAGGAATTTTTCTCAAAACATGTTACAAACATGGGTTTGAGATATGTTTGATTGTTGTATAGAGAAATAACCACACAACGAGTAATTATTGCAGCAACAATCATGAAAGGACATTACTAGGTAAACCCTGCAAAAGTTGGAGTAAAACGAGTATGTCAGTACACTTGGCTTGAATGGCCAAGTGGGAGATGTTAGGCTGTGACTATTCTTTGCAACCCAGCACGGTAACGACTGGATGTACAGTAACAACTGGATTAACCATCCAACTGTTACTCGTGTTCACAGTTAAAAGAAAGATGATCATAACAACAACAAAATCGTAACAGTCAGACCGTTACCGAAGATCACGATAACTATCTGAATACAGAGACTCTTGAAGAGGAAAGCATAACAGGATAAATCGGGAAAGGAAGAGCACGCGCTGCTCTATAAATACAGAGGAGTAACGCATACAGTTACATATACAGAAAAAGACAGAGATACAAAAAAAACACAGAAAACTTTTCTTGGAAAAATTCGTTGTGAGAAAACCTCGAAACCAAATAAGAATCACCTTGATCTTCCGCTGCATGCGTACCTAAAAGAGCTCGATGACAACGAACCTAAAACTTGAAAAAAGTCGAAATGAGGCAAGCAAATTGCAACAACATAGAGACGGAGGTTTAGTTTGCGAAACTCTATAGCTGCTTATTTAGTTGTACGAGGGTTGTAGTCTCTTTGGAGGGATAGGGATCACCACACAATTGTTGGCATTCTAACTCCGAGGCACTTTCACGACAGTTAATAATATTATAATACATCATCAACCATGTCCTGCTTGGAGAGCACAGGGTCGGCCGCGCAAGACCTGCGGCGAGATTTAAGCCTATATAGTGTTGCCATATTCTATTCATACTGCTGTGCACCAAAGAACATTAATACCCAATATCCACCAATGACTCTAATTAGACGAGAAGAGTACCGTAAGGGCCAATTTACTTGCACGCTCATTTTAACAGACATGGGACCTTGATTAAAGTCTTCACAAAATGAATTTGCGGTGCATATATATATATATATATATATATATATATATATATGTATGTATTCTCAAGTCAGTTAACAGCCTGTCCGGGTTATATTTATAACTCACTCCTTCCTCCCTGGCTTTCTTTCTGTTTTTACTTCCAAGTTTTCCAACTTTTTCCTTATGCGGCAATAATTCATCGTTGCTATATCTATTTCCTCCTCACTCTTCCTGACCCTTTATCTCGTCTTCATTTTTCCTCGATTACGATCCACATTTTGTTTCATTTCATACGGTTTCTTCTTCCTCTGTAACATATGCTGCTGTGGTGCGACTCATGACAAACATGCCTCGTCCTTTCCTTCGTGTTCCAGACCCAGTAGACCACGGCACCGTCTCCCATTGAGCGCGCATCTGCGGGAGCTTATGAGGAAATGCTAATCTTTCATTTCTTGTAAGTGGTCTTCTACATCATGGTTGTGTGTGCTTTTGAGGGAGAGAGAAAGAGATTATATTGCAAGCATTTCCTTTCGAAGAAAGACCATTTAAATGTATTAACTCGCTGTCGTATCCTGGTAGGTGGCCGCCTCAGTTTGCACGCGTACTCTCTCTCTCACGCTGCGTGCACTTGAGATGTCTGCGAGGATTCCAGTATTCCCAATGGTTGAGAGTTATTACGACGATGGTGCTGAATTCGATGCTGCTCAGGTGGACTATGCGAAAGTACGTCACTGGAATTCTTGATCCCTTTATTTTTAAGGTTACTTCTCTTCTTGTTTTTCTCTTTTTGTTTTTTGTTTTTCCTTAATGTCGTTTCCTTCTCTTTGAATTTACTCTCAGACGAAAAGTCCAATCTTCCGTTCCGCAAACAACAATACATGTTTGTTTCGTTTCGTTCGACTGCGGCCTTCTTGGTAGTTCATTTCACATGAATGGACGACCAAACCTCTCTTTGGGGGAAACCAAGCACAACCTTCCGTTTCTGGAAAAACTGAGACGTAGCATATGGGGGGATACAACACTTCAACATGCTTCCCAAGATTAGTTCCTAACCGTGTGTACCTTTTTGCTTCCATCGTGACCACTAATTTGATGTACTAACGAACGTGCCTCTGCATTTGGGCGGGGATCGTTTCTTTAGCTTTTCCCCCTTCTTTTCGTTAAAATTTTATCCATTTGGGCAAACTGCATTGAGTCATATGATCAGCTCAAATATCCAACTAAATTTGTAGGAGGCATACATACTAATAGTGCAGTTGAACAAAAAAGATCGCACAAATGCAGTTGGATGGTTCTCGCATTGCATATGGGAGGATTCTTCCTGTTATAAAACTCCAGATGAGTGAAAATAAGAATTCAGATGGATGGCCCAGATCAACACTTGCACAGGAGGACGGGTAGGGGGGTTGGGCTGTGCGACAAAGTAGTTCAAATGCTAATGGGTGGGGTAGGGGGGCACTAATGCGTCTCTGTATCCGGCAGGGGTCTACGTGATTGATCCAGGTATCCCAATAAAATCACCAAAAGCATATGCCGGCCTATGTGACACATGATGCAAGCCTTTTTGTTACAAGTCAGAATGAAAATTGTTCAAACCTTTTGTCATAAAAGTCCGGTTGAAAAATAGTTCCCGTGAGAACCACTTTCTTTTCTTTACTCGAGCATAATCAAACCGTTTGGGTATTATTCCTTCTTTTGCAGTTTATAGAAGAGGCCAGGAGGCATGCAAGTCAAGGGCAGAGGAACTTACAACCACCACCGGATCAGCAACAAAAACGAACGGCCTCACAACAAGCCCTATAAAACAAGAAATCGTGGAAGGACTTACTGAATGGCCAGAATTTTCTGCTGGAAGAACAGTGGGAAGATTAAGAATCAATGACCGAACTGCCGGATCAGAAAATTGCAATTTGGTGCTATTATATACCATCGGCTAAAATCAAGAGCTGAAGTGCAATATCCGATAAACCTTGCTCTCGATGGGCTGCGGACATACTGAAATGACGAACACATGGATCTAATCAGGAAGCGCAAGTGACGAGAGGAACACTGGGAACCACCTCAAATGAATCGCTGCATTCTAAATCATATAGCTGCTGACAAGTGTAAACTAACTTTACTTTCTAGCATGAACCATGCGTCGGTAGAAAGAAGCATTTAGATTTATTACTGCACATATCAGATTCATCAATCCTTCGGCAAATACAACATTTCGTAGTTATGATTTTTCTTGATAACGAACTGTCCGCCTAGTCTTATCAAGTCCACTAACTTTCGATATTCTACAAAAAGTTCGTTCACTACTGGAGAAGAGCACCTTGACCAAGTCAGAGATATGTGCAAGCAACTTACGCGAGCATCTGCCAAGCAACAAATACATGGGTCCTCGCTCAGCATAGTTCAACCTTTTCAGTGAGCTCGATGCCTGATGCTTTTAAAATATCCAAGGCTGTCAAAGAAGGAACAGTTGAGTTCAAAGGTATACGGAACCAATGCACATGATTAATACAACAACAACTACTAAACCTTTTCCCATAATAGATGGGGCGGCTACATGAATTCTTTGTTTCCACATACCCCTATCATTATCATAATTTGTAGAATCCATGATAAACAAGTCCGACAAAATTTTAGTTGTTGCTTAAATATTTCCACAAAACCAATGCACATGACTAACTACAACAAATTAAGTAGAGCCAATGATGGTATTAATCAACTGGAATAAGATCCAGGGGTTCAGAAGCCAGCAGTTTGCTCATTAAATCTTGGACACAAAAATATGACTGATATGAAACTCGAAAGGACCACCGAATAGAGAAAAGAAAACCCTACCTGGAATATAGACTTCTGGCTCGAGAGGTCTGAGGACACCTCTTGTCTTGACCTTTCCCTCAAGCAGGAGCTGCAATGGTAGGAAACATGGTTGAGATTCCCGATGAGAACATTCTTCAAATGATATACCCTTTAAGGCAAAGTTATTGTTGACCAAGAAAGAATGAGAATCGGGGTCCATATAACACGGACATTGATATCATTAAGAGTGTTACCCACGACAATGGTGTGATACATTGTATTTTGAGAAAAAACTGATGGCCGCAACACACATAATGCCAGAAAGGAATTGTAGCAAGCGAGAAAGAGGTGAGGAGAAAAGAGGACTAATCAACCGCCACACATACATACATAGATATATGTGGGTGTACGTGTGCGTTCCAGAAAGGAAATGTTGCAATAGATGCTTGGATGTTTGGATGGAAGTTGCTAGGCATTTCTGGGAAACGAACTCTGGAAAGGTCAAATAGAGAGAATAGCCATGTTTGTTTATGCAATACTGAAAACAACAGAAAGTAAATAGAATACCGTGATACTAATTTATGAAAGAAGTTCTACAGGTGTCTCCAAAAATGAAAAAAGTGTTGAACACTTATGCATCGTAGTCCGGCATGTCCTATAGTGTTGGACGTTTTAAAGTTGGGATTAGAGTTTTGCCTAAACGGACCAAGTGTAAGTTTATTTGTGATGTGGCTGGTGGAGACCCCTAGAGATGTCCGTGTAATGTAGAGTGAGCAAGTTAGATGGATAATGTTGCTGACGAACACCAAACCTATTAGGTAAAGTGTTGCATTTCAGTTTGAAATAGTTGGTGAGGATTTGTTGATTTAGCTTTTCTAAGTTTGAGGTTGATCCTTATACCATAGCTCCAATAGCTGCTGGAATGCCCACTGTACGGGCCATTGCAGTAGACATCTTCCCATCGTATATTTTCCCGAATTCTAGGACTGTTGCTTGGTGAAGTTCACTTGGGCGTCCATCATGGAACGATATTTCCATTTCATGGTGCAAAAGTACCATATCCTGCACAACGGAAAAAATGATAAGAGAATGATCTTTTTTTTTGTGTGCGTGTATGAAGAACAACTAACACAAACAAACAAAGGAGTGGACAGTTACATACTAACGCCAACACCCTATGGTACATCAACGCTTATGCATTTCCACAGGAGTCAGTTGAGCTAAATTTCTATCATAATTTTGAGAAATCAAATTTATTTTTCACCAAGTTCTCAGTGAAAGATAAGTAAGGTCCCATTCTGTTAAGCATTATTCTAATCCTTCCATGACAAAGTAATAAAAAATATTAAACTGAATGCCATGAGAAAATGATAAATTCGCTCGTGACCAATGATGAAGATACTTCAAAAATAGAGGAAAAATAACACTACGTTAGCAACATCTGTTGCTGATCTGAAACCTCTATGAATATAATCAATAGTCTCATACTTTGACGTCTGGTCACTCCGCTGATTTGCTTTCAACTGCATGCAGGCTGATGCCATCAGTTTGGGGTTTTCTCTTGAATAGAGAAGCACCAAAACCATGACCAAGCCTTTTTAGCGTATCTTTTAGGGTATGCCACATAGATTCTTAGTTGCCATTGATGTTATGCATATCTACATTTAATTTCAAAAGGGCAAAGTTTGTTTTACAGTTACTTTGAGGCCTTCAAGCTCTCCCATTTTACCTTGGGAAAAGGTGCAATATTGCCCCTCTGGCTTTGACCTAGGAGAAATATTGCCCTTAACGTTATTTGGGGTGCAAAACTAGCCCCAACGTTTTTTTAAGAGACCAGGTATACACTTTAAGTGACTTTAACTTAAATATAATCCTTATTTTCACTAAACTACCCTTCCCTAACTTTGACTAGGACCTAGTCTCTCTCTGGCCCCCCCCTCCCCCATCGGAACATTGGTATAGCAGTGCCGCTGTCTCCAACTCACTATAAAGGCCTTAACACTGTCTGGTTTAATGAACTTATCATCTTGTTCTTAGCAATACAACATGAGTTACATACTTGAGGAATCGTTTTTTATCTACCCTATATGGTACAGAAACAAACCTATCTAGTAGCAAAACAAGTAGAATGACAAGCTCCTTATTGTCAATATGTTTCCTTGATAAAATTCAAAGCTATTGATCAGGAGTCATGTAATACATGATCTCAAACTTGATACCATAGGACATAATATGAACGTTTATGATTCTTTGATCTATTCTAGTGAAATTTATTTCCCCCACTTTACTGGTGGCTATTTTGGTGTTTCAACAAAGAAGTCATCAATGATTTGTCAAGGGAAAGAATAGATGAGCGTGGATTCTACCAACATCCAAAGGGGTAAAAAGAGTATGGTAAAATCTTCTAAAAGCCAACATCTGAAAAAATGCCAAAGGAAAATGCAGACATCAAGAACAACACATATTCAACTTCCATTTTGCAAGCTACTCATGTACACAAGAATGTCTTGCGAATTTGGGCAATTTTAGTATATGTAATGCAATGTGATACATATTCCAAACATCGAGAAATGTGAAACATATATAATTTTGCACAACCATCTCAAGGGGAAACACTTTGTCCACTACTCCCGAGCTTTTAGTAAAAGGCAATAGATGCAAATTTTTAATTTAGTTATAAAATAGAATCTCCTAGTATTCAACATAAACAACTATGAGTTTTTAGATATGCATTAGTTTGGTATGTTGAAGAATCTGCCCTTTAGTGCTATTTTAGATTTTTTTGATATTTTAGGTATTATAGTAATTAACCTTATTACTAAGAGCATTTTGATCTTTTTTACGTTGAGCAATCCACTATATAAGGACTGGTCCAGCTTGTATTAGGTCCAGGGAGTCTAATTAATAGAAAAGAGAGAGGGGGCTCCATTGGAGGGCATGCCCTCTCCTCCGATCTTATCTTCTTCCCTTCATTTTGTTTTTCTTGTTTCCTCCGTTATGAATGATCGTATACTGTGTTTCTCTGTGATTCTCAACATGGTATTAGAGCTGTAGATCGTTGGGAGCAGCGGCTGTAGACGTGTGGCAGAGCGGGTAGTTGCTTGAAACAGGTATCAAATATAGTAGACCGGCTTTCACTCGCACTATCAGAGGAATCCACATCTACATAATACCGAGCACGGAATGCAATCAGATGGGCATTATACACCGGAGGAACTATAGAAAGAGATCGTGTGCAGTATAAGGGAGGTTGAAACGGCTGTGTGAAACTCAGTTAGATATAGTTTCCCAATGTTGTTGACCGTGAAATGTATTTATGATCAGCAACCAATATTTGGAAAATATAGCTTTGAAGATCCATGTTAAGGTTGGCGGACGGAATAGTGTTCTTCTTGATGCACTGAATAGATGACTACCAATCGTTGCTACTGATGTTCCAACGATAATATTTGTTGCTGATATGACACATCCTCCTGCTGGTGAAGACTCCAGTCCTTCGATTGCTGCGGTAGTTGCATCACAAGATTGGCCACAAATCTCTAAATACTGTGGCTTGGTGTCAGCACAAGGTCCTCGTAAAGAGATCATTGCTGACCTGTATAATAAGGAAAGTGGGGTTTGTAGAAGCATGATACGGGAATTGTTACTTTCATTTTATATGGAAACAAGACAAAAGCCGGGTAGCATCTTGTTCTACAGGGATGGTGTTAGTGAAGGACAATTTGCTAAAGTGCTTGGAGAAGAAATGCAAGCAATCTGGAAGGCCTGTGCTTCGTTACACGAAGGATACCTTCCTCGTGTAACTTTTGTGGTTGTCAGAGGCATCATCACACACGTCTCTTTGCCACAAGCAAGAGCAGAAACTGGACCGATCTATCTGGGAACATTTTAACAGGGACCATGGTTGATTCCCAAATTTGTCACCCCAGGGAGTTTGATTTCTACCTATGCAGCCATGCTAACATTCAGGGTACTAGCCGTCCAGTCCACTATCACGTTCTTTAAGATGAAAATGGTTTTTCAGCCGATCACTACAGCTACTGATCATGGAGCATCACATATAGTTAATATATGTTCTTTATGAAGCCTGACTCCCTCTCTCAACTATTTCCATTTTGCCGAAAAGAGGAACCCCGACATGCATGTCAAGTGTTTGATGAAATGCCCAAGAGGGATGTTAACTCTGCACATCATTTGTTCGATCAAATGTCTCAAAGAAGAAAAATCTGATTCCTATGGCTCATGAAGTAGAGAAGCTACATGCAAAGGTTGCTAATGCACAGAAAGAGGATTACAAAGAGTAATTCAAGGAGGAGACAACACTTAGCATAGAAGTGACTAAAAAGGTATCACCAAAAATTAAATCATAGAAGAAACAAGATGAATTTGTTGGTATACAATATGATAGTATCACCAAGAAATATGAAGATTAAGACATCGAGTTCTTGAAATGAACAACTAAGAGGGTTGAAAAATTGGTTGCAGCCACCATGTGAAGGGCACAAAAAATGCCAATAAAAGTATATGATAGAGAGAAGACATCCAACCAACACACCTATAACAGCCACACTCTGAAGGGGCATAGAAAAAGCCGATAGAAGTGTGTATGGTGGAGATAGTATCTCCCACCATAAAAACCAGCCTTCTAAATAGTAGGAGTACATGACTTTTGAGTATTGCTGTACAATCATTTCATGCAGAAGGAAGAAGAAGGAGAGCAACCAACACCCACAGAAGGGTCGTGCGCTACTCAAGTATGTTCTTAATTCATACTAGTTGATTTTAAGAAGCCTCAGAGAGATCATTGTTGTAAGTGTGGTGAAGAAAGAACTAGTTTTTCAATAAGTTTGGTGTTCGAAGTATCTCACACCCAACTTGAGGGGAGGTGTTAAATATGTTTTTTAGTGCTATTTTAGTAATTTTTGATATTTTAAGTATTATAGTAATTATCCTTATTACTAAGAGCATTTTGGTATTTTTACGTTGAGCAATCCACTATGTAAGGATTGGTCTAGCTTGTATTAGGTCAAGGGAGTGCAACAGGCAGGACTCCACGAGAGAGAGAGAGGTTCCTCTAAGAATTGGGTTAAAGGGTATTTTGGTACAAATTGTTACCATATTTAGGTTAAAGTTACTTAAAGGGTATTTTTTGATCTCTTAAGCAATGCTAGGGTTAGGGGTAGTTTTGAGCCCCAAATAACATTAAGGGCAATATTGCCCCCAAGTCAAAACTCGAGGGGCGATTTTGCACCTTTGCCCTTTTATCTTTCATTTGATGTGACACAAACTTTTCAAAATATAATTGATTTGGTGTTCCCTTGTGTAACCATATAATTACCTTAACATCTTCATTTTCTCTTTTGGTATACTTTAAAAATGTTGATTTATTGCCCAATCCTAATAAAGCATTTTAGGTCTTATTTATGCTTTATACTTTTTTTCAATGCGAGTGGCCCTGATGTGGAGCATAGTTGGCACCGGTAGATTGTACCCAATTTTCATTCATTAGTGGAGATGTTTTCATCAAAGCCTCCACCTTATAGGAACATAGATATGGAATCTCTACTACTTTTAACTTTTGCTTCATCTATATTGGCCAAAATATTGAGATTGTATTTCATATACTTCATCTTTATTCTACGAAGTCGAAAACCCTTTGCTTCATAGGTTTCTCATCCAAAGTTCAACTTCTCTATTAACTACTTCCATATCTCAAC
Source organism: Brasenia schreberi (assembly GCA_036023115.1). Lineage (NCBI taxonomy): Eukaryota > Viridiplantae > Streptophyta > Magnoliopsida > Nymphaeales > Cabombaceae > Brasenia > Brasenia schreberi. The sequence goes on from JAYKKT010000052.1 coordinate 262,775, forward strand.
CATTAATGCACTGTCATCTCGAAATAACATGCATCCAGGTACTTCTATACTGCGTTATTTCATTCATAACAAAAGTAAATGCCCCCATGATGTAAGAGTCAAAATTAAGTGCATATCTTTATCAGTGTTGTCGATACGTATCGTATCCTGAGCAACCATGATACGATAAGATAACCTATGCCGTATCGTACGATAAGGGCGATATGCAATGTTGTCCGTATCGTGGGCCACCACGATACGATACGGGGGCCCTCTTATCAGAAGTTGAGAGGGAAGATATTAGATCAGACCGTGATTGAAGTGCAACAATATTGTTTGACTTTGAGACAATCGTGGAAGGAAACAGGATGCACTATCATGGCAGATGGATGGACCGATAGGCGAGGAAGGACATTGCTAAACTTTCTTGTATATTGTTCTAAAGGACTCATGTTTTTTAGATTTCTAGATATATCGGAGGAGAGGCACACTGCAGAGATCCTACGAGAGGAATTTGATAAGGTTATAGGCTAGAAAATGTAGTCCAATTGATTACAGATAATGCAACTAACTACAAAGCAGCTGGAAAGGAGTTAGCTGATATTTATGAGACTTTCTACTGGACACCATGTGCAGCCCATTGTTTAGATCTCATCCTCGAGGACATTGGTGAGATGGATGAAATAAAGGCAGCAACTGAGTGTTACCAAGATATTACAAAATTCATTTACAACCGTGCATTTGTTTTGTGTATGATGAGGAGATACACAGAAGGTGTAGAGCTTCTTCGCATAGCTGCAACTCGGTTCGCAACAAACTTCTTATCTGTACAAAGTATTGTGAGACAGAAACAAGCTTTAAAGAGAATGTTCTCCTCAGATGAGTGACAACAATTTGCAGAGTTGCCTCAAAACAGAAGGAACAGAAAGTTAAATGAGATTACATAAACTGCATGATCAGGCAAACCTTGTAGTGGGCAAATGGTTTTATGATGCATGCATTCTATTTAATGTAGTAAACAATTTTCATTTTCAAGCAATGATAGATGCAATTGCTAATATTGGTCTAGGATACAAGATGTCCTCTTATCAGAAGTTGAGAGGAAAGATATTAGATAAGACCGTCATTGAAGTGAAAGAATATTATTCGACTTTGAGATATTCATGAAAGGAGACAGGATGCACTGTCATTACAGACGGATGAATAGATAGGCGATGAATGACATTGTTAAACTTTCTTGTCTACTGTCCTAAAGGACTTATGTTTTTGAGATCTCTAGACATGTAGAGGAGAGACACTGCAAAGATCCGAAAGCAAGAGTTTAATAAGGTGATATGCGAGGTTGGACTAGAGAATGTAGTCCAATTGATTACAGATAATGCAACTAACTATAAAGCAACTAGGAAGGAGTTAGCAAATACTTATGAGACTTTCTATTGGACACCATGCATAACCCATTTTTTAGATCTCATCCTTGAGGATATTGGTGAGATGGATGAGATAAAGGCAACAACTGGGTGTTGCCAAGATATCGCCAAATTTATCTACAACCATGCCTTTGTATTGTGTATGATGAGGAGATATACATATGGTGCAAAACTTCTTCGTACAACTGCAACTCGGTTTGTAACTAATTTCTTATCTATACATAGTATTGTGAGACAGAAGCAAGCCTTGAAGAGAATGTTCTCTTAAGATTAGTAACAACAATTTGCAAAGTTACCTTAAAAATAGAAGAAACAGAAAGTTAAATGAGATTTCAGAGACAATCTTCAGGAGTACATTTTGGAATGTATGTGTTAGACTGTTGAGGATTACATGTCCTTTAGTAAAGGTTTTCAGATTGGTTGATAGCGAGGAGAGGGCTACCTTTATGAAGCCATTGATAGGGCAAAAGAAGCTATTAGAAATAATTATAAAGAAAAAAAGAGAGATTATGTACCCGTGTGGAATATTATAGATAATAGATAGAACAAACAATTGCATCAACCTATTCATGCAACAACATATTATCTAAACCCAACATTCAGGTACTCAACATGCTTCAAAATGGGCAACGAGGTTAATCGAGGCATCATTGATTGTATAGATAGATTAGTCCCTGATGAGAGCAGAGCAGATGCTATACATCGAGAGATAGAGATCTTTGATAATGCTCTACACTTAATGGGTTTGCCTGTAGCAATTCGCAACCGCACTAATATGCACCCAGGTAAATTGTTTATCTTTGTATTTAAGTTTCTGAAATCTTATATTATTATGGATTAAGTCTCTAATGTTTGCCTTTTTCTACAGATGTTTGGTGGAATAGGTTTAGAAGTGATTGCCCAAACCTTAGAGATTTTGCAGTAAGAGTCCTGAGCCAAACCTATAGTGCAACAGGTTGTGAAAGGAATTGGAGTGTCTTTAAACACATCCATACAAAAAAGCACAACAGGTTGGAACATAATCGATTGAATGACTTAGTTTTCATTCGTTGTAACATGTGGCTTCGTGAAAGGTAATCTTGTATTAGTTAGTACTTAAAGATTCAAATCAACATATTGTTTGACTTCAATTGTTAATGTTATTACTAATTACTTATCTTTCTTTCTTGTAGGGAATTTAAAAAGGTAAATAGAGAAGAAAGTCAATTTGATCCAATAAGTTTGGATAATTTTGATATATTAGAAGACTGAATTATAGAAGATAGCAAAGAAAATGCCCTCCTAACTGAAGAAGACATTGCATGGATTAATTGGTAAGGAGTGCAACAACATTATCAAGGAAATAAAGATTTTGATTTTGAAGCAGAAGGTGGTGAGGATCTTCAGCAAGGAGAAGATAAAGATTAATGATCCTGATTACAATATGTAAATGTAAATGTATTTCATTTTTTGCTTCAAAATATGTAATTTATTTCAATTGTTTAATGGCGAATGATCAATATGTACTATACTTTGCATTATATGAATTCTTTGCAATTATCAAAATTTCCTATATTTTTCTGATATTTTTTGGATTTTTTTAGATTTTTACTATTTTTAAATATTAAAGTACGATATGCTATGATACGATACACCCGTATCGTGGACCAAAACGATACATGATACGATACGCGTCGATCAAAACTGATCTTTATAGACAAGTAACTTATGAACCCATACTTGATATAGATAAAAACGAATCATCGCTGAAAAACATCGTGTGAAACATCACCATCCATCAAGTGGTGGAATAGTAACCTGCCACATGCACACAGGTTTGATTCCTGGCTTTTCTTCACTGTTGTATTTTATGTCATAGATTATTTTCTTTTTGTTTTTCTCTCTTAATCTTTGCTCCAGTTATCTCACAAGACAAGCCATCCATTAAGTGGTACCATCAAACTTGAGTCAGAGACAATATGATACTACGAAACACAACTGGAATTCTCAATTAAGTGAAGCAAAAACCTATAGATGTGTAGAAAGAAGATGACTAATTACCTGTTCTACATCATGATAAGCTAGTCTCTCTTCCATCTGCATGCAGATTACATCAAAGGGGCTTTGGCAAGCATTTGGAATTTCAGAATCTTCATCAAGCCCCAAAAATCTGTTTACCAGGAAAGACATATACATGATATGGCTAGTAACATGCCATGCTTTCTGACTTCTACGTTCTAAGATAATAGGTCAAATATCAACCATCTTCTCAAATTATTAAACGATTGCAATTTGTGGCTACATGGATTAAACATGGAGAATGTCAGATATCAAGTACATCAGACTCATTATTTGTAGCTTTTTGCATTGAGATAATTCACCAATGACCAAGATATCTGTTAGTGATGGTTTTAGGAACATGAGAACTGAGAGACTTGACCAAAGGTGAATATTTTGTATAAGGTCTCAGTTGTCTCTAAGTGCTCTATATGGAATTCAAGCGAGAAATATTTGAAATCTTCTTACTTGATTGTTCTAACAGTTTTTTCTGCTACAGTTTTCTCTTTGCAGTACCCATGCATGGTCAATCTCTCAACCAATCGCCTATCTTCCCTCACTGAAACATCTTCACGTCCACCACTCAAAAGGGATTCATCTTTATCAAGCTTCAAAAGTTCCACAAGAAGATCTCTGAATGTTGGACTTTTATCCTTATTAAGTAGCGGATGGATGTCAGCATCAAAAAACCCAATTTTTGCCAGACTGCCCATTATTTTGCTGAATCCTGCAAGAAATTTTGGGTATAAATACATAGATAATGACGCTATGGTTGAAGAAAATCAGTTCTAAATGATGTACCTTCATAGCGAAGTGTACCACGGAAGATGGTTGATGCTTCACTAGAAATTCCATATAAGTCTCCATAAATCATGGAGTCTCGATTAGGCAGACATTCCAAAGCAAATGCAGGAAGATGAGCTAAACGAATTGTTGTTGCAGAGTCATAAAGGTCATTACCTACGGAAGGCATCCATGAAGTTAAAGTAGCACACGCATGATGAAAATGTTATGACTCCAGACAAGTATGCAAAATGGAAAGATGACATTGAATTTCTTACAACATAATTTTCACACTAGAAGGAAAGAAACTAAACATAGTTAGAACCTTCTCTAGTTCAAGTCATCCTTCAATATCTTTGAGTGCCTGGTGAGATCATTAAGTACTACAAGATTCTCTTTCAATTTAATGACTAGACTTTTGATAATCTTTTGTATCTCTAGACCCTTATGAGGCCTTCAACCATTTAAAAAGTAGCACCTAATCTTCAAAAATCACAAACATATATCTCCATATCTTTGTACATCGGTGCATCTAATATCTGGGACTCTCAATGACATCAATCGGCCAGGCTTTTGACTGTTAGAAAGGGTCTGTGGCCCATTGGGTCCTGCCCTTAGGGCCTGGCTCATCAGGCCCCTAGCCGTTGCTCTTCTTCTCTCTTTCCCTCTTCTTGTTCTTTTCTATAAATAACTCACTCATGTACATATTTTTGTTGGAAAACGTGGGTAGCACAACATAAGATCAAATATCACAGACACAATAAAAATAGTGAAGAGAAAATATGGAGATCAAAAGAGGGAACAGGCCCTCCAATAGAGGTTGCCTCCCTCTCTTAATCTTAGTCTCTTAACCCTAATACAAGAAGTTCATCCTTTATATAATGGGTTGTTAAATACAAAATGATTAAAATGCCTTTAGTACTATGAGCAATTACAATAATACCCAAATATAAAAAATTACAGAACTAATACTAAAAACAACAGATATTCATATTCTTCAACAATTTTCTTAGTCTTTTATGGATAAATAATATCGATTTCCGTTATATTGTGCCTTTGTTGTATATGCTTTATTATTGTTGCGAAACAACCCAAATGTGATTAATGACAAATCAAGAAGAAACAACGAAAATTAGAAGCAAGAAGGGAGTTGGCATCTTCATGAACTGCCGCATTCTCTCTCTCTTAATTCACTTGCTTGAATCACACTACACTTAGGTATTTCTAATACAGATTTAGAACTTGAAAGACAGAAATACCCTTGATTAGTAAATCTAATGATAACTAGCTTCCAATGGATCGGATTTTGATCCAATGAAATTTGTATGATCCAATTACAAATGTTAAATGCAAAATTACAAATTACAGAAAAATTTAATCTTCACCCCTCAAGTTGGGTCTTGAATGCTTGAAACACCTAACTTACCGATATCCTTCTTTAGTCCATTAGCAACTACTGTTTTGTGAGGATATCAGCCAATTGGTCTTTAGAACGAACATGAATGATGTTGAAAATCCCTTGAGATACTTTCTCTCTAATGAAATGACAGTCAACTTAAATATGTTTTGTCCTCTCATCAAAGAAAAGATTAGAAACCATTTGAAGTGCAACTTCACTATCAATAAAGAAATTAATTGAAATGACCCTCTCCTGGTCAATTTCTTCTAATAGAAATAAAATACATAAACCGTGACACATACTAAGGGCAATTGCACGATACTCTGTTTTAGCACTAGATCTAGCTACCACATATTGTTTCTTACTTTTTCATGATACAATATTACCTCTTAGGTGTACAATATAACTTGAATTAGATCTTTGATCGTCTACAAAACCAATCCAATCAACATCTTAATAAATTTCAATACGAAGAGATGAATTAGGAGTATAACATAAAGTATGAGTAATAGATGACTTTAGGTATATGATAATGTGGAACACCATATTAACGTAGTGTATGGTTCGTGAGTGCATCAATCTACTAACATAGCTTACTAGAAAGCTTATATCTGGTCTTGTGATGATAATATATATGAGTTTCCCAACTAATCTATGATATCTACCCACATCTTTATACGAGTCCTCAGAGTTTTCAACCCCCCTTCAAACTTCAATAGGAATAGTACATATACAACAATCTTCCATCTTTGTTTCTTTTAATATACTTCCGCTGATTTAAGAATAGGCAACTATTACATCGAACAATTTTGATTCTCAGGAAATAGTGTAGCTTTCTCAAGTCTTTAAAGTCAAATAGAGTGTGCAACTCCCTCTTTAAATCTATAATTTCTCTCATATCATCACCAATAATGATAATATACACAACCAAGAGAATAGTTTTCTCTCATTGTCTAATGAATAATGTGTGATCACTAGTATTGTGTTTGAAGCCCAAGTTGAGAACACTTTCGTTAAATTTTTAAACCTTGCTTTGAGTGATTGTTTTAAGCTATTAAATCAATTTCTTCAGCCCACATACCTTATGTGAGTCAGTTTTTTTACCATAACCAGGTGGTAAGTCCATATAGATATCCTTAATAAGATCTCCTTCGAGAAATGCATTCTTCACATCCAACTGCCATAAGTCTCATTTCTGATTAATTGCCACACTTAGGAGAATTCTGATAGTATTTCATTTTACAACAGGTGCAAAGGTTTTTGTATAGTCAATACCATAATATTGCCTGTAACCTTTAGCCACTAACCTAGCCTTATATATTTTTCTATTCCCATCAGTTGTATACTTTATAGTATACACCCATTTATAATCAACAGTCTTCTTCTCTGGTGGTAACTCTGTAAGTTTTCAAGTTTGATTTTTTTATAAAGCTTTAATTTCTTCTCTCATAGTTGCCTTCCATTTTGATTTGATGACTTACTCCCATCAACACTAAAGTAAATTAAGTCTTAATGAAAAATAAGATCCATTGTTATATACCACTTCTTCTTCTCGGGATTAACACTTATATCCCTTCTGAGTAGACGAGTATCTCAAGAAAATACACTTAACTGCTCTAGCATCAAGCTTATCTCTAACATTATAAAAAATGTAAACAAAATAAGTACATCCAAATACTCTTAATGACACATAAAATTGTTTTTTAGGACATAAAGAATGAAAGGGAGAATTAACATTAAAGACATTTGTAGGCATCTGTTTTACCAAAAAAAATACCAGAAGACAACTTCACACCAATAAGATTTAGGGACATTATTCCCAATCAATAAAGTTCTTGCAACTTCCAAAATATGTCTGTTTTTCCTCTCAAAAACCCCATTTTGTTGTGGAGAATATGGACATGATGTTTGGTGTAATATCCCATGACTCAGAAAATATGAATGTAGTGATTAAGACATAAATTCACCTCTATTATCACTACGGATGATTTTAATGGGTACTTCAAATTGAGTAAGAATGAATTGACAATACATAAGCAAGATATTCTTTACTTCATCTTTGGTTTTCATAAGATAACCAATAGTGAATTGAGTGCAATCATCTATAAAGGAAATGAAATAGCTGTAACCTTGTAGTTGTTAGAGGTGTTATAGGTTGATACAGAATAACTGTTACGGGTTTAAGTCTTCTTATGGGTCTCGTTATGGGTCTTAGTGTAGATTAGGTGCACTTAGTAGTAGTTAAGTATGATTAGGGGTAGTATTGTCATTCAAGTTAGACTAAGTATAAATAGGGTTTAGGGTTAAATCGTGTGATTAAGAAAGAGTCAGGGCAGCAGCCAGAGGTGTAGTCGTCTGTCATCCATTTTGGGGCAGATTGGAGGAATGCCTCCAATCTGCCAAAATCTGTAAGTATATCATATTTCCAGTCAATGAAATTGTTGGATTTTGTAATATGGTATCAGAGCTTATAAGGCGTTTAAATCGATTATTTTGAAAGAAGAAAATTAGTGTTTTGAGTTAAATTTATGCGTGAAGCAAAAGTGGCTCCTGTGTGTGAAAAAAAAAAAGAAAATTCAGATTGGAGTGCAGATTGGGGACGAGATAAGCAATCAGCCTGTGTACCATTAAGAATGGAATATTCAGATATGTCTTTGCAGATCCAGGGCATACATGACCTGAAAATCGGTGCAGATCTCTTCCAAGGCATTTGAAGTGAAATCTTCTTCATCCCATACTCCTCCAATATCGACTTGTCATCCAAGGCAGATCTCTTGGCATCTGTCACGACTATACCTGTCTGGAAGATAACTTGCAGCAAACAACATCTTATAGTGCTTCAGCTCTAGCAGTTCAGGATGCAGAAATTCGTCTTTAGCATTGTCGTCTTGGTCATTTACCTGTGTCAAAACTTCAATATGTTCTGCCTCATCTTAGAGTCAAGTTAAATAAATCACGTTTTGAATGTGACATATGTCAGCTTGGGAAACATAAAAGAGCCTCTTATCCTTTAAATGACTCTAAGAGATCTCAACCTTTTGAGCTCCTTCATTCTCATATATGGGGTCCTAGTCCAGTTACTTCATTGTTTGGTCAGAAATACTTTGTTTCTTTTATTGATGATTGTACTCGTCTCACAATCATTTATTTAATGAAATCAAAGTCAGAAGTGTATGCTATATTTCCAATTGTGCATAAATTTATTCTTACCCACTTTAATACTTCTGTAAAAATTCTACATTTTGATAATGAGGGAGAATACATTGGCAGACAGTTACAAGAATATTTACACACACATTATTCATCAAACTTCTTGTCCCTGTACTCCTGAGCAAAATGGTATCGCTGAACGAAAAAATCATCATATTCTGAAGGTAGCCAGAACTTTATTACTCCAAAACAATGTTCCTAAATTTTATTCGGAAGAAGCTGTCCTTACTGTGAAAGTCCAATGAAATGCCTTGATAAAGAATCAAAACCTTTTCATATAGTCCCTCGAATCTTTGGTTGCTCATGTTTTGTACATATTCATTTACCTAATTGTGATAAACTTGATCCTAGATATGTAAAGTGTATTTTTCTTTGCTATTCAAATTCTCTAAAGGGCTATAAATGCTATGATCCCCTTCTTAAGAAACTATATGTATCCATGGATGTTACCTTCACTAAGTCTACTCCATATTATTCTTTTCAGGGGGAGTCAATTATACCTCTGCATAATTCTCTATATGTTCTTCCTCTAATTCCTAGTGAGGTAGAAAATATTGCAAATGATTATGAAGAAGAGACAGATGAACCAAAAGAGACTTTAATGTATAAGAGAGGATCAAGAAAAATTGTTTATCCCCAAGAAAAACCAGTTCAACATCAAATTACCAAAGAGATTTCCAATGACTCAGATCCTCAATTGCAAGTGACAGAAGACCTAGAAATTCCTATTGCTATTCGCAAATGTAAGCGTACTTGTATACGTTATCCTATTTTTGATTATGTCTCATATGCTAATACTTCTAAGAATTATCGAAACTTTGTTATGAATGTCGAGAAACATAAAATTCCTTCAAAGTTTGAAGAAGCAATCAAGTGTCCTTTATGGAAAGCTGCAATTGAAGAGGAACTGAATGCTCTTGTGAAGAATAATACATGGACCATCACACAGCTACCTCCTGAAAGGAATATTGTAGGATGCAAGTGGGTATTCACTATTAAATATTAGGCAGATGGAACCATTGAAAGATATAATGCAAGATTAGTTGCTAAAGGATATAGTCAGTCATATGGTATTGATTATACAGAAACATTCGCACCTGTGGCTAAACTTACTTCAATACGAATACTTCTCAGTATGGCAGCAAACTTGAGATGAGATCTATGACAACTAGATGTAAAAAACGCTTTCTTACAAGAAGATTTAAGTGAAGAGGTCTACATGGAAGTACCTCTAAGAATGAATATAAAAACATGATAATAGAGTACAACAACAACAACAACTAAGCCTTTTCCCATACTAGACGGGGTCGGCTACATGGATTCTTTGTTTCAAAAACATGATAATAGAGTGTGCAAACTAAATAAAGCGATTTATGGGTTGAAGCAGTCTCTAAGAGCTTGGTTTTAGAAATTCAGTAAGGCAGTTTGCAATCTGGGATACAACAGAAGTCTCAATGATGATACAATTTTCTTCAAGAAATGAACAAAATTATCTATTCTTGATGTCTATGTTGATGACATCATTATTACAGGAGATGACTTTGAGAAAATATTCAAGTTAAAAACGAATCTTCGCAGATTATTTAACCTTAAAGATTTGGGTCGACTCCACTATTTTTTGGGCATAGAAGTGCTTTATTCCAATCGAGGTATCTTCTTAACTCAGTGAAAATATTTAATGGATCTTCTTGAAGAAACACATATGCTAGAATGTAAACTAAGTGACACTCCTATGGAGGTAAATCAAAAATTGTTTAGTGGTGATAGTAAAGAGTTCAAAGACATTCACAAATATCAGAAGTTAGTCGACAAGCTTATATACTTGATTATTACTCGTCCAAATATTACTTATGCAGTTGGCATTATAGGCAAATATATGCATTCTCCTACCAAGAATCATATAGATGCAGTGTATAAAATTATTAGATATCTCAAATCAACATCTGTTATGAGTCTACTTTATTCCAAATCCTCAAATCAACATCTTGTTATTGAACTTTATTCCGATATAGTATGGGTTGGATCTTAAGATGATCGGCAAATCAACTACGGGATATGTTACATTACTTGGTGGAAATAATATATCATGGAAAAGCAAAAAACAAACAATTGACTCAAGCCATGTGTGAAGGAAAATGGGCGTCTTTGTTAATCAGTGAACTTGGATTTATTTCTATTCATCCTATACCACTATATTGTGAAAGCAGTGCATCAATTCATATGACTTCCAACCCGGTATATCATGATAGAACCAAACATATCGAAATTGACTGTTACTTCATCAGAGAGAAGATAACTCATCAAGAGTTCAAATTGGAGTATGCTAAATCAACAAATCAGAGGGTTGATTTTTTTACTAAAGCTATTGCTAGCAGACAACTCAAAGGCACGTTATCCAAGTTGGGTGTTCTCAATATCTTTCACCCAACTTGAGGGGGAGTGTTAGAGGTGTTATAGGTTGATACAGAATAACTGTTATGGGTTTAAGTCTTGTTATGAGTTTCATTATGGGTCTTAGTGTAGATTAGGTCCACTTATTAGTAGTTAAGTATGATTAGGGGTAGTATTGTCATTCAAGTTAGATTAAATATAAATAGGGTTTAGTGTTAAATCGTGTGATTAAGAAAGAGTCAGGGCAGCAGCCAGAGGTGCAACCATCTGTCATCCATTTTGGGGCAGATTGGAGGAATGCCTCCAATATGTCAAAATCTGTAAGTATATCATATTTTCAGTCAATGAAATTGTTGGATTTTGTAATAGTAGTGACGTAGTAGAACATGGACCCTAAACATCATAATATACAATTTCAAATGGTTTAGAAGTTCTCGTTTCATTTAATGGAAAAAATAGAAGATGATGTTTAGACTTTTGACAAGTTTTACATTGTAAAATCAAATCATTACAGCTAGAAAATGCTGATAATATCATTCTAATTTTAGAAAGTGGAAAGTGTTCCAGTCCCCGATGCCATAAGATCAAATATTCATTCTTTTTCTCTGTAGCATATATATATTGCATTATTGTTTTGTTGGTCTCCTCGAAAACATAAAGTCTCTTCCTCATGTTACCCTAACCAAAGATCTTCTCCGTCCTCAGTTGCTGAAAAATAAAGTAGAGTTGAATGTTACAAGACAATTCGTCTTTGGCCAAAGACTAAACTGATAAGAGATTAACTGAAATGTTTGGAATATGTAAAACATTTTTAAGAGTTCCAAGATCTCTGGTTATACTCCCTTTTCCCCTTGTGGGAATATTAGATCCATCAGCTAATCTGATGCCAATCCCTTTTTGAATTGACTTATAATCATCAAAAAATTCTCTCATGCCAACCATGTGGTCAGTTGTACTAGAATCAACTATCCATATCCTGAAATTAGATGAAAAAGTATTACCCAATGCCATAAAGGAGAAGGGATAGGCCACGATAGCTTGATAATCAACAGTAGAAGAAGTTGATGCAGTTTGAGATTCATTTATTCTAGCTTTAAGTTCTTCAATTTCCTTCTTCATATTAGCCAATGGGTTCATCCCCGTTTCTATATTCTGTTTCTCACCTTGATCACTGAAATAAGCCTTATTTGGTATATTTTTGTTATAGTTAGGTTAGCTCACGAGTTTCCAATACATCCTTTCACTATATTAGATTTTACCACAATGAGAACAAGTCAACTTTTCTTTTTCATTTGATATGCTTCTACCTTTATATCCTCCTCTACCGTGAGCACTTAATGTACTGCATTCCAACCCATAAATGCAAGAGTTTCTTGGCCGATTTTAACTTCTTCCCGCAAGAGAAGAGAGTATACTATACTTAAAAATGCAAGTTCTTCTCTTCGGAGGATATTATTTTTAGCCGTCTCATACTCTAAAGAGATACCCACAAAAGATTTGTTAGTCCAAGTTAGAGACGTTGTTTCATTTTGTTAGTGTATTTTTTGTAAGTCAGTCTAGGTCTTAGGTGGTTTGGATCCCAATAGATCAGATTCTAATCCATTGGGATCCGGGTCCTACTAATTTCTTAAGTATGGGCAATAAGGTCTTTTGAGTTATAACGGTGATATATAAGTGTAATCTGTGATTAGGTTAATCGTGTAACTGATTGGAACGAAGAAGGCGGCATCAAAAAATGGGTCAACCTATTCCTTTGCCCTTTATTCCTATTTGATTCTTGTATGGAAATGACTCGTTTGATGATAAATTCTGTGTGAACAACAACATGGTATCAGAGCTTTTGGTGGAGATTGAAGCATCGGTTGAATCTGGTTCTTGAAATATTTTCTGCATTATTTTTAAGTGTTCCTTGAAGTCGACGAACAAGTATTTTGTATTTATTAAGCAATAGAATTCTGAACAAAGAAAGCATCGTTGGTACACTCGATTTCATACTTGTTGTTGGTGGAATCTGTTGGACATTCTACAGACAGTCGCTCAGCAACAACAACATCAAGGAAACATTCCAATAGATCAATTGGCGCAGCGGACTGTCTTTTTGAATTATTCGCTTATTTCTTGATCTTTTTTGTGGCCTGGAGCAGTGTTGTCCGTATCACACCGTATCGTACGTATCGTACGATACGGGCGATACGCCTTGGGACCCTTATAAAGAGTCCCGGCTCGAGAGAAACCCGCGATTTTTCGCGGGTTTCCTCTCTCCATTTGGGTTCTTCAAGCTCCCTAAGAGTCGGTTTTCGCCTCCTTGGTGTTCAAAGCTCTAAAATCGTGCCCTACGGTGTCCGTCCAAGCCTTTAAACTCGGATTTAGGTATATTTTTAATGTTTTTTTCTATTTTTTTCCTTTATATTTATTATTTTTTGTGTTATTTCGGTTTTTTTTTTGAATGACCAAATATGAAGTAATTAAGTGTGTGTATACGATTTTTATTGCATTCATGAAGTGGGAGACAGTCGATTTGAGTGTTATTTGAAGATTGGGGGATTTACGAAGTGCTTTTATTTTCAGGTTTTTGTTTGAATTAAAGTACTCCATTGAGATGGCAGGAAGGGGTGGTAGAGACTCTCATTCAAAGTCTGATGATCCGGCATGGCAGTAGGGTATACCAGTTGAGGGTTCAAGGTTAAAAATCAGATGTTTATTTTGTGAAAAGGTGGTTAGTGGTGGAATTTCAAGGTTGAAACACCACCTAGCAGGAACCAGAAAAGAAGTTGCTCCATGCACAGATAGAGTTAGAAGTGTGCCAGAAGGTATTAAATGGCAATGCTTGCAGATGATTGAGAGCATACAGGAAAGGAGACAACAAAAGGATGATTTTCAGATGTGTGAAGAAGCTGATGATGCTACTGCCACTAGAGTTGGATTCAGTGATAGTTTGCCTTCAGATGTTAGAACAGATATTGGTAGTAGCAGTTCGCGAGCACCTAGCAGAGGAAAGAGGGTTGCAGCTGAAGACTTTGGAGGTGGCAGAAGAGGAAGTTCAGGAAGGAGTAGAGGAAGAGCTTCTTCTAGCATACATTCGTTCTTTTCTCCTTCCACTACACCTGGTGCTCAGCCAGGAATTCGTGCTGCTATGGCTTCAAAACAACTGCACGATGAAGCAGACCTTGCAGTGGGCAGATGGTTTTATGATGCATGCATTCCATTTAATGCAGCAAACAGTTTTCATTTTCAAGCAATGGCAGATGCAATTGCTAACATTGGTCCAGGATACAAGATGCGCTCTTATCAGAAGTTGAGAGGAAAGATATTAGATCAGACCGTGATTGAAGTGCAGCAATACTGTTCAACTTTGAGACAATCGTGGAAGGAAACAGAATGCACTATCATGGCAGATGGATGGACCGATAGGCGAGGAAGAACATTGCTAAACTTTCTTGTATATTGTCCTAAAGGACTCATGTTTTTGAGATCTCTAGATATGTCAGAGGAGAGGCACACTGCAGAGATCCTACGAGAGGAATTTGATAAGGTTGTACAGGAGGTTGGGCTAGAAAATGTAGTCCAATTGATTACTGATAATGCAGCTAACTACAAAGCAGCTAAAGGAGTTAGCTGATATTTATGGGACTTTCTACTGGACACCATGTACAGCCCATTGTTTAGATCTCATCCTCGAGGACATTGGTGAGATGGATGAAATAAAGACAGCAACTGAGTGTTGACAAGATATTACAAAATTCATTTACAACCATGCATTTGTTTTGTGTATGATAAGGAGATACACAGAAGGTGCAGAGCTTCTTCGCACAGCTGCAACTCGGTTCGCAACAAACTTCTTATCTGTACAGAGTATTGTGAGACAGAAGCAAGCTTTAAAGAGAATGTTCTCCTCAGATGAGTGGCAACAATTTGCAGAGTTGCCACAAAACAGAAGGAACAAAAAGTTAAATGAGATTGCAGAAACGGTTTTTAGAAGTTCATTTTGGAATGCATGTATCAGATTATTGAAAATTACTTGTCCTTTAGTGAAAGTTTTGAGATTGGCTGACAGCGAGGAGAAACCATCTATGGGCTACCTTTATGAAGCCATGGACAGGGCAAAAGAAGTGATCAGAAATAACTTTAATGGAAAAAAAGAGATTATGTGCCCGTGCGGAAAATAATTGATAGTAGATGGAATAAACAATTGCATCAACCTATTCATGCATCAGCCTACTATCTAAACCCATCATTGAGGTACTCAGCAACCTTCAAAAGGGACGGTGAGGTTAATCGAAGAATCATTGAATGCATCGACAGATTAGTCCCTGATGAGAGCATAGTAGATGCGATACATCGAGAGATGGAGATATATGATAATGCTCTTCACTTGATGGGTTTGCCTGTTGCAATTCGCAACCGCTCTACGATGCGTCCAGGTAAATTGTTTATTTTCATATTTAAGTTGCATCTTACATTACTGTGGATTATTATGTCTCTAATGTTTATATCTTTTTTACAGATGTTTGGTGGAACATGTTTGGAAGTGATTGTCCAAACCTTAGAGATTTTGCAGTTAGAGTCTTAAGCCAAACCTGTAGTGCAACAGGTTGTGAAAGAAATTGGAGTGTTTTTGAACACATCCATACAAAAAGTGCAACAGGTTGGAACACAAAAGGCTTAATGATTTGGTTTATATTCGTTGTAACATGCGCCTTCGTGAAAGGTAATGTTGTATTACTTTCAAATTTTCAATTGTTAATATTACTTACTAATTGTTTATCTTTGTTTGTGTCGTAGGCAATTAAAAAAAGTAAATAGAGAAGAAAGTCAATTCGATCCAATAAGTTTGGATAATTTTGAGATATTAGAAGATTGGGTTATGGAAGACACTGAAGAAAATGCCCTCCTAACAGAAGAAGACGTTGCTTGGATTAATTTGGAAGGAGCGCAACAACATTATGGAGATGAAGAATTTGATTTTGAAGAAGGTGTGGGCATGGCTGATGATGATGAGGATCTGCAACAAGGAGAAGATGAAGATTATTTAGTTGATGATCCTGATTACAATTTGTAAAATGTAATATTATATGTAACTGTAGTGTACTGTAAAGTGTAAATTATGTCTGTATTTTATTTTTTGGATTCAAAATATGTAAATTTGGATGCAATTGTTCAATGTTAAATGCTCAATCTGTACTAAACTTACATTATATGAATTTAAAGCAATTATCAGATTTTTCATGATTTTTTCCTGTTTTTTTCCTATTTTTTATTAATTTTTAATTAATTTTTGTATTATTTTAATATTAAAGTACGATACGATACGATACGATACGCCCGTATCGTGGAGCCCAACGATACACGATACGATACGCGTCAGACAACACTGGCCTGGAGTCTGATTTTATCTAGTCATTCAACTTGCAGAAATTCAATTCGATTGACATCCATCATATTCCATTTAAGTAAATCTTCTCAGCAACGTATTTCTTTGATTATATCATCCCATTGTAGGCCGATATCGAAGCAAGTAATCAGACGTGTGATTGGGTTACAGGAAAAGTCTATCTTCTTGACATTTTTTTTAAGGATTTTATTCAATCATGAAAATGACTAAGGTGGGAGACTCAAGCGAATCAAATTCAGTTGACAAAGGTGAAGGGTTCCAAATTACAAACTTGAAGTTAGATGTAAAAAACTATCTTTAGTGGGCCAGATCTATAGAGTTTGCTGTTATGGCAAGGGGGCACTGAGATTATTTAACCGGCGACATATCATAACCTTCATCGACTGATCCTCTTTATTCACGATGGCGTAGAGAAAATGCACTTGTTAGTGAGTGGCTTCTTCAATCAATGTCACCTTCAATTGCTAGTACATTTATGTTTCTAGAAATTGTTAAGGATATTTGGTTAGTAGTTCATGACGCTTATGCCCAAAGGAAAAATATAGCCAAGAAATATGATATTATTGAAAAAATAAAAAAATGCAGACAAGGAAGGAGATCGGTTAGTGAATATTATGCAAAACTCAAAGGCTTATGAGAGGAATTACAATTTTATTCCAAGACAAAGTGCCAAAGTTGCATACAAGAGCGGAATAAAGAATTTGAAGATAAGAAAGTATTCGATCTCCTATGGGGCATCTTTTCAAAGTTTGGGACAGTCAAAAATAATATTCTTAGCAGAGAAGAACTAACTTCCTTAAGCACAGTGTACTCTCTCTTACTTCGGGAAGATGATAGAAAATATTTGGAGAAAGAAATGAGAATCAATTCAGAAACTACTGCATTTGTGAGAAAAAATGAATCAAATTCCAATTTTTCTCGTGGTAGAGGAGGATATGGTCGTGGCAGAGGCAGATTTGCACTTACTCCAGAAGACAAAGCAAAATTGACTTGCTCCCACTGTAGAAAAACACGACATACGAAGGAAACATGTTGAGAATTGGTTGGTAGACCTACTCACTTTCAGAATAGACCTAACAATGCCTACTTGAGCAGTGATCAAAATGATAAACAGAACATCGAAAGCAGTGCAAACTCTTTGGCTGATATAAAAAAGGAGATAGAATTGCTCAAAGCTCATCTAACATATTCACATGTTGCATCTACTTCCTCCACTAATGATTCTCAGGCAACCATGACATATCCCTTCTCATTCCTGGTTAAGGGTAATTTAAACACCTCTAAATCTTATATATGGGTTATTGACTCTGGGGCCCACTTATCATATGGTCAGTAGGAGGTAATTCTTTGATAGTTATGAATTGACTCGTGAACAACTTAACATTCGTTTGGTAGACGGCTCATACACTTCGATATTGGGAAAATGAAATATTACTATATCAATCAATTTATTATCAGTCTTTGCCTTAACTCAAGATCTCAAATATCGTATAATTTTTTATTCTACTGGATGTGTATTTCAGGAATAAAGGACGGGAAGGATCTTTGGTTAGGGTAGTGTGAGAAGAGGACTATTTTTGCGAAAAAAATAATGAAACTATTATGCAATCTACAGTTATTACAGAAAAGCAGGAGGAACTATCCCACTAGCATTAGAGATTAGGACATTTACCTTTATCTAAACTTAGAATACTATCGCTTGAATTTAGTCATTGTAATAATTTGAATTTGAACTGTGATATCTGTCAGAAGGCTAAACATCATCGTATTTCTTTTCCATTGAGTGAAAACAGATCTTCTATTCCTTTTGAGTTCATGTCTCATTCACTTCAATCATATTTTCTAGATCATGGAATGTTGCATCAGACTACATGTGCTTATTCTTCTCAACAAAATGGTGTATCTGAAAGGAAAAACACACATATTCTGGAAGTGGCAAGAACGTTCTTATTTGGATGTAATGCTCCTAAATATTATTGGGGAGAAGCAATTTTAACAGCAATTTACCTTATAAATCGTATGCCAAGCAGAGTTCTCAATGGCGATACACCATTTTATTCTTTATGTCCTCATCATAGACAGTTTCATTTACTTCCTCGAGTCTTTGGATGTATATGCTTTACTCATATCCACCATGGTCTGAGAGATAAACTAGATGCAAGATTAATCAAATGCATCTTTTTGGGATAGTCCTCCACTCATAAGGGTTATAAGTGTTATGATCCCCTCAGAAGAAAGATATATGTTACTTTAGATGTTACCTTCCAGGAAGATACACCATTCTACAATGTGTAGGAAGTTCCATCTTCAGACATATTGCCGCGTCATGTATTACCTATTGCACCAGCCGAAACTCGGTCAGCACAGGATATAGACGAGGAAGAAATCACACCTTCACAAGTAAAGGAAGATTAGTAGCCAAAGGTTATAGTCAAGAAGAAGGAATTGACTATGATGAAACACATGTACTGTGGCTAGATTAGAAGCAATTAGAATATTGTTAGCATATGCATGTATCATGGATTTTAAATTGTATCAAATAGATGTTAAGAGTGCATTCCTAAATAGATATATACAAGAAGAAGTGTATGTTGGTCAAACCCCTGGATTTGAAATAAATGAATTTCCTAATCATGTGTATAAACTCATTAAAGCCTTGTATAGACTTAAACAAGCTCCAAGAGCTTAGTATGAAAGGCTAAGTAATTTCTTACTTCAAAAGGGATTCATAAGAGGAAAAGTTGACACAATACCATTCACAAAAAGAAAAGAACAAAACATACTACTTATTCAAATTTATGTTGATGATATAGAAAATATGCATTAGATATATTGTCGAAGAAGCGTTGATCTGTTGAATTCTAAAAGCCAATAGATAGTCCCGATGGATCCACAATGTCAAGTGTGCAGGTCCAAATTAAGGGAACCTTATCGAGACCACGTGTACGATCTAGGCCAAAACATAGGGAAAATTTGATTGCTATCGGTCAGCTGTTGTGACCAAACGGATGATGTGTTGTTCATGGAACAGTCTGGTCAATCAATTTATCGTAGTCTCGTACATAATGAAGGACGTTGGGATCTTGCCATTAGGGATTCTTGGGATATATATTAAGAGGGCTCCCGAGAACATGGCTGTTGTATGAGGCAAAGGGATATACTGCCATGAATTGTGGGATACATCAATGTAAGCATAGACAGGCGGGTTCTCTGTATCGATAAGACATTCTTGATCGAGGTTGTTGTATTCTTTTTGTGTGACAATCTAATTAATCTGCCGAAAAAAACTAGAAACGATAAGTGTTGTTGCTCGATCTAGTGCTGGAAGGCCAATGTCAATGCTATGGCACTGCAACTACTTGTGAGCTAATTATGGCTGAAACAATTGCTTCAATGAACTCAAATTGTGTGAACTATTGAACAAGATAGATGTTTACTATGATGATCAAGTCGGCCGTACTACATAACGTTACTAACCCGAGTGTTTCATAAGAGGACGAAAGCGTATAGAAATTGATTGTCATTTCATCAGAGAAAAGGATACCGCCCTAACTGCATTAAAACCCAAAGCAAATATCAATCGAAAAACTTTTCCTACAAAAAAATGTCCTTACCGATCTTCAAATGACGGAAACAAGAATAAATGAAGCTAGACTTCAAAAAGACACCGCCCTAGCTGCATTAAAACCCAAAGCAAATATGAAGACTTATCGCCCTCCTCATTTTAAAAGTGAAGGATCGAGTGAAACAAGAAAAGATGTCATTTGCCACCATTGTCGAGAGGTTGGTCACATAAGGCTAAATTGTCCTAAATTGAAAAGAAAGGTGACATTAGTAGAAGAACAAGCTTCATAATCTATTCTTACACTTGAAGAGAAAGTAAAGAGACTTGAAACTCAAATGAAGGAGAAAGCAATGATCGATGCAGTTTGTTCTTCTTCAACCAATGAAGTTCAAGGTATGATCTCTTGGATTCTTGATTCGGGTTTTTCATTTCATACGACCTGTAATGAAAATTTTTTAAACTCGTGTATTAGAAAACATTTATCATGTGTTTATACTACGGATAAAACACAATTAAATGTTGATAAAATTAGTGATTTATAAAACAAAAACTTTGAAGTTTCCATGATTAGTGTTGTTCCAAAATTAAACTTAAACTTGCTTTTTGTATCTCAAATTTCAAATAAAAATTATGTTATAACTTTTTCATCTACGGGATGTATTGTACATTATCACCTCTCGAAAATAGTAATTGGTCGTGGTCATAGGGAGAGCGAACTTTATATTATGGATTACTTGCATAGTATAGGATATGTTAATGTTTTGTCAAATGATGCAAAGATTAGGACATCTTAACATTCAAAAGTTGTATTAATGTCCTCTTGAAATAAATACTATTGAAAATTTTTCTTATAAATACTGTATACTTGGCAAAATGCAACATATATCCTTTTTAAACAAAATATACATTACTACAAAACCCTTTGAAATTATCTATACCTCAAAGGTCCAACCGTGATTCTAGACCTCCTTAACGATTCGGTTTTTAAGATAGTTTTTAGACATAGAGCCCTAGTAACCAATATTTCAGCTATAAAGGAACTGAGAACTTTTAAGAAAGCACAATTATCACAAAACTTAATTCAGGCTATAATGAAGAATTAGATGCCTTATATAGAGCCCAAACTTGGGATGTTATGTCTAGACCACAAAACAAAAGGACAATAGGTTGTAGGTGGGTTTATAAAATTATAACTAATGGTGATAGTTCCTAAGACCGTTATAAAGCTAGATTAGTTGTCAAAGGTTATTCACAGGAGTATGAAATTGATTAGGAGAAACCTTTGCTCTTGTGGCCAAAATGATAATTTGCTAATGACATTATTCTTAGATCAAGACTTTCAGATGACAAAGTTATTAAGATACCTTAGGTAATCAACCAAAAGATGTGACTTGTTGATAGAGAGTCATTCAGTGATTCTACTCCTTACGGACAAATGGTTGGAGCACTCACTTATTTCACAATCACACGTCCAGACATTGCTCATGCCATATATATATATTATCAACCAATTTCAACATTCACCTACCTCAGTTCATATGAGTGCCATCATAAGAATTATTCGATATATTCGACAAACTTCAACTAAGAGTATTTCTATCATCTTCTTCTCTACTTTAGTTAACTAAAGTATACTCATGCTAATTAGGGTGATGATGTAAATGATAGATACTCTAGTACTGGTTACTGCATTTTCCATGGTAATTCTCTTATATCATGAAAATGTAAGAAACAACAAAATGTGTCTCTTTCTTCCACTGAAACATAGTATCGAGAAATGACAAACACAACCATTAAATTAACTTTATCATGCGACTACTTAAGGACTTAGATGTAACATTGAAAGTTTCTCCAACCATATACTGCGACAACAAAAGTATTATGTATATCGCCAACAACCATACATTTCATGAGCGTACCAAGTGCATCAAGAAGGACTGTCATTACGTTCGTGAAGAGCATCTACAAGGCAATTTAATACTAGTGTTTGTAAGATAAGAATATCAACTTATAGATGTCTTCACCAAGTCGCTACCAGCTACACAATTTCAGTTTTTGGGTGGCAAACTTAAGGTCATGGAGCTGTCAGTTTGAAGGGAATGTTAAAAAGGGTCTGGCCCATTAGATCCTTCTCTCAGGGCCTGACCCCCTCTTCTTCTCTCTTTCTCTCTTCTTACTCTCTCTTTCTCTTGTTCTTTTCTATAAATACCTCACTCGTACATATTTTCGCAAGCCTTTTATGGCTAAATAATATTGATTTCTGTTATATTATGCGTTTGTTGCATATACTTTATTATAGCCTTTTCTAAGGTTTTGTGATTGACATTTTAAGGTGATATTCACCAATCTTCCGCTGCTACATTGAATCATCGACTTCATTACATTGACTTTATACTCCAACTAACAACCTAGGACAACCACTTCTGACCCATCTTGAATTCTAGCAAGTAGAAATGAAGTTCAATTTCAGCGAAGTCATTCATGAAAAAAAGTGATGAACATAAATGACTACATTGTTGGAAAATGTGGGTAGCGCAATGAAATATCGAATATCATAAACACAATAAAATTAGTGAAGAGAAAATGTGGAGATTGAAAGAAAGAAAATATAGAGATCGGAGGAGGCAAACCTTCAAATGGAGGTCGCCCCCACTCTCTCTTTCTTTCTTAATCTTATTCTCTTAACCCTAATACATCACGTTCAAACCTTATATAATGGGTTGTTAGACACAAAATGACCAATATGCCCTTAGCACTACAGCAAGTACAATAATACCCAAATATCAGAAATTACAAAACTAACACTAAAAACAACATATATTCTTCAACAGGCATCTTGTACATAAATGGTTGATTCTGGAGTAGTGAGATACATAGGTGGGGATTTTGGAGCCACGAACCAATTATTTGGACCATACCAGGTGATAAATGCAGCAGCTATATTTGTGTTTGGTTTAATATTTCATCTTTATCTGTTCTTGGGAGGAAGGTTTGCTAAAATTTGCACGCACAACCTTGTAATAATAATTTCTAAAGGAAAACGCTCAATCCAAGATTGTCGTGGGTCCCTCCCCTGCTTTCAGCATGCTATATCCTATAAGGTCGTGATTTAACATTCTTGAAACCATGGCAATATGACTAACTTGATGATTCAAAAGTCAGCAATGTAAATTTAACTTACAAGGTCATGATTAACGTTCAAGGATATAGTAAGCATGCCAAGCCCTACAAGGCCATACTCTAACATTTTTGAAACCATGGAAACATGACTAACTTGATGATCCAAAAGTTAGCTATAAAAATGTAGCATACCGTTCACTCTAATCAGTTTTCCTTGCCAGGTGAATGTTGCTGGGTTGCGTCCTGCTCTGATAGCACCAGCCGGGTTCCAGCTGTAACAATAACATTCAAATAACAGCCGTTGGATAGTATTCAGATTATCCTTTATTGGGCATCTCCCACCAACCTTTACTAGAATATGGTCTACAATTTATGCTGTAGTAAAAGACAAGGTTTCTGCAGCTTATAAATGTCCATGCCTTGAATGTCGGAAGTGCCAAGAAAATTCCATTCAAGAGAGACTGGAAGGAAAAAATAATACATTGACATGATGCTAAAAAGAAAAAGGTTACATACTGGATGGTTAATTTTGAGCTATAGGAGCCACAAAGTTCCGAACCTTATTTAGTTTATATTGTTTTGTTAATAACATCTGCTTAATTTTAATTCAAGGATAAGGTTTTCCTTGCATACAAAGGAAAGAGCACATCACTTTCATCAATACATGCCATTAAAATTGTTAGGTCCTTATCAAGATAAGTCAAAATCATCACATGGTCAATCAAGCTCCTAATCACATGGTCAATCAAGCTCCTATGGGAACCTGAGCACTAGAAATATAAAAGAGGCCTTTCGCACAATCTGGCATACATGGGAAATTGAAACATTTGCTGTTAGGCAAATTCATGTAATTTCAGCATTGAGAAAGGTACTTCAGTCTTTTACTCTAATTATTCTAATAGTTGATGGATGCATCTCTTGAACCACTTCACATTTTACTTTTGCAGAATTAGGTACAAATCATTATTTACCGTTGTCTCCAAGTTTGGTTAGTGGTTCATCACATTTATTCTTTATTATGCATATTGGAATGTGTAGAAAACCAGAGAAGCATTGCAGAAGATTAAAACAAAAATATCTCTAATATTATGGAAGAAAAGTGAGGGATTGAAGGAATGGGCGGACCTCCAATGGAGGCCGCCCCCCTCTTCTCCACTCTCTCTTACAACACAACCTCTCTCTCTCTAATACATCTACCAGCCCTTATATAGAGAGCTGTAAAACGGAATTTGACCAAAATGACCAAAATACCCTAGTACAGAAAATTACCAAAATGCCCCTACAATTTCGGGCAAGTACAATAATACCTAGAAACATAAAACTAACACAAAGAAACATATTCTTCAACAGAATGAAGTGGTATACCCCCACTCAACTCGTACATTTTGTGGGAGTGGCTTGGTTTGGGCGTTCTACACTAAATTATATGCAAGAAAAGTAATGATTCCAAGAGAGCACTTGCACTACCTACACGACCATGGTCCAATCATATTGGTGATATTGAAAATCTGAAAAGGAGAAAAGGAAATTTTGGGATTCAAAAAGTGACATTTTGGAAAACTATAAACACAGTAAGAAACATAAGCATCAGCCATATCCAAAACATCAAAGCTACTAAATGAATGCATGTCGCTAACTCTGCCCATGCAAGGGATCACTCTTGCATTCGACATTATCACCCATAAAAATGTGCTCATAGTTTTTGTATTATGATGTTATTGTTCATTTTGTTCAAAATTTAATCATTTACACATTCCCTTTGTTTAGATTTTTGTTGAGATACCTCCATCCTGCTTGTGCTAGCAGCTACTAGTGTATGTAAGAATCGTTAGAAAGTAGAAACTCAATAAGTGTTCCATACTTGATGGTTCACATGTGTGTTGGTTGGTGTTAGTACTAGTGGGGACCAAATTCAGTGAAAAATAAGCAAGGTCTCTACATCTTCGCTCGGATGTAGTGAATCAATTACAAAGAGAGTTCCCACATCATGGACAGGTGTCAGCAAAGAAGTTAGTCCCACCATATTGTCGACTAAATATTGTGAACAAATTGCATAGAAGATCACCACATTTTTAGCATTGACGGATACAAGAGTAAGTAAGCTAGTACTATATAATAAGATTCACATTAGTACTTTGAAAAACAAAACATTAACTAGGAAGCTAATAAGTGTGGTAGATACTATGATTAAGAGAAAGATTCATATTCTATGTTTATCAGAGATAAAGTGGGTTGGAGAAAAAGCAAAAAAGATTGATAACATAAGTTTTAAATTATGATACTCAAAAAATGAAAAAGCTCAAAATGGAGTTGGTATTATTGTAAATGAAGATTTAAAAGATAGTATAGTAGATACATAATGGCATGGTGACTGAATTATGATGGTGAAATTAGTATTAAGAGTAGAAGCTTTAAACATAGTTTGTGCTTATTTATCCCAAGTAGGACTAGAAGATAGCGTAAAGAAGATGTTTCAGGAGGAGTTAAATAAGGTAATTCAAAATATTCCACAACAAGAGATGATTTGTTAAGATATATAAATGGATATATCGGTAAAAAGACATTAATAAATCAAGACATTCATCACAACTATGGGTTTAGAGATTTAAATGAGGAAAATACAAAAATTTTAAAATTTTCTATGATATACGATCTCTTTTTAGGCAATACAATTTTCAGAAAATGAGATAAACATTTAATTACTTATAAAAGTGGTTTGTCACAAACACAACTTGATTATTTTGCATATAGGATAAAAGATAGATCATGTTATAAGGATTGAAGATAATTCCAAGAGAAAGCTTAACTACCCAATATCGACTTTTAGTTATTGATTTACAAGTAAAAAAATAGACAAAGAGGCGAAGAGTACATAGAGCTACTAGGACTAAACGGTGAAACTTCAAAATTAAGAAAGAAGATATATTTAAATAGAAAGTTCTTAAAGGAGATCCTTACAATTATTTAGGTATACCTTCTCATATATGGAACAAAAAGAAGCTTGGTGGTGGAGTAAAGTGGTGTAAGATAAAATCAAGGTGAAGAGGACATGTTCCAAATTGTATTATGCCAGCAAGACTACTGAAACTTGGGAGGCTTGTAAGAAAGTAACGAAAAAAGTGAAAAAGACTGTTAATGAAGCCAAAACTAAAATTTGAGAGGATTTATATCAAAAACTTAACTCAAAAGAAGGTAAAAGTGATATTCTTTTAAGATAGCTAAGCTAGAGATAAGAAAACTAAAGATCTTACTTTTGTTAGATAAATTAAGGACGAGGATGAAAAGATTTTAGTGATAAATGACATAAAAATAGAAAAAAATTATTTTCATAAGCTTTTTAACAAAGATATAGGTGTTAATATTTGTTTAGGAGAACTAACCAAATCAAAAGAGTATATAAAATGTATTTTCTACCGACATATTCAAAAGAATAAGTCAAAGAGGCTCTTAAACTTACGAGGGTTACTAAATCTGTAAGACCAAACAATATTCTTATAGAAGTACAAAAAATCCTATGACAGACGGGTATTACTTGGATTATAAGATTATTTAATGAAATATGAAAAAACTAAAAGATTAGAAATGAAAAAAGAGTATAATTATATCATACTGTGAAATTATGAGAAAGAATTATTGAACATAGGTTGAGACAAATATCGAGTACAACAGAGAACTAATTTGGATTCATGCTAAAAAGATCTACTATTGGGGCTATTCAAATATTAAGATGTCTTATGAAACATTTTAGAGCAAAAAAGAAGAATATTCGTATGGTATTTATTGATCTAAAAAAAACTTACAATAAAGTGCCAAGAGATATTCTTTGAAAAAGAGAGATCCCTTTAACGTACATCAATCTTATAAGAGACATGTATGATAGTACAAGAACATCTTATGACTTATGAAGGAATGATAAATTTATTTCATGTTAATATTGAATTACATCAAGATTAACTTTAAGTCCATATTTATTTGTATTGGTTATTAATGAGCTAACAAAACATATTCAAGATGAAGTCCCTAGGTATATGTTATTCACGGATGATATTGCATTGGTGGATGAGTTTAAGGAAAAGTAAATAGGAAACTGAAACTATGAAGAGAAACATTAGAAAGTAAAGGCTTTTGAATTAGTAGAACAAAGACATAATATATGGAATGCAAGTTTGATTACTTGGTTACTTCAAATGATATAGAAATTAAGATTGACACATACATCCCTTATAAGAAAAGTTTTAAATACCTAAGTTCATTTTTTTAGAGTGATGAAATAATTGATAGAGTTGTTAAGCATAAAATTAATGCAGGTTGATTCAAATGACGATGTGCATAGAATATTCTATGTGACAAGAAGATACCATTAAAGTTGAAAGGTAAATGTTATAGAGCAACAACTAAACCCGTTATGTTACATGGTTTTGAGTGTTGAGTAGTTAATCATCAACATGTACAAAAGATACCCGTGACAGAAATGAAGATGTTGAGATGGATGAGTAGTCACATAAGGAAAGACCGTATACATAATGAGGTTATTATAAACAAATTGGGAGTGACACCAATCAATGACAATAAGAGAACATTGTTTAAGATAGTTTGAACACATAGAAAGATGACAAAATGAAGTTCTAGTAAGAAGGTATAAGAAGAAGAAACTACAACAACTAAGTCTTTTCACATACTAGATGGGGTCAACTACTTGGATTCTTTGTTTCCACATAGCCCTATTATGTGCCATGTTAGCAGTTAACTCAATATAAACTAGATCATTATTTATAGTTTATTTACAACAGTTTTGTGGTCGTCCTCTTCCTCTTTTAACATTTTCATAATCTAATTTTCATATCTTCTTACGGGACCATCCTTTTGGTTATCTTTCTACATGTAAAACGATTTTTTCTCATTTTATCCTCTATTGTTGCTACTCCCAACTAATGATAATAATATCATTAATAGAAAAGATAAAACTTACAGATATTAGCAGATTGGAGGCATAAAATAAGACTCCTGTGGATGTCATCCAACCTCCTTTTCTAATTAGTATTATTAACCCTAATCTACCTATTTATAGGTTGTCTAACTTGAATGACTAAACTACCCTTAATTATTCTTAAGTACTATTAAATGGTCGTAACCTAAACTAAGACTCTTAACGACACCTATAACACTCCCCTCAAGTTGGGTGAAAGATATTGAGAACACCAACTTGAATAATGTATCATTGAGTTGTCTGCGGGTAGTAGCTTTAGTAAAAAAATCAGCCCTCTGTTTTGCTGATTGAACATATTCCAACTTGAATTTTTGATTAGAGATCTTCTCTCTGATGAAGTAACAATCAATTTCCATATGTTTGGTTCTTTCATAATATATAAGATTGGAAGCCATCTGGATTGCTGCACTGCTATCACAATATAGTGGTATACGCTGAACAGTAGTAAATCCAAGTTCACTTATTAATGAAGATACCCATTTTCCTTCACACATGACTTGAGTGATCGCTCTGTATTCAGCTTCAGATGTAAATCTGGCAACAACTGTCTGCTTTTTACTTCTCCATGATATAATATTCCCACCAAGTAATATGACATAACCTATGGTTGATTTTCTGTTATCGTGAGATCCAGCCCAGTCTGTATCAGAATAAAATTCAACATGAAGATTGGAGGACTTAGAATAAAGTATACCCATGCCAAATGCTGATTTTAAATATCTAAGAATTCTGTACACCGCATCCATATAGTTCTTGGTAGGGGAATGTATATATCTGCTCTCAATGCCAATAACATAAGTTATATCTGGACGAGTAATAGTCAAGTATATAAGCTTGCTGACCAAAGTCTGATATTTGTGAATGTCTCTGAACTCTGCACTCTCCAATGAACAATTTCTGATTTACTTTCATAGGAATGTCACTGAGTTTACAATCTAGCATATGTGTTTCTTGGAGAAGATCCATAATATATTTTCTCTGAGTTAAGAAGATACCTTGGGTGGAATACAATACTTCCATGCCCAAGAAATAGTGGAGTCAGCCCAAATCTTTGAGATCAAACAAGCTATGGAGATTCCTTTTTAACCTAGAGATTTCTTCAAGATCATCTCCTGTAACAATGATATCATCAACATAGATAACAAGAATAGCTAATTTAGTACCTTTCTTGAAAAAGATTGTACGATCATTGAGACTTCTGCGGTAACCCAAATTGCATACTGCTTTACTGAATTTCTCAAACCAAGCTCTAGGAGACTGTTTCAGCCCATAAATAGCTTTATTCAGTTTGCACACTTTATTATTAGATGTTGTGATACTCATTCCTGGAGGTAGTTCCTTGTATACTTCTTCATTCAAGTCTCCTTGTAAGAAATCATTTTTCATATTTAGTTGCCATAGATCCCATCTCAAGTTCGGTGCCATACTCAGAAGTATTCGTATGGAGGTAAGTTTAGCCACAAGTGTAAATGTTTCAATGTAGTTATTACCACATGACTGACTATATCCTTTAGCAACTAATCTTGCTTTATATCTTTCGATGTTTCCATCTGCCTTATATTTAATCGTGAATACCCACTTGCATCCTATAATATTCCTGTCAGGAGGTAGTTTTGTGATGGTCCACATATTATTTTTCTAAGCGCATTTAGTTCCTCTTCTATTGCAGCTTTCCATAATGGGCACTTGATAGCTTCTTCAAATTTCGTAGGAATCTTGTGTTTATCAGCATTCATAACAAAGTTTCGATAATTCTCAGAAGTATTAGCATATGAGACAATATCAGAGATAGGATACCGTGCACAAGTACGTTTACCTTTACCAATAGCAATAGGAATTTCCATGTCTTCTTCCACTTGCAACTGAGGATCTGAGTCAGGAGAAATATCTTTGGTAATTTGATGTTGAACTGGTTCTTCTTGGGAGTAAATAATCTTCTTCGATCCTCTCTTGGACATTAGGGTCTCCTTTGGTTCATTTGCCCTTTCTCTATACTCTTCTGTATTAACTTTTACCTCACTTGGAATTAGTGGAAGGACATACTGAGAATTGTGCTTAGGTGTAATTGACTCCTCCTGAGAAGAATAATATGGAGTAGTTTCTGTGAAAGTGACATCCATGGAGACATATAATTTCTTAAGGAAGGGATCATAGCATTTATAGCCTTTCTGAGAATTTGAATAGCCAAGAAATATACACTTGATAGACCTAGGATCAAGTTGATCACGACTAGGTAGATGAATGTGCACAAAACAGGTAAAACCAAAGATACGAGAAACTATATGAAAAAGTTTGGATCCCTCATTGAGACATTTCATTGAACTTTCACCCTTTAGTAGCCAAGAAATATACACTTGATAGACCTAGGATCAAGTTGATCACGACTAGGTAGATGAATGTGCCAAAGATACGAGGAACTATATGAAAAAGTTTGGATCCCTCATTGAGACATTTCATTGAACTTTCACCCTTTAGTACACTACTAGGCATCCTATTAATTAAGTGAACAGTAGTAAGAACAACATCTCCCTAATAAAATTTAGGAACATTGCTTTGGAGTAATAGAGTTCTAACTACCTTAAGAATATGACGATTTTTTCTTTCATCAACTCCATTCTGTTGAGGTGTATCGGAACAAGAAGTTTGATGAATAATGCCATGTATATGTAGATATTCTTGTAATTATCTGCTAATGTATTCTCCCCCATTATCAGAGTACAGAATTTTCACAGAAGTATGAAATTGAGTAAGAATGAATTTATGCACAATTGGAAAGATATAAGACACTTCAGATTTTGATTTCATTAAATAAATAATTGTAAGACGAGTACAATCATCAATAAAAGAGAAAATATTTCTGACCAAACAATGAAGTAACTGGACTGGAACCCCATATATCAGAATGAAGAGGTTCAAAAGGTTGAGATTGCCTACAGTCACTTAAAGGATAAGGAGCTCTTTGGTGTTTCCCAAGTTGACATACTTCACATTCAAAATGAGATTTATTTAATTTGACTCTAAGATAAGGAAGAACATATTGAAGTTTCGACACAGGTAAATGACCAAGACGATAATGCCAAAGACGAATTTATGTATCCTGAACAGCTGCTACTGACTGAAGCGCGATAAGAAGTAGTATGCTGAGCGTGATCTTCCAGGATGTATATGTTGTGAAGAGCAAGTTGACAGAATATTTAGAGTCTAGATTGTGTCGTGTAATGTCTTTATGTTCAGTTCTATGTAATTAGTGTGAGTTATGTACGGTTTGGATCCTAATGGATCAGATTCTGATCCATTGGGACTCGAATCCTATTAGTTACTAATTAAGGGCATTTTGGTCTTCCAAGTTAGATTAGTAGTATTTAAAATATTGTAATTAGGGTTAGGGTGTGTGAAAAAATGTGAGCAGTAGGTGGCGGCAACCAAGGGGTATCGACTTGCACCCTTCTTCATTTTCTCTTGTATTCTTCTGTTTTTTGATGAATAAAATATATTTTGGAGGGTCAAATCAACATGGTATCAGAGCCTAATCGTGAAATTTCAGCCATCATGAAGTGTTCTCATGTCGATTAAGTGGATTCAACCAAAATCGTAAGCCTATTTGATTGTTTGGTTGAATGTTTTCTTTTATTTTAATAACAACAACAACAACAACTAAGCCTTTTCCCATACTAGACGGGGTCGGCTACATGGATTCTTTGTTTCCACAGATCCCTATCGTGTGCCATGTTTGTAGTTAACTCCCAATAAAGTAGATCATTCTTTATTGTTTCTTTCCAATACTTTTGTGGTCGTCCTCTACCTCTTTTAATACTTTCCAAATTTAGTTTTTCTAACCTTCTTACAGGTTCTTCTTTTGATCTTCTTTCTATATGTCCAAACCATCTTAAACGATGTTCTCTCATTTTATCCTCTATTGGTGCCACTCCTAATTTGTTTCTAATAACCTCATTATGTATACGGTCTTTTCTTGTATGGACACTCATCCATCTCAACATCTTCATTTCTGTCACAGACATCTTTTGTACATGTTGATGATTAACTGCCCAACACTCAGAACCATAAAACATGGCAGGCCTAATTGCTGCTCTATAATATTTACCTTTTAATTTTAATGGTATCTTCTTATCACAAAGAATACCTGATGCTCCTCTCCATTTTAACCAACCAGTCTTCCATCACTTTGAAAAATTGACCCTAGGTATTTAAAACTTTCCTTTTGGGGAATGCAATGTGTGCCAATTTTAATTTCTATGTCCTCTGAAGTAGCCAAATGATCAAACTTACATTCCATATATTCTGTCTTTGTTCTACTAAGTTGGAGGCCTTTGTTTTCTAATGTTTCTCTCCATAGTTCCAATTTTCTATTAACTTTTTCCTTAGACTCCTCCACTAATACAATGTCATCTGCAAATAACATACACCAAGGTACTTCATCTTGAATATGTTCTGTTTACTCATCCATCACCATTATAAATAAGTATGGACTTAAAGTTGATCCTTGATGTAACCCAATATTAACTTCAAAGAAGTCTGTCGTTCCTTCATGAGTCCTCACACATGTTTTTGCACCATCATACATGTCTCTTATAAGGTTAATATATGTCAATGGGATACCTCTTTTTTCCAAAGTTCTCCAAAGAACCTCCCTCGGTACCCTATCATAAGCTTTTTCTAGATCAATAAATATCATGTGAAGGTCTTTCTTTTTTGCTCTAAAATGTTTCATAAGACGTCTCAGAAGGTGAATCGCTTCAATAGTAGATCTACCTGGCATAAATCCAAATTGGTTTTTTGTTGTACTTGATACTTGTCTTAACCTATGTTCGATAATGCTTTCCCATAATTTCATAGTATGACTCATTAACTTGATACCTCGATAATTCACACAATTTTGAATGTCTCCTTTGTTCTTATATACGGGTATAAGTGTACTTGCTCTCCATTCCTCGGGCATCTTTTGGTTTTTCCATATTTCATTAAATAGTCTTGTGAGCCAAGTGATTCCTATTTCTCCTAGTATTTTCCAAACTTCTATAGGAATATTATCTCGTCCTACCGATTTACCACTCTTCATATGTTTAAGAGCCTCTTTGACTTCATTCTTTTGAATACGTCGGTAGAAATTGTGGTTTATATACTTTTCTGACTTGGCTAAATCTCCTAAACTAATACTAACATCTTTATTTTCATTAAAAAGATTATAAAAATAGTTTTTCCATCTATTTCTTATATCATCATTTGCCACTAGAATTTTTTCATCCTCGTCTTTTATGCATCTAACAAAATTTAGATCTTTAGTTTTCTTATCTCTAGCCCTAGCTATCCTAAAAATATCTTTTATTTTATTAATGATCATAGAAATAATCCACAAAAGGAAGGGATTCTATACATTGGATTAAAGATACCGTGATTTGCATATTTCATATTGAGATTAAGGAATCATTGACGTGCAAATTCTATTAGTGATTTTGTGGATTACATCGGTATTTTGTTTCTTCATATCGTGTTTCACGATTTTATGAAGTACATAACAGAGGGTTATACACAAGTAACTTAGGGTTCACGGGTTCTTGAAGTAAGAAGCAGATTCTAGGGTATTTCAGTCCCTTGGTGTATTTCATACACACACAGCTGATTTGATCGTGTTTCAAGTGTATTTAATTTAAATTATAGGTGATTAAAAAAAAAGGATTACCTTTAAAATATTCTTGGAAAGAACCAAGATGGGTGATACAAATGAACAGTGTTCTACAGATAAAAATAAAGGATTCCAGATAATCAATATGAAATTAGATGGAAAAAATTATCTGCTCGTTTAATTGAACTGACAATTATGGCTAGGGGGCGTTGGGATTACATAACGGGTGAAGTAACTCAACCTTCAAATATAAATCCTCTTTATTCTAGATGGAGAAAAAAAATACACTGGTGAGTGCTTGGTTGATTCAGTCTATGACACCTTCCATTGACAGTATCTTTATGTTTTTGAAAACAGCCAGAGAGATATGGTTGGTAGTACAGAAGGCTTATGCCCAAAGAAAAAACATTACAAAGAAGTATGATCTTATAGAAAAGATTAGGAAGTGCAGACAAGGAGGAAGAACTATTAGTGAGTACTATGTAGAACTCAGAGGTCTCTGGGAAGAATTACAATTCTACTCTAAAACCAAATGCTAGAGTTGCACACTTGAGCGCAATGAAGAATTTGAAGAACGAAAAGTATTTGATTTTCTATGGGGAATTTCTTCAGAGTATGAGGCCGTTAAAAACAATATTCTTAGTAAAGAAGAACTCCCACCATTGAGTATAATATATTCTCTCCTACTTCGTGAAGAGGGCAGAAAGCAGCAAGAAAAGGAAACCAAAGTAAATATATCAGAAACTTCAGCATTCGTAGGAAGAGGTACATCTACTCCCACCTTTTCTAGGGGAGATGAGGTTATGGATGAGGCAGAGGCAGAGCATATTTGGGACAACTTCTGAAGACAAGGATAAGTTAATCTGTTCACATTGTGGAAAATCATGCCATACGAGAGAAACATGTTGAAAATTAGTTGGAGTACCTACTCAGTTTCAGAATCAAAATCGATCCAACAGGGCTTACTTCAACAGTGATCAGATAGAGAAACCAAGGAATGATGATAGTACAACCTCATTGGCAGATATGAAGAAAGAAATTGAACTCCTTAAAGTCAGACTAACTGATTCTCAATCTGCGTCTACATCATCTCAGAGTGATCCTCTGGCCACGGTGGCATATCCTTTTTCTTTCCTGACTCAGGGTAATATTGGTTCTTCTTCTTCATATGGTCAGTCGAAGAGAGTTTTTTGATAATTATGAATTGTCTCATGACAACATTAATATCAAACTAACAGATGGTTCCTATACTCTCATAGTTGGAAAAAGAAGTATTACTACTTCGTTTGGTATCTTAAAGAATGTCCTGCATGTTTCAAATATATCAGTCAACTTATTATCTGTGTTTGCTATGACTAGAGATAAAAAAATGTAGTATAATATTTGATTCTACTGGGTGTTACTTTCAGGAGATGCAGACGTGGAGGATCTTTGGACAAAGTAGTGTGAGAAGAGGCTTATATTTCTGCGAGGATCATAAAGGAGCAACACTGCAATCAATTATGATCATCAGGGAACAGAAAAAGGACATATCTCGATGGCATCAAAGATTGGGACATTTACCATTATCTAAGTTGAAAATGTTACTGCCAAAATTTAACTACTACTACAACTAAGCCTTTTCCCATACTAGATGGGGTCCGCTACATGGATTCTTTTCTTTTTTTTTTGTAGAATCCATGTTAAGTCCGACAAAGTTTTACGCTGGCTGTCGGAAGCCTAACACAACCCTCCTCCTTTTTTCGGGCTTGGGACCGGCCATGAAAGGGTGATTCCTTACATAGGCGGAGTTACTGCCAAAATTTAAGGATTGTAATAATTTGAATTTAAATTGTGAGACTTGCCAAAAGGCTAAGCATCATCGTGTTTCTTTTCTTCTAAGTGAAGACAGATCTGTTATTCCTTTTGAGATTGTTCATTCGGATATTTGGAGCCCTTGCTCTACTACATTTGTGCATGGATATAAGTATTTTGTTTCCTTTATTGATGACTGCATTCTCGTGTTACTCCGGAATATTCCTCATGAAAGATAAGTCTAAATTGTTTTTCGATTGGTTTGTAAACTTTTACCATGATTGTTCAAAATCAATTTGGGGAACCCGATTAAAAGACTTGTGTGCTGGGATAAGTTGAGTAGAATATGTACGGAATGACAACCTTTTCCATCTCCTCAAAAGCTTCAATGGTGTTGCTCCATGATGTAGTTAACCTGTGTAGGACACTGAGCCTCAACAGTAATGGGGTTGCTAGAGAGGGAAAATTCATGTAACATCTCCTTGAGGTTACACAGAGCGTTACCTTCCAAATGTTCACGTTTCCTAAGTCTTAATGGGGGAAGCCGTTTCTAACTACACTTACTTATAAATAGGTTACCTTCTCGTGTCCTCTAGATGATGTTAGTCC
Organism: Brasenia schreberi; assembly: GCA_036023115.1. NCBI lineage: Eukaryota > Viridiplantae > Streptophyta > Magnoliopsida > Nymphaeales > Cabombaceae > Brasenia > Brasenia schreberi. The sequence continues at coordinate 299,109 of JAYKKT010000052.1, forward strand.
CACATACGCATCAAACCACATTCTATCCTTTTTGTTCCTCATTATGACCAAACACTTCGTGAGTCTAGCATGTCTTTGGATGTTCTATGTTTTGTCCATGTTCATAGTCCTCATTCTGGGAAAGTAGATCCTCGAGCTATCAAATGTATTCTATCATAGGATATGCCTCAAACAAAAAGTGGGTAGTACAATGTTATCACCCCTAAACGTCGTCGTGTCTCATATTCTCTAAGGATGTCACTTTTCATGAAGATACTTCATTTTATAAGTTGATCATTCATCTATGTAGACGCCTTATGTCATGCCACTTCCACCAACAGAAGCACATCGTATACATGATGAAGGAGAGGAAGAGATGCCATTTTCTCATGCAGAAAACATAAAAGTGTATACCAGAGGGGAAAGGAAGGTTGTTGCTCCTCAGCTATCAATCACTCCCGATCATAATTCCGTCCCAAAATCAGTTCCACATCAGATTAAGGAAGTTTCACAGCATTCTAATGATGAGTTGGATGACTTACCTATTGCTATTAAAAAAGGAAAACGAAAAACAGCGAAATATTCCTTGGAAAAAATGGTATCTTACTCTAATTATCCCAGAGAATATTAGGTGTTTATTATGAATGCAGATTCTACTCTCATACCAAAAACCTATGAAGAAGCAAGACAACATCCAGAGTGGAAAACAGCAATGGAAGAAGAAATTGCAACCCTTAAGGAATAACACGTGGGAACTAACATATCTGCCCGCAGGACGGAAAATAGTGGCATGTAAATGGGTATTTTCTATAAAGTATAAGACTGATGGCAATATAGAAATATATAAAGCTAGACTAGTAGCTAAAGGGTACAAGACTATATAGAAACATTTGCTCCTGTTGCAAAGATGAACATTATCAGAATTATTTTGAGTTTGGCAGTAAATAAAGGATGGCAATTATGACATCTTCTAGAAGACATTTATATAGATTTACCTCCCCGATATACAATGGAAAAGATGCAGAACAAAGTTTGTAAGTTAAAGAAATCACTTTATGGGTTAAAGCAATCTCCACGGGCCTAGTTTGAAAAATTTAGTGATGAAATCATGAAGCTGGGTTTTAAGCAATGTGTCAGTGATCACACACTCTTCATCAGACGAGATCATAAGATTATTATATTACTGGTATATGTAGATGACATTATCATTACAGGGGATGATGCTGAAGGTATAACCTATCTAAAGAAAAGGCAAGATTTAGGAAGGTTACATTATTTTTTGGGAATAGAAGTAATTCATAAAGAGAATGGATTATTCTTAAGCCAGAGGAAATATATCCTAGACCTACTGAAGGAAACGAAAAGGAAAGATTGCCGAATATGCTCCATTCCTATGGAAATCCCTAAGGATGATAATTTCGAGCTTGCAGAACCCTATGAAAATGTTGGAAAATACCAGAGATTAGTAGGAAAACTGATATATGTAACAATCACAAGACCAAATATCAGCTTTGCAGTTGGATATGCAAGTAGGTGGATGCACAGTCCTTCTAAACATCATATGAATACAATTTTTCATATTATTCTATATTTGAAATCCTCTATCACGTATGGCTTGCTATATACTCCACACCCAACTTTGGATATATAAATTTACTCTGATGCTGATTGGGCAGGTTCGAAGACTGATCGGAAGTCAACATCAGGCTATGTAATATGTGTAGGAGGAAATACTGTATCCTAGAAAAGCAAGAAACAGTCTGTGGTAGCCCGGTCCAGTGCAGAGGCAGAATACCGAGTTATTTCTCTAGGTATGTGTGAGGGACAGTGGATTATCTCACTCCTAGAAGAAATTGAATTTAAAGAAAACTCTCCGATTACATTCTTTACAGACAGTAAAGCTGCCCTGCAAATAGCACATAATCCAGTCTTTCATGAAAGGACAAAGCACATTAAGATCGACTATCACTTTATCAGAAAAAAGATTTTCAAAGAAATTTTCAATCTAGTTTATGTTCGCTTAGAGGATCAATTGGCAGACATTTTCACCAAATCAACATTAGTCAATGGCCTTCAGAAAGCACTCTCACAGTTGAAAATTACAAGTCTTTAGGAGTCAACTTGAGGGGGCGTGTCGTGAAGAGGAAGTTGACAGAATGTTTAGAATCTAGATTGTGTCGTGTAATGTATTTATGTTCAGTTCTATTTAATTAGTGTGAGTTATGTACGGTTTGGATCCCATCCATTGGGACCCAAATCCTATTAGTTACTAATTAAGGGCATTTTAGTCTTTCAAGTTAGATTAGTAGTATTTAAAATGTTGTCATGGTGTATGAAAAAAATGTGGGCAGTAGGTGGTGGCAGCCAAGGGGTGCCGACCTGCACCCTTCTTCATTTTCTCTTTTATTCTTCTAGTTTTTGATGAAAAAAATATATTTTGGAGGGTGAAATCAATAGTATAAGCCTCTGTTAAGTCAACCATGACCAAAGATTTTCCTCGTTTTAAGATCCTGAAAGATACATCCAGTAGGATTAAAGGTTACACTACAGTTAATAGTACGAGTTAATGAACTGAATGAAAGAAGATTTATAGGAAAACTGGAAACATGAGACTAATTTTAAGTCTGAAAAACATGAAGGTACACTTCCCTGTCCAATTATATAAGAGCAAGAACCATATGCTAATTTAATCGGCTCCTTTTTTTAAAGGAGGCTGTATTCTGAAGAGTATGATGACTCTCCTACCATGTGATTTGTTGCACCAAGGTTGTTATCCTTTGCAGTATGAGTCGCTCGTGCTACTGCGGCCTGGGAAGAAGATTGTTGAGATTGTGCAGATAATTTAATTTCTAGGCCCTCTATCCTTTTAATAATCTCTTGAATTCCATCTATACTGGGAGTTGATTTTCTGCAACATTAACAGAGTAGTTTCTATTTCTATAATAATCAGGTTTACCATGTAATTCCCAATAGTTTTCTTTAGAGTGCCTTGATTTGCCACAATGAGAACATAAGTCTTTCCTTTTCATCATAATGAAATCTGCTACGTCCACGTTCACGATTTTGCTGTCCACCTCTTCCACGATAATGCGAATTTTCACCCTTTGTTTGAAGTGCATGTTGGTCTGTAATAGGATTGTTGTTCTTCTCAAGGTTTCTGCGATATTCTTCCCTGATTAATAGTGAGTATACTGTCCCCAGTGAAGGAAGCTCTTCTCTGCCTAATATATTGAGTTTTATTGACTCAAATTCTGCTCACAATAAGTCAAATACTTTCTTCTTTCAATTTCAGCATTCTTTTGAATGTGGCTGGAAGAACACTTTATATTAGTATAATAAAGAATTTCATCCCAAAGGCCTCGTAGATCTGCATAGTACTCACTTACAAAACGAGTTCCTTATTTACATTTCCCGATCTTTTCCAAAATTTCGTATTCCTTTGAAACATTCTTTTTTCTGAAATAAGCATCGGAAACTGCACACCAAATTTCATGAGTAGATTCAAGAAACATAAAAGTTTTTGCAATTGATGAGATCATAGATTGAAGTAACCAGGATGATATTAACGCATCTTCTCTTCTCTAAATAGGGTATTATGTATCTAGACTCGCTGTTTGACAAATTAGGTGAGCCCCTCTTGCCCTAGCTATAACAGCCAGTTCCACAGACCGAGACCACTCCATATAATTTACTCAGTCTGGTGGCGTGAGACCATTTGGAGTTTCCTTGCTTGTTGCTGGATACGATGACAACGGCCCCCAACTTTATCAAGTGGATCCTTCAGGTTGGTATTTCTCCTGGAAAGCATCTGCCATGAGAAAAACGTGATATGCGCACACAAGGAAGGTCTACACACGTAAATATGGAGGTCTGCGCACGCAAATATGGGCTGAATCTCAATCCCAGGTGTTCAGCTCATCAAGAATGGCTGCTGCCCTACCACTTGGTTGTTACAAAGATTTCAGTCTGGATTCTTCCCAGAACTTTTAATCACTGTTCCAAGATGAAAACTTCTTCTTTTCAAGAAACAAACCGCTGATTTACTAAACTTATAGGCTCTGATATCACGATGATAATAATATAATTAATAGAAAAGATAAAACTTACAAAATCTGCCCCAAAACGCAGGAACGCATCTCCTGTGGCTGCCGTCCAGCCTCCTTTTCTAATTAGTACTATTAACCCTAATCTACCTATTTATAAGCTGTCTAACTTGAATGACTAAACTACCCTTAATTATTCTTAGGTACTACAAAATGGCCATAACCTAAACTAAGACTCTTAACGACACCTATAACACCAATTACTCAGAAATTATAATTTCAACCTAATAACATGATGCAGATTATAACTAGAACTTCAAAACACGATGATGGCGATTCTTTAATGTAAATTCGTCAATGCATATTCCTGAACACAAAGCTCTGATACCATGTGAAATAAAAACATATCACTGCAAATATGTTTCAGAACAAAACATGAGAGGATGGCCAAGAGGCAATCGGCTGCCCATATGCAGCCGCAACCCTGTACCCTTTCTTTCTCTCTAAAAAAACGTCACTTGTTAATAAGGTTTTAACCCCTTTAAATATTAGCATTACAAAGAACTAATTTACCTCAATGCCATTAATGAGGCTTATTTAAAGCTACCTTTAAAAACATAAAGCAGAAGTTAAAACATAAAACATAATTATTAAAGAACGAGAGAAACAGGATGTTGTCCCATTTTACATGTCATCCACTCTCATCCTTTGATGTAGTCGACTCGTTCATAAAAATAGGAAGGAAATAATAAAGCAAGTTTTAGCTTATGTTGAGTTAACGATTAGCATGACACATGATCAAGCTCCATAGAAACAAAGAATCCATATAGCCGACCCCATCTAGTATGGGAAAAGGCTTAGTGGTTGTTTTTGTTGCATGTCACTACCAACATGCGTTTGACACTATAGAAGAGAAAGCAACAATAAGATATCACTCACAAAATAATGCAAAAAAGGTGTCAAAACAATGTAAATAATCAAGAAACACAATGTAGTAAGATAGAAGATGAAATAGGATTGCACTCAATAGATCAACGAGCCGCCACACCCTCTCTCTTTCTTCTTTTCTTAAGTTGCTTGTAGGGTTTTTCCTTTTAAACAACTACTTAAGAAAGTAAAGTAGAAACTATGAACTATAGAAAATAATTATGCACTGCTGCGTATGGTGAGCATTCTTCACGTGTACTATTGCATCTTTTTTTACATCTTCTAATACTCCCCCTCAAGTTGGGTTAAATATTGATGTTATACTCAACTTGTCACATAATTTCAGCAATATATTTTTGTTAAACGCTTTAATCAATATATCAGCACATTGATCTTTTGACCTCGCATGTTCAAGTTTGAATTTCGATGTGCTAACACAGTGTCTGATCAAATGGCAATCAATTTCAATATGTTTAGTTCTTACGTGATACACTGAATTAGAGGTAGTCTGTATTTCTACCTTGCTATCACAATATACTGAAATAGTTTCTTCCATACGATAGCCAAGAAACAATGTTGCCTCCCACTAAAGCCACATTCCATGAAATGGATTTCCTATTTTCTCTAGAACCTATCCAATTTGTGTATGTATAAATTTCAATCTTAGAGCAACCATTTGCTTTATATATTATTCCATGTCCAAGTGTACTTTTTAGATGCTTGAGAATATGAAATATTGCGTCCATATGATTCTTAGAGGGAGCTTGCATAAAACGACTTATAATTCCCACTATATTACTATTATGTCATCAACATATACCAGAAGAATGGTAACTCCCCTATTGGAGAGTGTTTAATAAAAAGTGTGGTCCCCTGGCTTTGTTTGTATCCCATAGTCAACATAACTTTTGCAAATCTTCCAAACCATGCCTGTGGTGATTGCTTGAGGCCATACAACGCCTTTTCTTCAATTTACACACAAGGTGAGCAAATATGTTCTTATCATAACCCGGTGGAATATCCATATAAATCTCCTCCCGTAATTCCTTCTCCATGCAAGAATGCATTCTTCACGCCAAACCATTGTCAGGACTCCCAAATCGTAGTTGTAGCAAAGAATTGCCAACAGACCCTTATTGTATTCATTTTGGCAACAAAGGGCAAAGGTCTCTAGGTAGTCAATCCCATAGCATAACCTTTTACCTCTTCTTAATGCGATAGAAATATCCAGTTCATCTGCATAATGTTCTTCCATAGTTTCAACCTTCTGATATAAGGTAGGATCTTCCTCTTGGTCCATGAAGTCTAAAGGATTGAACATTACTATCTTCCTCTCCCCTTTTTTATATACCAACTCTTTCTCTTCCATCAACTCTTGTTCTTCCACATTCTTGTCCACTTCCACTCCCTCACCTTATGAGGTATTTATAAGAACACTTGTTCTTCCATTGTAAGGTTAGGAGATTCATCCTTACTTTGGAAATATGGAGTGATTTCAAAAAATATAACATATATTGATACATATATTTTGTGCTTTAGGATCATAACACACATATCCCTTTTTCTCACTTGAATAATCAAGAAAAACACATCTAATGGTCTGTAAATCTAGCTTATCCTGAAACTGATCATGTAAATGAACAAAACATAAACACCCAAATATTCGAGGTATAATGTGAAATGGTTTATCTCCATGTCTAATCACTTAAAAAGGAGATCGACTAGATATAACAACTGAGGGTAGTCTATTAATAAGATGAACAACTTTAAGAATTACTTCGGGCTAAAAGAATTTAGGAACATTGCACTCTAGAAGTAGGGTCCTCGTCACCTCTAGTATATGTTTATTTTTCCTTTCACCAACCCCGTAAGAGACTTCATATTTGGGTTTCATAAGATAAACAAAAGTAAATCTAGAATAATCATCGATAAAAGTAACAAAGTATTTGAAATTGCCAAAGGAAGGCATCAAACATGGACTCCATACTAAACAAAAATATAAAAAAAACTAAGATAAATGAGTTACAGAAATAATGTAGAGAAGATGGCAAGATTCAGTCGGCCACTCTTGTGCTGCCGCCCCTTTTCCTTTCTCTTTCTTTCTCTCAATTTCTTATTACTAGCTAATAGGGTTTATATCTCTTAGATATCTGACTTACAAAGTCTAAATTTACCTAAGTGCCATTAACGAGGCTTATTTAAAGCTACCTTTAAAAACAAACTAAAAAGTACATAACAAAAGACTAAAGCAAATAAACTCATAAATCAGAGTTGTGCGCAGATGTGTGATTCTGATGTGATTCACGTGCTCCTTATCTCTTAACACTCCTCCTCAAGTTGAGTGAAAGATAGAAGTTACACCCAACTTAATACACAATCTGCCCAATATACTCTTGTTAAGAGCTTTAGTTAATATGTCTGCATATTGACTTTATAACTTCACGTGTTCCAGTTGAAATTTTTTAGTGTGAATACCGTCTCATATAAAATGACAATTGATTTCAATATGTTTAGTTCTCTCGTGATAGACTGGATTTGAAGCTAATAACGTGTCAAAACAATGCAAATAATCAAGAAAAACGATGTAGTAAGATAAAAGATGGAATAAGATTGCAGTCAACAGGTCAAGGAGCCGCCACACCCTCTCTCTTTCTTCTTTTCTTCCACTAAAAGTTATTAAGTTGCTGGTAGGGTTTCCCCCTTTTAAACACCAGCATTACACTAATCTAAGTTTCATAAGTGCCATTAATGAACCTAATTTACAACTAGCTTTAAAAGTAAAAACTATAAACTATAGAAAATAACTATGCAATGTTGTGTGTGGTGAGCATTCTTCACATGTACTGCTGCAGCTTTCTTCACATCTTTTAACAAAAGGGCTGTCAGCCAACATGACCTTAAGCATAGAATCTAAGTATTAGAAACAAAATCTGCATTAATCAATAAGAAACTACTTATAATAAACAGCAGATTGGAGGCATTCCTCCAATCTGCACAAAATCTCAGATTTCGGCCACTTTTGTGTAGTTGTCCCCCTTCTTTCATAATAATGAATTAACCCTAATGAATAATGAAGCCTACTTATACCCTGTCTAACTTGAATTCCTAAACTACCCCTACTTAGTACTAATTACTACTAAAGAGACATGACCCTTAAAATGACGTGAAAATACATTCAATGACTATATTAACATCCTTTAATACTCCCCCTCAAGTTGGGTGAAAGATGTTGATAACACCCAACTTGGATAATGTCTCCTTTAATTGTCTGCTAGTAGTAGCTTTAGTTAAGAAATCAACCCTCTGTTTGATAGATTAAACATACTCCAACTTGAACTCTTGATTAGATATCTTCTCTCTGATGAAGTGACAGTAAATTTCTATATGTTTGGTTCTTTAATGATAAACTGGATTAGAGGCCATCTGAATTGCTGCATTGCTATCACAGTATAGTGGCATAGAATGATTAGATGAAAATCCCAGTTGACTGATCAATGAAGATATCCATTTTCCTTCACACATGGCTTGTGCTATAGCCCTGTATTTTGCTTCTACTGTAGATCTTGCAACCACTGTCTATTTTTTACTCTTACAAGATACAATATTACCACCGAGTAAGGTAACATAGCCTATAGTTGATTTTTTGTCATCACGTGAAGCAACCCAGTCTGCATCAGAATAAAGTTCAATGTGCAAGTTTGATGATTTTGAAAAAAGTAAACCCATTCCTGAAGTTGATTTGAGGTATTAAAGAATTCTATACACTGCATCCATGTGATTTTTTTGTAAGAGAATGCATATCTCTGCTCACAAGACCAACTGCATATGTAATGTCTGGGCGAGTAATAGTCAAATATATATGAGCTTGCCAACCAACTTCTGATATTTGTGAATGTCTTTGAACTCTTCACTATTACCACTGAAAAATTTATGATTTACTTCCATAGGAATGTCACTCAATTTACATTCTAGCATATGTGTTTCTTCAAGAAGATCCATTAAGTATTTCTGTTGAGTTAGGAAGATACCTCTGTTAGAATAGAGAACTTCTATGCCCAAAAAATAGTGAAGTCGACCCAAATCTTTAAGATCAAATAATTTATGAAGATTCATCTTCTACTTGGATATTTCTTCAAGGTCATCTCCTGTGACAATTATGTCATCAACATAAATAGCAAGAATGGATATTTTGGTTCATTTCTTAAAGAAGATTGTATGATCATTAAGGCTTCTGCTATATCCCAGACTGCAAACTGCCTTGCCGAATTTATCAAACCAAGCTCTTGGCGACTGTTTTAGCCCATATATTGCTTTATTGAGTTTACACACTCTCTTAGCAGACATTTTTATATTCATTCCTGGAGGTAGTTCCATATACACCTCTTCCTTCAAATCTCCTTGTAAGAAAGCATTTTTAACATCTAGTTGCCATAGGTCCCATCCCAAATTTGCTGCCATACTGAGAAGTATTCTTATTGAAGTGAGTTTAGCCATAGGTGCAAACGTTTCTGTATAATCAATACCATATGACTGACTGTATCCTTTAGCAACCAATCTAGCTTTATATCTCTCCACAGTTTCATCTGCCTTATATTTAATAGTAAATACTCACTTGCATCCTACAATATTTCAATCAGAAGGTAGCTGTGTGATGGTCCATGTATTGTTTTTCACAAGTGCATTCAATTCTTTTTCAATTGCAGCTTACCATAAAGGGCACTTGATTGCTTCTTCAAACTTCAAAGGGATCTTATGTTTCTCAGCATTAATAACAAATTTTTGATAATTCTGAGAGGTATTTGCATATGAAACATAATCAGAAATCGGATAACGTGCACATGTACTCTTACCTTTGCGAATAGCCATAGAAATCTCTAGGTCATCTTCCACTTGCAATTGAGGATTTGATTAAGAGGAAATCTCTTTAGTACATGATTCTTCTTCTTGAGAGTAAACAATCTTTCTCAGTCTTTTCTTGTATATCAGAATATCTTTTGATTGTTGTACCTTCTCGCTCTGATCAACTGCATCATTATACTCCCCCTCACTAGGACCTAGTGGAAGGACAAAAGATTGAGGTGTAGTGGACTCCCTTTTAGAAGAGTAATAGAGAGTAAATTCTAAGAAGGTGACATCATGAAAACATATAGTTTTTTAAGCAGGGGGTCATAGCATTTATAGCCTTTTTGAGAGTTCGAATAGCCAAGAAAAAAATACTTCACTGACTTTGCATCGAGTTTATCACGATTAGAGAGATGGATATGTACAAAATAGGTACACCCAAAGATACGAGGCACTAGATGAAAGGATTTCGATTCTTTATCAAGACATTGAATAGAACTTTTTCCCTAGATTGTATTGCTCGGCATTCTATTGATTAGATAAATAGCAGTAAGGACAACTTCTCCCCACTAGAATTTAAGAACATTATTTTGGAGTAATAGAGTTCTGGCTACCTCTAGAATATGACGATTTTTCCTTTTAGCAATGCCATTCTGCTGGGGTGTATAAGGACAGGTAGTTTGATGAATAATCCCGTGTGATCGTAAATACTCTTAACTGATTGTCAATGTATTCTTTCCCATTATCTGACTGAAGAATTTTCACGAAAGCATTGAATTGAGTACAAATAAATTTATGCACAATGGAAAAAATAGAGGAAACTTCAGATTTTGTTTTTATTAAATAAACGATTGTAAGACGTGTACAACATCAATAAAGGAGACAAAATACTTATGACCAAACAAAGAAGTAACTGGACTAGGACCCCATATATCATAATGAAGAAGTTCAAAAGGTTGAGATCGCCGAGAGTCACTTAAAGGATAAGAAACTCTTTGGTGTTTCCCAAGCTGACAAACTTCACATTAAAACTGAGATTTATTGGACTGGACTCTAAGTTGAGGTATAACATATGGAAGTTTTGACACAAGGAGATGACCCAGACGATAATGCCAAAGACTAATATCAGCATCCTGAACTGTTGCTGCTGAAACACTGTAAGAAGTCGAAGGCTGAGAGTGATCTTCGAGAATGTATAATCCCTTTTGTAGTTTACCATGTCCAAAGATTTTCCCCGTCTTTAGATCCTGAAGACACAGCCAGTAGAATGAAAAGTTACACAACAGTCCAAAGCACGAGTTAAAGAGCTATCTGAAAGAAGATTTATCAAAAAATTGAGAACATGATATACTGATTATAAATCTGAGAAACATGTAGGTACACTTCGTTGTCCAATCATATAAGAGTAAGAACCATCTGCCAACTTAATTGGTTCCTGTTTTCTAGAGTCCTGTATGCTAAAAAATATGATAATTCTCCTACCATATGATCTATAGCCCCTGAATCAATTATCCAAGTTTTTGAATGAGAATGAGAGAAGTGGTTACTCTTCACGGTATGTGTAGCCTGTGTCACTGTAGCTTGAGATGAAGAAGATGGGGATTGTTCAGATAGTTTATGTTCTAGGCCCTCTATCCTTTTTATAATCTCTTGAATTCCAACTGAGCTTGGAGTTGAATTTCCTGCAGAATGAACCGAATGATTGCGATTTCTATAATAATCAGGTTTGCCATGCAATTCCTAACAATGTTCTCTGGTATGACGCTATTTTCCACAATGGGAACAAACAAGTTTTTCTTTCTCATCAGAATGAAATCTGCCACGTCCACGACCACGACTCTGGTGTCCACCTCGGCCACGAAAGTGAGAACTGTCTCCTCTTACTTGAAGTGCATGTTGTTCTGTACCAAGAACATTATCCTTCTCAAGATTCCTGCGATCTTCTCTGATTAATAAAGAGTATACTGTGCCAAGGGAAGGAAGCTCTTCTCTGCCTAAGATATTTAGTTTTACTGACTTAAATTCAGGATTTACACCCCATAATAAATCAAATACTTTCTTCTTTTCAATCTCAATATTCCTTTCATTGTAACAAGCACAACACTTGATATTTGTATAATAGAGGAGTTCATCCCAGAGGCCTTGGAGATCTGCATAATATTCGCTGATAGATCGAGTGCCTTGTTTGCATTTTCTGATCTTTTCCAAAATCTCGTATTCTTTGGCCAGATTCTTTTTCTAGAGTATGCTTCGGAAACTGCACACCAAATTTCATGAGCAGATTCTAGAAACATAAAGGTTTTAGCAATTGATGGAATCATTGACTATAGCAACCATGATAAGATTAAAGCATCTTCTCTTCTCCAGGTAGAATAATGTGTATCATGAGTCTCTGGGATTGGTATTTGACCCATTAAGTGTGCCCATCTCCCTCTTGCTATAATAGCCGGTTCCATAGATCTAAACCATTCTAAATAATTTCTGCCATCAAATTTAGTAGTTGTAATCTAAAAATTGTCTGTCTTTTCTAATGAAAGAGATTGTTCACCTATATGGAAAGAACTATTAATACCTTTTCTTTTTCCAGCCATAGGTTATGGAATATAATAGCTTTTCTAGTCTTCGTAAATCTGCTGAATTTGAATAGATGGAAGTAGGCAAAAAAGAATTCAATCAAAAAAATATTCAGTTTCTGAATCAATAATGTGTTTGCTGATAATTCAGATCTTCCCTTTTCTTGAAGAATGAATAATACAGTCACACGTATCCTTGATGAGAATCAGAAATCACTCAAGGAATGAGCGCTAAATATTGAGGCAGCTGCACCTGCTGTGTAGTTGCAGTTGCTTCTGGTTGCTGGTCAGCGTAGGATGTGGGAAGCCGTGAAGTTCGAATGGAGAAAGGCAAAACAGACTGATGTTGAAGAGATTAAATGAAAGAAGAGTTTACAAGCACAGAAGATTCTGCACCATTGCTTGGCTTTCCTAGATTAGCTTTGATCATCACCACCCGATAACAGTAAAAAAAAATCGGTACTCTGAGGCTTCCTGGAATAACCAGTGCTTGACGGCAAGCAGAACAATGCATGATTTGAATCACCAAAATATTTGAATCACGATTAGAAGCAGTCGACAATCTGACTTCTTGGGGCAATCACGATTTGAAGCACCAAAATATTTCAGTTGTCAACTGTTTTTTCAAAAATCACAATTCACAGAATCATACACGATTCCAAATATGATTTTTCCAAGTCAAGAATGCATTTTGTCACGATTCCAACTCACAAACGATCTAAATCTGATTTTTTTCTTCCAAAATCATCGAAATAAATGCCATAAAGGCTCTGATACCATATTAGAAAGAAAATCTGCATTAATCAATAAGAAACTACTTACAATAAACAGCAGATTGGAGGCATTCCTCCAATCTGCACAAAATCTCAGATTTTGGCCCCTTTTGTGCAGCCGTCCCCCTTCTTTCATAATAATGAATTAACCCTAATGACGCCTACTTATACCCTGTCTAACTTGAATTCCTAAACTACCCCTACTTAGTACTAATTACTACTAAAGAGACATGACCCTTACACTAAGGACTTGAAAATACATTCAATGACTATATTAACATCCTTTAACACTAAGGAGTTGCAAAAGCTACAGAGACATGAATACACCCACCTGAATTTATATGCTAAAGGGTTGTTTGCTGCTGCAGGAGAAGGAAGACCCCCACAATATGAAATAAAGGAATCTATTTTACCCCCTGCAGCATGCGCTTGGTGGATCAACTTCATTGCCATCATATGATCTAAAATCAGAAAAGTTCAATAATCAATTAACATCCAACGTGAGCAGAAAGAATTACTTTCAATACATAATACAGTAACCATTTGACGCTAATGTAGCATACTGCATATTACTTTTAGTCAACTTTTCAAGCTAGTATCTTGTTTGCAGTGCTTTGAAAGGTTGAACAACACTAAAAACTAACACTTGCAAAAAGTAAATGAAAAAGAGAAATGACTGAAATCATGAACTTAAGCCATCTTTACTTACATAGCATAGAAATGCATTTACAATGTATACCATGAATTTTCTTGGTCACAGATTATGCAACTAGAACACTTCACAGAAATGAAGTCTCCCTTAAGATACTAGCGCAAACCAAATTTTATACTGATTTTCATAATTTTTATTACTTTTTGCAAAATTTAAAAATTACTACTTAATTAGTGAAAAGTACACACACGTGCCTGCACCCATGAATCTTGAAATTGCCATGCCCAGAACTTCTACCTTATAGGGCCCGAAATTGTTAAATCAGAACTACGATCGGAGTGATCTGAGTTCTACAAAAGATACCTTTGACATGCAAACTTCAAGATGTGTGAACAGGCTTAGATTACATCAATGAAACAAATTTTCCCTTGGATGTAAAGTAGTAGGCTGAAGAGATATCCCATCCTTAAATCTCAGGTTACTTGCTGATATATTCAAAACAACGAGAAGAAAGATACATGTTCTGTTATCCTTAATAGACTCTTCATCTTTTTCACGTATTGACCATATAATACTATCACATGTATAGTCGCTATTGGCATCATTTTGGTAAAGCATGACAGATACCCCCCAAAGCACTCAATTTCATGTTTGTTGGTCAAAGCAAAAAGGGGGAAAGTTATCAATGCGAGGCATGGAAACAGAGAGCGTGCTTACAGCTTTCTAAAAGGAAGACAACAACGTTTTGTACAGTCAAGTTACCAACACCAATTGATAATTCACTATGGCACAGATGAGGAACAGGTTTGACGGAATGATATACTGTAATGTTTAAACTCAATCAGGTTCATAACTTCATACAAAGTTTCACAATATGACACATGTAATATCATATGTTAATCTTGAATAGGATATACTACATCAAATAGTTACAATTTTTAAGATGTCAAGAGTATTGCACCTAAATGCTAGTTAAAATGCACGCTGAAAAAACTTGACTGATAAAAATTTGTACAATAGCTTACTCCATATTCCTGTAAGTATGCAAATATGTGTAGCTCATAATGAATTGCTACTGAACTTTTGTAAACCTTTGACATATAGTAGCATAATAGAAGCTTGGTTTATGTGCACCATTACCTACTCCAGGATCTAAACCCATTTCGGAGAGAATAGTGATGCCTGCACTTTTAGCTATGGTATCTAACTGTGACATGGAATCATCGACGTAGCTAGCAGTGACCAGATGCTTTTTCAGCTGCATAAGAACAAATTCATTGTTTAGTTATATTCACTATGCAAGGTTCCAAAATTTCACTACACAAACATCCAAATCTTACTAATCCCATTTTTCACGAGACCTTTAAGATCTACTCACAGAATCTGGAACTGTGCAGCAATTAGTTTAAAAAAAAGCTAAAGCCTCAATTTTGAAGGGCACCATCATACTTCTTGACTTATGATAGTATGTCCTAAGTGCACGACAATGTTTCTTACAAAGCACATTTTGAAAGTTTAGCATGGAACTGACAACTGCAGTGCATCCATGGTGCTCCCACCTGATGATTTCATACAAAAACTAATTTCAATACATAGAGAATAATTGATGAAAAACAAATCTGGAACAAGGAGCAGGTCGGCACCCCACAGACTGCCGTCACCTGTCTCTATTTTCTTTTTCTCTTCTAAACCTAATTACAGACCACAAGATTTATACTACTACTAATCTAACTTAAAAGACCTAAATCCCCTTAATTAGGAACTATCATGACCCGATTCCCAATGGATCAGAATCTGATCCATTGGGATCCAAACCACCTAAGACTTAAACGTATTTACAAATACATGACAGACACATGAAAATAAAAGACTAAGGCTTTAAACTTCAACTTGATCTCCAACACCACCGTGTTCTTAAAGTATGCTCTATGCATTAAAATGTATCAAATAATACTAAGGTAACTTGCAAATGTGGGCAAACATTGTCAACAATAAGGTCTGAAATATATTTGGAGTGTTACAAGCCCAAAATATATCTGGAGCATTACTTAAACCAAATGACATTACTTTGGATTTGTACCACCCTTCATGAGTAAGAAATTTTAATTTATGAATATCTTCAGTAATCGTGCATACTAGGTTATAGTGAGCACGTGAATCAATGTTCAAACCACCAAGTAAGTCATCAAGTAATTAATCAACAAAAGGGAAACAAGAAAGGCACCACATCCATTCACCCAGTTTTCCCTGTTCGACATCTAAAGTCCATGCGGATTGAAATTAGGGCTGGCAATTTTTAACACGACGCAAGAACCCAACACAGTCATGGCATGAAAAAAACTTGTTTGTGTGAGAACCTGCATTGCCTCATGCTCTCTTGAGCTCATCTGGAGCCTCACCCGAAACGAACATATGGTTATCTATTACTTTTTCAATAATGGGGCTATGTGCCTATGCAGAATTTGAAGAACATCTATTTGAAATTCAAGAACTATTTACACTTGTCGGTAAGAGCAATTATATCTCAGTCACATCAATGCTCACATGCTCTTGAAAAGAATTATAAGATGTGTGTGTGCATAAGCTCTTGAAAGAAGCGTAATTACCTCAATGCATACATTTGCTACATCAAGGTGGAAACTAGCTGGAAGCAGGCTGATCACAACTTCAACCTGTGAAACATAAGTAAATGCCATTGCCAAGTATCAGCTGACATGTACAATAATATCATTCACTGAACAAAGCTGATATTCTCTAGCAAGACAAATGAAAAGTCATGATAAAGTTCTTGAATAAGATCATTTAATTATGGTTGATGGATGAAACCAACATTAGATTCGAAGGAGTAATTAGTGAATCCATAATAAAACAGGGAGTATCATACTAGCAAAAATAACAAATAAACTAGAAACATTTTGCATTTGATGTGAAAAAAGCTGTATATGTTTTGATGCATTCGTGCAAAATAGTTCTCAATGATAAAATTGTGAATCTCATCAAAACCACCAGAACTTTACTTGGCAAAAGATGAGGTCTAGTTTAACCTTCTTTCCCGTAGTTTCGTGACAAAGACAAGTAAATTATGATCCAAGTACATAAACAATTCTGCAATTAAAGTTTTCACTGCAGGTCTAGTGTAAGACAATTTGATCAAAACGTCACTGAAAAGGACACCATTGATTTGTCTAGTGGATTGGTTCCTAAGGCCTTCAACTTGAAGTCATTCATCAGTTCTATACATGTTTGAGCATTGTAATAGAATCACCCATAAGCCCCAACTCGCCAAGCTAAGGCAAACAAACTCATATGTGCCAAGCACGAACCCCCAAATGACACCAATAGTCAAGGACAAACATGGCAAAATGGAGCATTATCTAAATTTTATAAGAGCAGAAAAAATACAGATCAGAAGTACTGGTTAGTTACCTGAGAAATGTACTTGCACAATCCTTCCTTGTTCCTCACATCAAGAGCAACTGCCTCTGCATTCGGAATGCCTTCAATAGCCTAAGAAAATATACTTGAATAAATTGGCCGCAAAAAGTGAGATGATGCAAGTTCTAAAATATCTTCTGAATTTGGCAAGAAAGCTATAGGAAAAAAATACAAATAATTTAAAATTGGACTAACTGCATATCAAGATCAAACTCGAAAAAAAATGGTACCTCAAGGCTCAAAGCTCAAACCCTGATTCTCAAACACAACTGGCATAAATTTTCAGTTGAAGTATATATGTTGTCTTTAACATAAATATTCTTTTACTCATACAGATGGAGAAATGAAATGCAGAAACTTAGGATGAACCACAGCATACCCCTCCTTAGCACCTTTTGCTACAGGACCGCAGTAGCTTTGCTCTTTTGCAGGCGGACAAATTGTAGAGTAACAAATGCTTACTAAGCAATCTACACTAATCTATATACTGATGTATTTTCTAAATTGAATATCCACATAGAAGCATAACATAGAAGTTGCATCCTTACATACTCTGAATGGGGCTATTCAAGCGTCAAACAGGTACCTTTATAACAACGGTGATGTAATATTTAGAAATCTTGGTCAGTAATCATGTCTATAACCAGAGGCCATACAATATTAGCAGTAACTATAAAACGAACATCATGATATTCAGGTAGAAAGGTGTGTACTAAACACAAAAAGGACAACTGCACATTCTTAAGTACTCTTCCATTCCATAAATGTCAACAGACTCATCATTTACAAATAAAATCTGTTCAGGACAAATTTCAAATATTCAATCTCATAAACTTACCTTCTCAGCATCACTTAGATAAAGAGAAGCCAGAATAACACGAACATTTTTCGGGCATCCAACTTCAAACCCTAGGCATGGCCTTGAAGAGAAAAAAGCAACAGCAGGTTCACAGACACGCCCTGCACCTAATATAAGAACAGCTCGCATGTTTCTTGTGTGTTGATCTTTCTCAACAATGCTTTCATCAACTTTCCCAACCTTCAGAGAAAATCTGTCTGCGCCACAATGATCAGTACAATTTGCAATGGCAGAAAGAGAATCAATTATTTGGTTCAGTAGGTCACTATCTTCAGCAGAAACCTGCAATTAAGTGTTCGTATAAATTCAACTAAGAAGGGCAACAAGAGAAATATGTAGCACCAGTTTCTGTAGTTCCCAAAGTTAACATCTCAGCAAAAGCTATAAAAGCTGATAAAAAAGCAGGTGGCATACTTGAGATATGTGCCTCAGAGGAAGTATATGTGCTTTTATTAGAATAAGTTGAAAGACAAAAAGAGCCCCTGCAATTTTGCTATCTGGGTTTCAATTTGAGTATGTCCAACATTTTCTTGCTGTTAGGTTTGTGTGGACATTGTTGGTGCTACAGGGTCAATGATGATCCATCATCAAGATATTGTTTTGCTATTTTTCGACATCGATCTGAAAACAGAAGAAAGGCACTATCAAAAGCATTTGTAGCTCCCAATTTACTGGTTAGGCAGTCGGCGAATCTGACTCTTATACATCTGGATGTCTAAAGTCAGGTACTAGAGAGCAGAACTTCTTGAGTTTCCATTATTTTTCTGCATATACATAATGATATCAGATCGGACTGTTAAAATGTAATAGTGGGGTTGGACCAGTAGGGCCCAGTAGGTCACTTGGGGACTGGGCCTCAAGGGCCAGTCCCCCAAACGGCTAGTTGTAGTAGCTGTTGAGAGTATATATCTCTCTCTCTCTTTCATGTAAAATCAGCTCTCCCTCTCTCTCCCTTGTAAATACCTCTATAAATAGAGGAGAAGTCTATAAAATTAGAGCTTTTAATGCTCCCTTAATTGTTGTTTGATATTTGGTTTGAGTTGTATACCAGTGTTTAATAATTCGTTTGGCGATTTGACTTGTTGAAGATCCTTCGAGATAATTTATGTTTGAGTTTGTGGATTACTTTGACAAGATATTGAGGACACTTTACATGGTATCAGAGCCAAAAGAGTTCAATTAAAGCTACATTGGGATTCGTGTTGATTCTCAAAATTTTAAAATCATTTAAATCATGATACTCTTTATCTTTTCTATTATTATTGAGAAGAATGAAAGAGAAAAGTGAGAGTTTTTGTTGCTTGTTGGTGTCCAATTCTTATCCAAGTTGAGCACGAATCATGGAAAAGTATTTTATTTTCAAAGACTATTGGGATTATATTGATGGTACCGTCAAAGAACCCAAATGGATAGAGGAAGAATGTGATGATATGATTTTTCAAATTAAAAGAGAGACAAACAAGAATTAGAAAAATGAGAGAAGTAAAATGCCAAAATCGCTTTGATTATAAATAGAGGAGAAGTCTACAAAATTAGAGCTTTTAATGCTCCCTTGAATTGTTCTTTGATATTTGGTTTGGCTTGTATACCAAGTGTTTGATAATTCGTTTGGCGATTTGGCTTGTTGACATCCTTCGAGATAATTTTTGCTTGAGTTTCTGGATTACTTTGGCAAGATATTGTCGACATTTTTATATGGTATTAGAGCCGAAAGAGTTCGATTAAAGCTATATTGGGATTCATGTTGATCCTAAAAATTTTAAAATCATTTGAATCATGGTACTCTTTATCTTTTCTATTATTATTGAGAAGAATGAAAGAGAAAAGTGAGAGTTTTGTTGTTTGTTGGTGCTCAACTCTTATCAAGTTGGGCACAAACCATGGAAAAGTAATTTATTTTCAAAGACTATTGGGATTATATTGATGGTATCGTCAAAGAACCGAAATGGATAGAGGAAGAATGTGATGATGATTTTTCAAATTAAAAGAGAGACCAACAAGAATTAGAAAAATGAGAGAAGTACAATGCCAAAATCACTTGGATTGTTGGCCAAAATGTAGGTGAGAAGCTTTATAGTAAGATTAGTATGTTCGACAATGCTTTTGAAACTTAGGAATATATTAGAAAAACTCATTGTTAAGACGATTTTGTCTTTCAAATAAACTTATAAGAAAAATGATAATGGTCAAATAAGGTTCCATGAGTATTAAGGATTATCATAATGAGTTTTTTGAACTTTGGAACCAACTTAGGAGCTTTGATAAATTAAAAAAACTCTAATGTATGGATGAATTTCAATATTATCTTGATAACCAATATTTTTTCTTATTTATAAGGGGATTGAGAGATAGTTTTAAAACATTACATCAAGCTTGATTAATAGAAAACCAAGACACAAAAACTACGATATTTTGGCCAATTTAGCTACGGAGGAAACTAGATTGGAAAATGTTAGAGACAAAAAAAACACGGTTCTTGTTACGTCTAGACTCAAAAATTATTTGAGAACCTACAAACCTCGACATATAAAAATTAGTGAAGGCAATGGGTAAATTAAGAATAATGTAGTGCATTGGCCCAACAAGAGCACAATTTGCCATTATTGCAACGAAAATGGGTTCATGAAGACTACGTGTCCTCTCTTATTGAAGAGGTTCCCCATGTTAGTGCTATTGATTATAAGGAGGAAGTATTACCATCAAAGATTAAGGCCTACATTGAAAAATGCTAAAAGAAAGGCAAGCATCTCTAGGTCAACACTATCATCTTCTTCCAAAGATCAAGATATGCCATGGTTTTTAGATTCTGGTGCTTCTTTTCATATGACTAATGAATATAAATTGTTAGACAAATACACACAAGCTAGAGCATAAGTATTTACAACTAATGGAGCTAAACTTGATCTTAAAGAAATTGGAAATTTATAAAGTAATTCTTTTAAAATATCACAAATATGTTTTATACCAAAATTAAATCTTAATCTTCTCTCGGTTTCTCAAACTTGTGATAATGGTTGCATTGTTACCTTCTCACCAAATGGATATATGGTGCAAAACCATGTGTCGAAGAGGGCGATTGGACAAGGACATAGAAAAAGAGATCTCTATGCTATGGATAATTTGGTTATATCAAATTTTGGAACTTGTGAGATTACTTGTAATGATTTTGGGCTTTGACACAAAAGATTGGGGCACATTAATGTAAACAATGAATAATTATCCATGGAAAAAGATCAATGAAAAGAACGATTTCATTTGTAAAGATTGTATTTTTAACAAAACACACCATGTACCATTTGGCGATTGAACATTTATCACAAATAACGAATTTGAATTATTACAATTTGATGTATGGGAACATGCTCTCATAACCTCAAAAGGAGGAGTGATTTACTATGTTATTTATGTAGATGACTACACTAACACACTTGGATATATTTCTTGAAATATAAATTAGAAGTTTTAAAATATTTCTTGATTTTTCACAATATGATCGAGACCCAATTTTAAACTAATATTAAAATCTTAAGAATCGATTTTGGGGGTAAATATCTCTCAAATGACTTCAAAAACTATCTTGAAAAAAATAGAATTTGACATAAAAAAATCTTCCACCAAAACCTCACAACAAAATAGTTTAGCTGAAAGAAAACATAGACATCCATTAAAACTACAACTTTGTTATTAGTTAGTAAAGTTTGTCAAAATTATTCATAAAATTGATAGACACAACTTGATTTGAAGTTCGAAGATGGATTGGGAAAGTTGGCAGGAAGAAGCTAGCAGTCGCCGCCCACACTCTTTCTTCTATTCTTTATTCTCTAATCTCTATAGAATGCTGGTAGGGTTTCCACTTAAATCCAGCTTACACTAATATAAATTATTACTTGTCATTAATGAATCTAATTTAAAGCTACATTTAAAAACATAATTAAACAAAAGACTCTAAAATAAACTATAAGAAAACAAATGTGCATCCATATTCTTGACTTCCCTTTCTTCTCACGGTCCCATCTTCTTCATACTCTCAACACTCTCCATCAAGTTGGGTGAAAGATAGATGTGACACACAACTTGCCATATAGTCTCCTCAATAAGTTTCTATTAAGTGCTTTGGTTAATATGTCTCAATACTCATTTTCTGACTTCACATGTTCAAGTTGGAATTCCTTGGTGCACACACTGTCTGGTATAAGATGACAACCAATTTTGATGTGTTTCGTTCTCTCGTGAAACACTGAATTTGACGCTATCTCGATTGCTGCTTTACTGTCACAATATATAGTAATTAGATCTTCTACAAGTAGGCTAATTTTCATTAGTGAGGATCACAACCATTTTCCTTCACATATGCCAAAAGCGATTGCTCTATATTTAGCTTCAACAATAGATCTAGCTACAACTGACTGTTTTTTTACTCTTCCATGATACTATATTACCTCCACCTAGAGATCCATATCCAATTGTAGACTTTATATCTTCCAAGCACCCTGCCCAATCAACATCTGTAAAAATTTTAATATTCGTATGATCATTAGCTCTATATATCACACTATGTCCTAAAGTAATTTTTAAATATCTGAGTATATAAAAAATTGCATTTATATGTTGCTTGGAAGGATATTGCATAAATCGACTTACAATGCTCACTACATATACAATATCAAGACGAGCAATAGTTAAATATATTAGTTTTTCAACCAACTGATGATATCTGCACACATCTACTTTATTTATCCCATCTTCAACTTGTAATTTCTGGTTTACCTTCATAGGAGTATAGATTAGTTTTCAATCTTCTATCTTAGCATCTCACAATGAATCCAAAATATACTTCCCTTTGGTTTAAGCAAATATCAATACCTGAGTATGCTACTTCAATGCCCAAGAAGTAGTGTACTTTCTTGAGATCCTTGATATTAAATAATCGATGGAGTTCTTGCTTTAGTTTTTCAATTTCTTCAATATCGTCACTTGTCACAATTATGTCATCAACATATATAAGTAATAATATCAATTTCACTCCCTTCTTAATGAATAATGTATGGTCACTTGTACTTTTCTTATATCCCGATGGTAGATCCATATAAATATATTCATTAAGGTCCCCTTAAGGAATGCATTCTTCACATCAAGCTACTATAATTCCCATTTCTGATTCACAACTATACTTAGAAGAATTCGAATACTATTCATTTTTGCTATTGGGCCAAATGTCTCATTATAGTCGATTTTATATGATTGACTATAACCTTTAGCAACCAACCGAGCTTTATACCTCTCTATACTCCCATATGCATTAAATTTAATAGTGTATACCCACTTACAACCCACAATTTTCCTCCTTGGTGGAAGGCCTGAAATAACCTACGTTTTGTTTTGTTCAAATGTTTCAATTTCCTTATCTATGACAGCACACCATGTGAGATTCTAATTTGTCTCTTCAAAACTCTTGGGAACGTGAGTACTTTCTGCATTCATTAGAAATAACTGATATTCTTTTGAAAAATTAGTATATGATATCATCTGATGTAAAACTTCGTCGGATTTCTACAACATGGATTACAAAAATTATGAGCATTGCTTTGGGGCGTCCCCGCCTAGCGACATGCTGTAGAGCCCGAATGCAGTAAGAAGTAAGCAAGGGCCACTACATTTTCGCCCGAATGTAGTGAATCAATTGCAGAGAGGGTTCCCACATCATGGACGGGTGTGGGTAAAGAAGTTAGTCCCGCTACATTGCCGCCCGAATGTAGTGAAAAATTTTCAGAGAGGGTCTCCACATTTTGATTATGGACGGATGCGGGGGATAGGGAAGCTAGTCCTAGATAATAAGATTCGTATTGGTTCTTGGAATATCGGAACATTATCGGGTAAGCTAATGGAGGTGGTAGATACTATGATTCGGAGAAAGATTCATATTCTATGTTTACAAGAGACAAAATGGGTTGGAGAAAAAGCAAAGGAGATACATGATACAGGTTTTAAATTATGGTACTAAGGTAAAGAAAAGGCTCGAAACGGAGTTGGTATTATCATAAATAAAGATTTAAAGGAGAGTGTAGTAGACATACAACGATATGGTGACCGAATCATGACATTGAAATTAGTGTTAGGAGCAGAGGTTTTGAATATAGTTTGTGCTTACGCACCTCAAGTAGGACTAGAAGATAGTATAAAGACAGTTTTTTGGGAAGAGTTAGATAAGGTGTTTCAAAAGATTCCACAAAGGGAGATGATTTGTTTAGGAGGAGATTTAAATGGACATGTCGGTAAAGAGGCATTAGGATATCAAGGGATTCATGGAAACTTTGGTTATGGGGATATAAACGAGGAAGGTAGGGAGATTTTAAATTTTGCTATGTCATTTGATCTCTTTATAGTCAATACAATCTTCAAAAAACGAGATGAACATTTAATTACTTATAAGAGTGGCTTATCACAAACACAAATTGATTACTTTATTTGTAGAAAAAAAGATAGAGCGTGTTGTAAAGATTGTAAGGTAATTCCAGGAGAAAGCTTAACCACCCAACATCGACTTTTAATTATGGATTTACAAATAAAAAAATGGACAAAGAAGAAAAGAGTGCATCGAGCTATTCGGACTAAATGGTGGAACCTCAAAAGCGAGAAAGAATATATATTTAAACAGAAAGTCCTTCAAGGAGATGTTTGGAATTATGTTGGCACACCCTGTGATATGTGGAACAATATGGCTATACATATTAGGAAAGTGGCGAAAGATGTGTTAGGTGTATCTAAGGGAGGAGTACCGGTACAAAAAGAAGCTTGGTGGTGGAGTGAAGTAGTACAAAATAAAATCAAGGCAAAGAGGGCATGTTACAAATTACATTATGCTAAGAAAACTAGTAAAACTTTAGAAGCTTATAAGAAAGCAAAGAAGGAAGCAAAAAAGGCCGTTAGTGAAGCAAAAGCTAAGATTTGGGAGGACTTATATAAAAAACTCAACTCAAAAGAGGGTGAAAGAGATATTTTTAGGATAGCTAGGGCTAGAGATAAGAAAACTAAAGATCTTAATTATGTTAGATGCATAAAAGACGAGGATGAAAAAATTCTAGTGGCAAATGATGATATAAGAAATAGATGGAAAAACTATTTTTATAATCTTTTTAATGAAAATAAAGATTTTAGTATTAGTTTAGGAGATTTAGCCAAGTCAGAAAAGTATATAAACCACAATTTCTACCGACGTATTCAAAAGAATGAAGTCAAAGAGGCTCTTAAACATATGAAGAGTGGTAAATCGGTAGGACCAGATAATATTCCTATAGAAGTTTGGAAAATACTAGGAGAAATAGGAATCACTTGGCTCACAAGACTATTTAATGAAATATGGAAAAACCAAAAGATGCCCGAGGAATGGAGAGCAAGTACACTTATACCCGTATATAAGAACAAGGGAGACATTCAAAATTGTGCGAATTATCGAGGTATCAAGTTAATGAGTCATACTATGAAATTATGGGAAAGAATTATCGAATGTAGGTTAAGACAAGTATCAAGTACAACAGAGAACCAATTTGGATTTATGTCAGGCAGATCTACTATTGAAGCGATTCACCTTTTGAGACGTCTTATGGAATATTTTAGAGCAAAAAAGAAAGACCTTCACATGATCTTTATTGATCTTGAAAAAGCTTATGATAGGGTACCGAGGGAGGTTCTTTGGAGAACTTTGAAAAAAAGAGATATCCCATTGACATATATTAACCTTATAAGAGACATGTATGATGGTGCAAAAACATGTGTGAGGACTCATGAAGGAACGACAGACTTCTTTGAAGTTAATATTGGGTTACATTAAGGATCAACTTTAAGTCCATACTTATTTATAATGGTGATGGATGAGTTAACAAAACATATTCAAGATGAAGTACCTTGGTGTATGTTATTTGCAGATGACATTGTATTAGTGGAGGAGTCTAAGGAAAAAGTTAATAGAAAATTGGAACTATGGAGAGAAACATTAGAAAACAAAGGCCTCCGACTTAGTAGAACAAAGAAAGAATATATGGAATGTAAGTTTGATCATTTGGCTACTTCAGAGGACATAGAAATTAAAATTGGCACACATTGCATTCCCCAAAAGGAAAGTTTTAAATACCTAGGGTCAATTTTTAAAAGTGATGGAAGAATTGATGGAGATGTTACACATAGAATTAATGCTGGTTGGTTAAAATGGAGAGGAGCATCAGGTATTCTTTGTGATAAGAAGATACCATTAAAATTAAAAGGTAAATATTATGGAGCAGCAATTAGGCCTGCCATGTTTTATGGTTCTGAGTGTTGGGCAGTTAATCATCAACATGTACAAAAGATGTCTGTGACAGAAATGAAGATGTTGAGATGGATGAGTAGTCATACAAGAAAAGACCGTATACATAATGAGGTTATTAGAAACAAATTAGGAGTGGCACAAATAGAGGATAAAATGAGAGAACATCGTTTAAGATGGTTTGGACATATAGAAAGAAGATCAAAAGAAGAACCTGTAAGAAGGTTAGAAAAACTAAATTTGGAAAGTATTAAAAGAGGTAGAGGACGACCACAAAAGTGTTGGAAAGAAACAATAAAGAATGATCTAGCTTATTGGGAGTTAACTGCTAACATGGCACACGATAGGGATCTGTGGAAACAAAGAATCCATGTAGCTGACCCCGTCTAGTATGGGAAAAGGCTTAGTTGTTGTTGTTGATATCATCTGATGTAATGGATATGTAGCAGTCCCATGTTTTTCCTTTCTTAATGCAATAGGTAAATCATTAAAAATATTAGTATTAGATGTTACCTGAAGAGGTGGAGGAACTGTTTTAGGGTGAGGATCTTGATATAAGGTAGCATCTTGGTTTTTCATGACGACTTTCCTTTCTACTCTAGAATAAGTTTTCCATTCACTCCCTTTTGGCGGCATGCTTTCATATATATATCCATCTCATTTGCTGAAACTTCACTTGAAGGCATGATCGACAACATCATAGGAGGATGGTTACTGGTTGATTGACTGTCCCTGTTCTCATAAAATGAAACTTCCTCGTGAAATGTCACATCCAAAGTAACATAGCATCTTCTATTTTCTGTGTCATAGCATTTATATCCTTTTTGGGTGAAAGAGTATCCTACGAAGATACATTTAATAGCTCTAGCATCAAGCATATTCCTAATATTTTTATGTACACGTACAAAACAAGTAGGTGAAATGGGGGTTTCCATTAAGAACAATACTAAGCATAAGATTTATAAAATAAATAGTTGTTAATACAACTTCTTCCCAATAAAATGTTGGCACATTATATCCAATCAATAATGTTCTTGCCACTTTCAAGATATGCCTATTCTTCATTTCAGAAACTCCATTCTACTATGGAGAATATGAGCATGAAGTTTGATATAAAATACCTTTACCGAGAAAGAATGAATTCAAAGAATTACTCATATACTCTTCCCTATTATCGCTGCATATAGTTTTTATGGGTAGCTGAAACTGTGTATGAATAAATTCACAATACGCTCACCAAATATTTATGATTTCATCTCTAGATCTCATGAAGTAAACCATAGAAAATCTGGTGCAGTCATCTATAAATGAAACACTATTTACAACCATGTAAGGCAATAATAGAGCATAGTCTCCAAATATCTGAATGTATAATCTCAAAGGGTTTTAAAGAAGTTTCATTTATGAAAAAGGAGGCACGATGATGTTTTGCCTTATGACAAGTTTCATATCTCAAAATACAGAAATTACAATTCTTAAATTCTGGTAACAAAAATTTGATTCTAGAGAGTGGCAAATGTCCCAATCATTGGTGTCACAAAGTAAGATCTGTTTTCTATTTTTCAGCAATAAGGGCCGATCCATTTTCAGTCATATTAGTCTCCTCATAGAAGTACAATCCTCTCTTAATGCTACCCTGACCACAGATCCTCCTTGTCTTCGAATCCTAAAAGCCAGGGTGAGTAACATCAAAGTTCACTCAACAATATAAATCTCTAGTCAATGAATGTATAAAAAGTAAATTGTTTGAGAGGGTAGGAACATGTATGACATTACATAGAATTCTCAGAGATGTAACTATACTCCCTTTCCCAATAATAGGAGTGTTAGACCCATCAACCATTTTGATTCCAATATTTTTCTAAATTGGATGGTAGTCTTGAAAATGTAATTTGGTTCTCACCATATGATATGTGGCCCTTGAGTCAATAACTCAAAATATGAAATTAGGCATAAAATTATTACCCAACATCATAAACGAGAATGGATGTGCCATAGTAGCACGAGGATCAGTAATGGATGATGTGGAGGCCTTCTGGGATTCTACAAATCGAGACTCTAATTCATCAATCCTCTTTTGTATTTCAGCCATCGAGTTTTGTCCACCCTTTGTTGCACTCTTCTCATGTTGGTCACTAAAGAGAGCTCTAGTTGGCTGATTTTGATTATAGTTTAGTCGACTAATAAGCTACCAACAGGTTTCATGCGTATGCCTTGTCTTTTCATAATGAGTGCATAAAAGTTTATCTTAATCATTAAATGATTGCTTAATTCTTTCTTTTCCTCTTCCATGTCCTCCTCTACCTTTAAATTCAAGGGTGGAGTTTGTATTCCTTCCTATCAAAGCTACAGTTTCGAGTTGTTGATTTTTCCTTCTTTTTTCAAATGTTTTCTCTCTTCCTCCCTTAATAGCAGAGTATAAATTATACTAAGTGAGGGAAGTTCTTCACTACCTAAGATATTATTCTTCACAACTTCATAATCAAGAGAGATACCCCATAATAAGTCGAAAACTTTTTTTCTTCAAATTCTTCAGGTTTTTCTTCCATACAATTTTGATATTTTATCTTAGAATAGAATAACTCTTCCCATAATCAGTAAAGTTCAACATAATATTCACTGACCGATCGACTACTTGTCTACATTTCCTAATTTTTTCAATGATTTCATACTTCTTGACTATATTCTTCTGTTGTATATAGATATCTTGTACGACCAACCAGTTTCATGAGCCGATTCTAAGAACATGAAGGTGTAGCTAATAGAGAGAATCATAGATTATATTAACCATGCAATTACCAAGGCATTTTCTCTATACTATTGAGAGTACGTAGGATCAAAGGGGCTTGGTGAGAAAAATTTTCCTGTAAGATATTCTCATCTTCCTCTTGCCAGTACAACCAGTTCAATAAACCTCGTCCACTATAAATAGTTTCTTTCGTCCAATTTGATACTTGTAATCTGAAATATTTTGCTTTTGTCAATGTTGGACATTTATGCACTTTCAAGCATTTTTTTCTTTTCAACCATGATCACACCCCTTACTCACGATATCAAGTTTTCTTGAATTTTCTTTTTTGAATCTTTGCCTGGGTTGGTACAGGGCCGCTTCCACCTATTTTCTTGATTGCTTCATGGGTAAACCCTAACCCTTAGGGTATAGACTATGTTATGTGTTCACCGTGAAGCCCTAATACTACATATTAGGCTCTGATACCATATAGAGAAAATCATACAATACAAATAATAAAAAACAATCAATCAATTTCTGAAAATCATGGAGTTACAAGGGGTTGACAATCAGCACCACTTCCTTGGCAACCACCCTCTCTCTCTCTTTTCTCTCACTCGAGTCACCTAATCATGTAGGGTTTCATTTTATAATATTTTCTAACTTAAATTACTAATATGTTCCTACTTAGTAAATGTTACACCAGCTCCTATTGGACCAAATATGGATCTAATAGGAGTGGAGACTAGTTCCTTTGCCATTCTTCAAACAAAGGAGATGTCTAATGAATAAAATTAGAGCTTTTAATGCTCCCTTAACTTATTTGATATTTGGTTTTGCTTGTATATCAAGTGTTTGGTAATTTGTTTGGCGATTTGGCTTGTTAAAGATCCTTCGAGATAATTTGTGTTTGAGTTTGTGGATTACCTTGATAAGATATTGGTGACATTTTTACATGGACATGATCAAGACAACAACAAATCGTTAGAAAGAATAGTTGGAAATTGCAATTTTAGGTAGGAATCTCTTTTTTGAATATGAAACTCCTCTCTACAAAGCATCAAGAGATGCTTGCTTACTATGTGTTTCCTATATGTAGTTGATTCTTCCTTCTTTTTCTCTAAATCTTCCTTTAGCCAGAAGAAAAAAAGTAAAAGGTTTTTATGCTTCCTCGCCTCTTTAAAGATCCAGAGATGGAGATGACCAAGCTATACCAGCTAATAACTATTTTAGCTTGCAATCTTAGACAAGTCCAAACAATAAATTCATGATAAGAATGATATACTTCCATTTCCTTAGAAGCAAAAGCACATGATCTAAGAGTTTCAAGTCCTTATGGAAACATGTAACTCCAATTTAATTAAATGATGAACTTCCCTTAAACCAGTAGGATAACAGCATTGCTCGCTTTTACTTTTGCATAAAATTATATAATACTCACTCCATATGATCCCTAAATGCCCTTCAATTGTCATGAGAACTTTCATCCTTTTCTCTCCTAGCAACAAGCATATGTTATGCCATTAACAATTGCACCCTCTCAAGATTGGATGATGACTATGCTTTGAGGAAAAATGAATATCCTAATGAAACTTACCTCATCCATGGAAAAACATAAACATACAAGATGTTGAACACTAGCTGAGATTTAAATTTCTGTTCTTTACTTTTTTGTATTGGGTTGTTTAGCTCCTATTGGATCAGGGAACTGATTGTCTTCTTAATTACTAATTAGGGGTATATTTGTCTTTCAAGTTATAAACCTCGAAATATATATACCCTAATTATAATGATGGAGGAATGAATGAAAAATAAGAGAGAGAGGCACGACTGCAAAGATAGGCATCAACCCTCATCTTCTCAAGCTTCAAATCTATTGTTTTTTTATTGTTTATTATTTGAATAGATAAACAATATGGTATCATAGCCTAATGTGCGAGATTAGAGTAATTCAACAGTATTTTCAAACAAGAAATGGTGTTTAGGGCAGCGTGAATCAACAACAGTCTGAAGACAATTCAATTAGGTTAATTTTATTTCAAAACATATTCATTACGAAAAATAATTCCTCCAAAAGGAAGCAAGAAAATCCATCAACCCTAGGAAGAAGGGATTTTTATCATGTCTGACAAAGGGAAAGCCGTAGAAATTGGAGAAAACATTATTTCGAACCTTTCATATCACAAATATGAAGTTAGATAGCAAAAATTACCTTCAATGGACAAAATATGTTGAACTGGTTGTCAAGACGAGGGAGTGATGGGAATATCTGATTGGAGACATCCCTACACCCCACGTGACTAATCCTTCATATCCTAAATGGCGTAAGGAAAATGCCCTAGTCAGTGCATGACTCATCCAATCTATGTCACCACCTATTTATGTTTCTAGAGTCAGCCAAAGACATCTGAACTGGTTGTCCATGATGCTTATGCTCAGAGAAAGAATATCGCCAAGATGTATGAGATTATTGAAAGGATTCAAAAATGTAGATAAGGAGGAAGGTCAACATGTGATTACTATGCAAAATTTCAAAGACATCTGATTGGTTGTCCATGATGCTTATGCTCAGAGAAAGAATATCGCCAAGATGTATGAGATTATTGAAAGGATTCAAAAATGTAGATAAGGAGGAAGGTCAACATGTGATTATTATGCAAAATTTCACGATTTGTGGGAAGAGTTGTAGTTCTACTTTAAAAACAAATGTCAAAGGTGTATGAAGGAATAAAATAATGAGTTTGAAGAACGGAAGGTGTTTGATCTTTTGTGGGGCAACTATTCAAAGTATGAATGAGTAAAAAACAATATACTAAGTCGTGAGAAACTCCCTTCGTTGAGTACAATATATTCTCTACTCCTATAAGAAGAGGATAAAAGACATTTAGAGAAAGAAAGCAAAATCAGCTCAAAAAATTTGTATTTATGGGAAAAAATGTGGTTAATTCTTCAGGACCCGTGGTAGAAGGCGGCTATGGAGGTCATGGTAGAGGTTGACTTCAATATACTCAAGATGAAAAGAACACGTTGACTTGATCACATTATGGAAAAACTCGACATACGAAAGAAAATTGTTGGGAACTTGTGGCCAGGCCTAACTATAATCATAACAGACCAAATAGAGCATATTTAGCTGAATGAAAAATAAGAGAGAGGCACGGTTGCAGAGATAGGTGCTGGCCCTCATCCTCTTCTCCAGCTTCAAATCTGTTGTTTTTTTATTTTTTATTATTTGGGTCGATAAACAACACAAGACAACTAAACAATGTGGTTTGCTTGACAAGTATTAAAATGACATCCATAAGCAAAGCCTACATCCGCAAGGACTATGTTTCAGGGAATGAATAGCACATGAAGCATTTCAAAACAACTGGGTTCTTTTAGTTGATATTTGGCCGTTCTTCATGAAATAGTTAGTGGAAGTCGAAATATAAAATAGAAGGAATGCCTACGCCCCTGTAACAGATTCACTTTAGTGAAATCCATCATCACTAAAATCATAGTATGTTTGTTATGTGAGATAACACAATAGAAAGTGGTAAGTTAATCACATAAACCATGAAAATTATGCTGAAGTAACATCACAAATGCAACCAAAATTCTGAATTTTGAAATTGTCCTGAAATTCTGAATCTTGAAATTATCCTTACTTCAAGCTCTGAGTAAGACATGGCATCAGCACTTTGACCAACTTCACATTTAACCAACTGAAAAGATCCACCGGCAGCTTCAATAACATCTAGAGCTTCATTGATGAAAAATTTATCAAATAAGTGGCCGCTCAAGGATACCTGTTAATTTCCAGACAGCGATATGTCAAACTTGCAGAAGAGAACTTCTATAAACAGAAAACTATTCAAATAAAATGATCAAGTAGAATAAAATATCGTATAAAATTCTTTACAACTTCTACTAAATAACAAAGCAAGGATTAGGAAGCAGAAATTGTAATGGAACATGAAAGGAAGAAAAACTTTTCTTCTAAAGTTTCCCAATCTCAATCTACCAGAAACAATAAGAAGCAAAATTCGTTTCTTACCAGAGTAGCATACTTCTTCCTGCTAAGTTGATGACTGGCATTGTTTTGTGATAAACCACTGCAACAAAGAACACCACTATAGGTATCACCATCAATTTAAATTAATATAAAAGACTTTTTTATTGCAACAACAATCAACAACCATGCCTTTTTCCTCACTAGGTAGGGTTGGCTACATTGATGCCATAGTGCTGGATCTTGTGCCATATCAAGAAAACACTTTTTTATTAGGAAAGGATAAGAAAATAAACACTTCGAAAGTCCAAAAAAGAACCTTGCTCAGACCTTGAAACTGAAGCTACCTTGATCACCAAATAAATCCACCCAACCTTTCTTTTAAGCCATGGCTTAGAGGAACGACTCTACCTATGGTGAAGGTTTCACTGTTAAAGAGTACGATTGTTAGTCAATGACCATAGGTAATCCGGCATTCCACCATTCTGTCATCCACTTCTAGCTAGGGAGAAGCATCTCCGACAATTCGACCTCCAACAACACCACCACTCCGACAACGACAACAGAGACAATCCAGCGGTTTTCTTGTGGTATAGTTTTTTCATATTTATTTTTTATCTACTTGTGTTATTTGTTTTTTTTCGAATAACAATATATGAAGTGAGGGGATATCTTTTTGATGAATTTGTATTTTGGTGGTTTATGAAGTGGAGATTGGGATATGTGAAAACAAAGAATCCATGTAGCTGACCCTGTCTTGTATGGAAAAAGGCTTAGTTGTTGTTGTATGAAGTAGAGATTGGAAATTTATGAAGTGTATGATAATTTATGAAGTGCTTTTATTTTCAGGTTTATTAACATTTAAGAACATAAATTAAGGTAGCAGGAGGGGGTATTGTTCATTCTCAATCTCGGTGTGATTACCTGGTGTAAACACCCTAAATAAATTTTGCAAAAACCTGATTCAGCATAATCTAAAAAATTAGCTTGTTTTGAAACCTGGCTTTTAATTGAAAATTTTCGCAAGACCCTTAAAATGGAGATTTTAAAGTTAAATATTTTCAAATCAAAGCTAAGGTAAAACCTAGTCAAATAAGGGTGAAGCCGAATCGTCTCTCAGAAGAATCCGCGTGGATCACGGCCACAACAAGTATCAAGCTGGACAAGGACTAAGAGAAAACCCTCTTATCTAAGGCTACAAATTGAGGTCGAGTTGACCAAAGATCGGACCAAGTCAAGCAAGGTGGCGGGATAATCCATAGCATGGATTGCACCTAGGCAAGTCAAGTCCTAGCCGGTTGCTCTAGCCAAGGCGCACATTGCTCGACCAAGGATGGATCGGGTGCACCATCACATGGGTTGCACCAAAGTTTAAAACCAACCCATATGGGTTCAAGGGGGACCACTCCCCAGCCCCACACACCCCATGTGGCCAGCCAAGAGTTGGGTCACGACTTGGGTTCCAAAACGTCACATTCAAGCCCAATCCAAGACTCACCAAAAAACTTATAAAAAAGCACCTTGGGGGGCTCATTTCCAGCATCTAGCACTTCGAGGGACCTTCCAAAACGTCAGGGAAGAGAGAAGGAGAGCTTAGGAGAGAGGGGAGGTGCTGCAAGTTAGAGAGAGAGTGAGAGAAAGGAAGAAGAAGAGGCGGTTTCAATCAAGGGAGGGGCCGAATTCTCCATTTTGAATCAAGTTCTTGGGCTGCTAAGTGAGTATTTCTTTCCATTTTCCAATCTTAATTCCTCTCTTAACATTCAATTCAAAGAAGGGTTGTAATAATGGAGCTTTGTCTCCCCCCATGTTGTAATAGAAAATAGATATGCTGTCAATTTCATTTCCTATGCACTCTACTTGTTTGTTTTCTTGATTCTACCTCTCTATACTCTATAAAACTCTTAATCCCCTCTATGCTTAAGCTAATCTACATATTTACATTCATTTTCCTTCAGCAATTTACTTTGGTTTGCTGTGTTTATGCAATTTAAATTCGGGTGAGTTGCATCACATATGTTATAAAAACATTGAAAAACTGTTTTCAGCATCTCTGCATACATATGTTGCTTCAATTTTCATTTTTTCATCTCTGCTCCGATTGATCTAAAATTTGGCACACTTCATCTACACACAAGCTTACATCTGATAAAATTTTTAAAAATTTTAGGGCCGTACAACCATGTAATTAAAAGTGTGTAAGATAAAAAAAAAACTAGAATTGTTTATGCACAGTCTGTTTTCCTTCAACAAAGGTTAGGTAAAAGTCTCATAACTTTGTGTGTAGTGATTCAAATTGAGTGAAACTTGGTTCATTGGAAAGCTAACATTCATAGCTTTCCAGTCAAACCAAATTCATCCAAAATTAGAGTTTTGTCCACCGAGATACAAACTCTTTTGTGAGTCTCTGTATTTTTATGACAGAGCAGTCACGAGTGTCTGAGCATAGACACTTTCCTGATTTAATTTTGAATCATTATAACACCCGAAAATAAAACAAAAATATTTTTGGGATCTCCACATATGTGCCTGATCACTGTAAAAGTTTCCTGATTTTTGGAGATTTGAAAGTCATTGAAAAAAATCAGGAAACAAGGTTTAAAAACAGAACTAATTCCTGTTTTTAAGAACTTAACAAAATTTTTCTTTAAAAACACAAGTGCACAAAATTTGGTCAAATCTCTCGAATTTGTTTTAGTGGATTTGAAATCACACCTGTACGCATGAAATCCTCAAAGCGCTTAGGCTGACCCTTGAGCATCGATTCAAGAAGGCCTAAAGCGAAAAGATCTCGCTTAACCACAATCGCCCAAAAGTCGGATTTACAAAACTTTGCTAGTTTTAAAAACTAGTTGACACACCCACGCAAGCAAAGTAGATTTGAGAAGTTTACAAGTCTCTACATAGGCTTGGAGTGAAAATTTTCGCATCTACACCTAGTATGGCATGGCAATGGGATACTTCAATTGAGGGAAGCAAATTAAAAATAAAATACAACTTTTGTGAGAAGGATAATGAGTAGTGGAGTTTCTCAACTCAAACATCACCTAGCAGGGACTAGGAAAAGGTTACTCCTACAAAGTTAGGAGAGTACTAGTCTACCAAAAGCCATTAAATAGTCAAATGATTGGGAGCATGATTGAGAAGAGAAAAGAAAAAAGAATGTTAGAAGACGTGAAGGCACACAACAATGAAGTAGTTATTTTTTGTAGTTTATATTTCCTGCTTTACTTTCTTCAATATTTGTTTTTAAAGGTAGCTATAAATTAGTTTTATTAATGGCACTTAGGTAATTCTACTAGAGGTAGATGGGTTGTCCATTTCTAAAACCATGAAAACAAAAGTAAGTTGCGCTCACATTGTGGAAAAAAAAGACATACTCATGAACAACATTGGGAAATCATAGGTAGACTAGCCGATTATAAGGACTTCGAAAACCATGTGGCAACAAACATAAAGAAGCAAGCAAACTCTTCTTTCCTCGATGAAATGGTAGAGTTAAAAAGAAAACTCGCTGAAATTAAGTCAAGACTGCATGAACAACCATCCACCTCTACTCAGAAAAGTGAAATAAATGTTCCTACCTCTTACACTATTAGTGGTAACTCCGTTCTTATTGAATCTAATTTTTGGGTAATCGATTATGGTCTACCGATCACATGGTAGGTGATAAAAATTAATTTATGAAGTATGAAACTACACGTATACCACAATATGTTAAAGTTATATATGGTTCCCTAGTTTCTATGGAAGGCAAGGGAATAATTCAAGCCGAGAATTTAAGATTGAATTATGTGATATACATTATCAAATTTCCAATCAGTTTATTATCAGTTAGCTTCTTGACTCGAGACATAAATTGTTTAGTAACTTTCTCTCATAATGGATGTATTTTTCAGGATCTGAGGATGGAAAAAATATTTAACCGTGGTGAACTAAGGAATGAGCTATATCTATTTCTAAGAAATCCGACTTTCTAAACAAAGAAAAGAGTTGGCAGCCACTACTGATGAAGAGAAGTTGAAGTTATGGTATAGTCGATCGGGACATCTGCCCATTCCAAAAGTTAGGGAGTTATTTTATTTTGAAAGGTTGGGTGACTTAGTCCTTCAGTGTGATGTTTGTCAAAGGGCTAAGCACCATAGAATGTTGTTTCTTAGTAGAGAGTCTAAGTCATCTATTTCATTTGAGTTGGTTCACTCTAATGTATGGGGTCTTTGTTTGATGCCTTTTCTTGGCAATTTCAATACTTTGTTACATTTATTGATATGACTATTCTAGACTTACTTTTGTTTATCTTATGAAATCCAAATCTAAAGTCTCTTCCATCTTTTCCATTATTCATAAACTCATTGAAACTCAGTTTGGTTATTCAATTAAAATCCTTAGATCTAATAATAGTAGCGAGTTTATCAATACTCATTTGAGGACTTACCTTCAATCGCATGGTATTTTATACCAAATATCCCGTGTCTATACCCCTCAACAGAATGTAGTTACTGAAAGGAAAAATAGACATACACTAGAGGTGATGAGGACATTACTAAATTCTTTTGTCCCGAAGCAGTACCCATAGTTGTTCATCTTATTAATAGACTACCCTGAGTTATTATATTTGATCGATTTCTCTTTCAAGTAATTAGACATGGAGATAAACCATTTCACATTATACCTCATATATTCGAGTGCCTATGCTTTGTATATGTACATGATCATTTTAGGGATAAGCTGGATCCACAGGCTATTAGATGTGTTTTTCTTGGTTACTCAAGTCATAAAAAAAGTTGTGTGTTATGATCCTAAAACGTATAAAAGGTATGAGTTAATGGACATAACATTTTTTTGAAACTACTCCTTATTTTAAAAGTAAGAATGAGTCACCTAGCTTCATCGTGGAAGAACAAGTTTTGCCAATAAACATCCCTGAAGATGAGAGAGTGGAAGTGAAAGAGAACGAGGAAGAAAAGAGTTAATGGAAGAGAAAGAGTTGAAAGTGTACATAAAAGGAAAGAGGAAGATAGCGATGCCCAATCCTTTAGACTCCATGGACTAAGTGGGAGAACCTTTCTCGGATCATAATGTTAAAACTATGGAAGAAAAGTATCAAGACCAGTTGAACATTCCTATTATGTTGAGAAAAGGTAAAAGGTTATGTAGTAAGTATCCTATTTCTCAATTCTTATCATATGATCAACTATCTTAAAACTACCACAGTTTTATATTGAATGTTAAAACTTATCAAATTTCTAAGAATGTTTTGGAAGAGTTGAGACATACACATAGGGTAGATGAAATAAAATCAGAATTGCTAGAACTGGAGAAGAACAAGACATGGGTTGTCAGTGACTTACCAACAGGAAGAAAGGCAGTTAGTTGCAAGTGGGTGTATACCATCAAATTTAAGGCAAATAGGACCTTAGACATGCATAAGGCCAAACCAGTGGCTCGCAGGTATATCCAATCCTATAAGATTGACTATAAAAAGACTTTTGCACCAGTAGCTAAGTTTACATCCATATGAGTCATAATCAACATTGTTGCTCAAAGAAGGTGGACGATGTGGCAACTCAATGTGAAGAATGCATTCTTGTTGGGTATCAAACATCATTAAAAAAAGGTGGGCAATGTGGGACCTTAGAGAATGCATGTTTCTTTAAATATGGTATACCACATCAAACATCATGCCCGAATACTCCATAGCATGGTACTATACAGGAATTATGGCAAGTGGATGTAAAGAATGCATTTCTCGAAGGAGATCTTTCAGAAGACATTTATATGGATCTATCTCATGGATATAATGAGAATGTGGGTTCTTGAAAGGTATGTAAATTGAAGAAATCTATTTATGGACTAACGCAGTCACTAAGAGCCTTGTTCGACAAATTCAGTGACGGGGTACTTGGCTTGGGATTCAAAAGGAGTGTTAATGATCACACTCTATTCATAAAGCCAAGTGAGAAAACTATACTATTAGTCATTTATGTTGATGATATTATTATTATAAGAAGCGATGTTGAGGGAATCTACTCACTAAAGGAGCAGTTGCATCACCTTTTTTATCTAAAAGATTTAGAGAAGTTACATTATTTCCTTGGCATTGCAACAGTTAGACACAATGACAATATGTTTCTATGTCAAAGGAAATACATCTTGGATTTATTAGAAGAAACAAAGATGATAGATTATCATCCTTGTTAAGTTCCGATGTTGGAACAGCTGAAGAACCTTATGAGGATGTTGAACTCATGTTTGAGCTTTATGGAAACAAAGAATCCATGTAGAAGATCCCTTCTAGTATGGAAAAGGCTTGATTGTTATTATTCTGTATATGTATGTATATATATATCAAACCCTCATTTCAAATTTGAGGGGAGCATCAAACAACATCTTCAAAGAACATCTTAATGGCATCATTCGTACATTAGGATATGTTTGTGATTTTCTACATAGCATAGGCTTCTTCACGTTATGTATATCTTATCTACATAAAATGCACTATTTCTGTAAGTAAATGGCATGGTACAATACTACAAATGCCCTCTAAATAAGGATGGCCCTTTAAAGAGCTCTAATTATAGGC
Source organism: Brasenia schreberi (assembly GCA_036023115.1). Taxonomy (NCBI): domain Eukaryota; kingdom Viridiplantae; phylum Streptophyta; class Magnoliopsida; order Nymphaeales; family Cabombaceae; genus Brasenia; species Brasenia schreberi. The sequence goes on from JAYKKT010000052.1 coordinate 338,796, forward strand.
ATTCTTAACAGAAACTTGAATGTTTTTCTCGCTTTTGTGTTCTCTTCTCTACACCATAACTATAGAAGAGCATTGCCTGGATGCTCTAAAATAAAACATAATACTATATCGATATAGAATCTAATATACTAAACAACAACAACAACAACTAAGCCTTTTCCCATACTAGACGGGTCGGCTACATGGATTCTTTGTTTCCAGAGATCCCTATCGTGTGCCATGTTAGCAGTTAACTCCCAATAAGCTAGATCATTCTTTATTCTTTCTTTCCAACACTTTTGTAGTCGTCCTCTACCTCTTTTAATACTTTCCAAATTTAGTTTTTCTAACCTTCTTACAGGTTCTTCTTTTGATCTTTTTTCTATATGTCCAAACCATCTTAAACGATGTTCTCTCATTTTATCCTCTATTGGTGCCACTCCTAATTTGTTTCTAATAACCTCATTATGTATATGGTCTTTTCTTGTATGACCACTCATCTATCTTAACATCTTCATTTCTGTCACAGACATCTTTTGTACATGTTAATGATTAACCGCCCAACACTCAGAACCATAAAACATGGCAGGCCTAATTGTTGCTTTATAATATTTACCTTTTAATTTTAATGGTATCTTCTTATCACAAAGAATACTTGATGCTCCTCTCCATTTTAACCAACCAGCATTAATTCTATGTGTAACATCTCCATCAGTTCTTCCATCACTTTGATAAATTGACCGTAGGTATTTAAAACTTTCCTTTTGGGGAATGCAATGTGTGCCAATTTTAATTTCTATGTCCTTTGAAGTAACCAAATGATCAAACTTACATTCCATATATTCTGTCTTTGTTCTACTAAGTCAGAGGCATTTGCTTTCTAATGTTTCTCTCCATAGTTCCAATTTTCTATTAACTTTTTCCTTAGACTCCTCCACTAATACAATGTCATCTGCAAATAACATACACCAAGGTACTTCATCTTGAATATGTTTTGTTAACTCATCCATCACCATTATAAATAAGTATGGACTTAAAGTTGATCCTTGATGTAACCCAATATTAACTTCAAAGAAGTCTGTCGTTCCTTCATGAGTCCTCACACATGTTTTTGCACCATCATACATGTCTCTTATAAGGTTAATATATGTCAATAGGATACCTCTTTTTTCCAAAGTTCTCCAAAGAACCTCCCTCGGTATCCTATTATAAGTTTTTTCTACATCAATAAATATCATGTGAAGGTCTTTCTTTTTTGCTCTAAAATGTTCCATAAGACGTCTCAAAAGGTGAATCGCTTCAATAGTAGATCTGCCTGACATGAATCCAAATTGGTTCTCTGTTGTACTTGATACTTGTCTTAACCTACGTTCGATAATTTTTTCCCATAATTTCATAGTATGACTCATTAACTTGATACCTCGATAATTCGCACAATTAAGATCTTTAGTTTTCTTATCTCTAGCCCTAGCTATCCTAAAAATATCTCTTTCACCCTCTTTTGAGTTGAGTTTTCTATAATTCGCACAATTCGCACAATTAAGATCATAGTTGTACTTGATACTTGTCTTAACCTACGTTCGCATAATTCGCACAATTAAGATCTTTAGGTTCCACCCATTTAGTTCGAAAAGCTCGATGCACTCTTTTCTTCTTTGTCCATTTTTTTATTTGTAAATCCATAACTAAAAGTCAATGTTGGGTGGTTAAGCTTTCTCCTGGAATTACCTTACAATCTTTACAACACGCTCTATCTTTTTTTCTACAAATAAAGTAATCAATTTGTGTTTGTGATAAGCCACTCTTATAAGTAATTAAATGTTCATCTCGTTTTTTGAAGATTGTATTGACTATAAAGAGATCAAATGCCATAGCAAAATTTAAAATCTCCCTACCTTCCTCGTTTATATCCCCAAAACCAAAGTTTCCATGAATCTCTTGATATCCTAATGCCTCTTTACCGACATGTCCATTTAAATCTCCTCCTAAACAAATCATCTCCCTTTATGGAATCTTTTGAAACACCTTATCTAACTCTTTCCAAAAAACTATCTTTATACTATCTTCTAGTCCTACTTGGGGTGCGTAAGCACAAACTATATTCAAAACCTCTGCTCCTAACACTAATTTCAACGTCATGATTCGATCACCATATCGTTGTATGTCTACTACACTCTCCTTTAAATCTTTATTTATGATAATACCAACTCCGTTTTGAGCCTTTTCTTTACATGAGTACCATAATTTAAAACTTGTATCCTCTATCTCCTTTGCTTTTTCTCTAACCCATTTTGTCTCTTATAAACATAGAATATGAATCTTTCTCCGAATCATAGTATCTACCACCTCCATTAGCTTACCCGATAATGTTCCGATATTCCAAGAACCAATATGAATCTTATTATCTAGGACTAACTTCCTTACCCCCCGCATCCGTCCATAATCAAAATGCGGAGACCGTCAGTGAAAATTTTTCACTACATTCGGGCGGCAATGTAGTGGGACTAACTTCTTTACCCACACCCGTCCATGATGTGGAAACCCTCTCTGTAATTGATTCACTACATTCGGGCGAAAATGTAGTGGCCCTTGCTTACTTCTTATTACATTCGGGCTCTGTAACACGTCGCTAGGCGGGGACGCCCCAAAGCAATGCTCATAATTTTTGTAATCCATGTTATAAAAATCCGACAGAGTTTTACGCTGGGTGTCGGAAGCCTAACACAACCCTCCTCCTTTATTCGGGCTTGGGACCGGCAATGCAAGGGTGATCCCTTATATAGAATCTAATATACTCAAGGGAAAAACACCCCTCTCACTTTTACTTATCTTCTTGGGATCTATCCCTTTTTATCTTAATTTTCTCTTCTCTTCAGGTTGCAGTAATATTGATGCCAATTGCATAATTTCCTTGTGTCATCTTAGAGATGTCAGACTTGGTGTTTTCTCACACATTTTATGAGTACCTTTGACACCTTTTCTTGAGTTTTAGGCTTCATCTTTGTTCTTTGACAATATCTTGGTCCACACTTTATCATCGATCCTAGGATCTCCACACCTTTATAAAAAATCCTAGACTTCTCTGACATCAGCATCAGTCTGCCTACGGAAAAAGGCAGGCATCGATGGAACTGTAGAACCTTTTATTCATCAAATGGAACTGTTTTAGTACCTGAACGGGACACCTCATTCAAGAAAAGTAATCAATCAAACCCTTGTGGTTTCCAGTTCTTTAGATGAAGCCTAACTTGCTAAAGCTTAAGTCCTTATAGGCTGGACAAATTCCACTACAACATATATAGATACAGACATGTATATATTTGTACTCGGGTGAAAATATCTGCAAACATGAACGGTTACCTGTATCTTCTCATGCTGTAGATGAAGTCAGATAGCCCATTATTTATGCACATTTACCAAAAAACCAACAAAAGCTAAACCCACAGCAAGCATCCTTTAGCAAAACGCATGAAATTCCAGCATCCACACTAACATTCTCACAAAATAAATGAAAACACAGAGAAGAAGCAGAGCAGAACACTTACATTGAATTGGAATTTCTCATGCGAGGAATATATTCATACAAGGATGTAAGTCTTCCACCATGACATATGCAAGCTCTTTTTAGATGTGGAGGCAAGCATGAAATACTTTTGGTAGATGCCAAACTAGCAATAAATTGAGAAAGAACATCTCCAAAATGCTGGGTTGCCTTTTCACATTTGATTAAAACAAAATCACAGAGGAAGACATTAGGCAAGTGATGCTATGAGATGAGCATTTCGTTATTTCTAGACATTCATGGAAAACAAGGGAAGTGGACACTACCTCTTTAGCAAACTCCGTTGGCAGGATGTCAACTGCTAGACATATTACCCCACTTCCTTGCATGTCTTCGTGATACGAATTTGTGAAAGGATTATACCTAATAATCATCAAGCATATCAAATGAGGATCTAATATACAAAGTAAGATTACCTGGAAATGCATGAATTCAGTACAGTTAAATAAAGTTGTTTACAAACCATTAAAATGTTCAAAATTACATGTCAATAAACCAAGTACCGGTATTTTTCTGAAATGTTTGATGACTTGTGAGCACCATAACTTTAAAGTATACAATAAGTTTCTGTATTTGCTGGGCATATATGCAAGCAGCACTCAAATTTTCAAACATATAAGGTCACATCATGTCATGGTACAAAACGTCGCATGATTCAGATCACCAAAGTCTAGCATACAGCTATATCCCTAACTCTGCACTTTAATCAAGTGCCAGACTTTCATCCTTATGAAGAAAGGTGTTGTCCCTTAGAAGTTCACTGCAACAAATGACAGACAGAAGAAATGCTCAAAAGTCCAGCACTGAGATGCAACTCCAACTCTCAAAAGATGTTTGAATATCTCAGCACCAAGCTCTCCAATTTCCACCATGACAAAACCGAAGTAGGTTACTTAATGTTTCCCCTTACATGATGCAATAGACAATTTGTGACAGCCATTTGCTCAAATTTCTCACATCAAAGCACATGAAGGAAATAGAGTTGTAAAAGAATGACAAAAATGAGGTTCTTTCCCCACCACTCTGGGTAAGATGGAATCACAGGCAGCCCCTTGACTTCGATGATCTGAAGAGTTAATTATTGTACCAATCAAATAAAAAGGCCAAGCGGGCATGCACTTACTGAATTTGCATATGAAAAGGTCAGAATAAGTTGTTGAAAACCAAAGTTACAGTGTTGCAAAATCTTCATTCCAAACAAGAAAACATCCATCTTCATGCACAGGAAAATATGCGAAAACTTTTGCACAAGTTCACAAAGAGCAGTGTGTACGGGAAAGAAATGAAACATCATAATGTTGACACTTGCTTAGACTTACATAACTAAATGCCACACATCCTATCAAATTTAAAAGAACATATAACCAAAACATTGGTTCGAAAGGTGCAACCTTAAATTAGACATGGTAACACACTACCTGAAGAATGGTTTTTCAATTGAAGTGGTTTGATTGACGAATTCAATTGACCCACCGATATCACATGTGATATCACAAATTCCAACAAGAGGGCAACCTTTTCGCACTAGGCCTTGGAATTGTTCAGTACTAAGCAAGCGGGGAAACCTCTTTTCCCAATACATGCAATTGACTGCATAGACAAAGTATAGAAGATTAATCACTCACCCGTGGAATAGTGGTATTGTACTTATGTGTAAGAGAACCTTTGGAATGAAGAAAGACTGTAGGATCCTGAGCAGTGCCAGGTACATCAAAATAATAATATCACAACGATGGAACACAACAGAAAACTAGACAAATCTCTATAAGAAATTCACGTCAAAAAGTCTGTCTACATGCAGAAGATGAAATAAAAGGACAAGTAAATATACATGTACATGTTTAGGAACAATAAATTAAGTCTTGGTCTGCCGTTCATGATTATGGGCAGTAGAACGAAAATTGTTTTCTTTCCTTTAAGAACAACATTTGCCAATTAATGTTGGGTCACTGCCTATATCCAAACTTGGAATTTTCTTTCTTGTTATGTGAAATCAATAATTCCATGTAGTACCTATAAGTGTTTCTCCTATGCTTGTGCCTCCAATCAGACAAAACAAAAGTTAAGCAAGTGATGCTCGTGTTATGAGTGTACTGCAAGCATCTCATGATACAGGTAAAGGATCAGTTAGTTCATTGAGGATCGCCCCACGTATGCAACAACAAAGATGCATGAAGGAACAAACTTTCAGAGAACCATCCCAAGCAATTTCCTTTTCCCTGAGCAGGAATTTTGGATTCATGTTCAAAATTCACAAGCATGTAGAAATCATCAATTGTAATTCAAATACTGCTCCAAGTTTCTTGAAAATTGTTTGAAATCCCTAGAAAGCCTGCAACCAAAAGCCCATTCATGAGTTGAAAGTTATATCAACTGATGTCACTTAATTCTAGTAGACAAGTTCCACCCCACACGAAATGAGCTTCTCTCCCTCCAAAACATATGGGATTCTTCCTCCAAAATAGATCGAATCCCATCTTGAATCAAAGTGAAGTTCAACAAGAAAAAAGAGACATACGGAGTAGGAGGTTACAAATGTTTCTTTATTGTGGTAGGGGTACCAACCTTGAAGGTAAGCTCACTCTGTACACAGTTCTTACATAAAAGGCCATCTTCGATACACAATACATCCATCAGAAACAACCAAACCTAGTGTTCCAAAGTAAGTATAGTCAGCTACATGGACTCTTAGTCTCTACCATACTCCATCTTATGTCATATTAGCAAATAACTCCAAAAGGAAAACCTTCCAACATTATTGAGGCCTTTCACTGGGTTTTTTAAGTGTTCACAATCTGATTCTCACAGCTGCTCAGCAGAGCTCCATCTGCCACCTCTCTAAATGTGCAAAGCACCTTAAATGTGTCTCTCTCATCTTGTTTCTTTATCTGTGCCACAGAGATTTTATTTGACAACCTCACTATGAAAATGAAAAATTAAGATCCAGCCTTTAATTGTGTGACCATAGATCTACCTCAACATCTTCCTTTTTGCACTATCATCTTCTTCTTACTTGATGTGTGAGACAAGATAAACAGAAGTACATGTGGTGAACATATTTATTCAAATAGATGAAGTGATCTCCACTGACTGCAACATAGTTCATGGCTCAAGCTTTTGTTACCTAACAGTATATTAAAAGAAAGGACCAACCTTATTTATATACTTCTCATGAGAACTAAAAACAGCAGTATTTGAAGCATACAAAAAGAATTTCAGGGTTCACATGAATATGAGTAATGACACAGAAAGATTGGTAGAACACATCAGCAGGAGAAGTTGCTTCATGAAATTCCATCAGATAGTCTGTACATCAGCTTGATCACATTTCCTTACCTATTATTGATGCATAAGGAGCTATTCTTTCATGGAAAATCGGATTGTAGTGGTCTGGATGTGCGTAATAATCAGTCTATTTGAAAAGCAGAATTAGTATAATACCATATCAAACATTGGATGAAGAGATGAAGTCGAATGACTAGAAAAATCATCATGAAGTTACACAATGAGAGAGACAAAACTAAACGATAGTTGAAGGCAGAAAGAGATACTACAGCAAACAAACAATGATGACTACCACAAAAGAGATAACAGAGCAAAGAAGCTGGAATAAACAATGATGACTTCCACAAAAGAGTGTCCACATTAAATTGTTTATTACAATATAGTGGTCGTACTTAACAAAACACCATAAAAAAGTACTGGCATTGCCCTACCCCATGTCAAAATGTGTAACAATGACTTAAAATATAAAGGTATACTAGTATTAAGCATTAGGTGTAAATGGTCACAAACCATGACCAACAAAGATGTTCAAAGGTATCAAGTACAATTTTCAACATTTGTCTTTCACAAAAATGAAGTACAACCAAGATATGGAGAAAATTCAGTTTTACGTAAAGGCCATCTATGATCATGTCTTCTGAAATGTTGACTTCCCTCCGCCATTCTAACGTAAAATTCTACTATCCAACTTTGTTTAGCTTGAATTGATAAAGTCTCCATGATTATTTCAAAGGGATAACGTTGCAAACAAGAAAGAGATAAGCGGAAGTGGAAAGTAATTTAATCCACACCTGTTAATAAATATAAGTTATCCATGTGGTAGTCATTAAGACAGCAGACTACTTTACATCCCAACTTTAACATTTAAATATGCTCTCACCATTCAAATTTAGAACTGAGGTACTTTCATGTGGTGCTCATATACGTTCTCCTCTTTACCATGGTTTAATTTAGTCGTATGGATCTGTTGTGTCAATGGCTTTTTATCTTGTATCTTTTCTCACAGTTTCCTAGGTCTACCAGATGTTAATTTGTAATAGGGAATCTGGGCCATTAGGGCCTAGCAGGTCTATAAGGAGGGCCTCTTGGGATTGGGCCTCAAGGGCCATTCACCCCCAACAACTACACTACATATGGTACTTTTCATGAAGATACACCATTTTATAGCAAACAAGAAGGTCAATCATTAGATATCTATTCACCTGATGTGACACCACTTCCACCACTTGAAAATCAACCAGAGCTTGAAAGGGAAGAAGAGGAGATACACCCTCCACAAGAAAAGGAATGGCGAGTTTATACTAGAGGTGAGAGGAAGGCCTTTCTTCCACATCAGTCTACTACTCTAAATCAATATCCTCACCCTGAATCAGAGTTGACTCCTCCTGGGTAGCCATTGGGAGTAGCTGCTCCCATTCTCTCTCATTCTTAAGAGTTGTAATAAATCCTCTATAAATAAAGGGTGTGTGTTATCAATGAAATTAAGAGCTTTTTGTACTCACTTGACTTGTTTGTCAGTGTTATCTGTATCGCATTGTATCATATGATACGGTGCGATACATATCGTATCATAAAATGTCATGCTACGATATAGGCCTCTGTATCGCCCAATCGAAGTTATCGTACCGTATCGTATGATACGGCATGTATACAGGTGATACGGCAAAAAAAATTGTTTTTGTAAAAAAAAATGTTGCGAGTTTCTGGCCTTTGTTCGTCTCTCTTCACTTCTCCCCAAGGCATTCTTCGGTATGCTCATTTGGGATTGCAGGTTGCATGCATGTAACATGTAAATTCGGGTTCTATGAATTTTATTAAATAAGAATAATTTATGAGTTAACAAAACATATTCAAGATAAAGTACACGTGTATGTTATTTGCAGATGACATTGTATTAGTGGAGGAGTCCAAGGAAAAAGTTAATAGAAAATTGGAACTATGGAGAGAAACATTAAAAAGCAAAGGCCTCCGACTTAGTAGAACAAAGACATAATATATGGAATGTAAGTTTGATCATTTGGTTACCTCAGAGGATATAGAAATTAAAATTGGCACACATTGACATTGCATTCCCCAAAAGGAAAGTTTTAAATACCTAGGGTCAATTTTTAAAAGTGATGGAAGAATTGATGGAGATGTTACACATAGAATTAATGCTGGTTGGTTAAAATGGAGAGGAGCATCAGGTATTCTTTGTGATAAGAAGATACCATTAAAATTAAAAGGTAAATATTATGGAGCAGCAATTAGGCCTGCCATGTTTTATGGTTCTGATTGTTGGGCAGTTAATCATCAACATGTACAAAAGATGTCTGTGACAGAAATGAAGATGTTGAGATGGATGAGTAGTCATACAAGAAAAGACCGTATACATAATGAGGTTATTAGAAACAAATTAGGAGTGGCACAAATAGAGGATAAAATGAGAGAACATCGTTTAAGATGGTTTGGACATATAGAAAGAAGATCAAAAGAAGAACCCGTAAGAAGGTATAAAAAACTAAATTTGGAAAGTATTAAAAGAGTTAGAGGACGACCACAAAAGTGTTGGAAAGAAACAATAAAGAATGATCTAGCTTATCGTGAGTTAACTGCTAACATGGCACACGATAGGGATCTGTGGAAACAAAGAATCCATGTAGCCGACTCCGTCTAGTATGGGAAAAGGCTTAGTTGTTGTTGTTGAAGAATAATTTATGAACAAATAACAAATGTGATTTGTGACAAAATCATTTCCCTTTCCCTTGTCAATTTTTAGGTATATTTTTTCTACCAATTTCTAATTTCATGAAATCGCAAACAATGAAGAACAATTTGGTTGCCTCAGTTTATTGAGTGGGCATTTCACAATTTCACTATTTTATGGTTATCTTACGCGACTTCCATTGAGTTGAACATGTTCAACGTGCGTGAGGCTTAGCTCAGCCTATAATGTGAGATAAGAAGTAATAAGATGACCAGATTTTGACCCACAACATCCATCCATCATCCTTTTGTTTCAAACCACTTCAAGCATTAGGTAAAAAGCTAGTCTCCAGTAAGAGAAAAAGAGGATATCATCAAGTAACAATATCATTGGGGTGTCATAGACTCAATAATCAAAGAAATGGAGCTCGTTGTTTTGCTCACATATGAAAATGAGCAAATGTGCCAACTACATGTATAAAGATAGCAGTTTGTTAATTTTGATATATTAGAGGAGTGGATTATGGAAGATAACGAAGAAAATGCACTCTTAACCGAAGAAGAAATTATATGGATTAATTTGGAAGGAGCACAACATCATCATCAAGGAGATGAAGATTTTGATTTTGAAGCAAAAGGTGGTGAAAATCTTCAGGAAGGAGAATAAGATTATTTAGTTGATGATCCTGATTATAATATGTAAATGTAAATGTATTTCATTTTTTGCTTCAAAATATGTAATTTTTTTAATTGTTCAATGGTGAATGATCAATATGTACTAAACCTCGCATTATATGAATTCTTTGTAATTATCAGGTTTTTTCTAATTTTTTCTAATTTTTTTAAAAACATTTCTAATTTTTTAATATTAAAGTACGATACAATACGTCCGTATCATGGACCAAAACGATACATGATACGCGTCGAATAACACTGGTTATTATACATATTTGGTTTGTCTTGTGCACTTGGTGAATTGGTTCATTGAAGATCTTGCGAGATCAATGGTAATTTGGTATTCGAGTTTGTAGATATCATTGGTGAGATACTCGTGCTATTTTTCCATGGTATTAGAGCTGAAAAGTCTTATTAGAGCTACATTGGGATTCATGTCGATTATGAAAAGATCCTTAAAATTGAGAATTGTTTGATCATCTTTAGGAAATTAAGGTATTATTCATATTTCTTATTATTATTGAGAAAGTAAAAGAAAAAAGTAAGACATTTAATTGTTTTTTGGTGCTCAACTCTTATCCAAGTTGAGCACGTAATATGAAAAAATATTTTACCTCTAAAGACTATTGGGATTATATTGATGGTACAAATAAAGAGCCCAAATAGATAGAAGAAGTGTTTGATGGGGATGAATTTTACAAGAGAAAATGAGTAAGAGTTAAAAAATGAGAGAAGTACAATGCCAAAATCACATGAATTATTGACCAAAAAATAGATGAAAAACTTCGTAATAAAATTAGCATATTTGGCAATGCCTTTGAGACTTAGGAATATCTTAAGATAAATCATTCCTAAGATAATGCTCAAATTAGGTTCTATGAGCATTAAGGATTACCATTATGAGTTTTCGATCTTTGGATCCAACTTAGGAGCTTTGACAAATTCGGAAAAATCTAAAGTATGGATGAGTTTGAAGAATACCTTGGCAACCAATACTTTTTCTTGTTTATATGAGAATTGAGAGAACTTGATTCATAGAAAATCGAGACCCAAAAGCTATGAAATTTTGGTCGATTTAGTTATGGAAGAAACTAGATTAGGGAATATAAGACCCAAAAGCTACATCTAGACCCAAAAATTATTTGAAGACCTAGAAATCTCTAATTACAAAAATAGTGAAGGAAATGAACAATTCAAAGGTAATGTAGTGCATTGGCTAAACAAGAGTACGATTTGTCATTATTGTAAGGAGAGTGAACATATCAAGACTACAGGCCCTCTCTTATTGAGGATGTTTCCTTATGTGGTTGCCATTCACAATAAGGAGAAAGTGCTATCGTCGAAGATCGAGGGACACATTGAATAAATATTCAAAGAAAAGGCAAGCATCTTCGGGTAAGTGCTATCATCTTTCTCCAAAAACAAAGTTATGTCATGGTTTCTAGATTTCAGTGCTTCCTTTCATATGACTAATGAATATAAATTATTAGACAAATGCACACAAGTCGGAGCACAAGTGTTTATGGCCGATGAAACTAAGCTTGATGTTAGAGAAATTGGTAACTTAGAAAGTAACTCATTTAAAATATCTCAAGTATGTTTTATACCAAAATCAAACCTTAATCTTCTCTCAGTTTCTCAAATTTGCGATAATGATTGCATTGTTACCTTCTTACCAAATGGATGTATGTTGCAAAATCATCTATTAAAGAAGGTGATTGGGTAAGGACATAGAGAAGGTGGTCTCTACGCAATGGATAATTTAGTTATGTCAAATTTTGAAATAAGTGTGATTACTTATAATGATTTTGGATTTAAGCACAAAAGATTGGGGCATCTTAATCTAAGCAAAATGAACAATTATCCATCGATAAAGATTAATAAAAAGAATGATTTTATTTGTAAGATTGTATTTTTGATAAAACACATCATGCACCATTTGGTAAAAAAACCTTTATCATAAAAAAGAACTTCGAATTAGTAATACTCCGATATTTGGGGATCCGCTCCCATAATCTCAAAAGGAGTGACCTATTATGTTATCTTTGTAGATGATTTCACTCGATATACTTGGATATATTTTTTGAAACATAAATCAAAAGTTTTAAATATTTTTTGATCTTTCACAATATTATCAAGACTCATTTTGAAACTAATATCAAAATCTTAAGAACCGACTCTAGGAGTGAATATCTCTCAAATGACTTAAAAAACTATCTTAAAAAACATGAAATTTGGTATAAAAAAATATTATACAAAAACTCCCCTATAAAATGGTTTAACCGAAAGAAAACATAAACATATTATTGAAACTACTAGAGCCATTGAACTTGAAAATTATTTTCTTATTAGAAAATTATATTCAAATAAACCTAGTTATGACCGGTTGAAAGTTTTTCGATGTAAGTGTTATATTTATATGGATTAGAATGATATGTTAGGTCCTAGAGCCATTGAATGCGTCTTTCTTGGGTATGGTATTGATAAAAGGGGTATAGATGTTACAACCCAAAAGAAGATAAACTTTGTGTCTAGAGATCTCAAATTCATTCAAGATGAATGCTATTATGGAGATGAGTCACAAAGCACTGAAGATAGTTATATGTTTTTAATGAAATCTAGGATGAAAGGTTAGATGACAATAAGAAAGTAGAAGAAGAAAGCTTGGTTTATCTGGAGGATGAATCTAGAAATCTTGAAACTAGAAAAGAAATCATAAGACCTTTTAAATATTATTATGTAAGGAGGAATAGAGAAAATGATAATGCTCCTATCAAAAGAATCATAAAATCCCCTCAAAAATTTGTGTCTTGTAAAACATTTCAACCATAACATTTCAACCATATAACGATCATATTGAGTATCCTTGAACCCAATCATTATGACTAAGCAAAAACTAACTCAAAATGGAGAAAAGCTATGAATGATGAATTCATATAACAATCATATCGAGTATCCTTAAACCCAATCATTATGACTAAGCAAAAAATAACTCAGAATGGAGAAAAGTTAAGAATGATGAATTAGAAACTCTACAAAGGAATAGTACTTTAGACAATGTTCTCAACCCCAAAGAAAAGAAAATTATTGGTTGTAGGTGGGTGTGATGGATCTCTTGAAATATACAAAGCAAGGCTTTTAGCTAAGGGGTATTCTCAAGAATATGAAAATGACTATGAGGAAACTCTCATGCTTGTATGACTACTCTTCGTATATTAATTTCTATGAATTGGATGTTAAAAATATATTTTTCAATGATAATCTTAGTAAAGATATCTATATGGCTCCTCCTCCGAGATTCAATGCTCCAAGTAATTATGTTTTTAAACTAAAAAAGGCTTTATATGGACTCAAACAAACTCCTAAGACTTGGTTTGATAGATTTGAGAATTTTATGCATGCAAGAGATTTTCACTCTTATTATACTGACATTGTCTTGTTTATAAGGAAAACTGATGCAGGTATTGTGATTCTACTTATGTACGTAGATGATATGATCATCATTGAAAGTGATAAAAATGGGATATTATATATCAAAAGACATGCATTAAGAATTTGAAATGAAAGATCTTGGTCTACTTAGTTATTTCTTGAAAATAGAAGTAACCCGTAATAACAGAGGTTATTTTATATCACAAACGAAATTTTCTAGTGATATTAATATTGAAGGATACCAGAATTTACACGTTAGATTAGTGTTTTATATGTTACTTAAGTAGGGGTAGTATTATCATTCAAGTATAAAAGTGGAATATAGTCATTTAGGTTTTATAAGAAGAGACAAAAAAGAGGATCCACAGAACCCAAGAAGAGTTGCGTGCTGCCCAAAACTTCCTCTTCATGTATTATATTATTTTCTTTCATTAATAAAATAAAATCAAGGTTCCTTCAACATGGTATGAGAGTGGGTTGCTTGAATCGAAAGCGAGTTTGAGCTACTGGCGCATGACAATTGCGTGGAAGAGGCAGTAGGGACAGTCGATCAATTTTCTACATGTTTTTTCGTATGACCTACATACAAGACAACATTGAGGTTAGATCTAGAGAAGTTTTTTGAAAGGTAAGATGGTTGATCATCTAGAGCAGACAAAAATGAATCCTTGATTATAACCAATGTAAAATTGGATTGAAAGAATTACCTAGAGTGGTCTAGGTCAGTTCTCCTCGGAGTTAGGGCAAGGGAAAAACATATTCATACTGGTGTACGTGAAAAACCAGATGTAGGGAGTCCTGATTACCCATGATGGGAGAGGGATGATTCCCTTGCAGCCGCATGGCTCATCAATTCTATGGTGCCTAATATTGGGTGATCGTTTCTCTATCTTGATTAAGTACATGAAATATGGGAAGATGTGAGAGATGCATATTCACATAAAAAAAATATTGTGAAAGAATATGAACTTCTTGAAAGAATATAAAAGTGCAAGCAAGAACAAAGAACAATCAGTGAGTTCTATGTGGAAATAAGAAGTTTGTGAGTTAATTATCTTATTTCACCATGATTCATTGCAAAGAATGGGCAAGAGAAAGGGCAAGTGAGTTTTAAAAGAGAAAAGATTTTGATTTATTATGAGGTATTTTAGCTGAATATGAAAACGTGAAAAGACAAGTATCAAGTACAACAAAGAACCAATTTGGATTTATGCCAGGTAGATCTACTATTGAAGCGATTCACCTTCTGAGACGTCTTATGGAACATTTTAGAGCAAAAAAGAAAGACCTTCACATGATATTTATTGATCTAGAAAAAGCTTATGACAGGGTACCGAGGGAGGTTCTTTGGAGAACTTTGAAAAAAAGAGGTATCCCATTGACATATATTAACCTTATAAGAGACATGTATGATGGTGCAAAAACATGTGTGAGGACTCATGAAGGAACGACAGACTTCTTTAAAGTTAATATTGGGTTACATCAAGGATCAACTTTAAGTCCATACTTATTTATAATGGTGATGGATGAGTTAACAAAACATATTCAAGATGAAGTACCTTGGTGTATGTTATTTGCAGATGACATTGTATTAGTGGAGGAGTCTAAGGAAAAAGTTAATAGAAAATTGGAACTATGGAGAGAAACATTAGAAAACAAAGGCCTCCGACTTAGTAGAACAAAGACAGAATATATGGAATGTAAGTTTGATCATTTGGCTACTTCAGCGGACATAGAAATTAAAATTGGCACACATTGCATTCCCCAAAAGGAAAGTTTTAAATACCTAGGGTCAATTTTTCAAAGTGATGGAAGAATTGATGGAGATGTTACACATAGAATTAATGCTGGTTCGTTAAAATGGAGAGGAGCATCAGGTATTCTTTGTGATAAGAAGATACCATTAAAATTAAAAGGTAAATATTATAGAGCAGCAATTAGGCCTGCCATGTTTTATGGTTCTGAGTGTTGGGCAGTTAATCATCAACATGTATAAAAGATGTCTGTGACAGAAATGAAGATGTTGAGATGGATGAGTGGCCATACCAGAAAAGACCGTATACATAATGAGGTTATTAGAAACAAATTAGGAGTGGCACCAATAGAGGATAAAATGAGAGAACATCGTTTAAGATGGTTTGGACATATAGAAAGAAGATCAAAAGAAGAACCTGTAAGAAGGTTAGAAAAACTAAATTTGGAAAGTATTAAAAGAGGTAGAGGACGACCACAAAAGTGTTGGAAAGAAACAATAAAGAATGATCTAGTTTATTGGGAGTTAACTGCTAACATGGCACACGATAGGGATCTGTGGAAACAAAGAATCCATGTAGCCGACCCCGTCTAGTATGGGAAAAGGCTTAGTTGTTGTTGTTGTTGTTGTTGTATGAAAACGTGAAAAGCAATATTCTAGCAAGTGAGGAGATGCCTACACTAGGTACTGTATATTCAATATTAATAATAGAAGAAGATAGAAAAACTTGGAGAGATCATAGGTCACCAATATCGAGAAAACTACATTTATGGGAAGAGGATGCAACCCATCCACGAGAGGAAGAGGGAGTTCAAGAGGTAGAGTTCGTGACCTCAGATGGACGAGACATTATGAGATGCAACCATTGCCAGAAAACCAGACACACTAAAGAAAGGGGCTGGGAATTGATCGATAAGCCAAACTATTTGAAAGATAAAGCTATAATTAAAGGGAATACAGAAAGTGGCAGCGAAAATACAAGTGAAGCAAGTAGTACGATTCTGAAGCATCTAGAGGGACTTGAGGATAGACTTACAGAGACCTCTTCTCCTACATCGACCCCTTCAGAAAGGATTCAAGCAACCATATTTGCAACTCAGGGTGAACAAGCAAGACCTAGCAGTAACTCTTAATATTCATTCATCATCGCATATGGTTAATTTCAAGGAGGGCTTACTTGATTACGTGGAATTAAACGATAAAGTCAAGATTGCACACAATTCATTCATATCAATAATTGGAAGAGGAAAGTTATGGACAACATTTGGAATGTTTGATCCGGTTTTATACGTACCATAGATCTCTATGAATCTTTTCTCGATTAGTGCTTTATCATTTAGATTGAATTATAAAATGCATTTTTTTTGCATCTTATTGTGTATTTCTGGGACTAAGGATGAAAAAGACCATTGGATATGAAAGGAAAAACTAGTACTTTGGCATTGTTGGCTTCGACACCCTCCAATTCAAAAACTCCACACTATAATACCGCAATTGTGAAATTTAAGAATGAAACCCACATTCAATGTGAGGCGTGGTAGTTAGAAACGAATGTTAGGTTCAGTTTTCCTAAAAGCATGTCAAGATCTCATGGTATATTTGATTTGATACATTAAGATGTATGGGACCTTGCCTAGTTGCCTCTATTACATACCACAAATATTTTGTCCAGTTTATTAATGATTACTCAAGCTTTACTATTTTTATTTGTTGAAATCCATAGATGAAATTGCTACTGTATTTTCATTATTTCATACATTTGCTGAAAAATAATTTTAAGCGAAGGTTAAGGTTGCCCGATCAGACAATTGGGGTGAGTATACCTCATCTACCTTAAAAAAATACCTAACAACTCATGAGATTATACATCAAACATCTTGCACGTATATTCCACAACATAACGGAATTATAGAAAGGAAGAATCAACATATATTGTGTTGAGAGTACGAAGAAAATCAAAACGAACTGCAAATTGAGAAGATGAATATCGTGATTGTTCCCAGGACCAATATCCATATTTGGTTCCATTAACCTTTTGTTTTTTTATGTTTCTTAAGTTTTCATTTTTTAAGGTAGCTTTAAATAAGTCATTAATGGCATAATTATAAAATTAGGCATTGTAATGTTGGTCTTTAAAAGGAGAAAACCCTACCAACAATTATCGACTTTCTTAGAATTGGTAGCACCAAGGTCAACCGATCTCTCTTAACCATCTTCTACTCATTCTCTCATGTATTCCATCTGCTATATTATTGTTTTTTTGTACATGGTATCAGACCCATTTGGGCAGATTTAGCCATGGTGTGCCAAGACCTCGGGTGGTGTATGGGGCAGCAAGAGAAACAAAGACTTAAAGGTTGATCTGAAGTGAAGAATAGTCATTTGCTAGTTGGAAGATTTCAATCAACAATGCATATAAAAGATGGAAGGAAGATTGAAGGAAGAGTAATAGGATGCTCCATTATAGAAATGACAAAAAACTAAAACCCTTTCAAATTACTAATATTTGGCTCGAAGGTAGAAATTATAAAGAATGTACAAGATCAATCGAGCTTGTCTTACGATCCCGATGAAAACTATCAATTATCAAGCAAAATCAGATTTAATCAAGTGAGAATAGTACAGATTTTGAAAGATGGTCCAAAGATGATGCATTGGTAAGTTTATGGCTAATACAATCAATAAATCCGTCTATCAGTAAAACATTTATGTAAATGAAATTGGCTACAGAAATCTGGTCTGCAGTCAATGAAACATATTTCAGACAAAAAAATATAAAAAGAATATGAGAACCTTAAAAAATAAGAAAATATCATCAATGAGACTGATCTATTAGCAAGTATTATGGAGCACTACATCAGCTTTGGAATGAATAAAGGTATATTATAGAAAATAAGTGCAGCCACTTTATAAAAGAGAGAAAAGAGATGTAAAATTCGAAAGGTGTTTGATCTTCTCTTGGGGATATCCCTTGAATATGAATCATTCAAGCTAAATATTCTCAGCAAGGAAGAACTTCCTTCAGTGAGAACAATATACTCTCTCTTGTTAGAAAGGAATATTGAAAAAATTTAGAGAAAGGAGAACACATATAAACCGAAAAATCTATATTTGCTAGTAGAGAGCAAATCAATTATCAGAGAAAAAGAGATTTAGTTAGAGGTAGAGGAAGAGGACGAACTCAGAATTATGATGATAAGAACAAATTGCAATGCACTCATTGCGAAAAAGGTGACACACCCACAAACATTAATGAGAGATTATACACAGGTTAGCAAACTACAAAGATTATGAAACTCATGTAGCATCCACACATGAGAAAAAAACAGAACCTAGTTCTATGAATGAAATGAATGAACTAAAGAAGGAACTCACAGAAATTGAATTAAGATTGCGTGAACAACCCTCAGCTTCCTCACCAAAAAATGAAATAAACCTTCCCACCTCGTAGAACATTAGTGGTAACTCCTTTGTTAAAAGTTTCGCATGTTCTAATTTTTAGGTTATAGATTATGGAGCCACGTTTCACATGGTAGGTGATAAGTCAAACTTTAGACCACTTTCATAATACAATATGTAAAGGTGGAGAACAACTTCTTAATTCTAATGGAAGGAAAGAGAGCAATTCAAACAAAAAATTTCAGACTTGAGTCACTGATTTATATTCTCAAGTTCCCAGTAAATTCTACTCCCTATAGCATGCATTGAAAAATTCAGCAAGAGCATTATGATATTATTGTAATTGCTCGTAGTACTAAGGGCATTATGGTCATTTTATGTTTTACAACCCATTATATAAGGGCTGAAAGTTTGTATTAGGGTTAAGTGGTTGAGATTAAGAAAGAGAGAAAGAGAAGGGCGGACCTCCACCCTTCCTCCGATCTCGCATATGTTTTTCCTCTTCAATGTAGTTTGGTCTTCCGCTACACTAATCCCGAATTCTAACATGGTGTCAGAGCGTATTTGGATCGTTGGGAGCAATAGCAGGTGGTGGCAGATTTGTTGTAACTTATGAAAGGGCCGACAACCACCAAAACTGGTGGTCTTAAGTGGCTGTTGTATTTCTGTTGTAAAACACTTGTTAAAAAGTGGCTGAATAAGTTGGTGTTGATGGTCAGAGGAGCATTTTAAAGTACTCTACGAAGTTGTTGATGATTTCTTAGGGACTAAACATCCAACTTCCAATCTTTACTTTCCTACCAGATGTACTATGAAGTTGCAACTGCACGAAGGGTGAAAGTGCAGAAACACATTTGTTTGTTCCATGGCTTCAAAGATGAAGGAAAGTTTTTAACAAATACTGGAACTTGTGCAACGTTGTTCTGGCTGTGGCGGTTATTTTGGATCCTCGATTCAAAATGAAACTGGTAGAGTATTATTACCAACGAATTTATGGCAGCAATGATGCGGAACACATCAAGGAAGTTTATGATACTATTCTGAATTGTATAATGAATTTGACTGACATGGCAAATGCTGCTCAGAAGTGCCAACAAGCCAAGAATCATCATCTGAGTTATATACTACTGAATATTGAGGGTACAACAACCCCAATATCCTTTGTTGCAAATGTTTTTTTTATGCACGTGATAATGTGCGGAAGCATTTGACTGACACTTACCATAGCAAGGAAACTCAAGATGATATTAAGCTGTTACGTGCACAAGTAAACGAAGATTTACATCAAGGTGTTCTAGGTTCATAGCCCATACCATCTGAAGATGCTGACAAAGATAAAATCATCGATTCCTTGGTGGCTAATGTAGAAGCAATGATTAAGGCTGACATAAAAACAGAGAGCAAATGCAAAAGGAAGAAGAAGATAACGAAGAAGGAAGGTGATTGGTTGCCTAAAATGAATGGGTTGTTGGAATTCGGGAGTAGCGTAGCGGAAGATCAAACAACACATTAAAGAGGAAAAAACACATGGGAGATCGGAGGAGGGGGCAAACCTCCAATGAAAAATACACATGGGAGATAGAAAGTCAACCTCTGGCCAAATAGAAACTTGTGGGTTTCTGTGTTTTTTTTTTGAAGCTCCTCATGGTTTCTTCTCGTGGTTCTCCTCCTCCTTAGGGTTCAAGGGTTCCAAAACGTGCTCTACGGTGTCCATACAAGCCTCCTAACTCGGATTGTAGAATATTTTGAGTGTTTTTCTTCATTTTTTCTTTGTATTTATTGTTTTTTATGTTATTCGTACTTTTCTTTTTTTGAATGACAAAAGTTATTTTCTTTTTTTTGAATAACAAAATATGAAGTTATTAAGTGTGGATATGATTTTTATTGCATTCATAAAGTGAGAGACTCTATTTAAGTGTTATGTGAAGATTGGAGATTTACGAAGTGCTTTTATTTTCAGGTTTTTTATAGAATTAAAGTGCTCAATTGAGATGGCAAGAAGGGGTGTTATAGACTCCCATTTTCGGTCTGATGATTCGGCATGGCAATGGGGTACACCAGTTGAGGGTTCAAGATTAAAGATCTGATCTATGTCTTATGAGAATGTGGTTAGTAGTGTAATTTTACGATTGAAGCACCACCTAACAGAGACTAGAAAAGAAGTTGCTCCTAATACAGGTAGAGTTAGAAGTTCGTCAAAAGACATTAAATGACAATATCTTCAGATGATTGAGAGAATACAAAAGAGGATACAACAAAGGATGATTTAGAGATATTTAAGGAAGATGATGATGCTATTGGATTCATTGATAGTATTCCTCAGTTATTGGTAATAGTAGTTTTCGACCACCAAACAGAGGAAAGAAGGTTGCTGAAGATTTTGGAAGTGGTAGAAGAGAAAGCTCAATAAAGAGTAGAGGAAGAGTTGCTTCTAGCATACATTCATTTTTTCCACCTAGTACTACACTTAGTCCTCAACCTGAAATTCGTGCTGCTATAACTTCAGAATAACTGCATGATCAGGCAGACCTTACAGTGAGCAGATGGTTTTATGACGCATGCACTCCATTTAATGCCGCAAATAGTTTTCATTTTCAAGTAATGACATATTCAATTGCTGATATTGGTCTAGGATACAAGATGCCCTCTTATCAGAAATTGAGAGGAAAGATCTTAGATAAGACCATCATTGAAGTGCAAGAATATTGTTCGACTTTGAGAGAGTCATAGAAGGAGACAAGATGTACTATCATGGCAGACGAAAGAACAGATAGGCGAGGAAGAACCTTGCTAAACTTTCTTGTCTACTGTCGTAAAAGACTTATGTTTTTCAAATCTCTAGACATTTCAGAGGATAGGCACACTGCAGAGATCCTACGACAAGAGTTTGATAAGGTGATATGCAAGGTTGGACTAGAGAATGTAGTCCAATTGATTACAGAAAATGCAACTAACTATGAAGCAGTTGGAAAGGAGTTAGCAGATACTTATGGGACTTTCTATTGGACACCATGCACAACCCATTGTTTAGATCTCATCTTTGAAGATATTGGTAAAAGGCAACAACTAAGTGGCAACAACTGCAATTCGGTTTGCAACTAATTTCTTATTTATATAGAGTATTATCACACAGAAGTAAGCCTTAAGATAATGTTCTTCTCAGATAAGTGGCAACAATTTGCAGAGTTGCATCAAAATAGAAGAAACAGAAAATTGAATGAGATTTCAGAGACAATCTTAAGGAGTACATTTTGGAATGCATGTGTTAGACTATTGAGGATTCCATGTCCATTAGTAAAGGTTTTGAGATTGACTGATAGCGAGGAGAAACCATCTAGAGGCTACCTTTATGAAGCCATGGATAGGGTAAAAGAAGCTATTAGAAATAATTTTAATGGAAAAAAGAGAGATTATGTGGCCGCGTGGAAAATTATAGATAATAGATGAAATAAACAATTGCATCAGCCTATTCATGCAGATGCATATTATCTAAACCCAGCATTCATGTACTCAACAAGCTTCAAAAGGGATGATGATGCTAATCGAGGCATCATTGATTGTATAGATAGATTAGTCCCAAATGAGAGTAGAGCAGATGCTATGCATTGAGAGATGGAGATCTATAATAATGTTCTTCACTTAATGTGTTTACCTGTAGCAATTCGCAACCGCACTAATATGCGCCCAAGTAAATTGTTTATCTTTGTATTTAAGTTTCTTAAATCTTATATTATTGTAGATTAAGTCTCTAATGTTTGCCTTTTTCTATAGATGTTTGGTGGAATAGGTTTAGAACTGATTACCCAAACCTTAGAGATTTTGCAGTAACAGTTCTGAGTCAAACCTATAGTGCAACAGGTTATTAAAGGAATTGGAGTGTCTTTGAACACATCCATAGAAAAAAGCACAACAGGTTGGAACATAAGCGGCTGAATGACTTAGTTTTTATTCGTTGTAACATGCGGCTTCGCGAAAGGTAATCGTGTATTAGTTAGTACTTAAATATTCAATTCAATATATTATTTGACTTCAATTGTTAATGTTATTTACTAATTACTTATCTTTCTTTCTTGTAAGCAATTGAAAAAGGTAAATAGAGAAGAAAGCCAATTTGATCCAATAAGTTTGGATAATTTTGATATATTAGAAGACTGAATTATAGAAGATAGCAAAGAAAATGCCCTCCTAACTAAAGAAGACATTGCATGGATTAATTTGGAAGGAGCGCAACAACATTATCAAGGAGATAAGATTTTGATTTTGAAGCAGAAGGTGGTGATAAGTATCTTCAGCAAGAAGATGAAGATTGTTTAGTTGATGATCCCGATTAAAATATGTAAATGTAAATGTATTTCATTTTTTGCTTTAAAATATGTAAATTTTGTTCAATTGTTTAATGGTGAATCACAAACACAAATTGATTACTTTATTTGTAGAAAAAAAGATAGAGCGTGTTGTAAAGATTGTAAGGTAATTCCAGGAGAAAGCTTAACCACCCAACATCGACTTTTAGTTATGGATTTACAAATAAAAAAATGGACAAAGAAGAAAAGAGTGCATCGAGCTATTCGGACAAAATGGTGGAACCTCAAAAGCGAGAAAGAAGATATATTTAAACAGAAAGTCCTTCAAGGAGAAATTATGTTGGCACACCCTGTGATATGTGGAACAATATGGCTATACATATTAGGAAAGTGGCGAAAGATGTGTTAGGGGTATCTAAGGGAGGTGTACCGGCACAAAAAGAAGCTTGGTGGTGGAGTGAAGTAGTACAAAATAAAATCAAGGCAAAGAGGGCATGTTACAAATTACATTATGCTAAGAAAACTAGTGAAACTTTAGAAGCATATAAGAAAGCAAAGAAGGAAGCAAAAAAGGCCGTTAGTAAAGCAAAAGCTAAGATTTGGGAGGACTTATATAAAAAAACTCAACTCAAAAGAGGGTGAAAGAGATATTTTTAGGATAGCTAGGGCGAGAGATAAGAAAACTAAAGGTCTTAATTATGTTAGATGCATGAAAGACGAGGATGAAAAAATTCTAGTGGCAAATGATGATATAAGAAATAGATGGAAAAACTATTTTTATAATCTTTTTAATGAAAATAAAGATGTTAGTATTAGTTTAGGAGATTTAGCCAAGTCAAAAAGTATATAAACCACAATTTCTACCAGCGTATTCAAAAGAATGAAGTCAAAGAGGCTCTTAAACATATGAAGAGTGGTAAATCGGTAGGACCAGATAATATTCCTATAGAAGTTTGAAAAATACTAGGAGAAATAGGAATCACTTGGCTCACAAGACTATTTAATGAAATATGAAAAAACCAAAAGATGCTCGAGGAATGGAGAGCAAGTACACTTATACCTGTATATAAGAACAAGGGAGACATTCAAAATTGTGTGAATTATCGAGGTATCAAGTTAATGAGTCATACTATGAAATTATGGGAAAGAATTATCGAACGTAGGTTAAGACAAGTATCAAGTACAACAGAGAATCAATTTGGATTCATGTCAGGCAGATCTACTATTGAAGCGATTCACCTTTTGAGACGTCTTATGAAACATTTTAGAGCAAAAAAGAAAGACCTTCACATGATATTTATTGATGTAGAAAAAACTTATGATAGGGTACCGAGGGAGGTTTTTTGGAGAACTTTGGAAAAAAGAGGTATCCCATTGACATATATTAACCTTATAAGAGACATGTATGATGGTGCAAAAACATGTGTGAGGACTCATGAAGGAACGACAGACTTCTTTGAAGTTAATATTGGGTTACATCAAGGATCAACTTTAAGTCCATACTTATTTATAATGGTGATGGATGAGTTAACAAAACATATTCAAGATGAAGTACCTTGGTGTATGTTATTTGCAGATGATATTGTATTAGTGGAGGAGTCGAAGGAAAAAGTTAATAGAAAATCGGAACTATGGAGAGAAACATTAGAAAGCAAATGCCTCCGACTTAGTAGAACAAAGACAGAATATATGGAATGTAAGTTTGATCATTTGGTTACTTCAAAGGATGTAGAAATTAAAATTGGCACACATTGCATTCCCCAAAAGGAAAGTTTTAAATACCTAGGGTCAATTTTTCAAAGTGATGGAAGAACTGATAGAGATGTTACACATAGAATTAATGCTGGTTGGTTAAAATGGAGAGGAGCATCAAGTATTCTTTGTGATAAGAAGATACCATTAAAATTAAAAGGTAAATATTATAGAGCAGCAATTAGGCCTACCATGTTTTATGGTTTATAGTGTTGGGCAGTTAATCATCAACATGTTCAAAAGATGTCTGTGACAGAAATGAAGATGTTGAGATAGATGAGTGGTGATACAAGAAAAGACCGTATACATAATGAGGTTATTAGAAACAAATTAGGAGTGGCACCAATAGAGGATAAAATGAGAGAACATCGTTTAAGATGGTTTGGACATATAGAAAGAAGATCAAAAGAAGAACCTGTAAGAAGGTTAGAAAAACTAAATTTGGAAAGTATTAAAAGAGGTAGAGGACGACCACAAAAGTGTTGGAAAGAAACAATAAAGAATGATCTAGCTTATTGGGAGTTAACTGCTAACATGGCACACGATAGGGATCTATGGAAACACAGAATCCATGTAGCCGACCCCGTCTAGTATGGGAAAAGGCTTAGTTGTTGTTGTTGTTGTTGTGAAATGCCCACTCAATGAACCGAGACAATAAAATTGTTTTTCATTGTTTGCGATTTCATGAAATTAGAAACTGTAGCAGAAATATACCTAAAAGTTGGCAACAGAAAGGAAAATGATTTTGTCACAAATTTTATTTGTTCATAAATTATTCTTATTCAATAAATGAAATTATAAACCCAAATTTACGTGTTCCATTCACAACTTGTAATCCCAAACAAGCATATCGGAGGATGCCCTGGAAGGAAGTAAAGAGAGGCGAAGAGAGGCTAGAAACCTGCAAAAAAAATTAAAAAAAAAATTAGAAAAAAAAAAATTTGAATTTTTTTTGGGGCGTATCGCCCGTACCATATCGATACAGTGCGATAACCTGTATCATACGATATAGGTTACCGTATCGTATCGTGGCTTCCCACAATACAATTGCGATACGGATAACACTGATCTTACCATCACTCGAATAACACATGCAATACATGTGACAAGTCAATTTTACTAAGTGCCCACCAATATACACATAAGTGCGGTTATGAAGATTGTAAGATACATAAAAAACGCTTGAAAGATAGATCATCCTAACCTCATCATCTTCTCTTAAATTAACTGCTTACACTGATGTTGATTGGGATAGGGATGTTAATGATAGACATTCAACCACTGGATTTTGTGTGTTTAGGTGATTCACTGATCTCTTAAAGATATAAAAAGTAGCAGAAAGTGTCTTTATCATCTATAGAAGCAGAATATAGAGTCATGGCCACTACAACAACTGAGATATTTTGGATCACCGAAGTCCTCGTAGACATGGAGGTTGCCTTGGAGGACTATAAAGAGTTGTTTTGTGACAATAAAAACGTCATTTATATTACAACAACAACTAACCCTTTTTCTATACTAGATGGGGTCGGCTACATGGATTCTTTTTTTCCACAAAGCCCTACCATAATTTATAAAATCTATCGTAAATAAGTCCAACAAAGTTTTACGTTGGTTGTCGGAAGCCTAACACAACCATTTTTCTTTATCGAGCTTGGGGCCAGCCATGCAAGGGTGATACCTTACATGGGCGAAATTTAAAAGCATCATGTATATTACTTCAAATAATATATTTCATAAAAGAACCAAGTATATTAAGATGGACTGTTACTATATTCAGGAGGAATGCTTGAAGAAAAGATAGACTTTATGTCATGTTCCTTTAGAGCTACAATTAGCATATTTCTTCACAAAGTCTTTGTCACCTCCTAGATTTATGTTTTTGTCAGGCAAACTTTCGATATATACACCCCAAGTTTGAGAGGGTGTTAATTTGTAATAGGGAATCTGGGCCATTAGGGCAGGGCAGGTCCATGAAAGAGGACCTCTTCAAACTGGGCCTCAAGGGCCAATCACCCCCAACAGCTACACTACTAGTAGTTGGGAGTTCCCAACATTTAGTTGTGTAGCTGTTGGGAGTAGTTGCTCCCATTCTCTTTCATTTTTAAGAGTTGTAATAAAGACTATAAATAAAGGGTGTGTATTATTAATAAAATTCAAGAGTGTTTTGTTCTCACTTGACTTGTTTGTTATTATACCTATTTGGTTTGTCTTGTGCACCAAGTGTTTGGTGATTTTTTGGTGATACGAAATCATTGGTATTTGAGTTTATGAATATCATCAGCGAGATAATGGTGCTACTTTTACATCAGGAATATGAAGAGTATTGGCTCACAATGTTCATACTGTTGCCGGCCTCCACTCTGCCAAATGGCTCTAGATAACAACTGATACAACATGAGCAGAAGCAAAGGGAGGGAAGATCAAGGACCTATGTTGTGATGACTCGGGACCACAACTTCATAATAATAAATTGAGAGTTTATTCCATACTATACTACAATGAAGGTGTATAGCTCAGAAAATTATAGATGACAAATTGACAGGCATTAAGCAAAGAAAGAACACCTTGACAATTTTGTCACGGTAAAAAATGGTCTATAAGTGACATGGCTACTAATCAAGGGATAAAGGACCGTGAGCTGCATCTTGCATCATAGTCAAAAGTGCAAAACCAAACTTAATGAAAAGAATACAAGTGACTAAAGATACTCAGCGCACAAATAAATGAAAAAGAATATGTTTGTAATGTATTAAACGATAGAAACTAAGGGCCTCAACATGGCACCACTTGAGGAAAGGAACTAGAAGAAAATTAAGATAGAGAAAAAAGATAGAAGAGAAGATGAAAACACTTTCTGGATAAATCTTGTCAATGAAAACAACTGAGGACCCAAGCATACAACATGGGTAGAAGAGGACAGAGAGACAAGACAAAAAAAAAAAAACTTTTTGAGCAACAAGATTTTCATTATTGCATGCAGCAAAGTGTAAATATGACTACATGAAACAAATTTACAGAACCAACTTCAAAAATGTCAAGTTATCAAAAAATAGTCAAAAGAAGAACGTCATTTACACATATTGGCAAAAACAGTAAAACTGTACCGACGAAGGCCACAGCTGGATGCAAGGGCAGGCTTTCCTCAAGTTTGAAACAGCAGGAGATGAATACTTGCAACAGCATTCATTTCAAATAACATAAATAGAAATATGCTATTGAAAACCTTGTCAAGATATCAAAGTGTATTAAAGATTACCTTGTCAAAGGGTTTTGATGGATCCTTGCTTGCAACAATGTCTTTAGAGGTAAGAACACATCCATATAGTTGAAAGGCTCTTTTAGATTCATGTGGATGTTGAGCAGTATTATCATCCTAGAAGAAAAGAAATCTTGTAAAGGCTAGATAGGACATTTTAATAGATCAAATTGACATGGATAATTATATTGGTTGCAAAACATGTAAACGTACATGCAGATCAGTGTGAAAATGCATGATCATGCTACACTGTATAACCTGCTATATGCATGAAAGTTAGAGTGTACGTTTGTGCGTGTGCATGTGCATGTGTGTGTGTATGTATGTCTTTGTGTATTACATATATGCATACATGCTATGTCACACAGACACTTCTAAGGGGTGGAGTGCCGACCTCAACACTGGTGCAACACCGACACCGTGTTGGTGCGGCATGGCAAAAAAAAAATGCATTTTTTTTGTAACTCATGGATAAATGGGTCCGGATAATGAAGATTGATTTGTGCATTATGATGAAATTAGTAGTTGTTTACCATTTATATGTTTTGCTTTAATATAAAGTTGTACTTGCTATTGTAGCTGTATACAATATTAGCTTGAATGATTTTGAGTGCGGACAATTGGTTTCTTATTACTCAATCTGATTGGATTCTTGACTCCATATTGTATGCCTTTGCACAGAATAATCTCTGTCACCAAACACATTTAAAGACAAAGAACATTGCCGGATCAATAGAACAGAAGAGTATGACATCACTAGTGGATCCTAGCACAAATACTAGTATATGCTATATCCTACAAAAGATCTTGAAACTCTTTGAATCCATAACTTGGATATTTTGCAGCTCGTAAAATCATTCTAAGTTTCTGATCATTATGAGGGAACTTGCTAATTGATATCTACGTACACCCAAAATTAGCAAATACTAGTTGTATTATGATTGATTTATGTAGCTTGAATATTATATATAATATATAATATTATATACCCTAACCGTGTCGCCGCACCCAAAATTTTTGAAATTTGCCATATCCCGCACCCGCACCCGTGTGACATAGCATACATGTGTATGTTGTGCAAACCAAGTTCAACCTTCCAATCTAAATGAGATTGTATGGCAGAGAATGAACTGTAAACAATCGATAGGTCCCTCCTTCCCTCCCTCCCTCCCTCTTCCAGCTGTGAATCTCTCACGCAATCCAACTCTCTCATGGCTTCTCTCTGCCAAACTGCTCATACCATCCATCTCACAGAGTTCACATAAGGACAACAGGACATCAGGATGCCTTTCAATCTTCCAAGCTGTTCAACCTTGACTTCAAGATGAACGGCATTGGATCCTAAACCTCCATGATTGGGATCCCCATCCACAGATGAGCTCATGTTTTCTCTTTGATACCAAAAAAGGTCCATCCAAGGCTCACAAGGCACTGCTGACACTCTTTTTGTACCAGATGCAGTTCAATTTCGAGACTTTTGATATATGATGCCTTTGATGTTTAAAAAAAACACCTGTAGCTGCACAGGATGGGTCAGTTTTCCAAGGATGCATGCATGTCAACTTCAAGTTCCTGGGAGTTCATTCTCCCATTAAACCATAGATCCCACTACTTGTTCGACAAAATGCATTTGTCGTTATTGTTGTGCATGTCGTTGTTCCGCAGAATGACTGCAGCTGTTTTTGTTTTTGCATGCATTTATATGAACTTATTGTCCCTTTTATTGGATGCATCTGGGATTTTACTTTCTAGTTCTGTTGGATTTTGGGCTTTGGACTTTGGAGACCCCTACTCGATGCATGAACAACCATGATTTTCTATGCACGGGCACAATTATATGTGAATTCTTGATCATGTAATTGATTTTTATGTACTGGATCTGCTTTTCAAAACTGTAGGTTCCAAGTGTCGTGAAGACTGGATATGTTATGGAGGATCATTTCATGTGGCATGTCATGATTGAAGAAATTCCAGAATGTGGCATCTAATTCTTTGGAAACAGGGGGAAGAGAGTTTTTCTTTTATATGTGCAAAGTCAGCTCATTTGTTATCACCTCTACAGCATCACCCAAACTCAAGATATGGTTGTTCCAGTGCTCTGTTTCTTGGGCGTAGGGTGATGGTTCTCGAGAGACTATACTTTGTAATGCAGGGTGCAATGTTATTGCATGCTCAACTGTGACCATTTTTATCAAAGCTGCTTCTCTTTTATTGGTTATTGTGGATGCATTTATTTTGTTCCTTACAGGTATTCTGTTGCTGTTTCCAAGTATTAAGAGATTCTGTCCCAAGATGATGTTTTCCTGAAATACAACTGTTGGCATGTTTTGTCCGCGCATGTACAGGATTTCATGTCCCTGCTGAGAGGTTCTTTTTGAGAAGGAGATAGGTTGTCAAATTTGATCACTTTTACGTATATGTGAAAGATTATAAGCCTACATGGTAATTTTACCAAGTGCATTATGATGATGTAGTCAAAGTTCTTGGAACAAAGAAGTGACTATAATATAGTGATGAGGGAGGGTCATAATATGGAAGTGTCTATAGTTTAGCATTGGGGGGCATTTGGAATTCTGGATTTCTGATGTACCTGATTGCAAATGTCTTTTTCAAAGAATGAAAGATACCATTTTTTTGTCACTGACACTATTCCCTTTTCCTTTTCCCTTATCTCCTTTTCAATAGATTCTCTTTCTCCCTCTCTCTGTGCCTCTTTCACGTTCTTCCTCTCTTCTCTTCGTCCTTTGACACTCTTACATCTCCCTCTCTCTTTCTCTTCTATTTTAAAAACTAATAGCAACCATAAAACTCAGTGCTCCACTAAAGCATGCACAATCTACACCCATTTGTGTTCAGGTTACCTAAATAAATGCACACATGCACATATGTATACATGCATCATTGAAGTTCGGTCTGAAGATCACATGCCCCGAGAACTATAAGATTAGTCGAATATTTTCTTATCTAAACTTCAACAAAGGATTACATATGCATATTTTCATCAACACAACTGAGCTGCAAAGTACATATTCTGCAAAACACAATTTGATTGTTCCGTCATTTCACAAGAAGCAAGAGAAAGAAGACAGAGAAAAAGGAAGGACAAGAAGGAGCAGACTTAGAGAGCAATAAGAGGCATCAAACAGGTCCTCTCTCCATTTATGATCTTGTCCCTCTTAAGGATGGTGATCATCACATATACCAAAAACAAATAATAACAATATCCTCGACCATGAATGCCCACAAGCATGGAAGTTTGTTCTTTATGCTCTAACAAGAGCTGGCAGTATGCCACCACAATGATGGTAAGCATGAAAGGAATTGCCACCATAACTTCTATAGGTAGTGTTCTGACAAACGGCATGATCCTTGGAAACAATATCCCCCTTCCCGCCACCCCTGCTCGTCCTAAAAACACACCTATTCTCAAGCTATTAGTCATTACTTTTAATTCCAGTACAGGAGGTAACATAAAGGAACTGAAACTGTATGATCATCCACCATCACTTCTAGAGGTAGTGATCTGACAAATTCTCTTTTTCTGTGATGAAAATCACAGGTACAAATCTCTACTATTTACACTTTTTAAATCAATATGTCTATCCCAGATAAATTTCATAATAAGTAGAAAAGCAAGAAGCATTTACACTAGATGGCATATCATAATATAACTCAGTCATGAGAAGAATATTCACAGAACGATTTCTAAACTGGCACAGAAGGCGAAAATAATGAATTCAACATTTAGTTACCCCTTTAAATAGCTCTGGAAGCCTTGAAGGATCCACGAATGTATGAGGCAAAAGGTTGAATATTTCTTGTGCACCTTGAGAAACTAAAATGCAGAAAAACATGTAGCCAGCATGTCAGAGGCAATGTAAAATAATGGGAAATCATTCAGAAAATGTAGGGTGAGAAAGAAACTGTAATGTGCCCTGCAAAACAAACTGCATCTTTAAATTTGATCAGAGTTTCATGACAGCTACTTATTTTAATAATTCATGAACTAGTCATCTTGGAATAATTCCTTCTAACAGAACTTTTTCTCTTTTCTCTCTTTAGGGAGCGGCCCCATGTTAATGCATGATGCATGTATGGCACTATATAAACAACAACAACCATGCCTTTTCCCACACTAGGTGGGGTCGGCTACATGGGTTCTTTCATGCCATAGCACACAATCTTGTGCTATATAAGTAGTTATCTCCAAAAAAGCCATATCATGTATGGAGTATATGATTAACAAAAATAGTCTGCTCTCAGAACAGTAGAAAGGCCACAATCAAGGTAGGCATTCAAGAATCATGATATAGTGATGGATGAGTTGGAGTGCTATGTAAAAACCTAAATACCATATAAATCAAAGTTTGTGCTAAATAGAAATGAAGTAGCTTATGACTATTTCTTGACTCTAAATTTATCGGCATACGTTTGCAAGCTATAAGTATCATATTTCTTCATTAATCGTCAAACCAGTACAACTTACACTAAACAGATGAAGTTAAGCACTGATAGATTTTCAGGCCATCATGTGAAGTTGCAGTAGGTTAGCATACATAAGCACTGACAGATGGTCATGAAAAGCGATATTGATACTCATAATGACTGTCCACTGAAAAATATGTGATGTATCATATCTAATAACCAACCCCACTTAGTGTGGAGGGAGATTGGCTTTGATGCGTTCCTTATAAGAGGTTATCATATTCTACAGTTCCTTACATGGTGGGTTCAAAAATGGACAGTGGATAACAGTCTTCCGCAATTACTTAAGCAGGAAGATATAATTGTGTATGGATATCATATGTTACACATTCTTACCATTTCCAGAACCTGTGAAAACAAA
This sequence comes from Brasenia schreberi, assembly GCA_036023115.1. Lineage (NCBI taxonomy): Eukaryota > Viridiplantae > Streptophyta > Magnoliopsida > Nymphaeales > Cabombaceae > Brasenia > Brasenia schreberi. Next base: position 371,727 of record JAYKKT010000052.1, read on the forward strand.
GACCATAGGAGATATCTCAGAAGGAAGTCCACATGTAGTGATCTCTTCACCAACTGCAATAACTGCAGCTTTCGCAGCGGATAAGGTAGGATAAGTATAAGATGCTCCAAGAGAAAGGAAAGGTGTCGAGTATCCAAGATTTAGGTACCCTGAAAAACAACAAAGACCACAAATGTTTAATGGGATAAACTAATCAAGTATAATTATATCCGGATCCTTGTCGGAAAAACTGGATAATGGTATGAATACCTATTGCTTGTAACACATAAAATAATTAGAATAGAGAAAATAAATATACTCACTTCTCCCAAGTCCACTCAAAAAATCTACCATTCCAGCCCTTCCCGCATACTTTCCAAATGCCAACAGACGCTTCCCATTTTCTCCCACAATAAGTTCATAATCAAAAAGTGTAGCCCGCTCTGAAAGAATCTGGATTTAACAACCCACTGAGGTTGTTTGGTACCCGATAAATGCATCAGAATACAAATAATTGGTAAAGATCGAAACATATACCTTGTCTAACAGGGCCATGTTTTCTGGCTGAGCTTTGTGTGTATGGGAAAAGAATGCGTATACTCTATCAGGTAAAATCATCTCCATCTAGAACAAGCGTTAAAAGAACATTATTAAATTTTGATCATTAAACTTACAGCAGCGCAAAGCAAGTCTTGCATTAGCACCTTTGGCTGCTTAACACCCAATATAAGACCACATTCTGACAAATCATCCGATATTTCACAACCGACATCCTCATATTGTCTATCATGGAAAATACGCTTTGTGCATGGCTGTACAACGATGCGACTGACTCCACCCTTAGTAGTGCCACCATGCAGAAGGCGAGCACAATGTGATGGATTAAGAGGCGTTCTCCTTTCCCATATGCTACAAGACTCCGAGAGTACTCCAACCACTCCATTTCCAATCATACTGCAGCCCATAGAACGGAAATATTATTGAGAAGCATTGAGAGGAAAATGATGAAATAGCAATATGCGCGTATTTGTGCTGTGAAACTGCAACTCATCCTAACCAACCGGATGAGAATGTAATAAGATTTTGTTGACAAATAACTCAAATATATCAAGAAGCACAATAAGGATGGAAGAAAACCTCGTTGATCCCTGATATTGAACGTCAAAACCGTATAGATATAACAATAAAGAAAACGGGATTAAATAAGGTAATTCGCGAATTAAAAGCCTATGTATAGAACTCCATGATTTTAACAGAACCCCGGTAATTAGCAAGAACCATGAACATATCAACTCAAACTATTTAATCCACTTGGACCCTTGGTTTATGAGAAGGCAACGCGCTCCCGTCTCGTGCATGAGTGAAACAATAAACAGCAAATAGTATGCCCAAGTCCAAAACAAAAGTCACAACAAAAACAATATCTTCCTCAATGCTTAAGATTTGCAGTTTCCGAAGTTAAAAAACGAAATCCTCATTCAGATAAGAAAATGCAGAGATCAGCATCCGGAAGGAAACGAAGTTGTCGTGAAGTTGAACTTGAAAGGAAGAATTGACATCGAAGGGAAGGGGGGAATTGATTGTCCACCCGGTGGAGGGGTAGATTGGGAGCCTACCTTGGAATCGCTTCCTTCAGAAAGAGAAAATTGTCGGTGAACGGGAACAACTGACGAAGTAAAAATGGGAGTGCTCACAGATCGTCCTCGCGCTTTTTCACGAGAAATACGAAAACTTGGGAACTGACGGAGCTCGCGGGAGTTGTACGCAATCCTTAGTTACGATTCTGTCCTCAACATTTGCATGGAGTTACAGGAACTGCCAGCTGCTTCACTTGGTTGGAGTCGGTCGTTATTACTTGCATTGCATGCATCACATTACGGACGTAAATGAGTCGATGCGAACCCGATTCCTTTGATAGATATGGCGCACACGATCCGGGACTGAATTTGGATCCGAATTTTACGTGAACCTTCGCTTTTTGTTTGTTTTTAGGCTCAACTCAACTATGATAGCTAGGTTCCGAAAGAAGTGGGTGCGGGTGGGCCTGCACATCTGGATCCGAAATGTGGGTTTACCTTGCCATCCACGTCAGTAAATAAAGAAAGATCATATATGAAGAACCGAACAGCACGCACGACTCCTCCTTCCCAGATCCAAAGAGTGGTTCAGTTAGTTGTCTCTACTTACTATGATGACCATGAACGAACGGATCAGACCTAGTCTCCGTCAGTAAATAAAAGTTGAGAGGAGCTTAGTGCGTGAAATTGGGCCCAGACTTGAGTTGGTGCCTGCTTGGTCGGAAAAGAAGAGTTGTCCTTATCTTCTTCTTCTTCTTCCGTGATCCAACTGCACTCTTGTCGTCTCCGCCTCTCAAACAAAATCTCTTTGCATGAAGTGGTCCTTCGTAGTTCTGAATTGGAAACAAATCCGGTTTTGATTAGCTTCCTTTCCATATTGATCTACCCTCCATCTTTTCCTTCTTTCTTCTGATACAAACATGGGTCCCCAACACAAAAGTATCGAAACAAAAGAGTCTATGGCGCACCAGTCAAGGAAACACCCATCTGGTCTGCCAAGATGTGCAACCAGTTTTGGTGCCAGCCAGCCCAGGAGCTGAACCCTGATGCAATTTTGTTCAATTGTTTTTAACCAGCTGACAGCCCCAGGTTTGGCAAATCAGCCAGTTGGACCGCGAACTGGTTTGCGTGAATAAACCGGTTCGTTATTTTATTGTTTTTTAAATTTTGGTTATTGTCTAATTACTTTTGTGTTTTTAATTGTTTATTTCCATTTTTTATTTTAAATACCTTATTTTCATATTCTTATTTAGATTGAAATTAAATTGCTTATTTTGTTATATATTATAAGACTTTAAAAATGTTGCATACATAATAAATTATAAAATACATTCCGTATAACTTCCCCGGTTCAGTGGCCAGTCTGGTGTGTGCAACGAAATGGCATACGAATAACTCTGGGCTTCACCTGACGAACTTATCTGTACAACTATTTCCCTGGTGTCGAGTATGGCTAACTCTAGCAGACCGTTCCTAAGGTTAGAGGGATCGAGTTCGACGATATTTTTGAGAAAACCTGGACTCCAAGCAAGATCCAACCTCATAACCCTCGAAGTTTCAGCTGGGAAGAAGTGCAATCCTGGAAAAGCCTCCATTCCGGCTGCGGCGATCATATCCCTGCAACACCTACAGATATTCTCACCTGAGGAATTTTCCGTTCAAAATATTTCCGAACTCCTGCCATGATCTTATTTTGATTTAATTCCACTATGATTATTGCCCCTAAAAGGTCCTGTCCGACCAACAATCTAACGGAAACCAAAGCATTCGGATCTGAATGGTGAACCAATTCATTTGAGGTTTGGTGGCGTCACTTATTGGTGGTGTTTGATATTTTCCACATACTTAAACAAAAGGCTAATATTTCATTTTCCACGTACATTATGAAAAAGGCTGACATTCCTGCACCCTTCTGTGAATTGACACTTGTGGTTATATGTTTTTTGGTTTCTTTTTTATTTCTCAGTTTTGCTATCAAATAAACTGAAAAGGTAAAGCGTAGCAATCTTATGACCCACCATTCTCTTTGAAAAGACGTACACACTTAGATGTCATTCACATGCTAATCGAAGGAGTTGTTATTGACGCTACCATGATAACCCTTTTCCGCTTGAAACAAAGAACCTGTCAAACACAGACAAAAGATCGCGCTTAGGTACCAATGAGAGTTTCCGTGCCCAACTTCGCTAACTATGTTGCTAAGACTTGCGAGTCTTGCTTCTTCAGTTTCAGAGTAATCAATGGCCAAAACGGAATCCAATCCTCCTTTCGTAGCTTCTACTCTCAAGCTGATCGAGTCGCCTCTTGGAAGTTCCCATTGGTTAATAGACCGGTTGGGAAAGTTTGCATTCACTCAGTTGCTCCACGCTCCATCTCATCGCCTCTCTCTCTCTCTCTATAACACAGGAAAACCGGAGCCTCTCACATGCACCATCAGGAAGTCAAACTAAACTCTCAACAAGCAGCAAGGACGTCAGAGAGCCCTGCCAGTTGAGCCAAGAAAGACCATACCAGAGGGTTTTCGTAGCATTGCCTATTAGAGGACGAGATGTGCGTAAATAAGAAAGAAGACCGGCTTTCTTCAATAAAGGCTGCCACAACACATACGGAGGTGACGAGGACATGCGTCTATAAGTTGCCGAATTAGCAAAGCATTTCCACGATCCCACTTGAGCATACTAAATTATAATATTTATACAGTTCCAGAACCGCTTTGATCTCCATGTCTATGGCTCCTGCCACTGGTGATTCTTATGATCTGATTAAGATTAATGGATGAGATCTGTTAGGTGAGATGACACACACACGCATCTTGAGAGAACATCTTGCGTGACCAACATGTGTATCTGCTCGAAACATATACAAGTGGATTAGCTTGAACTCAACTGTTGAGCTATCTATCATTAACTATGAGCCTCTCTATCGAAAATTTAATGAAAGGATGTAGATATATACAACTCTCAAGCTCATCCTACGATGTGTTGCAGAGGCCAAGAAGTTCCTGGATTGTTTCGACCTTCTCACGGCTTGATTTCACTCTTCAATGCTGTAACGTCAGTGAACACAAGCAGATTACCCTCAAAGCGGACAAGCCCTAGAACCACATTTATGAATTTGCTTTCTCAAATCAACACGGGAATAAACATAAAAGAGTCTTCAACTAACAGAAAGCTATCCAAATAATCATTTCTAGCTTCCTATATATTTGCTACTTGGATATATCACAACGTTGCATCGAAGAAGAAACCTCTCAATAAAAATTTGGTCCGTTATGTTTGATCAGAAAAATGGAACACCTGTTCTCATTGAATTATGACACTTAAGGCAGTTCGTGCCTTGGCTAAAAAGGTCATGGCTTAAAGATAATGGATTCTCGAAACTCAAAGCTATACCCTGATTCAACAAAGGTGTTAGCCTCCATCACTACCTCAATTAGTTCTCAAGGACTCGCACCAAATTGTTATCTGTGGGGCAGTGCCTGATAAAGCCCCTTTACCTTCTTGCTGCACCTGAAAGGTCTATCACGCATACAGGCCAAAGGCCAAGAATCCAGTTTAAGAGTTTCATTTGGCTAGCCTAATTAAGGGATACTTGAAGCAACTACTTTATATATCCAGATATGCGCTACTACTCAAAAGGGCGATATGGACTGTCAACAATTTAAACAAAATTCTCAAAATGCATTTTGGCAATTGCATCAGCTTAAGCCTCAAGTAATTTTTTGAAAAGAATTGAGATTAATTTAATCTTAATAAAATTACCCTGTAGCACGTATCTCAATAATCTAGTAAAGTTCTGGCAGTACAATTATTCAAATCACCCATAGAGATATTCATCATCCATAGAAAAAATAAATAGATGAACAAAATGAGAGAGAAATCTGGTAGGTGATATCTGTTTCTACCAAGTTCAGGAAAATTTTGGTTTCTTGTCCCAGCAGTTAAGCTCTACTGCTTCAGCTTTACATGCACTCACCTTGTTCATATCTAAACCATCTTTTTTGGTCTAAACCACTGGTATCCAGTAGCCTAGTGCACCCCCAACTAATCCGATTCAAGCTGGGTTGGGTCCACCTTGGGGATAAAGCTCTCCCAGCACTGATTTTCACCATTCACAAGACCCAAACTCGAGACCTCACTTAAGGGGAACAAGCGCCGTAACCACTTATTATACACAAGCCATCTGCGTTACACTAGGGAGGACATTCACCTGCATGAGTATCGTACATGTTGAGAATTTGAGTTGACAAGGAAACCTGTACTTGGCTAAAAAGGTGCCTGCTTTCTGCGATTCTCAATTGAGTCTTCATGGTTAAACACTGAAAATCCTAACATTCTGGCTTAATAGACGCCTGCTTTCTGCAATTCTCATTCGAGTCTTCACGGCTAAACGCAAATCCTAAACCTTCTGCCTCTGGGGTTTCTCCTGCTATGCAAAGATCAGGGAACTGAAAGATTAACTTCTGGACAGATATTTGTATGCAAATAATGGATATTTTGTTGTCATGATGGTTTTGGTGGCCTTGTCAGTTTAATAGGAGAAAATCCACGCCTATGCTTCATATGTCATGTCCTCCAAAAAGTTGGTTGCTTTTGCTATTTTACAATTTTATTCTTTCTCAATAACCCAAACCGTATATGGACCCTTAATTGAAGGGTGGAAGATATGATTTATTTACCTTATAATGTTCTAGGTTGTAACTTCAGTTAGTGACCATGCCCTTGTATAGGGCCCAAACTGGTGTTTATTTTTTCAAGAGACCTGTAATTGAGGGGTAGAAGGAGCAGCAAATGCCTGCTAAATCACAGAACGACATCACAAACTCAGAATGAAACACCTGAGCAACAAGCAAAAGAAATTGGTAAGAAGCACACCTGGCCCAAGACATGTAATTCCAAAGTTCAATTAATGCATAGAGAACCTTGATTCAGCACACCACTGTACAAAGTTTCAACCGGTAACAGAATGCTAGCTATAAGGAAACCAGCAGTCAGAAAACCTTTAGACTGACCTGAACGGTTGGATAAATCCTGATATTCTTACTGAAAAAGATAAGCTGCCTGATTCTTCTGAAGTAGCAGAAGTTCATATATGAAGAAGTGGCAAAGCCATTATGGCACCCAGAACAGAGACTATAAACACCAGTAACCAAAATGGAATTTTATTAGTATGATGCCTGTTCCTTTTATTAAGCAATCGATCATCAGCTTCTTTTGCAATGTCTACATTTGCAGAGGGAGCATCAGGTTGTTCATTCCCATCAGGTCTATCTAAACCAAGCTTTTCTTGATTTTGTTGTTGGTTGTACTTATCCACGTATTCAGGGAACATTTTTCTGAACATGGGACTGAAAAGAAAAATAATTAGTTGGATTTCTTTTTTCAGAATAATGCACCATAAAATGAGCCAGAACATTACGTGTTTGGAATGGAATTTCAATAGGGTGAATTACAAAAGGCACTGTCCCTCTCCAATCACATCAAGTGGAGGTTGGAACTTGGACCTTGAACCAATGACTTCATTGGCAATAGAGAAAACCAGACAAATATAAAAATGGAGAACTCTGTTGAATGACACATTCATTTACCTCTTACAATTAAATGCAATCGAAGCCTGAGCAAGCCTTTGATTTTCAGCAACGGTGGTAGACACACTGCCAGTAGTAGGACTGTTATCCATCTGTGCAGGTAAAAATAATGGACAGTTATAGTTCATAATACCTTTTGAATAAACTGACAAAGACTATGAAGCACTGGTGAATGAAACAATAAACTGAAAGTCTGGCCAAGTTTAATCCAAATAACTGATTGGACTAAAGTTACTGGCTGTAATGATGTTTCCTTTTTAGAGAGGGCAAACCTACTGTCTTAACCTTGTAAGCTCTTCTGCTAGAAGTCTAAATTACAAGTTTCATGAAGGTGCAAAATGCATTATAAGGATATCAGAGGGTAATGCTTAACATCCTTGTTTCAGCCACCATAGACGGAAATGGAGTCAATTCACTGAGATTGAGACTGAACAGCATTATACAACTCATATATCAGAAGAAATAGTGGCAAACCACAAAAAACTTGTTAAGACTCTTCTCTGAAGTATAAATAGGGAGTTAACACTGTATAGTTGAGGATGAGAAAGGAAGGATGATTAACATCCCACATAAACTTTAGCATTGCAACCATAGAGAAACTGATAAAGTACAAATTGAAGTACACTCACCATGAAAGAAAGAAGCCCCGTGAGTATGCTGATAAAGAAATTACAGTTGCACACAAATATTGGTCAGTATTACTATAAGAAAAGCCAAAAAAAGTAAAAGAACTAATCATGCATCCAAGTCAAAACATATATTTCTCATACCTGGAAACGGACCACATGGGATTCCACGTCTCAGGATGAACTGAAATCACATAGAAACACCACACAACTCATTATGTAAAAATCAATATGAAGTAGGAGAAAGATTTGACACTGGAAATCACATGTGACATGTACTCACAATCGCTCATTGACATGCAAATTCTCTTCTGTGTAGCAAACATGCCATTAGGAGTGATCATGCTAGGAAAAACAAGAAAACAATGATATCATCATTTCCATATTCAAGAATATGGGGAAAAGTAGACAGAATTAGATGCAAATACATCACCAATATCAGCTCCCAGTTCCATAATCACAGTTTACATTCATAACAGCAATATCAGCTCATGATTTATCACAATAGTCAGAGGGGAACTTCAGCTTTCCATAATAAATACCACCCAAGTGTTACCAACAGAAGTTTTCAGTCAGTACTTTAATATAAGAATGCAATATTAATTAGAGACTCATCTAGGAATAACCTAGAAGAAGACAATTCAGTCAGTTCCACCCTTCTTCTCTGATGCATCATTTGCCATTCAAGGTTGGAAAGTACCTTCAAAGGCTGTGCCTTCACTTCCTTCTAATACATAATCTGAAAAACAAATTCAAAAGAAAAGTCATTGCTACAGGCTCCAAAATACTAGCAAAAAGCAGAATTGAAAAGGAAATCACTTATATTAAACAGAAAGAGCAGTAGTAAAGAATAAACAAGGAGATATATCAGATGTAACAAGAAAAATTTCAGCCACAAAAGTTAACCGATAAGAGACTTCTCTGCTGCCATTTCATATCTCACTGATAGGCCAATTCTTTGTCTAGACTGAAGCAGGTACCAGGAGAAATCTAACTTAACCTAACCTAACCAAGCAAAACTGAGCAATGAAATAATCAGGGCCACGAATTGACTAGATTTTAGAGCATTCAAGAAGATGAGCAATCATAATGCACTATAGGTAACATTTGCAAACTGAATTATTAATGATTTTAAAACAACAAAAACAAGGAACTATATCCCAGACAACTTCACCTGCTCCCAAGGAAATGGCATCCTGATTTATGTGCTGTAATGTAAATGGGCATTGTCTATTGGACAACAAAACCGCATCTTTTGTCAAGAATTTTTGTCAATAAGCCCCAGGACAATTCTTGGATCCATGTTGGGAAGCTTACAGTTCAATCAACATCCGTAGAGCATGAACTAAAAGCTATTTTCCCCTTTAAATGCATTTCTCTGTTCTCAAACGAACCTTGCACACCAAGTCCATGGTTCTATACTGGGAATATTCCATTTCAATGAATATGAGATGTGTATACCAATCTAATGACAAGAAAAGCTCTTGCCATTACCTATGTGTTAGACTATATGAACACCATGATCATGATTTTCTGGTGCTAAACATTGTAATTCTGATATAGTCAATGAGAGCTTGAGAAAGGAGAAGCTACACGGCACTACTAGTGTCAAAAAAATGAAACACAAAGGAGTTGAATGCAATAAACCTTATACTTACGCCACTCGAGGATATCATTTGGATTTGGACGCGCTATAACATGGGGAGCAGGCTCCTACAAATCCAGAAGCATTAATAAGTCATTAACACAATAAAGGCATGTCGTACAAGGTATATACAGAAATATAAAGAAGAATTGCCTTCCAAGCAAAGGGACAGTTTTCTTTAGTGACAAGTGTGATAGACTAGCACATTGAGAATATAGGTCATAGGACGAGGCCTGTCACCAATTTTCTCAAGTCTCAACCGAGACCTATGAAAGCGAACTGCAGAATCACAGCTTACACCTCGAGTTTGCAATGACTTTGAACTCACGTATGTTTTTCAGGAACTTCAGAAAGTTCTGACTTTTCAGTCGACATGCCATAAAATTCACAGAGAATATTACAGCATTTTGAAACTTTAACCAGGAAAAAAACAGCCCACGCATATAAATACCTTGAAGTAAGTTTTCATGAAACTGACAAGCACAATGTCAAAATCTGTTGTCTGAAACCTAAGATGTCAAAATAAGAAAAAGGGTAACCGATACCTTACATAGAGCCCGTTATTCTTTTTGAAGACGTTTCACACAAGCTCTGTCTGCCATGGAAGATGCTTAAGAAGCACCTAAGTCTTTTATAATCTGCATACTTTCCCAAAGATATGTCTTCAGAGGCTTTACAAATATATGGACATGTCAACCAAGACTCATGTAGATATAACACTATTTAGAATATAGAGAATGTTTATGAGCTTCACGAAGAACTTGTACACATTAGAATGAACATACAAAAAAGAAAGCATGTGTAGAAGGACCAAATAAAGAATAACAGCTTCCTTTGTTTGTCCACAAGAATACTCTATTTCTTATCAGGTAAAAACAAGAAGATCACTTCTCGAACTATCATCAGTGTTTTTTGGTTGGCAAACTGGGAATTGCCAGCGACGTGATATATACCTGATCCATGCCTGTGTAGTTTAAAAACACTATGTCACAGAACCACTTCACTGTGGCCATGTACTGATCATGACATGACCCAATGCATTTCCCTGATGATACAACTGACACAACGAACATCTGAGACTCATTGAACATGTGATTCCTAGGACAACAATTGAGAAACTTGATTATTCAAAGATCAATTTTAAAAGAAATTTAAACATGTACCTCCTAAACCTATCTATTCCGGGGCATAGAAAACTTACGACCCTTGTTTTAACTTTTACCTTCACCTTTTCCAAAAACTGACAATGAAGTAGTTCTTTCAGGTTATCTTTTAGTTTTAACTAAATCATGTGTTTGAGACTATATATCTACAGATATGTGTATGTGTATTGATATGTGTGTATCTTTATGTCCTTCGAAATATTGCTTCAAACAGTTGAATACAACAACAACAACAACTAAGACTTTACCCATAGTAGACGGGGTAGGCTACACGGATTTTTTGTTTCCATGTAGCCCTATCATGTGCCATGTTAGAGTTAACTCACAATAAGCTAGATCATTCTTTATTGTATCTTTCCAACACTTTTGTGGTTGTCCTCTACCCCTTTTAATACTTTCAAAATTTAGTTTTTCATACCTTCTTAGAGGTTCATCTTTTGATCTTCTTTCTATATGTCCAAACCATCTTAAACGATATTCTCTAATACGTTAACCTGGAATAATGAGGGATTGCCAACAGTAAACTCCCAACAAAAATTGTGCTAAAAACGACAGCCACTCTATGGTTGAACTTGAACCGGCTTTTTAAGCATTTTTATAATTCTTGAATATGTGAATTTCTGTGATGCTTACAAGTTGTGAGGTTTGGACTGAGAGAGAGAGAGAGAGAGAGAGAGAGAGAGAGAGAGAGAGAGAGATCTAATCAAAGCTCTAAAGAGCACTCAAATAGCCAAAAATAAGTACTTGATTTCATCCTAACAGTAACTACCCTTGATCTCACAAGCATGAACACACACACAGAAAAAGACAATGCAGGAAGGCAGAAGATATACACACAAAGAAAAAGGGCCCTGAATCCGTTGGTTACTAGCAAAGAAGGGATGCATATCAACGGTACTGATTCTCCCAAATGGGCACGCTAGTAGTACGCTGTATATAAATGTACATCTGGCAGTAAAAGAATGCTTCTAGAAAGCTGCTAGAGATCGACACTTTAATGCAATACTGAAATAAGGACAACTAATAATGAAAAGAAATATAATGTTCTGCCTGGTAAAGTACCAAACATAGGAAATAAAATACAAAACAAAACAAAACCAAAGAGAAAACAACATGTCACACGTAGTAAAGTCTACCTTACACCCGATTTGAAACTGAAACCCAATATTGGTTTCTATTGATTTGGAAAAATAAATATACTCCTAAAAGAAATTGTGATAGAGAAAGGAACCGCAAAGTCTACCTTACACCCGATTTCTCCCTTTTACAAGGGGATGAGATTGAAGCTACGAGTTCTTTTCTTTTCTACCCCTCCTTCTTCTTTGGCATATTAGTAACTGACGATCCAATCTCATTCTCCTTGCCCGACTCCCGTGTGAGTCTCAGCTTGTTGTGCTGCTTGGCTTGTATGAATCCCCACTGACTTTCTCCCTTCCAGCCCAACTGTGGGTTCAGTAATTGAATTTACATGCTCTTTAAGCAGTTTCATCATCGGGAAACCCGACCTGGCCATTCAAAGCTCGAGATCAGGCAGCATGTCTGAACCCAAAGGACATTCATTATAGTGGCGGCCTGCTTTCTCTCATTGGAACTGAGCTAGTTTTAAGTCGAACAATGACCATATGTCATGAGAGTATAGGACGGGCGATCCCATCATCTGTGGTTTTAAAAGTTAATTCCCCGTCAGTGGTAACTTTGTGATCCACATCATTTGTAACTTTCCTCCTAGTTGTGGTGACTACCCTTGGAGGTGAGGGCGCCCAACTCAAAACACTTTAAGAGATGATGGTGATGTTAACATTGGGCTGGGTCTCTGCCTAAATATGAGAAAATCCATTCATTAATTTGCTATAGCTAGTATCCTGTGTATAACAGAAACTACCATAGCAGCGATTTTTCGGCAGGAGCATATCATGAGTACCAGAAGAGAAGGTTAGAAACTCATGTTTTCCAAGACAATATATTGGAAAAGAAGAACTTATGCTTCATTACCCTTTGCCCATTCCTCGATATAGTTTTGGAGGGCAATATTAATCAAGAAAAAGAAGCCAAGCATCTTATTGGCATTTTAATTGATTTTCCATTGTTGTTATTCTTTCCCAAAACGTACCCTTGCTTAATGTAATACTATATATTGGAATTTCCGAGTCTTGTCCTGACCAAGTCATGTCATGTTGCCAATACCAAACAAGATTTGAGCTGATACCTTCCTTGGTTGGTAACCTACCCCCACCCCATGTTTTCTTCCTTTTAGTGAAATCGGTCCACGAACCTTATCATATCAGCACAGCCGCCCCGCTAAATTCCAACCTCAAAAAGAAGCCACACATACACGAGCGCGCACACACACACATATATATCTAAACGATTGTTAGGCATGGTCCCGCGATACTTGTTTGACAAAGACCTAACCTGATACGCCATGGGCATGGACACACTTCCTGCATCTTTTATGATGGTGTCGCGTCAATGTATGTTACCTTTTACAAACGTAGAAAAGGTTATCGACGGTCTCTTGGAGCTGTACACACACTATGAAGAGGCAAAGAAGCAAGCACAAATAACAACTTGATGTAAAAGACAGATCGCATACACTAAGATTTCATGTCTCGTAGCTAGGTTCCACTATTTCTTGATCTAGATGTTGGATTTAATGTGCATTTAATACATGATGGTATCTTTGAATATTTAATTAATATATGTAAAGTCTTAAAGTGTAAAAAGTAAGATACGAAGAACTTTTACAAAAGATGAAGAGAAACAAAATTTAGTCCTATATTGATAGATGTGCATGTTCTTTTATATATTTGGTAGCTCATAAATCTTAATTTAAAGAGTTTGGGAGGGCATGCTATACCACACACATGTATGTGCCAAATTGGGCTTGGGCATGTGGTTTTTAGGTTTTGGGTATATATCTTTTTCTACGAAAAACTTTTGATCTAACAGTTAAAAATTTCACGGTCATGGGAATGGACAAGATGACTGAGGGGTCGTCCCTAAACACACAATTTCTTAGGTTATGGGCTTATCCCATAAGTTTCTTAGTCTTTCTGATCCATACAAGTACCTACAAATAGGTGATTAGATGTCCTCTTAAACACACAGTTTCTCTTTCTCTCTTCTTGTGTCCTAGTTTTCTATATGTCTGTGGTGCTCTTTCGGTTCTTCGGTCCCTGTGCTCGTGGATAGTCTCTCTTCTTGCTCCAATTGTAGGTGGCTGAGGTGTGTTAGAGGTCGACTTGAAACCATGTACATGCTCTTCGAGTTATGTATGCGTTTTATTCTCGGAGGAAAGCTTAGGTACCCGTACGTACTAATAGCAGGACGTTGATTTCTATAGGATAAGTCCGCAAGGGTGATTATCATAGATAAGTTATTGATTTTGCTTCTACTATTGTTTTTCGGACAACTTAATTATGACTTATTTTGGATCTACAATTGTTTATGATTAAGACATGCTTATATTTATTGTATATTATTTTATTATGCATGTATGTTTACGATTTTTCACAACAATCTTAGAAAATTTATTTTTTACCATAGTAAACATGTCTGTTACTGCTGCCCTCTAACCTAAGGTCGACTTAACATTGTTATTAGAAAAGTTTGTTGGTCTATATTTTAAACGCTAGCATCAGCATATGAAAATTTATTAATCATATTAGGGTTGCATCTGTATATCGAGTTAGATTATCCCCAACCCAATGATATTGACCTTAAAAATTCGGATAGAATCACCGAGTAAAAGGAGAAGGACACTTTGTGTTGTTGTTGTATTTTATCAACACTATCAAATATTTTATTTGATGTATATAGTTCTTCCCCTTCTACGACAATGAAAGATTTGTTGGATGCCTTGTATCGAAAATACAATACTGAAGACATGGGTCTTGAAAAGTATTTCGTGGCCAAATTCCTTAAGTATCAAATGATAGAGGAGAAATTTGTAACCGAACAAGCCCATGAGTTTCATTTTTTATGCCATGATCTGAAGTAAGCTGAAATGGAGCTTCTTTACAAGTTTATTATTATATCTATTTTTGAGAAATTTCTTAAGTCTTGCGAGGGTTTTGGTCTAGATCTTAAACATAAGAACGGTAAGATGACCATTCATGATCTAATGGTTGACATAACAATAGAGAAAAAACATATAAGTTAGAAACCCATTATGCTTGTAGACAGTAACCTTAGGGTTAACTTGACGATCAGAAAGAAACAACTTAGTGATCCTAAGGGGAAACAAGCAAAGCATAAACCAAAAGTCAAGATTCAAAAGAAACTGAAAAACAAATTGTGCTAACTTTGTGGTCAAATAGGACATTGGGCGAGAGATTGTCACTTCAAAAAAGTCAAGAAACCTACGATCGCTTTAGGAGGTATAGTCAACATGATAGTAACCATTGCATCTGCTAGTGACGGCTATCTATCTCTTAAACTCAATCTCCTTTCTATTTATGAGTTACAATACTAGATTGTAGACACTAGGGCTAATGTGCATGTATGTGTTGACCAATCTACCTTTGTGTCTTACTAGGTCATCTGTAGGCGAACAGTAACTTTAGGGGATCATTCGACAACTGAAGTTAAGGACGAAGGTCGTATGGATTTGAAGTTTTTTTCAAAAAATGTTCTAACTCTTTAGAGAGTTAGACATATTCCAACAATTCACCAAAATATTCTTAGTGGTTTTACTTTAGTTAGGAAGGGATTAAAGTTATATTGCAAATGTAATAAAGTCGTTATTACACGACTTAGTACTGGATGTTTTTCTAGGAAGGGTTATTTGTGTCATATAGAAGAACTATTTAAAATTCATGTATAACCAATAATTAATTCTTGTATGAATTTTAATTATAATAAAGCCTCTAGTTCTGCTCCATCTTCTTCTTTAGTGTACAATGTTGAATCATCTGATATATGGTATTTTAGGTTGAGTCATGTAAACCTTGATTCCATAAAAGAATGATGAATTTAAATCTTATCCATAAAACTATCATATATAAAAAATACAAATGTGGTATATGTGTGCAAGAGAAGCAACGTAGGAAACCTTTTCATACGGTTGAAAGGAAATCCAAGATTTTGGATTTGGTGCACAATGATATTTATGAATTTAATGAAATGATGACAAGGGATAACAAAAGGTATTTTATCATGTTTATTAATTATTATAGTAGATAGTGTTATATTTATTTACTTAAAAATAAAAATAAAGTTTTAGAAAAGTTTCAAATATTTAGAAATGAAACACAAACTCAAACATATAAGATACTTAAATGATTATGGTCAGATAGGAGAGGAGAGTATACCTCAAATCTTTTTCAAGTATACTGTCAAAACAACGATATTGTTCATAAGGTTACTGCTCCATATTCTCTTCAGTCTAATGGAATAGTTGAACAAAAGAATAAAACTCTGAATGATATGGTTAATGCTTTACTAATATAGGTGCAAGTAGATATTCAAAAAGAAACTGAATGCAAATGAAACAATCAATAAGTATAAGGTTAAATTAGTTGCTAAGGGGTACACACAAAAGAAATAAATAAATTACTTTGATACTTATTTCCTAGTTTTTTGAATGACCACCATTCGAGTGCTTATAGCACTGACCTCCATATATGACCTCACAATCCATTAGATGGATGTGAAGATTGCTTTCCTTTCTTCACATATGGATGAGCCAAAGGGATTTGTAGCTTGTGGGTGTAAGTTTGTTAAATCATTATATGATTTGAAATAAGCTTCTAAACAATGGCATGAAAAGTTTAATTATGTGATATTATCTTTTGGGTTCGTTTCTAATTATTTTGATAAGTGTGTCTATTGCAAGCCAACCAATAATGGGAGAATGATTTCTTTTGGACTACATTATAGTAAACATCCTTCGATTCTTGAAGGATTTAGTGATGCTAGTTAGATAACAAAGAATTCTATGAGCAATGGTGTCACTTGATATGTGTTTCTTGTGGGTGGTGGCATTGTCACCTAGAAATCCAAGAAATAGACTATTTTGACTCATTTTATCTTTAAGGCAGAACTATGTGCTTTGGATGAGACTGTATTGATAGTTGAATAGCTTAAGAGACTTATATCTAGTTTACCTATGGTAAAGAAGTCATTTACTGCAATTTCAGTACAGTTTGATAATATGAAAATAATTGCTAAGATTAATAGTTCTAAGTACAACCAAAAGCAACAAAGATACATCTAAGTTAGATTGAAGTCAGTAAGGATTCTTATGTCTGATGGGGTCATGACTGTAGATTTTATTGGATCTAAACATAACACAACTGATCCTTTAACTAAGGATTTATCAGTAGCCTTAATTGAAAAATCTAGGTTGGGGATGTAACTAAAACCAATGATTTATTCACAAGCAATGACAATCGAGCCTAACTTAGTGGAGATCCCACAAAGTAAGTTCAATGAGGTAGTAATAAGTTGTTGGGTGAATAAGATAACACTTTGTATTATGTGATACTTTCAGTATATATATATTTGTCTCCTATAAACTTGAAGTGTCATGACTGCAAGTTTAACAAGAGATTATTCTCTTAATGGGATTGAGTCTTAGGACAAGATGCTAGTAGTACATCCTTAGAAATACCCAACTAAGTGACTAATAATGTGTGACCGCAATAGGAGAATTGGGTTGTTCCCTAAAGTCAATCATGATACGGGATATGGATGCATGGCCATTAATACATTACTCATATAAATCATGTCATAGCTTTTATTATGTTGTTACCAATAAACACCTTTACACCCAAGGTTTAGGTTCAAGACATATGTTCACCTAATTCTTGTAAAGGTAATATTGAATAACTCAAGTAACGGTTCAAACGGGAAGGTACCATTAATACTTTTACATTTAAGGACTTTGTGGGGATTGTTGGATTTAATATACATTAAATGTATGATGGTATCTTTAAATATTTAATTAATATATGTAAAAGTCATAAAGTATAAAATGTAACATATGAGGGACTTTTATAAAAAATGATCAAGATGAGACAAAGTTTAGTCCCATATTAATGGATGTAACAAACATGCATGTTCTTTTATATATTTGGTAGCCTATAAACCTTAATTTAAAGAGTTTGGGAAGAACATGCTATACCATACACACACGCATGTCAGGCCGAGCTTGAGCTTGTGCCTTGGGTTTGGGTTTGATCTATCTTTTTACACGAAAAAACTCTTGATCTAACATTCAAAAGTTTCACGATCACGGATAGGGATAAGATGAGATGGTTTTGAATAAGGTGAGATGGTTTCGGATAAGACAGGACGGTTGAGGATAAAGCGTGCATCGTTTGGATAGTGTGCACCTATAAATAGGTGATTAGGGGTCCTCTCTAAACACACAATTCCTCTCTCTTCCCGTCTCCTGGTTCTCTCTTTGCTCATGGTGCTTTTTTAGTTCTTATGCCCATGGATAGTTTCTCTTTCTGTTTCAGTCATAGGTGACTGAGGTTTGTTTGATGTTGACTCGAAGCCAGGTATGTGCTCTTCAAATTGTGTGTTTTATACTCAGAGGAAGGCGTAGATACCCGTAGGTACTCATAACAGGACATTGATTTCTTTAAGATAAGTCCCCAAGGGCGACTTGCATAGATAAGTTTTTAATTTTGCTTCTACTTTTGTTTTCCGTATGACTTGATTATGGCTTATTTTGGTTTTTAGGCTATTGTTTATGATTGGGACATATTTATATTTGTTGCATATTATTTTATTATGCATGTATGTCTACCGTTTTTGCCAACACTAGGTACATGACAAATTTAAAAAGATGCCTAAGAAGGAAGGTGACATGCTACTTTCCTCTTCATCCTAAGATAGTATAAACATATCCGTAAGTGCCCAAGCATTTCATTCAGTACAGAGATCAAGCTTGCACGAAATGGATAACATGTTAAATATATTAAAAATCATAAGCCATTGCTATTTTCTTTCCAAATG
This sequence comes from Brasenia schreberi, assembly GCA_036023115.1. Lineage (NCBI taxonomy): Eukaryota > Viridiplantae > Streptophyta > Magnoliopsida > Nymphaeales > Cabombaceae > Brasenia > Brasenia schreberi. The sequence continues at coordinate 390,272 of JAYKKT010000052.1, forward strand.
GTTCCCAAGTTTGTTTTCAATCTGCCTTCCTAATTTGCTTCTTCTCGTTTTTCTTATTGCTGTTTTATCCACATATTAAGAGTGACATACAGTGTGGTCTCATTGGTGTAGTCTTTTAGGTCGGCTGTCCAAGGCCTGCCTTTCTTGTTTAAATGACTGAATCATATGATATAGATCTTTATAATTAAGCAGAAATCACATTATTGATTAATGAGACGTTGTCAACCTCCATCTCAATCATATCGAGATGCATGTGTGACAATGGCTGCTTACATCCTCCCAACTGTGTGGTCGTCGTCAAAATTCTCCCACCAATTAACTGCGCTTCCCTAGTTCAATTATGTACAAGACATGTTTTGGGAATTTTTGAGACTTAGCTAAAGACCATTCAATTGTAAGTGTCCATCAAGTTGCGTTCGAATTATCACATCTATGCACAATGACACGAAACGTTACAGGCTCTAGCGAGTTAATATTCCTGCAATTCTGAGGCCTCCATGAGTTCGAAGGAGCCTCTCGATTTCTGTTTCCCCACTCATTAGTAATCATGTTTTCGTATCAATAATAGAGAACCAAATCCAAAAGCATTGAGTGTCGACTAGCTTGAAACATGTGCCAGGATTGTGATGTCGCCATGCAAACGTTCATTGTTCAGGTTCTTATCAAAGAGCAAACTTAGGCAAGCAAATTCACATACACACGCAGACACACAAGATTGTTACTAAAGAGAAAAGCATAGAAATTAACAGTCCTTTCTTTAATTACTGGCACCTGCCATTAACTATTGGGAGCCAATCTTCATTTAACAAATGGATATGGGACAATTAACTCCAAAAGAGATGAAGAGCCCATGAGAAGATCTTTTAATCTATGCCAACCAGCCCCCATGAGGACAAAATATCTGTGCGTATATATATAAGCCCCCAAAGTCCTGAATTGAACATCCCGGCCCTAACCGTTCTCTCCAGTTTCAGAGATTGGACTCTCTCTCAAAAGAATCCCATCATCGATAATGGCCTCCAAAGCTAGTTATTCCAATCCTTGTCTTCTCGTAATAACATCCTTCTTCTTCGTCTCCGTCCTCATTCTCCCTTCATTATCTTCTTCTTCTTCTTCTTCTTCCGAGAGCAGCATTAACATAAACTACCTCATTTCCATCTGCGAGTCCACTCCTTACCCATCTCGCTGCATAGAAACATCCGAACAGGTATCCCTAGGACTCATCCCAAAAATAAACACCAATCCCACGATAACCCTGGATCCTGTGGTTCTGGCCCTGGCTCAGCAGACCCTTCAGCACGCCCTCACGGTGGCTACCAACCTGAATCCCACCATCAACGCCTTAGAGTCGTCTGGCATCATAGAGACCCAGAAAGGCACCATCCTCGACTGCAAGGAGCTCCACTATATAACACTCGACCATCTTCAGACCTGCGTCAATCTCTTCTCCTCCCAGACCTTCCCCGCGAAGGTGGTCCGGATCTACATGAGCGCCGCTCTCACCAACAAACAGACGTGTTTGGAGGGCTTACAAACCGCCTCCGGTGCATTCAAACTCGTGCTGGAGGCCAGCCTGGACTCGCTCTACCAGCTCATCACCAACGCCCTCTCCATCATCACCAAAGTTAATATCATCAACCGGAGGAGGCTGATGGGCTTTGATGCTGGGCGGGGTCGCGGTGGGTTTCCTTCATGGTTGTCGCGGAAAGACAGGAGGCTGTTGCAGAGTTCAGGGACGGAGGGGTTCGTTTCGAACACGCTTTTGACGGTGGCTCAGGATGGAAGCGGCAATTTCACCAGAATCTCAGACGCAATCCTGGCTGTGCCCAAGAATTCCACTACAAGGGTGGTGGTGTACGTGAAGGAGGGCGTCTACGAGGAATACATTGAGATTCCGAAGAACAAGCGGTACGTAGCGCTCATCGGCGACGGTGAGTGGCGGACCATCATCACTGGCAATCACAGCGTCGGTGACAACTGGACTACCTATCGTTCGGCCACCGTCGGTGAGTGAAATTAAATTATAATTAACCAAGTTAATTCCTTCCCTTCCTTCCTAATCCTGCGTCTCTAGCAAGTTAAGTTTTTTGAGCTGGAGACTAACGGCCGGGCCGGGACATCAGCCATGTGCGTGCTGGACGGATGCTCTGGCCTCCGCATCTTATAATTGGCCATAGGGACAGTGCTGATCAGCTAATTCTTCTAGTTGATCTGTCTCTTTTTGTATGTCGAAAAGCATCAGCTAGCATTGCCCTCTGGTTAGAACTCAATTACCGTTTGCTGATAATTTCCTTACAATCGAGTTCAGAATGGTCAACTTGGTAGCTAGGAAACAGATTTTGGATACGTTGCTCTGATTGGGGCACTTTACAAATAATTGCATATGTAAAATCACACACGCATATGCGAATTTGTATTATATATCTAAAAATTACCTTATATATATCAGTGAAGATTATACCCGTAGGGCTTGTCTGGTACACAAAAAACTAACGATACATGAAGCGGTGAATGCCATTAACCAAGATTAATTTGGAGCACAATAGTACCAAATAATTTTTATAAACAATGAAAAGGTATATATATATATATATATATATATATATATATATATATATATATATATATATATATATATATATATATATATATATATATATATATATATATGAGGTTTGGCAAGTCCTCATCTGATTGTAGGTAGTGTTTTCTCTCAAATAGTGGCAAAAGTCCAAGGTGGAGCATAAATATCTCTTGCTCAAAGAGACGACGGACAATTCTGTGTTGATGAGCTAGGGCCCACTAGGCTTTGCAAAGATTGACACAAATATAAAAGAATCGGATGGACGAGAGATATTTTCCACAAAAGTCATCTTGGGTTCAAAGTTTGCAGCCATGTGTGAAAACACACAGCCAGCTAGGGAACAAACCGACCCGATCATTATTCATGGTGGCATGCATGTGGGCTATTGAATTTTCTTATTCTTCATGTACGCGAAAATCCAATCAATCTTGGATTTAAACAAGTTGCCGCTTTCCTGTATGCGGTTTGCGGATCACTTAATACGTGATCAAGTTCCTGAGGTTGCCAAACAATGCAAATCACCACATCTTGAAAGGGCAATTATTGGCCAAGGTTAACTCATTACTTCTTCGTTCAGGTGTGGCCGGCATAGGATTCCTAGCCCGCGACTTGACGATCAGAAACACTGCCGGTGCCGTTAAGCACCAAGCAGTTGCTCTACGCCTGAATGCTGATTTATCAGCAGTCTACCGGTGCACAATAGAAGGCTTCCAGGACACCCTTTATACGCACTCGCTCCGGCAATTTTACCGGGAAAGCATCATTGCCGGCACTGTCGACTTCATCTTCGGCAACGCAGCGGTGGTGTTCCAAGCATGTCAGATAGTCTCAAGGAGGCCCGTGGATGGACAGTTCAATGCAGTCACAGCACAAGGCAGAACCGATCCGAATGAGAACACAGGGATTTCGATAGACAATTGCACCATTTTGCCAGATACCGAACTCGCAGATAGCAATGGCACCTTCAAGAGCTACCTCGGCCGGCCATGGAAGAACTACTCACGTACGGCCATCATGACGTCATATATTGGCGAGCATATTGATCCTTCAGGCTGGACACCATGGGATGGTATATATGCGTTATATTTGAATACCCATAATACATATTAATTTATTTATATGATTTTGCTTCTTTACAGTCTCCCAGTATATAAAAGACACTATGATCTTTCATTGTTTAAGGAAAATTTGCCTTGGAAACTCTTTACTATGGGGAGTATGCAAACTATGGACCCGGATCAAGCACAGACAAACGAGTCAAATGGACCGGCTATAATATCATGACCTACGATGACGCGACGAATTTTACTGTTCCAAATTTCATTCTTGGTGACCAGTGGCTGGACTCCCAGGGGATTCCTTATGATACGGGTGCATAGCAATTTCAATTGGGGACCGATGGAGTTACTTATTGGACCAAAGACAACTCCAGTTGGTAATTGGTCCTCTCATGATGCTTTCTATTTATAAACATCCAAAATTGTAAGAAATTGAAAATAAGAAAGGTGTAGGTCGATGTTACCTCTGTGGCATCTTCTTTTGTTTTTCTTCTTCTCGGTTCAAGCGGCTGTCCTGTGGTTTTGTGTGCTGAAAATAAGTGTAATATTGCTGATGAAAAGGAGTAAACTGTATCCTGAAGTTGGACCTAATTTTATTCGAGGTTCTCAATAATGATCATACATGTAAACAAAAGTAGTGGCAATGTACCATCAACGCTAGTAAAAGATATAAGGTGGCACTAGTGCTTCAGGATTGTGGCGACTGCCAATCAGGTTCGGTTCATGAGGAACAAAGATATATGAACTGCAATAGCCTCCATGTATCCTTTTCAGGACCCTCTTGTTCAAGCTAAATCCAAACCAGCTGTCGCAGCCGTCAAAATCTTGATTAAATTTTGTTACTCAAGACTGCAAGACTGAATTAAGCGGAGATGAACGCAAATTAGGGACACGAGAAATTTTATGTGGAAAACCCTCTGCTTCCAAGAGGTAAAATCCCCGGATTGCTGCAGCAAATTAATGAGTACAGATGGAATGATTCACAAAATCATAGCAGCAAAAGGAAGCAGATCAGTCACCAATGAGAACGAACATCGCTCACAGATTCTTCCCCAATGCGTCAGTATGCGGACTGAAAGGAAAGCCCACCAAATCATTCTTTAATTTGCTCACGGCTAAAGGTAAGATATGACCGTGCCTGAGATATGTCTGCAGTTGTGAACTTGTGAAACCGTGAAATAAACTGAAGGCATGTGTCCCTTGCAGGCTGGACATACGCATGGGCTACGCCCAAAACGAACCAACATCCACAGGGTATGCTTTGAAGGGGTTAGCGTGGTAATCACTGCATTTCTCACAGTAATCAATGAACCACGTTGCGTCGTCTTTCACGCTAGTTGATTGTTCTCCTGCAATATAATATGCTTTCGTTCTGCACCCATTTCAATTTATGAATTTATATATGGCTTAAATTTATCTAAGAGCACAAGTTTGTAGTTGTCTATGTCGAGCGGATTCATCCCTCAGCCTCGGTCGGACCCTGGTACCATTAGCTCAAAGTCAGGAGCAAACCAAGATCTTCCCAACTGATGCAGGTCCGATCCATTAAGTTGCTACACGAATCATACTTCTTTTAGACTGTGTTTGATGACGGATGGGACAAGGGGAATGTCGTCTCGAATGTGAAAACATTTGTTGAGTGTAGACTCTAATACGGGACATCTAAAGAAAAAGAGATAATTCTGCACTGAAATGGGGACGCTTGAGTTGACAACATTCTACGTGTCAGCCATTAGCAAAGAACAGATTCTTGTGAAGGCGGCACTCGATCTCTTAATTTGTCCATCCCCTGTACTGCCATTCAAACACGCGTTTAGGTTAACTGGACCAGAAGTTTCACATCAACAGGGAGGCCTCAAGCAATGCAGTAGCTAAAAAGATTCAAATGAAGCTCCTTGTCATGTGTTGCTCTTCGGATAACTATGAAATATTAATGGAGAGAATAGTTCAAAAGTCGAATTGCGTTTGACATTCACGTACAGAAGGATCCAAATGATGCCTAACTTCAATACTGGTAGGTATTGAGATAATCTTTTAGAATGTAATTATGTCATTATACCAAGAACGATTTCTAAGTAAACAATTGATTGACAGCAGCGCCACTTGCTGCCATACCTATTAAAAGGATCTCATGTGGGATCCAGGTTCTTGGATTGAGGTCTCTAAACTGGCCGGTTGTAGGGGCCGATGCACACCAATTGCTTCTCGGACCCATATGTGTGAAAGAACCAATAGGTTAGGATCTTCCAGTGACAAGCTGTCTTGTCCAGAAGGCTCCAAAAGCACGCTGTCCTCAAGACACTGCCATGGCCTTCATAATACTTTCTTTTTCTCTTTGGGAGGGTTTGCAAATACGTGTGAAAGAACCAATAGATCAGGATCTTCCAGTGACAAGCTGTCTTGTCCAGAAGGTCCTGAACATATTCCTGTTTAAATTTGGTGTGCATTCGTCCTCCTTGAGATTCAATGACACGTTCCACCATAAGTTTTCCGATTCGAAAGATCAGTATGGAGATGAAAACAAGCCGAGATACTAATTTCCATGTGCTCGGTAGGTGAAACCTCATCATACTCAAAATGTAACCGACATCAGATACACACATACTGTAACCTAGCTAGTTCCAAGTATATCAGTGCATGCGCTTTAGAGCTCAAAAATGGGTGACACCGGTCGAACTTAGACCAGGTTTCAAGGCTAACAACCTTTTTTTCATATTAAAAAAATATTTTATTTTCATAAAGTTCAATCATGTGTCATCATGTCATAATCGACATAAACTAAGCCATCTTTTACTAACTAATTTTAATACTTTATGGTCTTCTTATTCCTCTTTTAACAATTTCACAACAATCTAGTTTCTTTCAGTTATTTTTTATATCTCCAAACCATGTCAAATGATTTTTCCTCAATTTTATCATCTATTCAATTTCTTTCTAATAATCAGGTTCCGAACTAACTATAACATAGTCGAGATCCATTCACTTAATCCTTTGACCTCATTGAAGCCAATAAGGTCTTAATCCAAGTCCCCTTCTATCTCATCTCGCCATTCTGTGTGCTACAATATAATTAGTGGTCCGCTCTTGACAATCCTCCTTCTTTACAAAACAATCATCGTAGATGCAAGATCTCATGCTAGCTCGAGTCAATTCATTCTCAGAATCGTTCAATTGGCCACCTTAAAAAATGTCGGTATGTCAATCTATTCATAACACAGCAAGATGTGGCAGAAATTTTCTAGTTTTTTGCTACATAGTCGTAAAAACTGCATAGCCTACAACTTAGTGTACGTATAAAAAAGACATTTTTTTGGTATATATATATATATATATATATATATATATATATATATATATATATATATATATATGTTTGTGTGTGTAATTGAAAAAGCTTACTCCTAGCTTTTGTATGTCTCCATCTTTAAGCCACATGCTGCTTACATTGCACTTGGGATATTTTCTCAGAACTAACAACTCTGATTTGTTCGAAAGCATGTGCAATAGTTTGTGACTACGACGTGCCTTTATAAATTTCTGATACATAATGAAGGGTAGTCCCTCTATTCGTTCGTTTTGATCCTTCTCTCGACAGAATTCGGGGGGCCACGTTTGTCAGATGTCGGCGAGAGGTCAAAATATGAACATATCTTGCAAAATCACCATTTTTCATGAATCACCAACTTTTTATTATTAATGGGTCATGCCTTTTTGCCAGTTAACTTGCGGCGGATGCAGAAATTAAGTTCCCTCAGATTGCAAAGTATCCAAAAACAATTGGTGGAATTAGATGCAGAGCAGTTGTACAACCCCGTGCACAACCCCTAATGGCTTATCCGATCACATGGTCTCAGACTTGTTGCCACAGACACGTAAACATTGACGAATATATTTGCAAAGCACAGGACCTACCTCAGGATAACACCATAATTTCCACCGGATCCTTTGCTAGTTTTGAGAGCGGCAGACTGTAGAGTATAATGATATGCCAATCAAGAACAGAGAAGATACAGAACATGCTTTGTGAAAAAGAAAGAAGATAAAAACTGGAAAGTAAGTATAAGTTACAAAGTTCTCCATTTCTTCTGAACGTAGCTAGTGTTGACAAGTTGTCATTAATCAGCTGGAGAGGAGCTGGACTGCCAACAATCTCTCTCTCTCACATGCGCGTTCAAGACTCAACAATCCAGTTCAACCAATCTCTCTCTCTCTGCTCCCCAAAATCAAACAAATTCTGGTTCTCCCTGTGGAATACCACTGTTTCTGTGTTCTCCCTCTCTGTCGACCCTCGGTCTTGCCTAGAGTTTGAAAAGGAAACATAAACGGCAAGCGGTAGAAATCAAAATCTTCAGACGGCGCATGATCCTGGACAAATTTGTACGCAATGAATGCACCATCAATGCGAGTATCGTCATTTTCCTTCCATCCAAGTAATCCATGCCGTCGGTTGAGAACGACAGCCTTGATCCTTTCCGGGGACGAACATATTTCATCTCATTCATTATCCTGACAGCTGGCAGCTGGCAGCACGTCATACTTTTGTGACAGAAACTGAAGAGATCTAGATTTGTCCTCCACTACCATTATATGAGGCACATCTTGTCGTCTGATTTGATAATATATATTTATATGTGTATATATTATGACTCGTTTCCTTTTTGGTGCATTTCTTTAATTTTTTGGTGAAAATGAAGTAATTCTAGTTGTTACATTTTATATAGGTATAATGCCTGATTTGGTCATTCTCGACATAAGACAAGCCATCTTTTTGTTTCGATCGATATGTTACCACCGAATATTATAGTAAGTTTATGTTGTATATATTACAAGGTATACATGAGAAAATATAGAGAAACATAAAAAGAAAAAACCAACTTTCCTCATAATTCGTACGAGAGAAACCGTGAAAATCTTTTCTTCTCCTTTTTTTTCTTCACTCAATCTTCTTCGATCCTTTCACACCTTTTGTTGTGTGATTGAGAACTTCGACAAGGCTCCTACAAGATGCAAAGAATTCAATAGTGATATCAGGGCAAGGCTCACCGAAATATACAAAAAAAAAGCATACAGTTAGTAATTGAAAAAAAGGAGAACAAAAAGAGAACTACTCACTGTCATTGCCAGAAAATCCGATAGATATCAGGAGTCACCACTCAGGCAACCGGAGTTTGTCAGAAAATAGCCATAGTCAAACAGTCAGTCATAAGCCACCAATATAGGTAGACGAATACTCGAAGATGGTTGAAAACCACCAAAAAAAGGTGGTATGAGACAATTGAGAAACGAAAAAAAGAGGCAAACATAAGACACTGCTGACAGATGCTTCGCCTAGAAAGGCGGAGCATAGGCCAAGGAGGAGTGGAGGCCCTCTCTCTCCCTCCTTGAGTCTTATTCTCTTTGTTTTTTGTCAAAACAAAGACAAAAGTTCATGATTTTTCATAAAAACCATTGGTGCCGGCAACAAATTAAAAAGTCCATTATGCCCTTGGTTATTCATTATTTTACAAACTGCCACAGGTAAATTTATAAAAAGTCCATATATTTTAAAGTAAAAAGACTTTTTTCCCCTTCAAATGACACGACTATTTTGTCCTCTAACAACTTGTGCAAATTATCAAATACAAGCTTGTTGAATTACGCTATTGTCGTTGAACGTACAGATATTTACATGTTTGCCATTTAGCAAAAAGACAATTATACCCTCTATCCTTAGGCAAAATTATAATTTCAGATTAAGAGATAAAATTATTATTCTATATTTGATAATTTTCAAAAATCTTTGAAAAATCAGACATAATTTTATTGTTCTATCCTTGTTTTGTTTAGATAATTACCAAACCAGACATACGGATAAAATTATTGGTTTACTTCTAAAATTTTAAGAAAATTAAAGTGATAGAAAGTAAGGAAAAATTACATATTAGTCCCTAGATTGGTTCTAAAATAATAAAATCAATTTCAAATTGGTACCCATGCTTTATTTGAAATTGCTTATTGGTACCTTGAGTTATTTCCAGTTATTACTTGGATATTTTGTGAATTGCATTTTGATGATTGATTATTAGTTGTATTATCTATTACTTATTGCATGTTAAATGTTTTCCTGTTGGATCGTCTACTTGTTATTATTACCAAACAATTGAAAATGAATTCAAGAACCTATTTATCGAAATTGACAAAAGTTTAAAGTTAAATGGTCTAAATTTCCAAATATGAAAAAGACGTATATTGTTGGCACTTACACTAGAAGTGTAGACTAAGTGTTAAGGAAAACCATTCTACTCCCAACTCTAAATATAATAAAAGAAGAAAATAAAATGTACAAGACATTCCTTAAAGATGACACTATAGCCAAAACCATAATGCTATACATGGAGGATGACCTAATTAGGGTTTTTGAGGAATATGAGATCACTAAATAGTTATTCGATTCTATAATAGCTAAATATAATACTACAATCAAGTTATATGTCTAATTTTTATTATTAAAATATCTCTTATAAAATGAAAAAAGGAAATAATGTAATAGAACATGTGAACCAAATGCTAGTAATGAGAAGAGACTTATCTGTAGCAAATTAGTCATCCCTAAAACAATCCTTTGAATTAACCCTAGAATTAACAATTGAATAAGAGCATATGAATAAAATAGAAAAAGAAAAAATTATTAGTAGTTTAAGATGAGATAGAGTCAAGCTCCAAACCAAACTAGAGAAAGAATAAAACAAACAAGAAGTTTGACAATAATAATAAGAAAGATTATCAATCTTTTAAGAAATCATAGGAAATTATTTCTTGGATCAATTGCTTCAACTATGGAAAAATGGGACACTATAAAAGAAATTACTGCAAAAGGAAGAATAACGGTAGAAACACCTATCAATGTGGCCAATCAAATAAGCAGGATATAATCTATATGATTTCTAAATGCCTTTATATGGATCACCCGATAACTTATTGGCGAATTTATTTAGGAGCAATGAGACATATCTCAAAGAGTAATAAAGGGACAATAAACCTAAAGAAATATAAACCAGAATAACATCAAGTATATATGGAAAATAATACTTTCTCATATGTTCTTGAGGTTGTGTCATTTAGAATTCATGTACAAGGCACATCGGTAGTATTGACTAATGTAATGCAACGTATGCAGAGCCGAGCTTTGGGGACTTCTCCAAGACCACAGAGTGGGGAAGTTTTGGAATTCCTGACTTGATAGTAGTGCTCGATTGCTACTACTGCTAGAATGGTAATTTCTTCATCAGAACCGAGCGAGCATCTATAAGGCACAATTTAGTTTTGGTCCCTACCTTTGTTAAAAAAGGTTTTGAAGTCAGGTTTATTCCTAACATTGTAACTATGGGGAAACATAATAAGATTACTTTTTCTATATTGTTGATGTTGAACATGGATTATTCAAATCAATATCAATGAGAATGTTGACTCTTCTGCTTATATTGATTGTGTCTTAAATGCCTAAGGTATATAAGTCTAAAAAAGTTGAGAAAATATCAAACTTTGACTTGTTGTCCAAATTTTAGGAAAATATTTTTAACATAACAATAAAAACATTTCTCAAAAACATAACTAAGACAACAACCCTATTAGAATCATTTATACTGATTTATGTGAACCATTTAGAGTGAGATCACATTGAGAAAATTTTTATTTCATAACCTTTATCGATGATTACTCGAGACACACACACACACACACACATATATATATATATATATAATATCTTGATACAAATCAGATGAACTTAAAGTATTCAAAGAATACAAGAAAGAAGTTAATAACCAACTAAGACATATAATCAAAATCTTAAAATCTAATCGAGGTGAAGAGTACACTTCTATCAAATTTTTAGAATTATGTAAGACTTTGGTATTTCAAAACAAAATTAAATACCCAAGACACCTTAACAAAAATGGTATAGCAAAGAAGTATAACAAGATCTTACTGAATATGATAAGGTCCATGTTAATAGATGCTTTTCTACCAAGAGTATTTTAGGAAGAAATGATAAGTATAATAAAGTATATACTAAACAGAGTACTATATAAAGTTGTATTCTCTACACTATGATATGTGGTTTAGAAGGAAACCGAACCTATGTCATCTCAGGAGGTGAGAATCTATTGCACATGTAAAGATCCTTCATCAGTCTATAGAAAAGCTAGACAACAGGCTTTTAGATGTATATTCATTGCATATCCTAATGGTTCTAAAGGATATCAGTTTTATCATAAGGATCATTGATTAATAGAAAGCAAGAATGTTAAATTTTTAGAAGTGACTAAAAATGATATCCTTGAGAATGATGATGAATGTATTGATCTAGTAGATCTAGATTCATCATCATTTGAACTCATAGATAATGATGATCTTCCTAAATAAACCAAACTTTAAGTAGACATAAAAAACTTAGGGTCATACCGTTCTACTTAAAAGATTATCAAACTTATCTTAAAGAGGAAGTGTACAATTCGATGAATTTAGACAAACTAACTAATAACTTAACATATCAACATGCTATTGACTCATCTAAATAGTCAGGTTGGAAAAAAGTCATGGATGAGGAAATTGAATCCAATGAGAAAAACTAAGTCTAAAGAAGAAAAGTTATAGGCTTTAAATGTGTTCTGAAAAGGAAATATAAAGTCGATAAATCTATCGATAAGTATAAGGTGAGGTTGATTGCAAAGGGGTTTTTGTAAAAAGAGGAGATAAATTATATTAAGGCATATTCTCTTGTTGTAAAATTTGTATCCATAAGGATAATCTTAATAATTTCAATATATTATGATTTATATTTACATTAATTAGATGTAAAAATTGCTTTTCTAAATGGAGATTTAGATGAAATCATATATATGCAACAACCAGAAGGATATAGTTTTAAAGGCCAAGATGATAAAATATATAGGTTGAAAAAATCCCTATATGATCTTAAACAGTCACCTCATCAATGATATTTGATTTTTTAAATGCCATAACTGAACTTGGGTTTATGACTAATAATCTTGACCATTGTGTATATGTTTGGAACAGTGGAGGCCACTTTGTCATTCTATCGTTAGATGTAGATGACATTGTTGATTAGGAATGACAATGAGATGATTATCAAAACTAAGTCATGGTTAAACTCAAGGTTTGAAATGAAGGATATAGGAGATACATTCTATATTTTGAGAATAAAGATTTCTCAAGACAGAAAATCTAAACTCTTATGCCTAAGTCTGGAGAGATATATAAACTATATCCTCAAGATGTTTAAAATGAGTTAATGCAAGCCTGTATCTACACCCATTGCGAAAGGGGTCAAACTGAGTAAGGTTAATTATTTCAATAAGAGAGATAAAAAGTCTAATGTTCCTTATGCATAAGTTGTTGATAACTTGATGTATGCTATGTTGTGTGTAAGACTTGATATCAACTTCATTGTTGGTCTTGTAAGTACATATTAAAGTAATCCTGGTTGACAACATTAGATAGTTGTAAAAAGAATTCTAAGATATCTTAAAGGAACAAAAAGATTGAAACTATATATTCAAATAGATGAGCTGAAAGTGGTAGGATATTGATATGTTGGCTTTGCTGAGAGCAAAGATGATAACAAATCAACCTTTGGACAAATATTTCTATTTGGAGGTGGACTTGTTTCTTAGGCTTGTAAGAAACAGGGTTGTATAACATTACATACATAAGAAGCTAAGTATATTACTTGTAGTATTGCTGTAATGAGTGTCCTTTGGATAAGCCACTTCATACGTGATTTGAATTTGAATATAACTAATGAGCCTATTGTCATTTATTATAACATTAATGCAACAATTACTTTGATTAAGAGTGGACTTGATAACTCCAGAAGCAAGCATATAATGGTTAAGTACCACTATGTTCATGATATGGTTAAGAGAAATTAAGTATTCATATCATATATACCAACTAATGATATATTGGCAGACCTCTAGACGAAAGGCATAACAGAAGATCTTTTCTCAAAGCATGTTACAAACATAGGTTTGAGATTTGTTTAAAGTATATTAATTTACGTGATAATGATTGTTGTGTAGGTAAGAACATATTGTATACGAAAAACCACACAATAGGTGTTGATGGCAATTAAATTTGTAATCATAGCATGCACGACTTGAGCAAACCCACAAAAGGTGGGAGGTAAAACCTCTGTGTCATAAACTTTGGCTCAAATGGTCAGTGGAAGATGTAATTCGTATTTAGCCATTCTCGATAGTAAATTCATGAAAAACAGAAGACATGCCATCTTCTCATTTTCATTGATACGTCACAGATAAAACATATACGTTAAAGATAAGCATAAATGACTTGTAACAGAAAACCTAGAATAGGAAAGACTGGTAAGATAAAGTTGTATATTACAGTAAGTTTTTGTTATATGTACGGTAGTGTATACACTAGAAAATATAGAGAAACACAAAAAAGAAAAACCATCTTCCCCAATAATCCGTATGAGGGAAACCATGAAAATCTCTTCTCTTTCTTTATTCTTTGTAGACTAAATCTTCTTCGACCCTTCCACAATTTCCACCGTGCGATTGAGGACTCCGGCAAGGATCCTACAAGAGGCAAAGAATTCAACAATACGTACTTGAGAAGAATTAATTAATTAAGATGTAGCAAAAGGTTAAACTCAAAATTATTTGGTACTCTAAAATATTTCAACATTGTTTTTCAACTGACCATATAAAGCTACGAGCGTCTAATAGTCCTCACTAAATTTTGAATATGCATGATAAATTGATGGCTCTAACAAACAAGCAAGCGCTAAATGCTGACCTCTTTCATTTGGTTACCACAGAGCCAGGTAAGCAGACCCCTGGTATCAAACTCATGATCTTCATCTTGTGAGTCGAGCCCCTACCAGATGAGCTAATGGTCTGAGTGCCTAGGCTCTTGTTTCTTGTAACATCTATTGGCTTCTATCATTTCCACATATGTGCCTTACTTACCTAATTGAATATGGATGATAAATTCATGGTTCTACGAAACAAGCAAGGGATAGGAAATGCTGCCTCTTATATTTCTTAACATCAAGGAAAATGACTTGTCTAACATTTAAGTGCACAGGCGCAACTCCAGAAGAAGGAAAGGGTTCGAAAGTTTGCTTAATAGCTACTTTTGATTGTGTTGCCATAAAACGTGAAAACGAAGATGATGATGCCACGTTAAGGTCGATACTTTTCCATCTATTCAACAGCTAAGATGACACATCTTGGATGCTGTGCCAGATGCTTTTATGGGGAGGTTTACTGTTGAAATCTCATGAGAGAAACAGACAAGGAAAACATGTATACAGAAAACTTGTACAGATGTGGGAACCATGTGAAAAGCAAGCAAAAAGAGGCACACCGACTTTAAGACCATGTTGATCGATGACAAAGGACATACTCGTAAATCCGAAAAGGGCGTTGCACGGGAGCATACTCGCAGATGCCAAAGGAGTTAAAAGGCTAAGCCTTTTTCTTTTGCGACAGGATCTGCATGGTTCAGGACGGTAACAATTAATATGGCAATTAATGAATTTGTCCCCTGTTTACGATTACCCAATAGCAGTTTTTTCATCTTTATATATATATAATTCGGAAATGTAAGGATTAGATGTTCTAGTAACCTACATAAGTTTTTTTACCTTTTCCTGTTTCTGAACAGTTAAGATTGAATCCTGTCCAAAAGAAAAAAACGATTGAGATTGAAGAAAGATATGTTACGGTTACAAGAATATATTATGTAAGAAGGGTGAGGATTACAGGGACAACGAAGCCAAAGCAAGAAGCTCACGTTGATGGATTTCAGTTTGTTGTCGACCACGAGAGTAGTAGGTAAAGGCACGTTCTTCTTGTTTAGAAATTAGCAAGACAACTTATTTGACGAAGTACTTGCTTGGAAATCAAAGCCTTGTTATTAGGTGAGGATGGCTACTAAACAGATAATAACACCTTATTAGATATGCGTGAGTATTAATTTTTTTCTTCGAGAGCACATACCTTGCCCCAAGTTGCCTTTGATCCTGTTTTAATCATCAAGGTCGGATGAAAAGCATAAAAAGGCACAATCACAAACGCATGAGGAGGAATGAGCACGAGAACAGAGAATACACAAAAAAGTGTAAAAAACCATACTAATTAGGGAGCTCTAATCAAGTTTTACATTAAAATCAACATATCCTAAATCTACTCCAAGAGCCGCGGCCTTTCGAGAACCGCTCTATAACTGTTACACATCAACACAATTTCTAAACCCGAACCCAACCAAGTACGTGCGTGCACACTAATATGTGGTTTACCTAGAACATTTGAAAAATTTTCAATTATACACAACACTTACATTTGGCTTCCACACATTTGAATTTTCACCTTTATCAAAGATATATCAAACAAATATTTAAGAATATTTAACATCAACTAAATACAATCAATGTCATATAAACTTAATTAAGCCAAACCATCATTACTTAGCAACAAGTCCAACAAAGATGATATCACCGGCCCCTCAAAATATATGAAGGCTTGCTAAAGTTGCATGAAGGAATTGAAAGCCAAGAAACTAGAAATAGAAATTAGTGCGTCGCTTGTTAATGAATTCAAAGTACGGGGACCATGAAATTGTTCGCTGGGTCCTAGTTTTGCCTAACATCCGATTATAGGGTCTACACTTACCATGAGTGGAAGATTCCAGAAGAAGATGTGTTATGTTAGCATATTCTTAAATATTTTCATTATGCGTTATACGTGCATCATGTTGGATTTCCTAAAGATTGACCTTAAGAATGATTTTACTCTCAACTTTCAATTTATCTAAGAAAATGCTCTCAAACATAAGATTTAGTTAAAGATGACTTATGTTGCCAAACTAAATTATTTTACTTGATGTGGCTTGAATTAGTGTTAACCCGACCTGAAAAGCTCGTGGTGCAACACAAAATAGTGGACAAGGAAAACTAGAGATCTTGTTGGTGGAGAAGGACATGAGCCAAGACTTCATGTTATAGGGAAAGTTTCTGTTTGTATTTATCTCTTGCTTTTATTGTGAGGGAGGTATTATAGAGAAGATGTAAATATCAATTACCACTACGAGATTATATTTCGGGAGATTGTAAGAGGTCACATTGATTGTAAGCGTGTCATGGTAAAAATCTTTTTTCTCGGTTTTGCCCACTCGCATGTAGCGGATTCGGTTGGAGTGGGGGTTGCATGTGTGTGTTTTAAGTTTAGAATCCCCCATTGTAACAAAAAAAAGTGTTAGGAGAAAGAAAATTATAATTATGATATTTACCATCTTGAATTTGAGTTGAGCACCATAAAAAGATTAATCGCAATTAATGCTCAGTTACCTGGAAAAAGGATTTGGCTTCGGTATTCGTATGATCAATGCTATATACCACAGTATTTCAATGGATACTCAAAAGAAAATAAATATCTTCTACTTGTTAATTGCCAAGGGAAAAAATGATACGAAGTACGCAGGAAACTATATATAGAGAAGAAAGTAGGAATACAAAGTAGAGCAATTTGTTATTCGATTACTGTTTTCGGTGTGCGGAGCCACGAGCAGCCAGTTTTTACTGTGATCTCTCAAACCATCACAAATCGTATCCAGTTCTTTAAAGGTTCGAGTTCTGTGACACGAGCTGCTATCCCTAACTAAAGCTAAGACCTTTTCCCTTTTCTGCTTTATCCTTTTGGTTCTCTTTTCCTTTTTCATTAGGCAAAGTGATCGGAAATCTTACAACCCCGGTTCACACAACACGATGCTAGCAGCATGCACGCAACAATCTTATATCCTATTTGGAATCAATAGTTTCCAAGGCAAAGGGGATGGGTGTCATACGGCGAGGTTCATATGAGAGGCATCCTTTTACCGTAATTGGGATTAATACTTTCTAATGGAACTATCTAAGACCTGATTAGAAGCCTAGAGATGCTGGTTAGTTTCAGATGTGACCTGTTCCCGAGTACATTCGCTTTGAGAAAAAATGGGACCATGGGATTGATTAGCGTTAAATACAGTATGAAATGAATTTGTCATTACAGACGAGTTAAAGCCGAATCTACAATGAAGAAAACTACAAAGGAAAATCGTACTCTCTCTCTCTCTCTCTCTCTCTCTCTCTCTCTCTCTCTCTCTCTATAAATATATATATATATATATGTATCTTCGGAGCACCTCCTTACTCCGACAAGCTAGCTGTCTATTTCAGTCATGACTTCCATAGATAGACTCTGTACCCTTCTTCTCTTCTCAATTTTGATCATATCCACTGGTTCGTCTTCTTCGTTCCACAACTACCAAATCGATTCCATAACATCCTTTTGCAAATCTACCCCTTGTCCTGCCCGCTGCTTCGAAACGTCGAAGCTCTTCGGCATCGGCCTCCCCAACATACACATCAAGCCCCCACCTATAAACCTCACCCCCACCATCCTCTTCTTCGGTCAGCAAGCACTTCAGCATGCCTACTCGGAGGCGTCCAAACTCACGGGCACAATCATCAACCTCGCGTCGGCCGGCATCATCGAAAAGCTCAAGGGGACCATACAAGACTGCCAAGAGCTGCACTATATCACGCTCGACCTCCTCGAGTCAGCTATCGCCGTGTCCTCTTCCCAATCCTTCAAGCATCACGACGTCCTCTCCTACCTGAGCGCCGCACTCACAAACAAGCAGACGTGCTTCGAAGGCCTCGAGTCGGCATCCGGACTATTCAAGCCACTGTTCACGGCAAGCTTGAATTCCGTCTACGGGCTCGTAAGCAACGCCCTCGCCGTGTTCGCCAAAGGCTCGACGAAGAAGTTGGTGACGGCGCACAACCAAAGGTTGCTGCAGAATCAGTACTACTCCTTCCCTTCTTGGTTGAGTACGAAGGATAAGAGGCTGTTGCAGAGCTCGGGGTCGGGTACATACGATCCGAATTCGATTCTGATCGTGGCTAAGGATGGGAGCGGCAACTTCACGACCATCTCCGACGCGATTGCGGCGGTACCGAAGAAGAGCCCCAGCAGGGTGGTGGTGTACGTGAGAGAGGGAGTTTATGATGAGCACGTAGAGATACCGAGGAACAAACGGTACGTGGCATTGCTAGGGGACGGAGTAGGGCGGACCATCATCACCGGCAGCCGGAGCGTTGGCGATGGCTGGACCACCTTTAGATCGGCCACGCTAGGTAAGTTTCTTCCCAATTCTCTCTCTCTCTCTCAATGCTACGTGGCACCGCCTGGTTAGGGCTCAGCACAGACATGAGTCCAATGACCACCAAGTGGTCACTGTAACATTTCTCTAGTAAAGTGGGGAAAACTCTCTCAGGCTCAAATTATCTTAGATATGTGGACAGAATTTCATCTATGTATGAGGCAAGCTCGAGTCCGGCTACTTAACATACACTTTTGTATCTCGAGCATCCCAAGCTCGACGAGCTTCATTCTTTTGGCTCGTTAGACATGTTGGTTTTTGTTTGCAAAGGAATGTTTTATTTTATTAGTGTTAAACGACGTCGCTTGAGACTTTAAGCAAACACGAGAAAGCCCAAGGACAATATGTGCTCCTGCACATGTTAATGTTTTTGTTATACTCAGGAACTTATATATTATGTACCAATTTGTACTAATGTTGATTCGGCTTGCTTGCAATTCAAACCGGGCAATGCTGAGCTTATTCTCAGCTCGTTCATATGTCAAGCTAATTGGCTCAAACCTGACAAGACGGAGTTGAATTCAAGTAGAACGATATTGGTGTGCACTGATTGCGCATGAAACTCAGTAGGCATATCCAGAATTCTCTCTATTATATGTATATATGTGTGTGTGCGCGCGCGCACGATTGTGCACACCCACGTTACCAAATGACTTTCAACCACACGGAGCAAATACGATGCTGATATTTTCTGAATTATTGGGAAACAACGGTGATAATTTTTGCAATAATATGGCAGAATGTAATTATCATGTTTTAAATATCTTTTTTGTCGGTAGGAGAAATATTTTTGCACTTGTTGATAGGTGACGATCTGAAGGGAATGGAGCTTCTGATTTCACATTTCCGTGCTGCCTGTCTGTACATGTCTTCAAACTTTTATCCTCATGCAAGATTTGCCGCGTATAAAGCTTGCTCATCAACTGGGGTTCTTGAATGGGCCTCACATCACATGTTCTTTAGATGAACCTTCTGAAAAGATAACCTCAACAATTAATGCCTTAAAGCAAGTCTTCCATGTGGCTGTCTCTGCAAGAATCTTGAAAATGAACTGGTACAAAGGAAAGCACGTTAAGTGGTTGGAACATCGACTAAGGTTCTATACATTGACCTGTAGAATATTAGACCAATAGTTTTAATTTTTTTTCTGAACACAACCAAGATTAACTTGTTAGATAACAAGAAGCTAGCGCATTGTGGCTTGGTGCTGTATTTCAAGTTGCTTGAGTATGCCCGCCAAGTTCTACAACGATTTGAAAAGTCCGGACCCATGTAAACGTCTTGTTCCAAATTCTATTTGCAGCAGACTTGCTTGAGATTATAGAAAGAGGTGCCGAAAAAGCTTATGCTGCTATGATCTGAACCAAAATTGTTTTGATTGAAACCTCATGACAATAAACGATTTTCATGATTTCAAAACCAAGTTCGCTTCTTCAAAATGTTATGTATAAAAAGGCTACTTAAACAAGGGAGACTAATGACACGGTTATGCATGTGTGCAGCCGTGGTTGGAGATGGATTTTTGATGCGGGATGTAACAGTCCAGAACACAGCTGGTGCGCCGAAACATCAAGCAGTGGCTCTTCGTGTTGGTTCGGACCTGTCCGCAATCTATAGGTGCAGCATAGAGGGTTATCAAGACACTCTCTATGCTCATTCACTCCGGCAATTCTACCGAGAGACCACGATTTCTGGCACTGTTGATTTCATTTTTGGCAATGCAGCAGCTGCTTTCCAGTCAAGCCAGATCATTGCAAGGATGCCGATGCCCAGCCAGCAGAATACGATCACAGCACATGGCAGAACTGACCCAAATGAAAACACCGGGTTCTCCATGCAAGGTTGCACAGTTGCAGCAGACGATCTCCTCGCAGCCAGCTTGGGAAGTGTCAAGAGTTACCTTGGCCGGCCATGGAGGGATTACTCGCGAACTGTCTTCATCGAGTCATACCTTGGACAACATATTGATTCCGCAGGCTGGTTACCATGGTTTGGTAATTAAGTTTCTCTCCATGATCTTTTATAAGGAACCACAATCACGAAACTTTTACTTGAACAAATTAACAGTTCAATTCAAACCTGAAGTCCTTTTTACCAACGGTAGGAAAGAAATGAAAGTAACTAGTAGTTTGATCAAGTTATACCGCCATATTTGTGAATAACAGCTATGTTTAGAGCCAGTTAGTTTTAGCAATATATGTAGTATTTTTCTTTGGGGTCGTCTTCTTGAGCGCCATTGCAAGAAACTAATGCTGGTTCCTATTTTGTGCAGGAACTAATAGTTTAGATACCCTTTACTATGGGGAGTACGCCAATACTGGGCCGGGCTCAGGCACAGCGAGCCGGGTCAACTGGGCCGGTTACCATATCATGTCCTATGATGAAGCCACGCAATTCACAGTTTCTAATCTCATTCAGGGTGACCAGTGGTTGGGTTCAACTGCGGTTCCTTACAATGCTGGCCTGTAATAACCCCCAAACCTGCTGTCCTCTCCCTGAATTGTCTCTCAATTCTGAACCATGGCGTCTTCATCCTCAGCGATTTGCAACCACAATATTTAAGGCGGAAACCGTGTCTTCAATGATGTGTTAAAATAGTTAAGCCGTATATTAATGGAGGAATACTATTACAGCCATTGAAATTTTGATCTCCGTTGAAGTGTTACTACTGGAACCATTTGAACCTAAATACCCATTTATGTCATATGATTGAAAATAGATATATAGATCATGACTCTGATAAAAAGGAAAAGGTATAATAATAGACAAGGTATTATAGGGTCTCAAGTTTACATCCGAAGACTGGAGAAGAAATCTTCATTGGAGCAGAATAACAGTAAATTGGAAAAACCAACGCCAGAATTAGAGGAACTATAAAGCTCCAGTGGTACTTTAAGGTAATAAACGGAGACCGACTAACAACTCAAATGGATTGAGAGTGGAGAAAACAGAGGTTAGAAGAGAAAAAAGGCTAAGCTAGAATGCTCAACATGTCACGCCATTATACAATATCCTCCGCTCAGAAAATAGGAAAGTGGGTGGTATTGCGTAGAGGTCAAATAGTATAAGGACAATATTACTAATTTAAGCATAATTTGAGCAAACATTAATAGATTTTAGGCACCTCTTGTAGTAAAACTTGAACAGAGATATAGAATTCGTGGTTTCTCAAGGAATCTTTAATTGGATTGATGTCAAAGGGTGAATTAAATCTCAAATCGTTGTCCTTACCTTACGAAAGCAACATCAACCATGCCTCCATGTGCAACTCATCATTCACTCTGAAACTAAGGAAGCTACTATCTCATAATTTAAGACGTTTATCTAAGATTACAGCATGTTTCTCTTAGGCAAAAGCTGAGAAAACTTTTACTTCGACAGCAGAAGTTCGATTGCATGTATGGAGAATTCATTAATGTTAGAAACCAAACATATACCGAGTTTATAAAAGGCCACTTGGCGAAACCTTTAGCAACAAAGCAATCATTTACCTTCTACTTTTACATTTTCAGATAGATGAGATCAAAGGTCTTGCCAAGCAGTTTTCTCCTCAAACAGAGCTTGCTAAGGTGCATGGAATGATTACTTTCCAAGATTTATCTTTCAATTCAGTTGTGGAAGCATTGATCTCAATCCTTTATATTTGATTTCGAGTAGTATTGCCATCTTTTGATTGTCTACATTAAAAAGCCAGCATTAAAGTGAACTCATTATCTGCACGCGTTTTTAAAATGTTGTCCAATGAATTTCAAACTTTTCCTACCAACAGCACTCAAAACCGTGGGTTGGCAATTTCATGTTCCAAGCCATCTTTGTGCGTTGCGCTAAAAACAGGTCAAGCAAACACAGAGGCGGATCCGAGATTTTAATCCTAGGGGGGCTGAGACTTACCAAATATGTTTATTAAAATATTCATATAACAACGAAAATCTAACTATCATAGACTTAATCACTCAACTTTAAATAGCCTTAGTGCATAATATAAGTAAATTCAAGCCCAATGTCACCCGCTCATGAAGCTTACCTTTGATCCACAAGCTTTATCAGCCACATACTATTGGAGCAATATTTTAGAGTGGTTTTGAAGAAAGAGGAATTCCATCTGTTCATCAAATGAAAATCCTTCAGGGAAAGTAAACAGAGAAAAAATCGTGTTCTCTTCTTTGTTAACAACAAAATAAGGTACCTGCTTGTTTACGTTTCTGAAATGGAAAGCTATATTTGATTCTTAAAAACTTATCTTTATGAAGAAAAAGGAGAGAAATGTACTACTTATTTGCCCTACAATAATAAAGAAAACAGAGATGTTACCTTTGTGAGCTCCAAACCAGAGAACCCACCTTTGCGAGTTTCATTTTCCTTTCTCCTCTACTATTAGGAAGGGGGAGAGGAGGAGAAAAAAGGAAAGATCCTTCGACTTTTGTGGTGTATGCAAACCGGTAAGTATTTTATTTTTGATGGCATAAGAGAAAAGTGCAAGTATTTCTCTAGGGCTTCAACCCTAAAACACAAGGTAGAGAGTCATTGCAGTCAACCACTTGAACTCTATAGATGATATGATAGATTATATATGCACTTGTTTTCTAAAAAATACAATATTAAGGCGAACTGCATAGACCGTTTCCAAAACTTTAGGGGGGCCATGGCCCCTGTATGCCCTCCCCCCCTTTCCTCTGCCCCTTAGCAAACACGACCACAGGTGGACATAAACAGATTTTGGATCATCTCTATTGGATTATTGTGTTGTCAGAAATTTTGTGTCTGGTTTTGCTTGTGTTCTATCGTTTCACGTTGGTGTCAAAACAGATCAACGTGAACATAACCCGATCTTTTGATGTGACGAGAGTCCAACTTTTCTGATCATGTTCGTGTTAGATTTTTGTGTTTGTCACTTATACTATCCGTCTTCTACACACAAGCCTATATGCTGGCCAATGTCAACATTGCATTCAATATTTAAATCGTTACGATACTATCTGTCATTGAAAAGTAACAAAAAAGAAATGAAGACACTGACTTTCCTGTGTAATAATACTGACAGCTCATGTTTGGATGTACAAATAGACTGCTTAAAAATGATCAGCCAAGTAAATTGTAAACCCACTTCATTTTTTTAATGGTCCATTTGATGAAGTGCAAGATCACCTGAGAGTAGAAAGAAGCAAAGACTAATTACGAAAAGAAAGAAGGAAAAATTACTCTGCTCCTTTCTTATTTTGTAGCATTGCAGGTGGCTTAGACAAAACAGAGAACCGCATTTGAGGCTTCATCATTGGTTAATTAAGAGGAAAGCCCGGTAGTTCCCAGTCAACGCTTCATAATTATGCATTTGGAGCGTTGCGAATTCTCAAAGATCTTTCTTGTCAGCGATCACATGCCATTTGGACTGTAAAAGTCAAGAATTGGTAGGCATTAATTACCGACTTGATCTGCAAATATTGATGTTTGGAAAAAACAAGTGGAGCATAAATAAGGGTTGGAGAAGGAAGTTATCGAGTCTACATTTACAAGTACATCCACAACACTGTTACTCTTCATATGGCAGCCAACGCACTGTTGTTTTGATAATAACTCCAAAGAAGAATGTGGCGGGGTTCAGAGAAAAAGAAAGAGGCATACATATCAGGGAAATATATAGCAAAACAAGACCTATAAGAGGTGAAAAATATGCACCCCTAGATGAATACGCAGTACTGCAGTCTAGTACTGTGTACCGTTGAGTAAATTCAATGACATTGAATGTACAAGGCGCTAAAAGATGGCATTCAAATATTGAAAGGTTAACGCTCGCTTAAATTTAATTATCAAATGCATTTATAACCTACCAGGGCTCTGAAATAAGCAAGCTTAAAATCCCTGGTAAGTGAATTGTGAAGGTATCAACATTGCTCTACGCAATCAAAATAAACGCAATAAGGATCTAAACGACATTTACTTACTCCCCTAGATCTACTGCGTAAAAATGCGACGATACGAAAGACCTGTTTCTCTCCAGTTGTAGTAGAGCAACCCTCTCTCTCTCTAGTCGCGTACGTTGAGGTGCATCAGGAGTTGCGTACGCTGACAGGCAAAACGTAAATTGGAAATCCATAATATCAACGAAGTAGTTTCGTGAACGTACTGTTGTGGGCCAAAGCTCATTGGCAACAACTGTCATTCACATGCTCATGTTTAACCAACATTTTAACTTAGTTTCTGTTTAAAATATCATAACTTAATTGCATTAAAATGCGGCCGGTCAACTCCTAATTAATGTCCATTAAGCCCTCTAACTTTGTATATTTATTTGCAAGATGGGGGGTTAGGCAAGAGTACAGATTCAGGCTGCTGCCCATCGAGTGCTTTATCTTTGCGATCGAGTTAACTAACTGGAGAAAACTTTGTGCTCCAGATACACATACTTTGCCGCACAGAACATAACAGCATGCTGCTGCATACTCTGAACGATGCGAAGCTCATTTGGAGCCTGCCTCATTAGCCCTCGTTAGTGTTCTCGCTCATTTAATTGCTTGTTGAAGAAAGAAGGAGCTACACTAATTGGTTCAGGGTGTGGAAGGAAGGTTCCGCTGGGGTTTAGAGAAACAGCGAGTAGAGTGATAGGTTATTCAAATAAAGCTTATTGCTTACCACGAAAATGATATAGACGACATAATTTTTTCAATTAATTATAGTTTTGACGCGTTTGTTTATCTCTCGTGGTTTTCTAGTTATTGGCTTGAACAAATTTCCAGTTTTTATTTAATATTTCTTGTAAATGGTCAAGTTTCGGCTAGCGCTTTCACGTGAACTTGTTTAGAAAACGTCTCTCTCGTAAACAGCCGACGTCCCCTGAGAAACGCCACACAAAAGTTTTTCACCCCAACCCAAGCTGCGTTAATGTAAATTTAGTATTATTAATATTTATTAATATATAAATTCAATATTGAACTAACTTGGTAGCTGATATTGACATTGCGACATGACTAGTTAATGAACTAATGTAAGCTATTATGGCAGTTGATACGCCACATAGAACTATGGATAATCGGGCTACATTATTTGGATTAAAGTATCACAAGTAATTTGTAAAGCCAACAACCCATATGGTACTAATTTTAAGTTTTTTTAATGGTATTTGACATCTTCGAAGAAGAGTGGAAAAAAGGCTTGAGTAATTGAACCCACACAAGAAAAAAAATCATTTAGTTTTGCTTTTAATACCGACCAACCCATGACCAAACCCAATGGCGGATCTACATGGAGGGTGGGGGGGCCTCTGAAATTTGGAAATTTTAGGCAGTGACGCTCCCCTAATACGATGAAATATATGCACCGCCCCCTCCAACACTATTTTCTAGATCCGCCACTGACTAAACCCAAAACGTACCAACAATTTAGCACGGATCCAACTCATAAAATCCATATCCAAGATTAACAAAATCAGTTGGACAAATACTGCGTTTTTACCATGCACTAGGGTATCAGTCCATCTGCTGGGACTCTCAACTTGCGTATTGTGGACAGCAAGTTCAACTTTCAAGGTGTGTATATCCGGCTTCGACCTCCCGTTGTAACAAAAAGAATTTTTGTGTTTTACCATGGTCCTTATGCATCATTGGTCGGGTTGTGCAGCAATGAGCTAACAATCACATGTAAAAGCACAGAACCATATGCTTATATATATATGAGTTCACAAGGGACAAACTATCCTCTATGTTTTACATGTTCTGTTGCATGCAGTAAGATATTAACCTCTTTTGTTTTCATCAATTCGAACCAAAAAAAGATGTGGAGAATCCAGTCCCTGGGAGGGCTTTTCCTTCCATCTTGATCACATGAAAAAGAAAATCGATGTTGACACCTCTTGAATAAACTATGCATATGATGAATAACATGATTTACTCGTTTCGAGGTGAACCATTTTTCTAACCAAAAGTTGCAGCTCTACTAATTAGTAGCTAGAATAGGTCTGCCTAAAAGGCTCGGCAAACAAAATTAGCTTCTTATTCTCAAAATAGGCCGACTATCAAATTCCAGACAGTCAGACTTCATTATGTCAGCTGAACAAATGGTTTATTTTCTAAATAAAATAATTTTTTTAGTTTTCAAAAGTTTGGAAATAAGTCGCACGAGGTTTCGTTAATACTAAAACCTTACATATTGGTTGCAAATGAATTACTTCAACTAACTGTGGATACTGCAATTGGAATATAAGACGTGCGTATCTGTCAAATGCACGGCCTGCGAGTCACGAGAGAGAAGATAAACTGCAGGTATGGATGGTATGGAGTTCTCCAGCATTTTTCTTTACAAAAAATTCATTTCGTGAATTGGTTTTTGTTTTCTATATGTATGTGCGAGAATTTTATTATAAGCAGTTTGATTGACGCCGACAATAACTGCGCATTTCACGTGCGGAAAGTTATCTCTCTCCTTGGAAGACGCTGTAAATTAAGTTGGTTGACTTGAGCGGAGCAGTGCACTCTGGCAGGCCGGCCAAACCTCATGGAATGGATGGCAAAGGGAGCAATCGTTAAAGTTCCACTCCTCGTCGTGTTCTTAGAATGAGCAGTTAATGTCCAATAGCTTTGACTTGGCGGAAGACCGGGAAACTAAGTCAAGGTCGGGGTCTAGCCAGTACTGGACATACGTAGATCTGGGGTGTACCTGTCTCCTGTAAGATGTTGTAAACAAGAAAAACAATACGTTTTAAATCTATATTAACCTTAGAGTTTACCTCAACCCCTCATTCAAAGCTTGGATTGGAAAAGGCTTTCAAATTTCATAGTAACAGGCATAGTTCTATTAAATTAAATAAGCATGTCGAATCCAGTGAACGGACGAACCTGTTCTTTCCTTACGAATTAGGCACTCGCACAGAGTTGGGTAAGGGTCGAGCCAAGCCCAACAAAACCTCTACCAAGGAATTGTAGAAGCTCTCTGTGACGGAGCAAAAAGATCTTATTCGGTAGAGACTTGTGATTGATCATCTCTCTTAACTTTCTTTGAGTCTGTATTGCTGGAACAAATTCATAATATAAGCCTTTCTCGTTTAATATCTTGTGTCATCGTTTACACCACATCAAACAGTCCATCCTTACAAAAAACACATGGATCCATGTATACGATTCTTTACCATGCTTCAACCTTGCGTCTGTAACTATAGAGACCGGAGAAAACATGTTGGATACATCTTGGCTCGTCCACATCTTTTTGGTGTGGGCCTATATCTGGTAGGAAGTTGTAGGAACCTGTTTTTTAGATTTTTTTTCTTGGAAAATAAATGCCAACTAATTAAGTAACAACAGTACTAGAAGACAATGAGATCACAAGTTGAAAGTCATGAGTTGGACACCCGGGGCTTGCATTGACTTAACAGTGAATATTGATTTCCTTATTATTTAGCCAACATGTGTCACAGACGATATAAACTGAACATCTCTCTCTATATATATATACCGGCAGGAGCTGATGCCTGTACGCGTTGCATTCATGGCTTCTTCCTCTTCCTCTTCGTGTTTCAAAATCCTCTTCCTCCTCTCGATCCTCACAGCAACTCTAGCCCTAAACTCATCATCACCATCTTCTTCTTCTTCTAAAACTAATGAACTTCAGTTGAGTCCTGCCATTGTTTCTATATGCAGCCAAACACCGTACCCGAAACGCTGCATAGAGTCGTCAAAGTTGTCCATATCAATCGGCTTAAGCCCTAGCCCTCTCAGCATTGGCATCCAGTCTCTGCAGCACGCCTTCTCTGAGGGATCAAGGCTCTTGGGCTCGATATTTCGGCTAGGAATGAGTTCCGGCATCGTTGAGAAGCAGAGGGGAACAATACAGGACTGTCAAGAGCTTCACCAACTCACTCTTAAGCACATAAAAAACTCCATCACCGAGTCCAACAAGAAATCCGCCAATGCCCACAATGTGCAGGCATTCCTCAGTGCCGCACTCACCAACAAGGACACCTGCTTCGAGGGTCTCAACTCAGCCATCGGCGGCTACAAGCCGGTTTTCATGGGCAGTCTTGAGTCGTTCTACCAGTTGGTCAGCAATTCGCTCGCCTCCTTCTCCACGGCCGACTGCAAGAATTGCCATCTAGGACGACGTCGGTTGCTCCACTTCTCGGGTAAACATTTCACTGCTCTTAGTCGTTCAGAAAGCAAGTCATTTAGTCGGCAAGATATGAACCGATCAATTTAAAATAAATCGGTGTCAATCCTGTTCTCATCCATGTCCAGGTATATATATGTCAGGTACCCCGCTTAAGGGACGCCGAAACTTAACACACCCACCATGGGTGCATCTCTTTCTTATTTCCGAGCCTACAGACTTCCTGAAATTGTGGTACACCAAATAATACTGAGAAGTTTGATATTGTACCACTACTTTAAATGTAGATGCATCCTCAGGAGGAAATTGACACAAGTATGATCTCTACAATCGTCGCCATTGTGTCATAATATTTTACATTAATGGCAGTAGAAAAGTTGCAGGCCCTCTGAAAAGAAAGTTGGGAGGTTTCCCATGTGAGATTAAACTGTAGAAAGTTTTGGAGTTAATCAACTTCTCCACACTCTTTTACTTTCGGGGTCACAAATCATTCGTTCTCAGCTCGTTAAGTGACAGATCCCTCTCTATCTAACTAGATCCAACAAAGATTACGCAGGAAATACATTAGTCCTGCAGATCCCCCTGTTAGGACTTTCTTGGTGACAGAGAATCGCTGTAAAAGAATGGAGAATATACTCATAAATATCTTTTTCAAGAAATGCACAAGATTTTCCTTGTCGTTTGCAGTATTTTCATTATATTTGGAATATTATGTTCATTTTATTTTCAATTTTTTAACAAAGGGTGTGCAAGCTTATGTGTGTGTGAGTGTGTGCTGTTGCAATTGAGCATAGGGAACAAACACGTAGCAGCATTTCATACGCAATTTCTTATTTTTTCCTTGTGAAATGGAATACGCGACCCGGATTTCTTCCAGCCCAGCCAAAGCGAGTTGCCTGTCATGATCTAGAAAAAAAAAATGTAACGTTGGGGGCATTAACTATTCCGCGTGTAGAGTTTTGGAGAAGTCGCCATCTTTAATTCTTTAATTAATGGGGGTTGTCCAACTAAGGGCACATGCGAACCCTCCAATAGGGGCGCAGCCCAGAATTCCTAACCTTCCCCTCTATGCGTATGCCGTCGCTGCCACTATTTCATCATTAATAATGTGGAAGAGGTGAATGCGGTGCCGCACCTGGGGGGCGAGGCTCATTTCAAATGGCGCTCTCCTCTCACCCTCGGAGTTAAATTTTGCCCACATATTTGGTAGAGAGATGACAAGAGTGCAAGTACTACTGAATTTTATTTACTTGGCTTCGAGTGCATGCTCAGGTCACACTTTTAAAAAAAAAAAGAAATCGAGTGCGATCAGACTTTCCTCGCTAATCACCTTCAACTCTATAAAACGTAAATAACACGAGTGGCTTTGGATTTAGAAAAGGGTCTGGATACAAGTGTGTCCAATATAAATGTCACTGGATCCCTATTTTTGTATTATTGGTATCCCTTGATTTATCTATGTAGCATTGCACTGTTGACCCTCTGCTGTGAATTTAAATGGATCAAACTCAGTTAGGATCTTACGGATGCTTCGTGAGAACAGTCTGAGTTTAAAATCTGCTTTGAGATATGAGAAGCTAATCGAATTTACATTAGCATACTTGACAAAGTTGGCGATTCTGACAGAGTAGCCTGAGACGACGATCGTAATATTCACCCCCAGGAACGTGACGTCCTCTTCAAGCTAAGATTCAGCCCGGATCACTACTGGATTATCCAACTTGAGCCAGTCATATCTGGACAGTTTCTTTTTTTTGTTGTGCATTATTTTTGTTTCCAAAATAACTTAATTATGCTTCTTAACTTATTTCCTGATTCATTTTGTGCATTTATTTGTCATGACTCCTACCTTTCATTCTTATTGCAACGGAGTTGGCCGTTTTATTTTGTGTTAGAGAAAAACTAACTTGAGATTTACTTTTCGAATACCGATTTACATTTCGCTTCCAGGTCCACTTCCCAGGTTACATATCTTAACTTTTTGATTGGGTATTAAATTAAATTACGGTTGTCAGTTTCCCGAAACTGAAGATGATAGTAAACAAATCTGAGCGCAGGCGAAAAACATGATGGCTTCCCCACATGGCTGTCTCACAAAGATCGCCGGCTTCTGCAGACTGATGTCGGAGGAGGGGACCAAGGTAGGAACGTTTCCAACTCCATACTGATCGTGGCTCAGGATGGGAGTGAAAATTTCACTACTATTTCCGATGCCGTCGCTGCGGCGCCGGAGGACGCAACGGAGAGGGTGATCATATACGTGAAGCAAGGCGTTTATGACGAGCACGTAGACATCCCAAGTAACAAGCCTTACATCGCCCTGCTGGGTGACGGCATCGGACGTACCATAATCACCGGTGACAGAAGCGTTGCTGATGGCTGGACTACCTACAGAAGCGCAACTGTAGGTCAGTCTCTCTTCTCTCTCTCTCTCTCTCTCTGGGGAAAATGCTCCAGTTTCCCTCTTAATATATCTAGCAAATGTGCAATATATATATATATATAGGTATCATCTAGGTATGTGACAGCCCGGAGGGTTTTAGGTATTCGATATCATTGAACATGATCAACTATCAACATTATCACCCTCTCGCACATGGCGGACGGCATCGATCCAAGCGCATCCACGAACCATCAGTTTATCCTATTCGGTGCCGTGCATTAGCTTCTTAAAGGGCGAACGAGTTGGCCAGTCATTTTTGCTCGTGCAAGTTCTGGTCAATAACCTTTTTCTTTTCTGTTTGGAATAGCGTGTGAACTCTACTATTACACGGGAATCTTGATTGCAGATCTCTGGCTTGCGCATTTAGATCAGTCTTCGATGCCTGCAAGCTAATAATTTGTGGCCCCTAGATTTTGTTATTCCTTTATTAAGAAAACGTCCTTATCAAAAAATTTCCTTCTTTTTCTGAAAGACATCTTGCAAGGTATTCAGAACCGAAGTCAATCTTGAGTATTTTGTGATGTCTACAAGTTTTGCCTGAGATTTTCGTCGTGGTTTATAGTGATATGAAATAAATACAGCCTCAGAGTTTAAAAACAACACACAGTTTTAAATTACTGCAAGCTTCTCATGATCCTATGCAACAATCTGTTTTGATTTATAAAGTGCATGCTTCTAATATATTACATGATTTTTTTATATTAATATGTTTTTTAAGGTAAGGGCTGGGTTAGGCAGACTGTACCTGACATGCACTCCACCAGGAATGGAACTCAATATCTTCAATCTGGCAGGTCCAGTAAAAGAGTTAATAGCACCAAGAGCCTTGCTTAAGCTCTACAACATAGTTTTAGTCATGGTTGACCTACGTTCATTATCGGGATAATCTAGCCTGTTATTTAGTGAAGTAACGGACACCAGCATTTTTTTTACGTGACGTTGGATGTAGGCAACTCTCTCACTTCTACTATATGCTAATCTCGGGCAATAACTCAACCCGTATAGTTATAGTAGAGGTGGTAGTGTTGGACCCAACTCGACCGATTAAAATCATGTGAAAGTATGCGCCTTGCATCACAGTCATGGTTACCTGTTGCTGTTGGCCATCTTTTCTCTGCATATTCACCCATTGTTTAACCTTTTTCGCAGAACAGGCCTTCGGGGCAAAGTTCGTCAAATTTTGTGTTGAGTTGCTCTCATCACTAAAAGTTAAGGTGGTTCCCGAGTTGTAAATAAAAAGGTCACGTGTTCATCTCTTTTCCTCTATGAACACTCTTGCACCGAACTTAATTAGATAATGATGACGTCGTCCTGTTGATTCGTTCTTAATGGCAAGGCTTTCAATCCAACTGTCAGTGCACTGTTGTGAAGTGCAAACAATTAAATCGAGAAACATGAGCACCATGGATACCATATTGGTACTTCTTAAAGCATACGACAGCAAACACATACACGCATGAGCGCAGAAACACACATATTAGATATATAATGTATATATATATATATATACATTTATTTATGAGAAGTTGGTGTATGCAAACCAATCAAAATTGATTTTGACTGCTTCACTCAAAGAGCTAAACGAATCATATTCAAAACAGAAGTAGGTACTGTACTTTCTGAACCCAACGAAGACGATGCAAAACAAAGTTACTTTTCGTGTAATCTCTTGGGATTGAATGATGAAAGATTGGTTCTGTAAACCACCTTTATAATATATAATATTGGAGAAAAAAAACGTTCAATGGCATTTACATAAAGAGCCATGTCAGTTCCTGACTAAAGGGTGGACTTGAATGAACCTTCTTCTTGAAGGTTACTATCCGGGAGCACGCGGGGTCTGCATGGCTCCAGCTTTTCAATCAAAATATTGCATGAGTAATTAAGTCTTTTTCCAAAATATTAACATTTTTTTCCTGTTAACAACCCAATTTAGTTGAACAGTGTCGGATGAGTAATTTAACAAACCTAATTTGCTTGTTTACAAGCTAAAAGGGAGGTCCCTAGAAGGGCGTAGTGCACCTGCAGGGCGGACGTGTAGCTTTTGACACGAAGGCGAGATTGTGATACGCGGTAGGGGTCTGCTTAAACTTACAAGGAGGGTACTTTCTAGAGGTCATATTTGAGACTGCGTGTATCATTAATAGGCAGGCTTTCAGAAATTATCTTCACAAAGATGCATATTTGAGACTGTTGTGGTCTTACTACTCCGGTGCAGCTGTTGCTGGTGATGGATTCCTTGCACGCGACATAACGTTCAGAAACACTGCTGGTGCTGCAAAACACCAAGCTGTTGCACTCCGAGTGAACAGTGACCTGTCGACGGTGTATCGGTGCAGCATTGAAGGCTACCAAGACACTCTCTATGCCCACTCTCTGCGGCAATTCTACCGAGAGAATGTGATCTCCGGCACCGTTGATTTCATCTTCGGCAATGCGGCAGTCGTATTCCAGGCTTGCAAGATTGAGGCTAGGAGGCCGATGGACGGCCAATTCATCTGCATCACAGCTCAGTCAAGAAACGATCCCAATGAGAACACGGGGATCTCCATACAGAATTCCACTATTTCCGGCAACCAGGATTTGATGAACAACGTAAACATGTTCAAGAGCTATCTAGG
Organism: Brasenia schreberi; assembly: GCA_036023115.1. Classification (NCBI taxonomy): domain Eukaryota; kingdom Viridiplantae; phylum Streptophyta; class Magnoliopsida; order Nymphaeales; family Cabombaceae; genus Brasenia; species Brasenia schreberi. The sequence continues at coordinate 424,301 of JAYKKT010000052.1, forward strand.
CCGTCCATGGAGGCCGTATTCTCGAACTGTGTACATGGATTCTTACATTGACAGCCTCATTGATCCCGCTGGCTGGATCAAATGGTCAGGTACGTTTACATATGCTACCTGATATATAGTTTCGTCAAACACTTCCTTTCCTTCTTAATACAATGGAGAGTCCAAAGCCCTGGGAGCTGAACTCTTTACCTACCTGGGTCTTGTGAGTCGAGAGAGCCCTGACAGGTGAGTTAGCACTCCCAGTGCAAGAAGTTGACACACAGTTCAAAATATAGATTTAGGATTGCTGATTTTCAAGGACTAATATTATATTTGACGCATCACCTCGAGTACCTACTACCAAATCTAAATTACCGAATGAGATAAGGATTAAGATGAAAAAATCAAAGACATATTACCACAATTCGCAGAAATTTCACATTTGCATAAGGTTTTGATTTTCATGGGTGTAATTCATTTGGTTCTGACAAATAAAATTTGCTTGGCTAAACTGTTTGTTAGAAAATTTTATGGGGAGACCACTTGATTACACTTTTATAATTTTTAGGTAGCCAAGACAGTATTTGTATATGAAGTTTTTGTTAATGCAGTTGTAATGAATTGCAGATAACGACACACTAGACAGTCTTTACTATGGGGAGTATGACAATCATGGACCAGGTTCTGCAATAGCGGGTCGGGTCACGTGGCCTGGGTATCATATTATGAACTCCAATGACGCTAGCTACTTCACAGTTCCTTCGTTGATTCTTGGTGACCAATGGCTGGACTCCACTTCAGTTCCTTATGACGTCGGGGTGTAGAATACAAATCTAGAAATATGACGATGCTCTTAGTATTGATTCGTCGGGATCATGATTTATTGTATTTGCGTTGTTTTAATCGTATAATATAGTGATAGTGAGTTGCGAATAAGGAAACATTGCGTTCAAGTGACATAGGGCTTGGTTAATTACGAAGTTTAGAAATATGGATCTATCGAGATTCCGTAATTTACTTGTAAATAAACTATTATCTTTTACTTTTATGACGATGGTGCACCTCTCTCCCTATATGTGTGTGTGTGTGTGCGTGCGTGCATGTGTGCCTGTGGATATGTACTGTTAATATATAATGTTTTTCAGCACTTGAAGACAATATGACCACACATCCAAGGTTTCCCTCGTTATCTCACTTCTCTCCTTTTTAGGGGTGGTCATGGGTAAGGCGAGTAGGGCGATCGCTTTAGCTCATATAATTTTTAGGTTGCTCATTCAATAACCATTTATAGTCCCAAAATATTTTAGAATCCAAATTTCTTTAATTCCTAAGTTATTTGGGCCTTAGATTTTAGACCGAAAATACTTCATCTTAGAGTCGTATAGGTCATAAAGTTTTTATTTTCATGATTTAAAGTCCCAAATTGTCTCGAACTTTGAAGTTGTAAATAACCAATTCTATAAAACTATTATTGTTGATACTATTATCGTTACTACTATTTCTACTTTTGTAACATATTAATAAGAGACTTTCTATTTATAGAACTAATCAATTTATTATCATTCTGTTGCTCCCGTAATTTTATTTGTTTTTTGGTTTTGTTCAATATTTTCTCCTCATTATTAATAGCGCATTTTGATGTTGGAGGTGATTACTTTTAGATAGTCGCACTTCTAACATTTGAAAAAATAAATAATTATTTTTATAGGAAAAACACTTGGTAAAGACAAGCTGGCTTCTCCTGAGAAAAAGTAAAGTTTTATAATCTTGGAGAGGGTATATTCATCCAACCAGTCGAGTTATGGGTTTGTGACAGAAAACAACATTAAAAGAAATTAGAACATTCTTGTTAAGCAATTGTGCTATGTTCTTGCATTACAGTTTTATTTTCAATAAATTAACATTCTTTCGTTCCCCAAGAGACCATATAAATTAGGTCATATAATTTTTGTGCAGGAAATTATCTGAATGCGAAGATGGTAAAACAGTGTAGCTACTAACATCACGAAAGCAAGAGCTTCACTATGAAAGGGCACTTACGTATTTCCTTAAGGATTTTGAACCAACCAATTCCGTTAATAAATCTCCTTTGAGGAGTATATATTACGATCTCTTCTTCGAACTACTGCACTTGTGAATATGACAACTTCTGAGCCTTTCCAGATGAATTTTCACCATAGTTCGAGCCCTACGTTTTTTCAGACCCTCTTTGTTGAATAACTTGTTGGTCTGCCTGGTAAACCTTCTGGACGTCAACGAAAGGGTGTGATATTGCTAACACGTACCTTCCTTACGTGCCCTTCATTAGTTATGCAGAGAGATTACTCGACCGCATGATCTAGCTAGTAGCATAAATTGTTCAAAGAGAGAATACCGATGTTATTATCCGTCTATATAATAACAACAGCTGGAAGAAATTTTGACTTTATTAATCTAAGGATTAGTTGCCATCAGCATCACACACTTCAACGATCATGTCGAGCTAAAGCTGGAACAAGCTTTGTCAATCTTTCTATAAAACAAAGAAAATCTCATTCTACTGTGGTAAGTAAAACGATTTGATTGCGAATGAAAAAAGGATCGGGAATCCGTCCGCGAGAACCAAGTGGTAGAAATTAGAAAGCTGGCTCTTTCAATCTATACAAAAAGCAATTCACTACTCTTTTCTCCCGGTGTTTGTAATGTTTCAACTCTCCTAATTGCTATCAGATTTGACGTAACAGTTTTTTTTCCCTCAAGTTAAAAGCTGATGCTTGATGGAATTTGTACAAGTGTGCAGGGTGAGGAAGCGACTCATCACATGACCTTGCCCAAATGGAGTTGTTGAGCGGGTAAATGGAATTATCAATGGGGGTGTGTCAGTTCAAAGCATGTTTGAGATAACTATCATTCACTTCGGCCGCCAAAGACTCCTGTATTGGAGCAATCTTCAGCAACTCAGTGATAGTGACTTCCAAGGAGAGATGGAAGAGTTCGTCAACGTCCTAGTAACTCTTACGGCCGGTGGTATTGGTGAGAGTAGAGACGCAGGCGTCGGGATATGTGGCCAGGGAGCATACCGGCGTCCTTCATGGAATTGGAGGCCGAGAGGGCCGTCCTCGACTTATCATCGTCCTCTTGCCAGACGTTGTCCCTACAACGGCTCAGGTGATGATGGCCAACAGAAGAATGGAGGAGAGGGCGATCATGATTATCCGCTTCTTGGCTTCCCTTCGTGCAATGGACCTCTCCAGCTCTTCATTTAATCGGTTTTAGTCTCCCAGATCGTTGAGGCTAGCATCGTTGCTCAAGCCTAAATTTGCTGCTAATTCTTTCTTTGTCTGCAACGACGACGACAAAAGAGTGACGTGGCAAATAAAGCAATAGGAAGTTGGTGTGCTTTATCGGTAGATGGAGATCATTGCATGTAGTTTTATGATTTGTAACAATAAAAACTCCATTAAGATTCACAAGACAACTACGATTCTTTAGTAATTTTCGCCTTCAAAAAGATACAAGCCCGGATTATTTTTGTTCCAAATCCAAAATCACAATATGAAACCAAACCTAACATAGGTCTGCCAAACTTTATGCTTATGAGAAACAAATCATGTCACATAAGGAACAACAATATTAACACAGCAACAAATTAATATGAAAAATAAAAAGAATAGAGACAAAAAAGAAAGAAAAGAAAGATTGATCCAATCAAACACCGGTTATCAGTTTTTCATTTCCCAATGATTACGTGGTTAGCTCCAATGCTATCACAGGCCGGGCGTGTAAGGAGCGCCAGAAGGTCCGATCCAGGCGCTACCCCCAAGCAATTGATTCACTGTGTATTGCTGGGCCGTAGCATCGGGAATGGAAGGATGGTAACCGGCCCAAGTGACTCTACCGGTTGTTTTGGATCCAGGCCCGGTGTTCTTATACTCAGCATAGAAGATGGTATTCGGTGGAGTTGTGGTTCCGCTCCATGCCAGCCAACCAGCCGGATCGATCGATGATCCGATGCTCGTCTTCATGATGACTGTAGTAGAATAATCCTTCCAAGGCCTTCCCAGATAAGATTTGACCGATACACTGCCGTAGGTACCAATAGTAGACAAGTGGATCGAAATTCCGGTGTTCTGATTAGGATCCGTTTTTCCTTGGGCGGTCACCGTGTTCTGCTGGCCTGCCAAGGGCTGCCTGACTAGAATGTTGCAACTTTGAAATACGACGGCGGAATTTCCGAAGATGAAGTCGATGGTGCCCAAAATGGTGCACTCCCTGAAGAATTGGTGCATCGCGTAGACGTAGAGTGTGTCCTGGAATCCGTCAAATTTGCACCGGTAAAACACAGCCTTGTCGCTGTTTACGAGAGCTGCAACTGCTTGGTGCTTCGCTGCCCCGGCAGTGTTAGCAAAGCCTATGTCCTTTGCGATGAATCCTGCCCCGCTCACACCTGGTTACAAATTACAATGGAAGACATAAGTTGGTGCAATCACAAATTCATAAATGTGGAGCATGTTAATGACGAGAAAGAAAGCCTTATGAAAATAGTAATTAAGCCCAAGGAATAAGCGGAAAATCATTTCAAGCACAGTGGAAGCAATAAGCACTCACTGAACGTCCCAGTATTGAAGGTGGGTGTGCCATCGATGAAATTCTTGCTGCCGGTGATGGTGGTGGCATCCATGCCGTCTCCAACCAACATGATATTAGGTAGCTTCTTGTCGATGTTGATATATTCGGCGTAGGTGCCTGCCCTCACGTAGATAATGAACCGACTGCCGGTGCCGTTCTTCGCAGCCATGTCTAAGGCAGCAGCAATGGTCGTCACGTCTCCGCTACCGTCCTTGGCGACCACCACGTTCGCATTAACTTTTGGCTTTGGGGTTGGTTTCGGTGTCGGCTTTGGTGAAGGCTTCTTCTTCTTATGTTTGGATTTGAGCAATCTCCTGTCCGATGGGGAAAGCCACGTCGGAAAGCCGTCCTCAGATAGTTCGATCGTGGTGCTGAGAAGCCGGCGGTGCAGCGAAACGTGGAATTTGTCCAAGAGGCTAGTGAGCTTGGTGATAATGGCGAGACAGTTGCTGGTAAACTGAGTTGAGTTGGTTAAGGTCGAGACTATCGCCTCTTTGTAGCCTCCAGTGGTGTTCTCGAGCCCATCCTCGCATGTATCAAAGTTTGTCAAGGCGGCACTGAGCCACGTCCTCAGGTCGACCACCTTGGAATCATTCAGCATCTTCTCCCCAGGTTTCTGATTCAAGCACAACGTATTAATATTACAAGAAATCAATAAATCAAAATCAAACAAGTATTAACGCGATGGTGTCTACTGCATGAGTTTGAATGAATAAATAACCCAAGAAATAAAGTGTGTCTACTGCAGGTTGAGGAAGAAACTCACCACATGCATTGCCCAAATGGAGCTGTTGAGTTGGTAAACGGAGTCATCTATGAGGGTGTGGCAGTTTAACAGGGCTTGTTTGAGATACGTATCGTTCACTCCTTCCGCCAATGTCTCCGGTATCGAAGCAATTCGCAGCAATTCAGTGATGGCGACTTCCATGGAGAGACGGAAGAGTTCCTCCGGGTCATAACTCTTACCCCCGGTGGCATTGGTGAGGGTGGAGACACAGGGGACAGGATACTGGGTGAGGGAGCACACGGCCTTGATGGAGTCGGCGGCCGCCGTCCTCGACTTATTATCATCCTTATTGTCCGAGGTCGTCGTCCCAACGACGGCACCAATGATGATGGCGACCAAAAGAATGGAGGAGACCGCGATGATGACTATCCTCTTCCTGGCTTTCCTTCGTGCAATGGATCTCTCTAGCTCCTCGTTAACTCGGTCGTAGCCTCTCAGTTCGTTGAGGCTGCTCATTGTCGCTCAAACTAAATTTCTCGCCAATTCTCTCTTCTTCAGCAATGAGGAAGAGGAAGGTGTGTGTCAAGTAAAGCAATTGAAAGTCATGAAAGTCAGTGGTGCTTTATAGGGATAGATGGATAATTCTCTCTCTCTCTCTCTCTCTCTCTGACAGCGTCACTGGTCCGTGTGGCCCAATGCTGTGTTATGCTTGAAGTGTAATGTTTGGTGGAGTCCACTTTGTTGCGTTTCCAACAGTTAATGATGTGCATGAAAAGATCAACATAGTGAGAGAGATAAAGTGGTGGCTTTCCAATAAAAGATATGGAATGATGTGCATTATCATATACTCTTCATACGATTCTCTTTCTTAATTATGGCGCCGGGCGTCGGATATAGTAAGCGGATCGATCTTAGCCTCTCTCTCCCTCCTGCACATACAAAGACGGTCACCGGCCCGCGTGGTCCAATGCTGGATTTTTGCTTCAACCCGTAATGCTTCATGGCGTCAACTAATTCATGTATTTCTAACTCATTGTCCATGCAGGAAATTGCCGGCCATTACAGAAACTGTTGACCTCCAGAGATGACCATCGTCACCCGACCCGCTCTGATTCTGGCAGCAATTGTTGTATAAGCCTAGAATCCTTCAACCATTAGTGAAATTTGAACATAAATTTATTCCGCAAGGTCGAGTTAACAATTTGATTTTGCGGAACGGAAAAATCTATAAACGCATGGTTCCCTACGTTGAGTTAACTTTGTAAATTTAGGATCCATGAATAACAAATTATTTTAAGAAAGGGTAATAACCACATTTATAATTGTTTCTTTTTTTCTCGTTTATATGCGTGGAAAAATAAATTACAAAAGCTATTGCCAAACTTTAATTTATCAAGACAAAGTCACAATCGTAGGGGACGACATCCTGACCACGAAAAGCACGAAGTAGGAAAAGTCTAAGGCATGACGTAGGCCAAAAAAAAAACTTAATCAAATGAAATGCTTTACAAAACTATATATACGCACTGTATATTTGGTTAAATGCATACTAGTATATGGCTTAGAACAACGCAAACGTGTACTTTCCATTTCACAAAAAGATTAAAAACTTGAATTTTTGTTTTACTAATGTCTTGTTTCAATATATCATATGCTTTAAGGACTGTGGTTAACTTGTGCTATGCTAATTGTGGGGGGGGGTTGATAATCCAGCGAGTGACGAACACGTCCTTTAGGTGCTCTGACTTAACTTGAATCTTTATTTAATTGGGAAACAAATGAGCACGGTAGTGAACGTGGCAAGTCAATAAGGTCCACTGCGTGATGGTCAACGCGGTTTGAACCAGCTGGATACTGCTTCTCACGCCCAGCAAGAATTAACGAACGTGCCTCCAACGACGTTTCTATGGCCACACCAGGCTAAATTTAAGGTCGAGATTATCTGGTTCAGGTGGCATCAGGCCCATCCCGTTTCTCGAGCGGGGGGGTACGGCAACTCAAGCATATTATGCAGGTTCCACAACTCGCCATAATATATGTTTTTGGTAGTTGCTCGTAGTTTTTTACGCTCGGTTTAGGTATATGGCAATGAGGTAGATCAAGGATGGATAGACCTATACCAGCCAGTTATCTAAACTTCTTCTCTCTCTTTTACCCTATACCTGAATCTTGTCTATTACTGATGTTGTCGTTGAAGAATATGAATATAATTTTAAAGATTATAAAAATATTTAAATAGACCATCTTATCACTCAACTTCACTTTTAAATGGTTGGATTCTGCAACATTAATGCACTCTCTCTCTCGTATATTTCAAGTTCAAATCGTATGTCCAATGTACGACTTCCCTCCTGATCCAGCTTCGCTTTCTTCCCGTTTGTCAGACAAAGACTTGTTATTACCAACGTTTCGTAATTTAATTAGCCAGAACAAAATTCCGTGAATTGCCTACAGAATAATAGCAAGAGAACTATTGCCTGCGCTCTTCAGCTACTATTATAAATCATGTGAAAAAGGTATAACACGCTTTACATTTGGTCTGGCGTAAAAGAAGTCTTTTTCTCAAGTTATAAAAGCTCACAGTTGTGGCCGTGGGCTATACCCATGGAGGGACGAAATTTGAGGTGGCCCATAGAAATCTATATAGCTCACAGTTGAATCCGTGGATATCATAGATGGTCCGCCCCCACCTCACCTTAATCAACAGTTTGAATATGGCCTGCTTGACTCACCCAATGCCAATAGTTTCCACATCATCCCCTGCACGGTAAAACAATGGGACATTCACCCACCCTCGTGCTGTCAAGTTTTCTAGATCGATCCACTGCTAGATTGTATGTAATTAGCTGATCGGTACAACACGTCATGAAATTTCATTGTATACAACAGGCAAAATTCAAGACGGGCACAGCACGGTTTTTCCTTCATCAAGATGACAGTAAAAGAAGTACTGTTGGGAATCCATTGCATTCCACTACTAATGGTCATAGAGACGACAGACGTTCACTCGCCTTCTTCAGCCACGGCACTCCCGAGTGGCACAACTCAAACTCGATGTTAACTGATCTTAAGATCGATCCTCAAGAGTCACAAAGGGCATCCACTGTTAGTGAGTGATCCATGGCTTGGACGGGGAGCAGCAACCAATCTGATTTTTTTGTACTTGGACGTGATTGTTATCTTTTAAACACTAAGACGTTGTGCTTCAAAATTTGTACGTTGGTCGCTCCTCAGAAACATGCTAAATAGCTTTGCATTAGTCCCAATTCTGGTATATAACCAAAAATCAGAGCACTCCAACGAAAAACTCCCACGCAGTCACTACAAGAATAGCGAAATTTGGCGACGGAGTAATTGCCCGGCGAATCCATCGTTTATAGCTGTAAGTTAGCGATTGAGGAAAATTGGTCCCAGTTTCCTTCGCAGATCAATGCCTACCCCTCTTTAATAGCATTATAGATCCTTCATGCTCTCTCTCTCTCTCTCATGCATTCCCATCAGGGGTTTACCCCTTGAGTCGCCATTAGAGGAGTTGAGCTAGGTGGTATTTGCAGAAAAGCATAAATGAATAAGGGAGGTGTTCCGGATCCGAATGGAACCCTTCAAATGGTACGATGCACCATCCCACTACTTCGAGTGGCTCGAACGCCGGAGGGATGCATGGTTCTTGGAATCTACAAAAATATATACATAATATATATACCAGACAAATATGTACCAATTGATTTACCAATTTTTTCTTCTTCTAATATTGTGTCTGTTTTCTAGAACGGCTCAGCCCATCAACATTCTATCAAGATTCAAATCCAAACTGCTTTTTTACAAGATAAGCTCGATGCAACTAGTTAGCGGCGGATCTAAAAAGATAGCATTGAAACGACGTATGTATTTCATCATGTTAAAAGGGCGAAGCATGAATCTCAAACAGTAAAATTTCAAAATTTTGGAAGACAACTAATGGCTACAATCTGTTTATTTAGCGATAGACACTACAACTAATCCGAGAAACTCCGACGCCCACGACGTGTTTAAAGGAGAGAATGCAGAAATTGACCGATCGCATGAGAAGTTATTATCCCAGTGGACATGCGCGTTCCTATTTTCTTGTAGTGAGATTCGCATTTATATCAATCTACAACGTTAGTTAATCGAACAACGTGGTGTAAACTAACGGCTGGACTGTGATCGCTTTATGTTTTTTAATTTTGGCATTTCCATTCAGGGCTGCACAATCCAGATTAGGGAACTAATACTTTTGTATCACATGCGGATTGGAATTGAACCCTGATTAAGCTAAAAATCCAAACTGAAGTTGTGACTTGTTAACGGATTATAGAGCGTGAGCTTGCTACACCTGGATCTGGGTCTGCTCTCAGAACTCAAAGTTGAGTTTGGGTCTGCTGCAACTCCAAGCTGCATGGTAGTTTCAAGTATCAGGCGTTCAATCTCTTCAAAACGAAGCAACACTTGCTAATCAGTTTATTCTTAAGGACTAAGTTCAGCAAGTTACTTGATGGATTAGTGCTCGAGTCAGGGAAAACCCGTGATTGTTTTTTTTATTAAAAAGTAAAAGGAAGAAAGAAAAAGACATTGATTTGTTTAATAAGAAACAGTTTTAAGTTCTGGCTTTTCAGATTTGTGCATCTCCGAATATCTGTTAGCATGTTTAGTTTTTGAGGCTTAGTGTTCTAAACAGGATCTCTTATTTGAATCCCTTGCTTGGTGCGCCTTGTTGAGAAGAAGTTGATACTGGGCGATGTTTCTATTTTCCACCAAAGCCATGAGAAAGTCAATCATGTTTTCATGTTGACGTTATGAGAAGTTGTTGTCTTCCCAGGGAAAACTTATGAAGTTTTCAAAAGCTTGAGTTCATCGTCAGAATTGGCACCAATATAATTTGAAAACTTATGAAATTAGATTAACTTTGTGTGCCGTTTAATTTGAAACCTTTCTTGATTCTGATCTTCAAAAGTCCATGATTAAGAGCCATATATATCCGTCAGTTGGTTAAAAAAAAATGAGCTATCTACGTCATAATTGGCACCAATATAATTGATACAGACACACCCATTTTACTATCCTTACACTCTTTTTTTTGTATTTTTTAAAATACTCTTAGTAATTTTAAGTAATTATTACAAAAAATTGATTCACTCCTTCCTCCTGTACAAACGGGTTTTCACTTGTTCCTTTGTTAAAAAGAAATAAAAAAAGAGAAAGAGAGGGAGAAAAAAAGAAAAAGAGGACAAGAAATACCAACTAAAAAAGTGAGATAATGTTATGGCTTTGATTTTGATTTTTTTGTACTTTAGTGGGAGATGCACGACTTTCTTAATGGTTGGGCGTTTCTACGTAGACAGACTTGCGTTTCATGCACGTCTTTCTTGTTTTCATTTAATTAACTCATTTTATTTTTATTATGCCATATAATACTCTTTAACTATATTATATAAAGACATATTATGTTTTCTCTAAGAGAAAACATTTATCTTTGTTAAAAGCATTATATTAATTGATTAATCTAAGTTATGCACTTATCAAATCACGAGGAAGGGGGAAAGTGACTCGATCTGATGGAACAATATGGCTCCATCTTTTCTCCAAAAGGTTAACCACCTGATAAATGCACCTCTGCCTTCTCTCTCGTGGTTAGGTTAGCTTTTGTTTGATCGATTTCTAGTGATTTGAATCCAACTTGGTCCTAAACTCCACTGACGTCTGACTGCTTCAATTTTCCTCTCTTGCAAGTCTAAATCGCGTTATTTAGTCCTAAATTTTTTGCCCCATCTGTCCTTTCCCTTTCCACTGACTACTCGAACAATCCACAGATCCTTTAAAAATGAATTAGAAAGATTGGTATGCGCAATGCGTCATCCTCGAGAATTTCTAAACTGCAACCACGCCTTTCGGATCAGGTGGATCTATATTATGTAAGGCTTTACACTCGAGGATCTCATGGGTCAAATCGGTTAATTAGTTCAAGTATCACATCTTGGGGCGATTTAGTCACACGGACCAGGAACTGCCTAACCTGATCAACCTGGCCGTCTAGACTTCAGAATGTAATGCAAGACTAAATCATCAGCAAGTTCGTTAAATCCTTGAGATTTTTTTCTTAAAAAAGAAATATATGCTCCTTATATATATATATATATATATGCGTGCGTGTGTCACACGTAAACGTCGACCCAAAAACTACATAGCTTATTTGACGAAGTCAGGAGCGTATGTAGCCTTACTTAATAAAGCCACTGCACTAGATGTAACTTCAAGCAAATCACTCAGCATCAGAAACGATTCCTCCTCACACAAGGAACATCGATCGTCATCCCTCCTGTTCCCCTTAAAATCAGAGAAGAGGAGAGCTGCAAGCAAAGAGAAGAAAGAAAGAATGTCCATTACCGCCATGAATTCGTTCAAGCATACCATCAACTCCTTCAAGGGATACGACACCGTGAACCAGGAGCAAGAGAGGCTGCAATACAGAAAAGAGACGGCAAAGCGGATGGCCATCATCAGTGTGTCTTTCATCCTCCTCGTTATCATCATCTTGGTGGCCGTCTGCGGGATGCGCGTGGGTAAGAACCCAACCAGGTCGACGTCGGGACGGACTACGAACATGTTGGATGCGATGAAGGCCGTGTGCTCGATGACGACCTATCCTGATTTGTGCATGTCCAGTCTGGCCTCCAAGGCACAACCGGGGACGACGGACCCAGAGTTGCTCTTTATCACCTCACTTGCCGTCTCCTACACCGAGCTCAGTAACGTGTCTGGTGTGCCAAGTGCGCTGGCTGCCACGATCAGCGATCTTCGGATTGCCAAGGCTCTGAATGACTGCCAGGGCCTCATAGCCGACTCGGTAGACCAACTCAACATCTCCCTATTGGCTACTGCACAGCAGGTGAGACGCACATGAATTTTTTCATTTGCAAGCTGGGTTTAGGTTTTCCAAATGTTTTGAACTCATGATCTTCAATTTGAAGGCTCTTATGGGTCAACACCCTAACCAGGTTCCTTATGCAGTACACTGGATAAAATACATGCTTTGATATAAAATCCCCTTCTTTCTATGATCACCACGCTACTACTTGTTTATTTTGCAAAAGTTTTAGCCAGTGACAAATGTATGATGCATTAGCCTTCTTGTTCCTCAGAGAACTATTCTAACAAAGGCCAAAGTGAACGACCTTAGAGCTTGGCTCAGTGCGGCCCTCACCAACATCGCCACGTGCTTAGATGGGTTGGACGACACCGAGTTCAGGGAAAGAATGGAATTGACCCTGAGGAACTCAAGCCAGTTGACAAGCAACAGCCTAGCCATCATCACCTACATCGACAGCATCCTGCAGAAATTCAAACTGCCCCTGCACCGCCGGCTTCTTGGCCTTCCCCACAGAACATCTTCTTATAATTTTATGGGTTTGGTCCATGGAAAACGTGTCACTGCCCAAGGGCAAGTTCATCAAGATGATGTTCATCATCAGCAAGGAGATTCAGAACGTCATACTAGCGGATTGGCGAAGATGATAAGAGACAATTAGGAGAATCCAGCCTGCCAAATCTCACAGGTTCGAGCAGCCATGGCATGTGGCATATCCAAATGACACTCTGATACTTTCGAAGTTCGTGATTCCAAGCAAGCTCTGGAGTTGCCTTCTCAGCTCAAGACAAGCCCGAAGAGAGAGGCTAGGTTGATTATGTGCAGAGTAGTTAAATGACTCGTATCTGTTTTCTTCTTGATCCATTTTCTCAAACTTGTTTGTTGGTCAGGACTCTTTCCCCCCTTATACAAATTAAAATTAAGAAAGATACACGCTACTCGGCTGAATGTCAATATTTTTAGCATTTTTGTGAAACTTCAACATTTTCATGCTTCAATTGCCGCGTTCTTCTTGCATTCAGCCTTCACACCAAATTGCCTGGCTGTGTTCAACATTTTCCATCAGTTTAAAAGTGAATTTAAACTAATTAATTAACCAAATGCTGGTATATGGCCTTTCTTACACTAACTGCATCTGGTAGTGTCCTTGCTTCCGAGGAAGGGCCAAATGCTATCGCTATGAGCTCCAGACCTGGGGGGCTTCTGCATCTTCTGTCTTGGGTCTCCCCGTTGTACCCCAAAGAAAGGAAACACAAGCCCGAATGCTTATGTTGTAGTTTTTTCTTCATACAAATGCATTAGTGGCGATGATGGATCCATATATATAAGTTGGGCTTAGTACTTGAATGAGTTAAGGGTGAAGGTGATCTTGCTGCGACCATCTGATGTATAACTTGTCACTAAAATATGTGTTTGAAAGGATAATAGCTACAACCACTCAACACCAAACCAGCTCACCCGAAAGTCACTTAAAAAAGATACAGAAGTTAGAATACTTTTACCAAACAATCACTATTAACTCAGAAAATCAGGCAACCATTGCTATGTCATGAAACTTTCAAACACCGGAAAAATTAGAGGGAAAAGAAAATAACTTTCTGCTGATTCTCCACCATCCGACAATAGTTTAAGATTAATGCCAAGAAATGGGGAAATTAAAAATTGAAAGGAAAAGAGGAGTGTTTCCCCGAATCACACCACTCACAGCTCCCCAGAAAGTTTGACTTTAATCACGAGAAAGTATAGTAGGAAAAATGAACTGCGGTAACTAACCTCTCCTTAATGTAGATTTCTTAAAACTTGTGTAGTATGCAGATCCCTGTCATTGAATACGTATTTCCTGGCAGGGCTCTATAGCGTACAAGACGGGTCACTCCAATAAAAATTAGTCGACCCGATCCAAATGCCTCATTTTATACCCTAATCGATCGATTAGGGTTGCTTCTCTCTCTCTTGGCACCGGCCCACCACCACCGGTGGCAGACAACCAGCCAACCCACCAGCGACGAACAGCGCACCACCGGACGGTCTCTCTCTCTCCCCTCTGCGGCTTCCATCGCCACCACTTCCACCATTCCATTCCCATAATGGATGCTCTCTCTCTCTCTCTTCCCTACGGCTTGTATCGCCACCACCACCGACGGTATCTGTCTCTCTTTCATGGGCTTTCATCATCACCACCCCAATTCCACCGTTCCCACCAGTCTCCACCGAACGGTCTCTCTCTAGCATGGTTCGGTGGTTCCCTTTCTTTTTTTCAGTGTCCAGTGACTCAGTTCACCTCTCTCTATCTCTAGGCACAACCAGAAGAGAGTTTGTATACTAACCACGAATTTTTGCGCTATGTTGTGGACTGGGGACATCTGGTTACACAATTTGATAAATTACCACGATTTTTTGTATGTTGATGTTCCTATCGGAAATGCTTTGGCTGTTGTACTAACAATTTGGTATCATCAAGTCCGAGAGCCCATACTCCTATAACTCAACTTTCTAATGGTTTCTATGTCTTTAGTAATGGATTACTAATATAGATAGTAAGCAATCTATTCCATCAATCCTTGAGATACATCATATATTATTTTTTTCAGTTTCACTTTCTTACCATTAATCTGTCCTATTTTTCATGACACTTTTTCTCCGTCCTAACATTGTCCTATTCTTTTTGCTGTTAATCCAATTCATTGCTCAAATTAGATTGGACCTTGAGCAGATAAGTGTAATATATTAGTTTCTTTTAATTCTTCTATTTGGTGTTAGAATAACTTGCTGATATTTATGGGTTTTTTTACAATTCAATATGCATATACCACATGAGATTTATTGTTTATCTTTTTAAAATTTGTTTATTTAGTTTGATGCATATTTATAACTCCGCCCATGTAAGGGATCACCCTTGCATTGCCGGTCCCAGGCCCGGATAAAGGAGGAGGGTTGTGTTAGGCTTCCGATAGTCGGTGTAAAACTTCGTCGGATTTTTATAACATGGATTACAAAAATTATAAGCATTGCTTTGGGGCGTCCCCGCCTAGCGACGTGCTGCAAAGCCCGAATGCAGTAAGAAGTAAGGGCCACTACATTTTCGCCCGAATGTAGTGAATCAATTGCAGAGAGGGTTCTCGCATAATGGACGGGTGTGGGTAAAGAAGTTAGTCCCACTACATTGCCGCCCGAATGTAGTGAAAATTTTTTAGAGAGGGTCTCCGCATTTTGATTATGGACAAATGCGGGGGGTAAGGAAGCTAGTCCTAGATAATAAGATTCGTATTGGTTCTTGGAATATCGGAACATTATTGGGTAAGCTAATGGAGGTGGTAGATACTATGATTAAGAGAAAGATTCATATTCTATGTTTACAAGAGACAAAATGGGTTGAAGAAAAAGCAAAGGAGATAGAGGATACAGGTTTTAAATTATGGTACTCAGGTAAAGAAAATGCTCGAAACGGAGTTGGTATTATCATAAATAAAGATTTAAAAGATAGTGTAGTAGACATACAATGATATGGTGACCGAATCATGATGTTGAAATTAGTGTTAGGAGCAGAGGTTTTGAATATAGTTTGTGCTTACGCACCCCAAGTAGGACTAGAAGCTAGTATAAAGACAGTTTTTTGGGAAGAGTTAGATAAGGTGTTTCAAAAGATTCCACAAAGGGAGATGATTTGTTTAGGAGGAGATTTAAATGGACATGTCAGTAAAGAGGCATTAGGATATCAAGGGATTCATGGAAACTTTGGTTTTGGGGATATAAAGGAGGAAGGTAGGGAGATTTTAAATTTTGCTATGACATTTGATCTCTTTATAGTCAATATCTTAAAAAAACGAGATGAACATTTAATTACTTATAAGAGTGGCTTATCACAAACACAAATTGATTACTTTATTTGTAGGAAAAAAGATAGAGAGTGTTTTAAAGATTGTAAGGTAATTCCAGGAGAAAGCTTAACCACCCAACATAGACTTTTAGTTATGGATTTACAAATAAAAAAATGGACAAAGAAAAAAAGAGTGCATCGAGCTATTTGGACTAAATGGTGGAACCTCAAAAGCGAGAAAGAAGATATATTTAAACAAAAAGTCCTTCAAGGAGATGTTTGGAATTATGTGGGCACATCCTGTGATATGTGGAACAATATGGCTATACATATTAGGAAAGTGGCGAAAGATGTGTTAGGGGTATCTTAGAGAGGTGTACCAGCACAAAAAGAGGCTTGGTGGTGGAGTGAAGTAGTACAAAATAAAATCAAGGCAAAGAGGGCATGTTACAAATTACATTACGCTAAGAAAACTAGTGAAACTTTAGAAGCTTATAAAAAAGCAAAGAAGGAAGCGAAAAAGGCCGTTAGTGAAGCAAAGGCTAAGATTTGGGAGGACTTATATAAAAAACTCAACTCAAAATAGGGTGAAAGAGATATTTTTAGGATAGCTAGGGTTAGAGATAAGAAAACTAAAGATCTTAATTATGTTAGATGTATAAAAGACGAGGATGAAAAAATTCTAGTGCCAAATGATGATATAAGAGATAGATGGAAAAACTATTTTTATAATCTTTTTAATGAAAATAAAGATGTTAGTATTAGTTTAGAAGATTTAGCCAAGTCAGAAAAGTATATAAACCACAATTTCTACCAACGTATTCAAAAGAATGAAGTCAAAGAGGCTCTTAAACATATGAAGAGTGGTAAATCGGTAGGACCAGATAATATTCCTATAGAAGATTGGAAAATACTAGGAGAAATAGGAATCACTTGGCTCACAAGACTATTTAATGAAATATGGAAAAACCAAAAGATGCCCGAGGAATGGACTATGTCACATGGGTGCGGGTGCGGGATACGGCAAATTTCAAAAATTTTGGGTGCGGCGACACGGCTAGGGTATATAATATTATATATTATATATAATATTCAAGCTACATAAATCAATCATAATACAACTAGTATTTGCTAATTTTGGGTGCACGTAGGTATCAATTAGCAAGTTCCCTCATAATGATCTAAAACTTATAGTGATTTTACGAGCTTCAAAATATCCAAGTTATGGATTCAAAGAGTTTCAAGATCTTTTGTAGGATATAACATATACTAGTATTTGTGCTAGGATCCACTAGTGATGTCATACTCTTCTGTTCTATTGATCTGGCAATGTTCTTGGTCTTTAAATGTGTTTGGTGACAGAGATTATTCTGTGCAAAGACATACATCATGGAGTCCAATTGTTCGCACCCAAAATCATTCAAGCAGCTTTATATTGTATAAAGCTATAATAGTAAGTACACAACTTTATATTAAAGCAAAACATATAAATGGTAAAAAACTACTAATTTCATCATAATACACAAATCAATCTTCATTATCCAAACCCATTTATTCGTGAGTTACAAAAAAAATCAATCTTCATTATCCAAACCCATTTATTCATGAGTTACAAAAAAAAAATTGCAAAATTTTTTTTTGGACATGCCGCACCAGTGTCGGGGTCGACACTCCACCCCTTAGAATTGTCTGTGTGACTTAGGAATGGAGAGCAAGTACACTTATACCCATATATAAGAACAAGAAAGACATTCAAAATTGTGCGAATTATCGAGATATCAAGTTAATGAGTCATACTATGAAATTATGGGAAAGAATTATCGAACGTAGGTTAAAACAAGTATCAAGTACAACAGAGAACCAATTTGGATTTATATCAGGCAGATCTACTATTGAAGCGATTCACCTTTTGAGACGTCTTATGGAACATTTTAGAGCAAAAAAGAATGATCTTCACATGATATTTATTGATCTAGAAAAAGCTTATGATATGGTACCGAGGGAGGTTCTTTGGAGAACTTTGAAAAAAAGAGGCATCCCATTGACATATATTAACCTTATAAGAGACATGTATGATGGTGCAAAAACATGTGTGAGTACTCATGAAGGAACGACAAACTTATTTGAAGTTAATATTGGGTTACATCAAGGATCAACTTTAAGTCCATACTTATTTATATTGGTGATGGATGAGTTAACAAAACATATTCAAGATGAAGTACCTTGGTTTTATTTGCAGATGACATTGTATTAGTGGAGGAGTCTAAGGAAAAAGTTAATAGAAAATTGGAACTATGGAAAGAAACATTAGAAAGCAAAGGCCTCCGACTTAGTAGAACAAAGACAGAATATATGGAATGTAAGTTTGTTCATTTGGCTACTTCAGATGACATAGAAATTAAAATTGGCACACATTGCATTTCCCAAAAGGAAAGTTTTAAATACTTAGGGTCAATTTTTCACAGTGATGGAAGAATTGATGGAGATGTTACACATAGAATTAATGCTAGTTGGTTAAAATGGAGATAAGCATCAGGTATTCTTTGTGATAAGAAGATACCATTAAAATTAAAAGGTAAATATTATAGAGCAGCAATTAGGCCTGCCATGTTTTATGGTTTTGAGTGTTGGGCAGTTAATCATCTACATGTACAAAAGATGTCTGTGGCAAAAATGAAGATGTTGAGATAGATGAGTGGTCATACAAGAAAAGACCGTATACATAATGAGGTTATTAGAAACAAATTAGGAGTGGCACCAATAGAGGATAAAATGAGAGAACATCGTTTAAGATGGTTTGGACATATAGAAAGAAGATCAAAAGAAGAACCTGTAAGAAGGTTAGAAAATTTAAATTGGGAAAGTATTAAAAAAGGTAGAGGACGACCACAAAAGTGTTGGAAAGAAACAATAAAGAATGATCTAGCTTATTGGGAGTTAACTGCTAACATGGCACACGATAGGAATCTGTGGAAACAATGAATCCATGTAGCCGACCCCGTCTAGTATGGGAAAAGGCTTAGTTGTTGTTGTTGTTGTTAGTTTGATGCATATTTATGAATGTGGTGGTTATGTATTTCTTGATATTCTTTAGAAATTAGAAAATCTATATATATATATATATATATATATATATATTAGTTTTTAATATTAAATGATAGTGTAAAGTTAAATCCGCAATATCCCCACTACCGTTATATTAACAGTCCTCTAACTGCTATTGATAACATAGATGGCAATCAGGTAAAGAGAACTTCAGGGGGTTGCATCTTCGATTGCACAGGGGAGCTGTTACTAAGGCAGCTACGATGGTAGAGCCACTTCAGATTAATGGGCATAAGGCCAATGGCGTGAAGCTGGATAATGTGGACACTCAGATAATCGAGTCTTTAGGAGGAGATTCTGATGAAATGGATGACAGAGAGAAGTCAAGAAGATTGAAAATTTCTAAAGCAAACAAGGGGAAAGTTCCATGGAATAAAGGCAGGAAACACAGTGAAGGTAAAAGGGCTAAGCAGATACTTTGAATTGAGTCTGATTCTTTCCTGCATATATTCATGACCACTAATCTTGCTTGATTTAGTGTTCATATTTCTTCATTTTATTTCTACCTGTTTATCTTATTGATTTGCACCTGCTTTTGTTACTACTAGTAATAAACGTCTTTACTATGATATGCTTAAATATACTGCAACTAGGAGATTGTGATCCTCAATTTTACCATGATGTTATGTGCAGAAACACGGCAAAGAATACAAGAAAGAACAAAACTGGCAATGCAGGATCCCAAGGTGATGTCATGTAAGAACAATTTTACTTCATAAGATTAAGAATTTTCATGAGAAAATGAAGTAAAAAGATGCTAGGATCAGACAGTTTGACATTGGGAACTAGTTAGTTGCTCATTTTTCACGCAATGGATGCAGGTCAAAATGAAGTTAGTCAAGTTGGGACATGCTCAGAGGTGTGTATTAGTAATATTTTATTTATTATATGTGTTTCCTCTCTGTCTGCCCTTGCGTTCTGTTTTTTGTCCTCTAAACATTAGAGGGAAAGAACATTCTATCGATTATGTTTTTAGTTAAGCATATCAGAACCGCTTCAATTTTCTGTTGAAACAGGGTATCTGTTCATGCCACTTTGATCGTTATGGTTTGTTTGGTGTTTTTTGAAGATCAGGAATTCTTTTATAAGGTGAAGTTGTCAGGAAATGTTACACAATTCTTAATACTAAATTGGAAGGGTATCTGAGAACGAATGAAATATGTGTAAAATGATGTGTAGATTCATGCAGTTATGATCATGATTTGTATGTGCGCATGCACAGATGCCTACCAATGTAGGTGACTGTAACTTTAATATTTGCTCTGTCATTGGAGCTGTGGACCTCAAATTCATCTTCGATTAGCATGTGCTCTTTCTTTGTCGTTGGTGATTAATTTTGTACTTTTGGGGATGGAAAACTTTTCTGTGTTCCAACCTCAACATTTCCTTCCATTTCCTTGGGTACATTTCATTCTGTCCAAGAATCACTCTCTTTCTTGGTCAATCAACAATTTTGTTGCTCTATTTGTGTATGAGTTATGATCCTGGAATATTACAGTGAAGGGACAAGGGTTAAAATTGGCCAAGGAGTGAGAATGGGGTGGGAGAGAAGACGAAAGTGGCTCCTATTGCAAGAGACGTGCTGCCTTGCATGGCAGAAGGCAGTAGCAGAGGCTTCGAGAAAGGGATTCGCTGGCGATGATGAGCTGCAATGGGATTCTTATGGTGTTCTAAACGAACAACTAAAGGTTGAGTGGTTGGAGAGTATTGAACAAAGAAAACTGATGCCCAGGCCAAAAGGTGGAAGAAGAGCTCCAAAATCACTTGAACAACGGAGGAAAATTTCTCAAGCAATTTCTGCGAAATGGGCAGACCCTGTATGCTATTACTTTGGTTAATAAGTGTCACCGTTCATTTTACTCTCTCTCTCTGGATCTTTTTTATGGAAATATGATGCACTGCAGGAATATCGTGCACGTGTTTGCTCTGCATTGGCTAAATTTCACGGCATCCCTCCTGGAGTGGAAACAAAACCAAGGAGAAGACCACTTGATGAGGTCGGTGGCACCAAGAGAGACCATGTAAGCAAGAAACCAACAGTGAAAATTGATAGAGAAGCACGTTTGATTAACCATCCAATCAAAGCTGCTCCAGTCAAGAAGAGAAAACACCGACCTTCTTTTAAGGACCCGCTGGCCAGCAATAAGCTAGCGATGATAAAGAATATTCGACAAGAGAGGGCTGCCATGGAAATTAAGAAAAGGGAAGCTATTGACAGGGCAAAGTGAGATTTATAACCCTTTGCTTACATTTTACGTCATGGCTGTGCATTGTGAGATGCTTATCTGCAATGTCGATTGTGAGAAAGTGATTAGGATTCATAGATATACCTTGTAAAAAGCTCCTTTTTGTGAAGCTTTCCTCATGAAAATCGTAAATGCAGTTTGGAGAATCGCAAAACAATCTTACTATTTATTCGTCTTTCTTGATCAGGTTGCTGATCTCAGAAGCTGAGAAGGCTGCCGAGGCCCTTGAGGTAGCTGCCTTGACAAATCCATTTGCCCGGGCTTCACTTTCCCAAGCAAGGAAGCTCATTGCTCAAGCTACTCAGTCCATCAAGAGCGTAGAGGGTGGAAGTTTTACTACTGCTGACAGTCTAGATGCCAGTTGGGTCTCTGTTTACTCGGATCAAGGAGGTCCTGTAAACAACTTCAGTGATAAGACCAAAGTCAACCATCAATACCCAGAAAAGGAGATCAATGGAACACATCATCCTTCAGTTATCAACAGTGATGATGAAGCTTTCATTTTCACGAAGTATGCATTGCAAAACTTATTGAACTCGAGGGTTCCTGTAAACAATGTTCCCTACAGTCAAGGTAATTCAGAAGTCAAGATTGATGGATTGAGAGAGCAGTTAGGCATCTCTCTAAGCTCTTCTGACAGAATAAAGAGCCCTGGAGCACAGGGGAAAGTCAAGGTAGAGAATGGCACGGAAGCTGAAAAGCGTGATTCACTGGAAAACATGATGAGGAACTCGTATCCCAAAACTTTAAGTAAGAAGCAATGGGTTTGTGGAAAGCTGGTTGAAGTGGAGAGTGCTTAGGATAAGTTGCCTAGTTTCATTTTGAGATTTTTTGTAGGCCATTGAGCTAAAGGGTGTGTGTATTCATCTTTCTTTACTAAGATCTAGGTTAGATCAGGAACAATATCACATTGCAAATGATGCAGGTACATATAGAGAGCTGACTGTTAAAAATCATCCAATTGCAGCGCATTAGCTGCTTAGTTTGTCTTGTTTGTGCATGTGTGACTGTGTTTATGGTAACCTTGATTCTTCTGATGTCAAAGTTTCAGTTCTTTTAGAATTTCTTGATTCCGTTAGTTTCTGGGTACACATTTCATATTTTTAGGATCCCCTATGAATTTGAAATCTATGTTTCATTTTTTGGTTATCCTACTTCCAATTCTGGCTACTAGGTCCAAAGTCTCTAATGCTGTTGGCCACGAGAAATCGATACGAGTGCTGATTGTAGTATCAGCTTATGCAAATTCTGTGATCATCAAAGTCAGGTTGGTTATATTCATTCAATATTCTTCTTAATCTAGCTGTTGGAAACCCCAAGGGGCACTTGTGTCGGGGCTTGTCCTAAAAGTCAGGCTCGTAAGGCACATGGAGGATTTACTTTTATCCTTTGGGTAAAGCGTAGAGGTTTTGTTTGTTTTTATGGAATGGAAGCCCCTTACAAGTCAAAAGGGAAATGGCTAACCCTAAGTTACATAAACCAACCTTGAACACACGAATCTCTTCGATGATCACTAGTCTTTTTTTTTCAATGATTTTCGTCATGCAATTGTACCTAAAATTTGATAAGCACTAGTGGCTCTGATCCTTATGTATTTTAGTGGTGTGTCTTTGTGACTGTCTGGCAAAGACATTACCGCTTCTATGATTTGATCATTTTAGCGATTTCAACTGAGGTTGAGCTAGAGAAAAATGACTTGTTTCCAGTCTAAGTGAGACAGCTTCCTATATTCCAGAGTGAAACAAAGGCTTTCTTATGACTAAAATGCGATAACAGAAAATTCCTCCACTTAATTTGAAAGCGTGCCAACTATGAAGCACGTGTCCCGTCCGACAAAAATTAGTAGCTTCCATTACTCAAATGGTCTGAGGCGTCAAATTTTATTTAAATATATTCATCTTCTAAGATTGTTGCAATAGTGTACCAACATTAACTTGATATTATTAGTGAATTGCATGCTCCTATGCCACTTGAAGTCAAACCCCATGAACGTTATTATACATACAAACCTCTCTCTCTCGGGCTCTTCCGAGTTGTCCCCTCAACTCGAAAATTGAGGTATGTCGGCGCTCAGCTTGCCTTTCTTCTTTGCAGTCCTGTTTGGGATGAGGTGTATCTTTCGCACGCATGGCGAAACCCCGGCCCCGCCCTTATTAGTAAATGCATGCCGCAACACCCTTCACTATGAACTCTGCATTGCCTCCCTGCGGTCTGCGCCGGAAAGCCAGAATGCCACTACCCTTCACCAACTCGACATGATTGCCCTCAATCTGACGATTGCGAAAGCAATGGAGATCCACACCAACATATCATCCTTGCTAGCTGCTACTGATCTGACCGTCTATGCCCAAAAACGCCTCAAGGATTGCTCTCATCTCTACAGGGATGTCATCTTCAACCTCCACCAGGCGGCCAAAGATCTGAAAGTTGATATGTACTTTGAGGTCAATCTGCTTGTCAGCTCAGCCATGACCCAATCTACCACATGCGAGGACGGTTTCAAGGAGCAGAACGCATTCAAGTCTCCGCTCACCGAAGCGAATTCATACTTTTTCATTTTGTGTAGCAACGTCTTGGCCATAAGCAATCTTCTTCCTTAGCCATATTTAGGAGCTTGATTTGTTCTCTTTGTTCGATGGTGGTTGCCTCTTGTTTCTATTGTTGTCTTTGTTCGATGGTGGTTCCCTCGTGTGGCTATTGTTGTTGAAGCAGCTTTGACGAACTTGTTATTGATGTATACACTTTCTACCACCTCTTATCCGAAATTTCCCCAACTCCATCTAATATGTGCGAGTGGTTAAAATACTGAATGCAAATAGCAGTCCACCATTATTGACCTAGTGAGAGGTAGGCAGCCATTGCCATCAACTAGGCAGCATGTGACGCTAAAACCTAATTCACCAATAGCGAATGGAATTCCGTATTCTAGTGGCACAAAAGTGCTGGTTGCAACTAGGAGGCTGCCAAATGATATTCCTCTTCGTTTCAACAGAATAGCAGAAAATCGCCTTCAAAACGTTGCCATTACAGATGAATTTTGTTCTGGTGGGGCTCAAGTCTCGTAACCAAAGAACAATATAGGACCTTGGACTTTGGCTGTATTTAGAGCTGCATAATGCATCCGTCGTATGGTTAAGTCTACCATTTGGTGGTTAGATCCATGGAAATATAATACCACGATAGTGTCAAGGTTAGTTGAAGCGAACCTTCTTATTGTGTTTATTTACCATTAAATTAAAGATCATAGGGTGTCAATTTGGTAGCCTTGTTTTATATTATTATATTCAGAGGTGACATGTACTGATGTACATGTCGACTTAATTGCAATCAAGAGCATTTACTTTTCTTTTTCTTACAATGGAGGTCCACATGCATGCACGCACCACCACCCACCTGGGGATCGAACTTCCCACCCGCAGTGGAGTCAGAGAACCTTCCCGAGCGAACACCCTGGTTGCTACCTTATACTTCCTTGGCATTTAAGTTCATAATACATTTATTGGTACACGGAAAAATTATTTGCCTGATTTTGCTCACCCAACGGTAACCCATCTCCCAACCATGTGAGTTAGATTCTCATTAGTTTGTGACACGGTATTGGCAACTATGGTGGATGAACCGACTAGGACAAAAAATATTCGTCAATACCATATTCCCTATTCACAATGCATAAAGTGTACACCATTTTTAATATGTTGTATACATAATAAAATTATAGAGAGAGAAAGAGAGTTGAATGTTTTTCGGTGCACAATATTATATAAACATTTTATCTTTTGATTTTTTAGATGAATTATTGAGGTGATAAAATAAAATTAATAATATACATTATACATTAAGTAAAAAACATAATTAATTCATCATCTTAAATCGTGAAAATATTTATAAAGACTACATATAAAAAAACATTATACATTTACAACTCTTTATCTCTTATATTATATATATATATATATATATATATATATATATATATATATATATATATATATATATATATATATATATATATATATATATATATATATATGTGTGTGTGTGTCTAACAGAGAGAGAGAGAGAGAGAAAGCAAGAAAGACATGTTCACTTTTCTGTCGCAGCTGGCAGCAGAAAATCTGAGCCCAATACTTAGCGTGGAGTGTAATTTGTCAGGACCTTGACGTCAATGGCCACAGTGAACCTGACGGGAGTGTTCTAGTATTTCATGGCAACTGAAGATCACAGTGATAAAATTGAATAGTTGAACAATATATAAAATTTTCTAACTTGGATTAACTAAATGTACTGCTTTATAATGAATATGCACAAACTTGATTATCCACAATAAAATAACTATACAAACTTAAGTTCGACAACTATTTGAAAGAGAAGCAAATCACATGAACAACTAGGATTATTGCCAACTTAGTAATATGCTCAGAATTTTATTGGGGGACATTTGTCAAATTTTTCCATCCACCTTTCTAAAGATCTTAAGCTCTATCTCATTCAATTGCGGTGCTCTAAACTCTCATTTATAAAACCATAAAATTTCGCTGACGAATATTATCATCACCGAACTATTCACTGGTTCTTAGCTTAGACAGTTGAAACTAGAAGCTGAGGGAACAATGTCTCCTCTCTTATCCGCCATCCACGACGAGGAATAAAATATTACAAGAGGCGAAAACTGCAGCCCCACGCACTCTATGGTTACTGTCTTCTGAAGCCGCAGCTATCATTGTTGTTGTTCCATGATCTGGATTTGGTTAAGCTTCCTTACCACAAATCTGATTTTCAAGTTCGTGCAAATTCAGTTAAACCATCTGAATAATTTCATTAAATGTTTGTATATCCCTCTTCATTTTTTTATGTGTTCCCTGCATCTGTCAGTTCATGTCTCGAACTCTTCTTATGTCAGGTTTTCCAAACAATTCGTCTAAGTTCCAGCTTTTTGTTGTCACAAGGAATTCCATGAAACATCAGTGTTTGTTGAGCACTTCCTCGACTATTGATTCCTTTTTGTTTTTTTGGACTGATAGATGTATTCGACGGATTAGGTATTCCTTTCCGCCGACGCCAACCCGGCGAGTCGGTGATTTGTTATAAGCACGACACTCCTGCACCCACCACCAAATCACTGAACCAAACACATAGATTTGAACACATAGATTTGTTATAAGCAGAACCCTCTACTCGGGTAGCAGCCGGCAGATTTTGAACGATGTGAGGAGCGGGAGACAGAAGCATGTTTGGCATCTTCTACCTCAAGTTTGCCTTTGGAGAAGTGACTGCCAGCATCTCAACATGGCCGGATTGCATGCCTCTCTCAGTAAAAGCGACGGCTTACAAGCCGGTGGAGCGCATCAAGTTGAGTCATCACTTAATTGGCTTAAGAGAACTTGGGGACTGCAATTTCTAACAGTATCAAGGCGCATCAATTGGTGTCCTAATTCAGTTTGTTCTGCTTTGTGCATATATATTTGACGCTTGCCCAGAAATAATAGAACGCTTGGCAAGGTTTCAGTTTGGATATGATTTTATAATCTGTAAACTCGACCTGTAATTACTTATAGTCGGCATAGATTCACGTGTGTGATGTTACAAGATTGCATTGACTTGGATGCTGATTCTGTACTTCAATGATTTTCAGACTCGATGTAAACTTAAATAGTGACGGTATCAATTCTGCATAATCCATTTGTTGTTAGCAATTCAATCACAATTTGTTGACAAAATTAAACAGACGCATTCTTGAATCTGAATAGTCCATGTTCACAGTGACAAACAATCTTGGAGAGAAGAAATCAACAGCTTCAATTAGTTGTACCTGGCTCCGTCTGAAACGCCTGTATTTCTGAATTCCCCTGTTAGCACAAGCCAGAGGATTAATATATGTACGTATTAAAAACTATGTCATGAGACTCAGGCAGGCACATGCATATTCATGTTCACTCTATAAGACACTCTAATGTAATACCCCAAAAGGTATGAGTGGGCATGAGTATGTACGCCAAAGGTTGCAAGATCCAATCATATATATATATATACAGTTTTGTTGAACAATAGAGTTAAATCAAGTAGTACTCAAACGTTAAAAGGCAATTCTTAACTTTGTCTAACCTCTGACCGTTAAACCTTGTGATTGCTGGTGGTTGATAACGAGGACCCTCGTCCAGCCCTTCGCAGATCACCTCCCCATCCTCATCTCTGTAGCAAACGATCCCTCTTTCGTGATCTTCATATATCTGTCTCAGAAAAGTTGGGCGAGACTTAATACTCCAAATTATGTTTTTGAATTACTAAAAACAGTTTCATTGGTAGAAATTGGTGATACACAAAATAAGTATCCATGAATTTGGTTTCATGGATCACAGATTATTTAGCATAAAATAGAGCAGTGGTTGGTGATATGAACCTTGTTTCTGACAGCTGATTTGAACTTCAGGGGATGAATTTTGGCAGCAGGAACCTGTTTAGCTTGAACCCCTGACATGCTGCTTTTAGCTCTGGTGGTAGCATGAACGTTGATCGGTAGAACATGGGGGTTAGGGCACCTAGAAGCCATTAGTCATTGAAACTTTCATAGGGAAGATCATTTATTGAAGGAAGAGTGGGTAAGTGCGGCAGGATAGGAAGCAAGGTTGGTCTGTTAGGCGAGGAAAGTTGGCCAATTGTCTGTTTCTTTAATTGCTCATTATTGATGGTGTTACATGTTTTGCTAGTCTATAATTTTCTGGGCATTGTTTAGAAGAAACCGAAAAGACTAGTGGAGAAATACATTAAGTAATTTTAATTCTTGCCGAAGATTATGCAAGATCGTAATTTTGCAGGAATTATCTGATGGAGTCCCCGTCAGATGTCTCTATCTGGCCTTAATTGGTGTTTTGGTTAGTGGACTATTTCAATACAATATCCTTGTCCTATCATGGTTGCCCACTAATGCTTTATTCATTATCCTCGTCTTATAATACCGATGCAATCGTGATTTTCTTTGAGTTGATAAAGGTCACTTGCAGTGGATTAAGATGGACAAATTGTGGTGTTGTCTGACGTAGGAAAGAAGCACCCAGAGCGTCAGCTCATCCGTAGGGCTCTCCGACGCCCGACTGAAGGTGTTCGGCCTCCCATTCTAGCCGGGGAAGAAAACGTAGGAAAGCAATAGATGATGCAATGACTGCAATCACAAATTCTGTTTTCGTTTGAGAAAATTTATAAAATTGGAGCGGCACTCGTCGTCAATAGAGATAGCTGACTCCACTTAGCGTGAGAAAAAGCTGGGTTTCGGTTTGGTACACGACGGTAGTAGAGAATCTTGTGCGTGATCCAACTGAGCTCTCAGATGCTTGCCTACAAGCAGCACGGTGATCAGCATGTTACGCTGTTGTTGTATGCTTTGCTTGTGCTGGCTCATGCGTGTGTGTGTGTGCTGGCGCTTGTGTTCATGTGTGTGTATGCTTGTCCTTCCGTTCATGTGTCTCCAAACAATCCAACCAAATGGACCATGCTCTCTATGCTCTCAATTGAGCACGATGTGCACACTCCCAATTTACTACCTTCCACCACTTAAAGGTTAAAACTTGTTATTACCAAAACCATTTAATAAACTTAAATATTTGTGTATATATAAGTGTGTGTGTGTTTTTGTGGCGTGGACTACGGTTCTGATCAAGCAGTGGAAGGTATTGGAAGGTGAAGTTCTGTGACTGAAGTTACACAAGTAATAAAATTGTGGCGTGCACATCCTACTTAATTGAGTAGGGCCTGTCTCTCTCTCTGTTTATATGTATATACATGTATATATGTATATAGTATATGTATATACGTATATAGTATATATATATCATATATATGTATGTATATGTGTGTGTATATATATATATATATATGTATGTACGTACATATGTGTGTGTGTTCAAAATATGCTTGCAAAGTCGTTCCAAGTTCTTGATCGGCAACTGGCACTAACCCTAGTGTGTGTATATGCGTGTGTTCACACAAACGCATACATATTCAATCAGTGTTATCACTTCCGAAAGATTGTCTGAACATATTTGGATGAAATAGATGAAAGACAATTTAAGCTGTGTTTTAACTATTTCTCTTTTTACTATTATGTATATTTAGGATGTAGTTTATCTATTTCTCCTTTTCTTTTTGAAAAAATTCTCTGTTTGCGCAATATACATGCTTTCCTTGTTACGTGGGAGACTGGCAATTCAGACTAAGCTAAATCCGTCTCTTCCAACGATCTTTCTTTAAACTTGATTTGATTCAACACTATGAGTACGTACTGTACTCACCAGTTGCATGAAGAGTCTATTCATAAAAAAACTGAAAAGATAGACCTGCATTTGGAAATATCCCTAAATTTAAACACGTCAGATTGATAAGTAAGAAAGCAACTCTTGAAGTTATATTTGACAAATTTTCCTGCGTTCTTTTTTACTTCTTCTGTCCCCTCTCTGTAACGTTTCTCCATTTGTAAAATCTTTTCTTTCTTTTTTCAGGAAAAAACTTTCATTTACATAAAGTTTCAAAATTCTGAAATTTGTTTCCAGAGTTAATCTTGTAAATAGGAAAGCCCCCAAGATGATATTCTTTTATACGTTAAATGCTAACGGGACACAAGGTGGAGCATAATCATAGCTCCTGAATCCGGTGAGGCTGAACTCAGTGTGTGTACAACATGGTTTTGGTTCCGACTTTATACGTTAAGTATCTGATGATCAGATTAAAGTGGGATTCGTCTGCCTAAAACAACAACTCTACTAGATGGGATTCATCTACCTGCTGCAATGAAAACAGACGCCAGAATGGAAATACATACATCCAAGTCTACCCACATTTCCAGTATCTGCTGATTGTATAACTTTGGCATGAAGATAGGAAAAGCACACACACACACACACACACACACATATATATATATATATATATTATATATTTGTGTGTCAATATTAATGATTCTTTGAAATCTTGTTCCTGTAATGTCCAATTGCTTCCAATTAAACTCGAACAGGCTTGCATTGATTGCATTCGACATTCGCAATACTGATCTATTCCGCGGTTACAAGTTAACAACCGAAGAGTACACCCTTATCTTATGGATTCCACCAGAACCACTACGGCATGTTTCGTGATAGTTGCTACCTAGCTGGAGCTATATGCATGGAACTTCTTAGGTCACTGCCTATGTGGACAGGACGCAAAAGATGTTATGAGTTGAAAGTAGATCAATCATAGAGGCACCACCCACCCCAAAAGTAAGGTGTAGCAATTATATCTTCCATTGCCGTCGTCTCACCATGTAGAAGAAAAGAAGAAAAGCATTCATTCATTCTGAAACTATAGCCAATCGTCGTTTTTCAAGTATGATACAGTCCTATATGATTCTCGTTTGTGGAGAAAGGAAATACATGAACTTAGAAACCTTCATTTCTCTGGTCCTATTTATTCCAAATCTCAAGCTCATTACTCTCTCTCTCTCACTCACACACACGCAAGTTTCTCAATGAAGTAAGCTCTTAATCACGCAAGTTCTCTGGGAAGCGAGAGAAAGCATAATGTACTACAGCAATGCGCCGTTTAATTAAATTCCTTTTCTGAAAAAATCCTAAAACCAAGGTTTGATACATTGGTGTATCCACACCTTCCTATTATTGTCTTTGACTGACGCTGTGTATTAGGCAATCTGGGGTTTATTTTATAGTTACTAACGCCGGAAGGTAAACGCAAATAACATATATAAATATTGATGAGTAGTGACGGAGAAAGACAGTGCTTGTCAGTACTGTAGAACAGACATGAAGCTTCAGACTGTGAATCAATTTTCACAGTCTCTCTCTCTCTCTCTCCATTGAGAGCCTTTCCCCTACAAATTGTTTCAGGGACAAACTCTGAAACAGCAAAGGATTAACTCTTGCTTCAGTCAATGCATGACCAGCGACCAGTAATGCACCTCCTTACTTGTCTGGCCTGTCTCCTGCTCTACAAAAAGGCTTCTCGTAGCCAAATTGATTCAACAGAGGAAGCGAACGACAGAGACAATCAGCGATTCATCAAATCTCGACTCAGTAATTCCCTCAGCCATTTGCATTATGGATCTCAAGACTCCTAATCTTCTCCCGAATCCTTTCCTTTTCCAATCCAGCAAGGTAAAACTCCAATCTTTTTAGCTTGTTTGATCTCTCTTTGTGTTAGTTATAGGTTGTTTCGAGTTATAATCCATGTTTTTCTTTGTTGGTGCATCAGGAATCGTATACGAAGGGCAAGAAAAGCATTTTCAGCAAAAAAGCAGAAAACTCATCTCCCGAAACATTTCTAGACCGCTCTGATACCCTCTGCAAGCTCAATATGAGGGAAACGTCAGATTTCGTGAAGTCCTTCCCTGTTTCTAAGGCAATCACAGAGACCAAAGGCCTTGTAGATAGTCCTAGCCATACAAGAAGAGGAGGGATCCCGCTTGTTAGCCAAAGAAGGCTACTGGAAGCTCCGCCAACACCTGGTAGAAATTTTCTATCATTTAACACGATCGGATCACCCATTGCTAATTTCTCAAGAAAGCCATTTCCCTCCAAGTGGGATGATGCAGATAAGTGGCTCATTAGCTCCTCTTGCAATGGATCCCCTGCCCATATCGTAAAGCATGAAACTCAAAAGCCCGCTAAGCAACACAACCATGGTTTGACCTACAAAACTGAACCATTTGCTGAAAAAGTCAATGCTTCACCGGATAACGTGTCCGCTTTAGTTCCTACCAGCAAAGGGTCTCTCCCTTCTGATAAGAGATCTAATTTTCTTGGTACCATCTGTTCCTTCTTTTCTTAGTCCTTCCTGTTGATATTTGTCAAATGGAACTCCAAGTGCTTCCCACCACCTCTGTGATTATACTAACTAATGCTATTTCTGTTTGATCAGACAAATTTACAGACTGTGTGGAGTCTACCGATTCAAATTTGAGGTACTGCGAGCCAACGAAAGAAGGGTTCGTCTTCAGAAGTTCAGCATTGGATACTATGAAGGATTCTGGTACTGAGGTTGTGGGAGAGGTAAATCACAGAGACGCTGGAACGGAGATGACGCCTCTTGGTAGTACAAGGAATTCAAGGTGCCCAACGCCCATGAAGATGCCTTCACCTCCCAGGCACAATACACCAGCCACATGTTCTGGGCCACTTGGTCAACCAATTTCATCCATAGACATTTCTGAGATCAATGATTATCATTTCGGCAAATTTAAGCTTCGGAATCAGGTCGGCTCGATCGATCTTTACCCATCGAATTGGAGCTCAAGAGAGGAAGAGGAAGAGGAGATCTCAAGGAGTTTGAGGCACTTTGAGGTAGGAACTGGAAGGAAGAGCGTAGGAGATCTCAAAGCTTCATTCTGGGAGGATGAAGAGAAAACAAAGTGCTGCATAAGGTGATTGCTGTCAAGAACTCATTCTGCATGTTTGTTTCTTCTTCTTCTTTTTGAGTGGTATAGGGACATCTATGTTAGGTCATTTGTTTGTTGGCCTTTTGTTATGTGATTTTAGGCTATAGTCATTTCCATTCTTTTGTTATTCTCAAAGTGTTGATTCCATCTTTCTAATCTGCTAATTATAGCAAGTTTCGGTTATTGTTTTAGGCGCATGATTAGTCTTAAATCTTAATTCTTCATGTTCCATCCTCCATGTTGGAATTGATCAAAATCTTTGACCAAATACTCTGTTGATTTTTAGGTATCAGAGAGAAGAAGCCAAGATTCAAGCTTGGGTGAATCTGCAAAATGCGAAAGCAGAGGCTCAATCAAGAAAACTAGAGGTTGGCTCCTGAACTGGTTCCCTCTTTCAGCCTTTTATTGCCTTGTTTTTTCCTAAAATACAAGCATAGAAGCTCAAGCATTTCATTGAAAAAAAACAAAAAGTAGGACTTTGAGATTGTCTTCAGGATTTAAGTTGGAACGCCTATTGGTCTTGGATATTGATGTATGTTGCACAACGTAGTTCTGAACTTGTGGTTGTGTTTGGGATTTTCCTTTACAGTTCCCAGGGTGTTCGGTTTCAGAGTTTTTTTATTTTCCCTGTTCTGCTACTGCCTGGAGAGTTGAGAATTGAGAGCTAAGGTTCATGCGCTTGCGCTTGTGGAATCGAATGTCTCACATGCATTTCCTGCATATTTTGCTTCCTACCTACAAAAATTTCGGGTTTTACCTGACACCTTAAGCCCTGAGCACTCCTTTTCAGAGTACTGTCTGTCGTTCGTTTACTCACGTGCCCTTTGAGCCATTCTACTTTTGAAATTGTGTTTGCCACCAGAGTCGTGCAGCAAAACTCTATACTTTTCACGAAACGTTGGGACCTTCAATTTAATTGTATATAATTGCTTTATTGACCACCCAACGATGAATCAGTTCCTCTTCATAATCCATTTGGCATATGCTGGTGGTTTTTTCATCATACAACAGATATTTCTGAATTGTTATTGGTTGATGGGTGTGGTATTCTTGCAATAATGATTCATAAAACTTCGCTTTGACTTGTCAGTCATGTATCAGTGGCATTTAATAGTACAAAAGTAAAGCTTTTCTCCCTGCTTGTTTGTTATTTACTTGTACAGAAGTTGCTCCTTTGAATTCCTTACTGCAACTAGTAGCAAACCTCGGCAAAATTTTGAAATGTAGCCATGGTCCTTGTTTTAGGTGAAGATACAGAAGATGAGGTCCAACCTGGAGGAAAAACTCATGACAAAGATGGCACTGGTTCATAGACAGGCAGAGGAATGGAAGGTAGCGGCTCAGCTTCAACACTCACAACACATGCTTAAGGCCTCTCAGCAATCATCGCAAATGAAGACTGAAAACTCCTCCTTCCGAGAGAACTCCTCCTGCAGCTGTTTTACTTAGGAAAGATGGTCACGTTATCGACAAAGCTAGGACGAAAGGGTTATTGCTTCAATTCCAAAGTTACGGACACCAGTCATTTTTGTTTCCTACTTCCAAGAAGAAGAGTTGAAAAGGAACAGCCAATGTTTTTTCTACAGTTCTGGATTTGGATTCTAGTTGCATGGTGCATGTTTCGACGGTCATCGGCAGAGAGAGAGAGAGAGAGAGAGAGAGAGGTTCTTCAGTATGAACAATGTCACTGTCAAAACGGCAATCTTGTGGTGGTATAATGTTCAGCAAAGGCGCGAGAGAGGGGGTCGCCCATATACATCATATGCGCTTGTATAAAGAAAGGGATGCAACATATGTAAGCTTATGGAGTTGTTTTCGACATAGACGTTGGCAACAATTTGCACAAACTTCGTTTTCCATTTTTCTCGAGTTTCTGTTGTGTTCTTAGTTGAGGAGGAGTCTCAAACTGTCGATGGGTCGAACCCTCGGTCCAGATGACGTACTTAAGAAACCATGTAGCTGACCCACCAAAATGGCTTCAGTTTAAATCAGTCCCCATAGATGGGTAAAACTCCCAAGCTAGGACCTCTTCTTCCCCCACGCACACGAAGTGGAACGATTTTGAAAGGAATTGTTTTGGTGGGCCGTGTCGCAGCATTAAGACCAATAATGCATCTACATGAAGATAAAAGTGGGATCGGCCAAAAGGACAGCCTACAAGAAAAT
Organism: Brasenia schreberi; assembly: GCA_036023115.1. Lineage (NCBI taxonomy): Eukaryota > Viridiplantae > Streptophyta > Magnoliopsida > Nymphaeales > Cabombaceae > Brasenia > Brasenia schreberi. The sequence goes on from JAYKKT010000052.1 coordinate 459,248, forward strand.
GATCCCACCCAAGATCTTGCGAATCAGATCACCAACAATATCATGGACCGCCCGCTGATTGTACGGGATCCGCCTCCATGGACCCCCTCACATAACGTCGGTCATTCATTTCTTAAGCAGCACTTGGGCAGACTAAAACATAGGGGAGTGTTCTTGATCAGATTCGTATTTTGAGCCAGCGATTCATGTACGATGTGAAGTTTTTCTTATTTTCCATATAGGCCTCCCGGACTGGACTAAATCTGTTGACACGAAGGATGATACAACTCGTCACCTACATGTTAGTGGCCGAGACCCCCTAGGCCAGGTGACTTGATGCCATAGAAAAATCTGGCATAAATTATAATTCGAATCAACTTTTTTTTTTAAATGTGGAAGAAGAGTTTTTCTTTAAGGTAAGAGGGTTAAGACTACTGCCAGGAATATATATGCACACACTGACACACAGAGATTGCAGGAAAACAGTTGAGGGATGACCGACTTCCCAAGGGAACTTGGGTAATATCGCCCAAGTGTATAACACTGGATCATATAAGGAACCACAACACCGCATAGGGAAACTCTAAAGAATAAAAAAAGCTGATGCTAATGTGGTTTAAGGCCTTTGGAGCAATAGTGTCTCAAAAGGAAAAAAAGAAGTAAAGAATACAAAAATTTAGCTTGGCTCTGGTTTTGGTTGCGTTCTGACACATATTGAAAGAATAGAAATAGAATATTAATTTGTTGACGATATCTCTTAATGTGATTTAGTTTACCGCCCGTCATCTGATCAACACTCGCTTCATCTACATGGGGAGTGTTCTGCGGTTTTCAGCACGCAATTGCTTGCACGTAATCGCGTGTACGACAAACAACAATTCCGTTGTTCCTATCATGACCACTCTTGGCAAGAAAATTCTGGTCGCTCGTGCAATGGCCCCTCCTCCACACCTTATATCGTTTAGTGGTCTCTCTCTCTCTCTCTTAAAGAGAAGGGAAGTTTAGTCGTCTCCGCTCTATGAAGGAAACAAAGGGTATTGCTTTTAATCATTGTAATGCCAAGAACAAAACTCTAAACTTTGTTGCGTTTGTCAATTGTCTCTTTCTCGTTTCTCCTTCATAGAAAGCATATGATATCCAATAATCGCATCTCTCTCTCTCTCTCTCTCTCAGCAACGATCCCCAACTGTAATCAAGAGAAATAAATAGGGGATATAGGAGTCGTTTGCCACAACACAAGGCCAGGTCCAGTTGTACTTACATAAGGTCGCTTCAAACGCGCACCGCCATAAAACCCTTCGACTTTCTAATCAAACTTCCCCATTGTCTCGACTTTTATAAATTTTCGCTGACAGCGCATCGCATGATAACTAAATTAGAACATTGATTTCATAACAATTTGACTCTTAACTCTACAGATTTAGAACTTCATAATCATATGTGATTTTCGGTTCTTATTTAACCAGAGTCATGTCTTTTATGCATGTGGCTAATAATTAAATGGCACAGATTAAACTATCCGGTGAAGACATGCGTTGGCCTGGTTCTGCAGGGAGGTGACCGAATCATGACGTTAAAATTAGTGTTAGGAGCAAAGGTTTTGAATATAGTTTGTGCTTACGCACCCCAAGTAGGACTAGAAGATAGTATAAAGACTGTTTTTTAGGAAGAGTTAGATAAGGTGTTTCAAAATATTTCACAAAGGGAGATGATTTGTTTAGGAGGAGATTTAAATGGACATGTCGGTAAAGAGGTATTAGGATATCAAAGGATTCATAGAAACTTTGGTTTTGGGGATATAAACGAGGAAGGTAGGGAGATTTTAAATTTTGTTATGACATTTGATCTCTTTATAGTCAATACAATCTTCAAAAAATGAGATCAACATTTAATTACTTATAAGAGTGGCTTATCACAAACACAAATTGATTACTTTATTTGTAGAAAAAAAAAGATAGAGTGTGTTGTAAAGATTGTAAGGTAATTCTAGGAGAAAGCTTAACCACTCAACATCGACTTTTAATTATGGATTTACAAATAAAAAAATAGACAAAGAAGAAAATAGTGCATCGAGCTATTCAGACTAAATTGTGTAACCTCAAAAGCGATAAAGAAGATATATTTAAACAGAAAGACCTTCAAGGAGATGTTTGGAATTATGTTGGCACACCCTATGATATGTGGAACAATATGGCTATACATATTAGGAAAATGGCGAAAGATGTGTTAAGGGTATCTAAGGGAGGTGTACCGGCACAAAAAGAAGCTTGGTGGTGGAGTGAAGTAGTACAAAATAAAATCAAGGCAAATAAGGCATGTTACAAATTACATTATGCTAAAAAAACTAGTGAAACTTTAGAAGCTTATAAGAAAGCAAAGAAGGAACCAAAAAAGGCCGTTAGTGAAGCAAAAGCTAAGATTTGGGAGGACTTATATAAAAAACTCAACTCAAAAGAGGGTGAAAGAGATATTTTTAGGATAGCTAGGGCTAGAGATAAGAAAACTAAAGATCTTAATTATGTTAGATGCGTAAAAGATAAGGATGAAAAAATTCTAGTGGCAAATGATGATATAAGAAATAGATGGAAAAACTATTTTTATAATCTTTTTAATGAAAATAAAGATGTTAGTATTAGTTTAGAAGATTTAGCCAAGTCAGAAAAGTATATAAACCACAATTTCTACCAACGTATTCAAAAGAATGAAGTCAAAGAGGTTCTTAAACATATGAAGGGTGGTAAATCGGTTGGACCAGATAATATTCCTATAGAAGTTTGGGAAATACTAGGAGAAATAGGAATCACTTGGCTCACAAGACTATTTAATGAAATATGAAAAAACTAAAATATGCCCGAGAAATGGAGAGCAAGTACACTTATACCCATATATAAGAATAAGAGAGACATTCAAAATTGTGCGAATTATCGAGGTATCAAGTTAATGAGTCATACTATGAAATTATGGGAAAGAATTATCGAACGTAGGTTAAGACAAGTATCAAGTACAACAGAGAACCAATTTGGATTCATGCCAAGCAGATCTACTATTGAAGCGATTCACCTTTTGAGACGTCTTATGGAACATTTTAGAGCAAAAAAGAAAGACCTTCACATGATATTAGGGTACCGAGGGAGGTTATTTGGAGAACTTTGGAAAAAAGAGGCATCCCATTGACATATATTAACCTTATAAGAGATATGTATGATGGTGCAAAAACATGTGTGAGGACTCATGAAGGAACGAGACTTCTTTGAAGTTAATATTGGGTTACATCAAGGATCAACTTTAAGTCCATACTTATTTATAATGGTGATGGATGAGTGAACAAAACATATTCAAGATGAAGTACCTTGGTGTATGTTATTTGCAAATGACATTGTATTTGTGAGGAGTCTAAGGAAAAAGTTAATAGAAAATTGGAACTATGGAGAGAAACATTAGAAAGCAAAGGCTCCGACTTAGTAGAAGAAAGACAGAATATATGAAATGTAAGTTTGATCATTTGGTTACTTCAAAGGACATAGAAATTAAAATTGGCACACATTGCATTCTCCAAAAAGAAAGTTTTAAATACCTAGGGTCAATTTTTCAAGAGTGATGGAAGAATTGATAGAGATGTTACACATAGAATAAATACTGGTTGGTTAAAATGGAGAGGAGCATCAGGTATTCTTTGTGATAAGAAGATACCATTAAAATTAAAAGGTAAATATTATAGCGCACCAATTAGTCCTGCCATGTTTTATGGTTATGAGTGTTGGGCAGTTAATCATCAACATGTACAAAAGATGTTTGTGACAGAAACGAAGATGTTGAGATGGATGAGTGGTCATACAAGAAAAGACCGTATACATAATGAGGTTATTAGAAACAAATTAGGAGTGGCACCAATAGAGGATAAAATGAGAGAACATCATTTAAGATGGTTTAGACATATAGAAAGAAGATCAAAAGAAGAACATGTAAGAAGGTTAGAAAAACTAAATTTGGAAAGTATTAAAAGAGGTAGAGGACGACCACAAAAGTGTTGGAAAGAAACAATAAAGAATGATCTAGCTTATTGGGAGTTAACTGCTAACATGGCACACGATAGGGATCCGTGGAAACAAAGAATCCATGTAGCCAACCCCTGGGAAAAGGCTTAGTTGTTGTTGTTTGTATAAAAGAGAAACAGGTAGCAAAAATAACAGACTTTTTTGCAGATACAAGCTAACAATATACTATTTATAGGCGGGTATACGATCTAGAATTAACGAAATATAACATTTATTCAAAAGTAGGAAGATACGAAACAAAGAACAGAGTATCACCTGCTTGGGGGAGACCTCCATTGTTCACCACAAAAGCTGTTTGTTTGTAATATGGTTCTCTATTTACTATAAATTCTAGATGGAAACTCTCCCCTATTGGAGATAAACATGTTTTCTAGCAAACGTCCCTGATCTATCTATATTGACAGTCATTTGGATCCTAAACTTAGCCCAATTACGAGTTTTCAACACAATAATTCCTATATGAAAATAATATAAGAAAATAGAAAACAAAATACTTCTTAATGGTTGAAAACAATATTTTGAATTGCTTCTTTTAAAGAGAGTAAACTGAATTTGACGGCTTCAATAATGCATTTCGGGAATGTAACTTGGGAAGGACGATCCTTCTTCGAAATACCCATCTTTCACCAAAAAAACCGAGCAGAGATCTCAACTGCAGAAATTACCTCATGAAATAAGGGAATTATAGCCGTTGGTTGAGCCCATATTGCATTTCAGAAATGCAACTTGGGTAAGGCTTACCTTCTCTGAAATATCCATGTCGAAAATGCTGAATGGTGACCTAAACTGTAGCAATTACCTCACGCTGTTGTTTTGTCATGAAATAAAGAAAACGATCTTTTACAAACCAGAGCTAAAAATTAACATTTTAAATATGATCAGTCTATTTTGCGTTTCTCTAGCTAATTTTGGCTCATAACGAGACCTTGGTTAGCAGCTTCTCCAACGAAAGAAGCAGAAGATGCACGAAGGTTGTTGACTCACTAACATAGAGCTCCGCTCATCATTAAGATACGTGCAATCGTAATCACATGCATCTCGCATGCAGACAAAGGTGCATTAGAGCGGTTGGTTGAGCCCATATATGCTTGTGATAGGATGTTCCGTCATTGAACCACATTATCAAACATAACACACAAGTACATGCGAGATACCTCCTCAACAGTTATGTTCGAGCTAGACTCATCTGGCACCAAGACAGCCTTATTCATAGTGATTTGCACCCAGAACATATCTGAGTTTGAACAGCTAGAGTTTCAGCAGCTCCCCTTGTTTACCTAGTTGTAAAAGTTTTGGACATGAAGCTCTTAACACAAATTCAAAACCAATGTATTCTATGAAACCAAGTGAAATAGAAACTTTGCGTATCATTCCTCTTACATGGGAAGAAACTACGAGGTCCTGAACAAGGAAATGGTACAACGTGAAAACCAGATAAGAAAGAGCTTGCTAATTGTGTGATGGCAAAAAGAATTCCAAAGGCATTGTATTTTGTTCAGGAGACATGATGCTTTTGAGAATGGCTACTAACATGTAAAAGTGACAAATTACAGTAAAATACTTACTCGAAGACAAAATTTCCATTATTGGAGCAAATTATCTAGATGAACTTACAAAATCTTTTCTAGCTGAACTTGCAAGTCCTGATCTTTAGTCATTCCGATATGTTCAGTTTCTTCTGGGGTATATTCAGATTCTATCAATTTCTACAACTGCATATGAGCCTCAAGAATATTTGCTCTGGAAATAAGCCAAGATGATTTGGTATAAGAACCAAGAATATGGCAAGCAGAAGACATTTTTAAGATTGAATGACAACCAAAACGAAGTTTGAAGAGTATGCTGTTCCTCAACATTTACATAGCTAAATTCCTGAAGTGATAATGAAGCCAGAAGCTTTCTGAGTATATGCGTGTGCGTATGTGCATGCATGTATGCATGAATGAAAAACATGGAAGTTATTTCTGTCCCATGTCCACTCTTGCACATTTCACTTTCCGAAAATGAGATTTTAGTTTCCAAAAATGATTAAAGCTCTTGATTGACTATGCAGCCATGTGCGCTAGCTGTTCATGTATGTTGACCTTTGACAGTTAGGTACTAGACACAGGCGATTTAATGGGATACTAATAGTTTGGATCATGGTTGCTGGAGGCAGCAACAGGTACAGTTTAAGGAACTGGCATGGGCAACCATATATTAGATAAGTTGTGGCTTCCAGGGAGGTAATTGAAGTGTGCAGAGTTTTTTTTATGAAAATTATCTCACGTTTAATGTTACAAATTCATTTTTCTTTCAAAGCATTGCAAATGCTATTGCTAACGTAGGATCTGGTTATAAGGTTCCTACTTCTCATGCTTTGAGGGGTAAATACAAAAATGGGTTTATATTGTTTATAAATGGAGTCTTCAATTTAGGGAGTCATGGAAGGTTACTGGTTGTTCCATTATGGCTTATGGTTGGATACATGAGCATCGTAGATCATTAGTGAACTTCTTGGTTTAATGTCCAAAGGGAACATTATTTTTGAAATCCTATGACTTGTCCCATATTGATAAAACTGGTGATAACTTACTCCCTATTTTTGAAGATATTGTTTAGGATGTTGGTGTTCAAAATATTGTTCAATTCATCACTGATAATGTTGCAAACTTTAGAGCAACGGGTAAAATGCTTGAGATGAACCATCCCTCCTTAGTATGGACTTCATGTGTTGCACATTGCATATACTTAATGCTTCAGGATTGAAATACAATGGATGACATTAAGAAGACAATTGATGCATGCAGAAATGTCATAAAGTTTATTTATAATCGCTCGTTTATATTGCATTTCATGAGAATCCACACTAGTGAAAGGGAGTTGATTAATCTTTCGTTGACAAGATTTGTTATGAATGTTATTATTGTTCAAAGTCTTATCATACAAAAAAATATATTGAAAAAAATGTTTCCATCTGATTAATTGGGCTCTATAAGTTGGTTGAGAAAGAGAGGGGGTTATTGTAGTAGATGTTATTTTTAATGCTAACTTTTGAGAGAAACACAACATTTTTTGCACGATAATTGTACCTTTAGTGAAGGTAATGAGAATGATAGACAGTGAAAATAGGCATGTTATGCCTTATATATATGATGTTATGGATAAGGCCAAATTGGAAATACAAACAAACCTTGACCACAAGCGGTCATTTCTAAAGAAGGTTTGGAAGATAATTTATGCATGTTGAAATCGGCAAAAGTATAATGATTTAAATGTTGTTGTATATTTTCTTCATCCCTCTATTAGATTCATTTGCTAGGTGCAATATTCATTTAGAGATATGAAAGTATATAGATAGCGTTGGAAAATTTAAAAGATCAACTCCAATACAACTCCGCTCCCATATGCGACCAGGTATGATTTAGTTTTTTGATAAATTGTTATTACTTCTTCATTCTTATGACTTGTGTTGATTCTTAAGACTTAATCCTTTCATTTACTATTTTTATTTTAGATGAATAGTGAGCTCGATTTGGTATAGATGCATTGAATTTGACGAGGTTTGCTCAATGCATATTAAGCCAAACATGTAGTTTGAGTGGATGTGAGAGGAATTGGAGTTTTTTTCAAACGCATTCACACAAAGAAGAGAAACATATTAGAGCATGCTCGTCTTCATTATTTGGTACATATTGTATATAATATGAAGTTAAGGCAAAGGTATAAAGATATTTTTGTTATATTTTTATTATTTCTTATACTTATAAGTTGTAATTCATATGTAATGATATTTTCTAACTTCTACGTAAATTGTATTCTTTCTTTTGTTTTCTTCATACACAAATGCAAAAAGATGCAAGAAAGGCAAAGACGGTGTCATATGACCCACTTAGCTACGAAAATATTGATATTTTTTATGATTGGATAAAAAAAGAAGAGCTCCTATTATTTTAAAGGATGCAAACTGGAGAGTAATAGAACCAGAAGCAGAGATTGGAAATGACGATGTACAAGGCGAAGGATTGGATGACCCACTTTTGGAGGAAGAGGAGGGAGATGATGGTGGTGACCTTGATTATAATGCTTATGATGCATTTGTTGATTATGATCCATGTTTTGTAGAATGAAACAATGAATTATAACTTTGTATTTGTGTTATATAATAAATTATAATCTTAACTTCATAAACTTTTAAAAGCGTTTTTAGTATATTGTTAACTTTAAGTTTAACTTTCTTATTCTTGTAGGCTTGCAAACTCATGGTATTAGTTTATTGATCATGAAAATATCATTTTAAGTTGCATTCTGATCATATTCTCTACCACTTTACCTTCTGTTTTATAATTTCTATTTTTCATATTTTTTGGGTTTTTTTTTTTTTTTGAATTTTATAAAATAATTCAATTTTAGTGTGCCGTATTGTACCGTATCATACGATACGGCACAATTATCGTGTATCGGTGCCGTGTATGATAGGACACTGATATGTTAATTACAACATTGCTATACAACAACAACTAAGCCTTTTCCCATACTAGATGAGGTCGGCTAAATTACAACATTGCTATCAAGCTTCTTTTCTAATCTAAAATTCTTCTCAACTTGGAAACACATGCAAACTACATCCAATGAGTTTATACAAAGCAATGCTTTGGCTTATGAGTCCCCTGCCTGTGGGATGGAACTAACGAAAAAGAGATGACGATCAAAAATTAGTTATCACCGTTATTATGGCTCTTTCTTACATAAAGGAGTGAGGTTTAAATTTCACATTTACAGGCCAATAATTGCTTATACTCACCAAATTAGCAGGGAATGGTCGCTCTGCAACAGCATGAGATAATGCAATTACAGCTGCATGTGCTTCTTCTGTTAAGTGAGCATTCTAAAAATTTGAACAAAAAAAACATCAGGATATGATTGAACGTAAACGGTCCAAGTGAGGAATGTATAGATAGATGTTAATCAACTTGGTGATCAATAGTAGCAGACATTCTAAAAATTTGAACACAAAAAACATCAGGATATGATTGAACGTGAACGGTCCAAGTGAGGAATATATAGATAGATGTTAATCAACTTAGTAATCAACAGTAGCAGAAGTAGACAGAACGTTACAATCTGAATAGTGAATTTATGGTTAAATCATAACCTACGCAATTCAAGAATATTAAGTGACAAGAAAGGAAACTTTACATCAAGCGCAAAGCAATTATACATCAGTGGCCACCACAAGAACAACTATCCAGTATTATTTGTAAAAGCCGTATCCGTGATGAACTTCTTCGTGATTTTCTTCTAATACCCGAGGGAATATCTACTAGCATTATGATAGGATATGAGGACAAGAAAAGTATGGTAAATCCATCATGTTATGTTAGAACATACTGACATTCAGTATATTGAGCCCTGATGGCTCTATAACCAGCACTATCCCAAAATATCGGACAAATTCCACGAAACACATGAAAGATTTCGGCGAAACAGAAAACCAATGCCATTTACGGAAAACTATACAACTAACGAATATCCTTAACTGAAGATTACGCCTTGCTACTGCAATTGGGCGTGAAAATGCAGTAGATCTGCACTTCTCTTGTCTCAATCTCGATATTTAAGATCGGGAGACCTACGTACGGAAAAGATCTCAGTAATTCATGAGCTCTATAGACCGATCGTCAGTACAACGCAGCTCACACGCCATCACAGAGAGGAAAGATACATTTTTTGATGAAGAAGAAGTTTCTCGCGCAGGAGAATTTAGAGATCAATCCTTTTCTAATTTCAAAGTCTAAAACAGAGATCTGATAAATATACACACCCAAACAGAGAGAGAGAGAGATCCTGATCCCAGGAAGAGGCGAAGTTGTATCCCTTGGAAACTGCCGCGGACTTCGGGAGCGCAACGGTAGCCCCGTGGCTCGCCATGTCCCTCCAGAGAGAGAGAGAGAGGAGGAGGAGGAAGCAAGCGAGGAAGAAGAGGCGGGCCGTTAACCGGCACAGGTGAGAGTTCTTAAAATATACGAATAGCCCCTGATTTTCTAGCCAAATTTGGCTCAGGTGCCCTCGTTGGTGATGTTTTACTTTGAGCGCCACCCCTAATTGAAACTTTCATGAAAACAAACGTAACCAGATGGGCAAGTCATCTCTGGGCCACAGCTGTTTTAAAAAGGGCCTTCCTCTGCTAGGCAGGTGGTCAGGGGTTCAACTCTTGCGAGTATCAACCTCACAAAGGAGAAACTCAAGCAGACTCCTCCTATCTATGCATACACCTCCCTTATCAATTGGACATTCAACTTGAAATACAAACCCGATTTCCTGGAGGAATCCTTCTTTCTTCGCATTCTAACTCGAAATCAGAACCACAACTCCTATGAATTTATTTTCTTTGGGGTTCGGCGATGCAAACAGGCCTTCGGGCCCTTAGTTTACATTGTGATTATACATAAGAAAGCAACAAACCTAGTCCCATTGAACATATATTCATATAATATATATATATATATATATATATATATATATATATATATATAATAATAATAATAATAATAAAGTACTTTGGGAGTACTAAGTCGTTCAGTTATTCTTGATGAACGGTCTTGGTGCCAGCAAAGCATCGTTTTTATCACATCAACATTGATAAACGATGACGATGCCAACATAGCGTTGTTTTTATCAGATGAGCAATTAATCTTGTTATGCGTTTTGTTGGTACTGTTTTTAATCATCGGATATATATATGTGTGTGTGTGTGTGTTTTATTGGATTTATAAAACACTGATACTGTTCTATTATTGTTTTTAGGGAATGAGTGGAATAATATCGTCTATTTTTTCAAAAACTTATTATTTTGTAATTCACATTCATACTATTGAAAAAGAATAAGTAACCATAATTAAAAATGAGTCTGAAAAGAAAGAAGAGATTGAGTGATCGGATCGTGTCAGTACTGACATTCCTCATTTATGTTCGATCATTTTTTTATAATAAAAACCTATAAAATTTGAACCAGTTTTATATATATATATAAGAGAGAGAGAGAGAGAGAGACGAGTCGTCCAGGACAACCCGAGTCTATCCAAAACCTGTCCGCTATCGTCGCGGCAGCCGGTCTCCTTACACTATGGATAACGCCAGTTACCAGCTTCTTCCATCAACTCATACTGGGACGATTCTAAATAAACAAACCAGAATCAGGCAGAGGAAGACGACGGCTATCACCACCACCACCAAGAAGAAGAAAGGAATAGAGAGTGAAGGAGAGAAAGAGCAGAAATGGAGAATTCTATCGCCATGTGTAGTTTCAGAGCCCAAGCTCCAACTGTCCACACTCCCAAACAAAAACAAGAACCCATCTTACCATCAACACTGAAAACCCCAATTCCCCCCGTTCTCTTCCGAAGAAAGGCTGCAATGACGAAGCCAGACGAATGTCATCTATTCGTACAACACCAACTTATCCATTTATCCAAACAAGGGAAACTAAGGGACGCAGTAGAGCTTCTCGAATCTGTGGTCCGGAAAGGTCAGAGAATAAAGCGAAGCACCTACATTTCCATGCTGCAGGCGTGTATCGACATGACTTCGATAACAGAAGGACGAAAAATCCATGCCCACATTGATTCAAATTTTGTATTTTACCGCGACCCGTTCATCAGAACGAAATTGGTGAGCATGTATGCGAAATGCGGGGGTTTGGCTGAAGCTCGAAAGGTATTTGATGTAATGTCAGAGAGAAATATCTTCACTTGGTCCGCGATAATAGGTGGGTATGGAAGGGAAGAACTGTGGGGGGCAGTCGTGGAGCTCTTTGTTCGAATGATCCAAGAAGGAATCACCACGGATGCTTTCTTGCTGCCAAAAGCTTTGCAGGCTTGTGGTAATTTGGGTTTGGTAGGGATGGGAAATATTATCCATTCTATGGCAATTAAGATGGGTTTTGATGGTCTGACTCATATATCCAACTCACTGATGTCTATGTATTGGAAATCGGGAAATCTCAGAGCTTCACGACTACTGTTTGATCTCATGCCTCATAGAGATCGTGTTTCATGGAACTCGATGATATCAGGTTATTGTGAATTTTGTCTCAACCGAGAAGCTCTGGAGTTGTTTGATCAGATGTTATTTGAAGGGATAGAGCCAAGCTCAATGACGTGGAATATACTGATAGCGGGATATAGTCAATGTGGTAATTGTCATTTTGCGATGAAGCTGATGCAGAGAATGAAGAATCATGGTGCTGATCCCGACGTCTTTACGTGGACAACAATGATATCAGGGTATTCTCAGAATAACAGAAGGAAGGAAGCTTTAGATCTCTTCATTGAGATGCAGTTAGCAGGAGTTAATCCTAACGGGATGACAATTGCAAGCGCATTGTCAGCTTGTGCTGATATTAAAGACCTCAAGAACGGAGTGGGGTTACATTCTATGGGAATCAAACTTGGTTCCGTGGCTGATCTACTTGTGGTCAATGCACTGATTGACATGTATGCTAAATGTGGGAAACTGGATGCTTCAAGGGCAATGTTTGATTCAGTTGTAGAAAGAGACATTTTCACATGGAATTCCATGATTGCAGGATATACACAAGCTGGGTTTTCCGGCATGGCTTATGATCTGTTCTGTCAACTTCACAATTCAGGTATCCGCCGCAATGCCGTGACTTGGAACATAATGATTTCCGGATACATGAAGAGTGGTGATGAGGAGCAAGCTCTTGAACTCTTCCATGAAATGGAAAGAACAGATTATGTTAAGAGAAATATATCTTCCTGGAATACATTAATAGCTGGATCAGTGCAAAATGGAAACAGTGAGAAGGCGCTTCAGATTTTCAGGCAGATGCAATCTCTTTCGGTTAGACCAAATTACGTAACCATTTTGAGCATCTTGCCTGCTTTTTCAAACCTTCTAAGTATGAAAAGGGTAAGAGAAATTCATGGATACATCCTTCGTTTTGGTTTACATTCGGAACTTGTGGTCGCAAATTCTCTAATAGATACATATTCTAAGTCAGGGGACATAAAAAGTGCCAGAGATGTGTTTGACACAGTGCCATATAGGGATGCCATATCTTGGAACTCAATTCTTTCAGGCTATGTTTATCATGGACAACCTGAGTTATCCCTAGGTCTGTTCGATCAAATGATATCATCCGGCGTCAAACCAAACCATATAACATTCACAAGTATGATAGCTGCATATGGCATCTTGGGGATGGTTGCTGTTGGTGCGGAATTGTTCTCTAAAATAAATGAGGATTCCTCATGTACAACAACTATAGAACATTTCGTCACCATGGTTTTCCTTTATGGTCGATCTGGTAGGCTGAGAGAAGCGGAAGATTTGATCAGGAGAATAGAAACCGAGCCAAATTCAGCTGTCTGGAGTGCATTGTTCACAGCTTGCAGGATGCACGGTAATATTAGATCAGCAACAGATGCAGTCGAGAAGTTGATGGAATTGCAGCCCTGTAATTCCATAAATTACAGGATTTTGGAGCAGTTATATACCTTAGATGGGAGGTCTGAAGAAGCTTCAAGGTTAAGAAAGCCTGCGAACATCAACGGGACTGCAAGTTCTCTTGGTAACAGTTGGATTGAAGTTAACAATGTGGTGTATAATTTTATGACAGGAGACCATTGTACACAGTGGTTCGAGCCCATCCATGCCAGCCTTGATAGTTTCAACCAAGAAAAGAGGGCTACTAAACTTGATTCTGTGTTTAGAGGCCTTCAGGTTGAGGAGGAAGAGGGTGAGGACATTGTTGGCATACATAGTGAGAAGTTGGCAGTTGCATTTGGTCTCATGAAGGCATCCGCTCAGCCTATAAGGGTGGTTAAAAACCTCAGGGTCTGTCTAGGTTGTCATAATCATATCAAGTTGATTTCTAGAGTTTACGGAAGTGAGATCTTTCTGAAGGATCCCAATTGCTTGCATCATTTCAAGAATGGTAACTGCTCTTGCAGGGATTACTGGTGAAAGGATTGCATCAAATACTGATGCTTTCATGGGAACTTAATACTAAGGGAATTGTTTGGTGGAACCTTCAGGATCACTTGTCTGATGAACTGAATTCAAAAATCCACTATGTGGACAACCTTGAAAGCAGGCAATCAGACTGACCTTTGTGGCCAAACAATTGATAGACAAGCTAGGTTCCTTCAACTCATTTGCTTAGTCCACCTTGACCAAAGTGGATCATCCCCAAGTTATTCTTAGAAAGAACGCAGACCACTTGATGGGAGATCTGGGAAAGAAGAGTCTAATTGCTGCTTCAGTGAGCTTGGAGCAGCTAGAGCGGATCTCCAGGTTGTGGGATGATGAGAACAATGCAGCTAGCAGAGAGCTAGAAATCAACAACAATGAATTGGGGGCAGAAAATATTTGGATATTGTATGGTTGAAATACAAACTAGTTACCAGGTGACAAGATTGGCCATTCCTTGAAATTTTGCTAAACATCCTTTATTTCTTTTCAATACTCATTTGATTGTACAGACCTGAACATGTATTCGTTAATCCATATTGAATTATATTCACCTAACTTCTGTATCTCATCTTGATACTGTGAAGCTGAAGAAGTGCTTCGGTTACCCAAGCGGGAAAGGTGAAAGACTAGGTCTTGCCCCAGTCATCCAAAAGACAAAGGCCTTGAACCTCGCCACTGCCATGCACACACATACACACTCACGCACACCAAAAAGAAAGAACTAAGGCATGCAAAACGACCCAGGTATGCTGGATGGCAGTTTGTTGTAGGGGATAGTTCATACAAAGAAGTGCCCTTTGTAAAACAAATTTGAACTGCCATATTGAAAAATCTTGCATTCGATGCAACCAAAGAACGGTAGACAACCTCCTGGCTCAGATGCATCTACTATTACCCTCTATTTATGTGAAAGATAAAGATACATACTAAGAACTTTATAATGCAGGATTCAAATTTTTGTCACACTAGTTTATTTCTTCATTCCAGTAAATCTCTGCTCTATTTACTGATTATCAAAGTCACCTGCGTTCCAGATAGCATACGCCAAAAGTAAACTGTCAAAGAAAAGAATATGATAACCAAAAATAGCACTGCTGGTACGCATGTTATGATACATAGGCAATGGGAGTATTCATTCTCTGCTGACAAAACAGTGGCCATTATGAACATAGAAGGCTCGTTGTCACATAATTCGAAGGGTAACAACATTTAATACCATCACAGCACCTATAAGAGTAGTTTTTTAACCAAAGGCACCGACTGCTTTTCATGAATTGCAAAGCTTGGGTTCCTATGAACAGCAATGAATCTATGTAACAAAAGTGACAACGTTACACGCTCCAATAGATATACATGTTTATGCTGCGAACTGGAAGATTGCAAAATTGAAGAAAATTAGATTACTGGATTGAATCAGTCCTTGACATCAGCGACACCCTCTAAACAAATTTGAAATCGTGCTTCAGCTTCAGCCAAGCAAGGTGAAGCTATGACTTTACATATGCGTTCTTCTCCTCTTCCCTTCCGTAGAGCAAGCCTGATGCAAATTATTTAAACAAGATTATCAAAAGCAACAAAGGTACAAAAGATGAAAAAGGATAAAGGGGCAGGAGAAGAGTACAAGATAAGGTAGAGGACAGACATTGGGAACAGACATCTGTCAACATTCTTGGTCAGACCCAACTTAGCAATGTCAAAGATCAACTTAATAAAGAAATAATGGATGATTGAATAAATTGTGCATTAAAGCATACAAGACATGTTATAAAACATAAATTACACAAAAAGCAAGGTCAATGAAAAGGCACATATGTGGCACTTCATGCTTGAAAACCAAAATATCTCATGAACTTTCAGACATCAATTAAGGCAATCCTCAAAATATTTTCTTTATAGGGTTTCAATCCTTAAAGTTTCATAGATGAAGTGTTCTAAATGGAACTGTCTGCCATCAAACACTAAATGGATGTGAAAGTAATTAATTGAAAAACTCACACAACTTGACAAAAGCCTCTGTTGTTCCAAAGTTATCATCCAAGTTACTAACTGATACAAAGAGTTCTATAGACAACTGACAAACCTGACGCCACCGCCGGTCAGCGGAACTCACCCAGTGACACCAGGTAGCATTTCCAGACCATTGACACTTAATTGCATGTGGAAACTCCTCAACATGAGAAACAAGCACCAGTTTGGAGTTCAAACCTTGTGGTTGAAGCATGAGCCATAATGTTTCCACCGATGGGTTTGATCTGGGGCCCAGCAAATATAGCAGACCCATCCACTTGTGCAACAACTTGATTGGTTATAACGACTGCTACACCAAACTGAACCAGTAAAAGGAAGAGGTTGTTAGGAAGTAATTTCAGCACATCTTCATGAAATTGAAGACCCATGATTTGGCCCAGAAGGCGATACACCATATTGATTGAAAGTCCTAAGTTGAGCAAACGTTTTGCATGACTACCAAGTATAGGACGCTCCCCAGGTGGAGTTGATCATTATCATTGTCTAGAACACGCACATGCACACACATGCAGACTGAGACAGAGACAGAGACAGAGAGAGAGAGAGAGAAGGGCCTTTAAATGAAAGCGGGACTGTTCAAAAATGATGCCCAAAATGAAAAGTTTTCAAGCAATTGCAGAAGTCGTGATTACCTCATCAGCAAGCTTTTGAAGGCTTCTAAGAAACTTTGCAAGATGCATTTGCCTGGCAGACAGCTCTCCTCTTCCTGAAAAATCTGTCCTATATAGAGCAGTAGCACTATCCACAATCATGAGAGCAAACCTGTTAAAAACTATTGCTTTAGTTGATGGATTTGCATGTCATAGTTCAGATGAAACTTTCGTCACATCCCATTCATTTATGAGAAACAGAAAATCCATGCCCATGGAATGCTGCTTTGAATAAATTAAAAAGAAATTTGACCAAACAGAGTGACTAACTGATTATTTACCTTTAGGAGACCCCCAGGACCCCTCTATTTCATTTCAACTCCTTTGCATCTCCATGTGTGTATGAGAGAGAGAGATAAATATGATCGGCAAATGAATCGAACTCAGGTTTCAACTTTTGCAATGAATAATAAACATATGACTACATGGTTACATAATTTTAATTTGACCAGGGATTGGCTTGAAAGCCAAGGTGCAAAAAATTCTGCCCGATTATATTCTCTTTCTATGAGTAAAAGCCTACAATCAAGCCAACGCGATCTTGTAATTTTCTTTTTAACCAGGAAAACATAACAACATTTGCATATGTGTCGTTGATTACACCCATGGGGAGTGCGGTGACTGTCAATACATGTATAGTTGCTGGAACACTGCAGACCTTTGATTGGGTTGAAACCAAGTCACACTGAGCCACCCAGTCTTTTTTATTGGACAGTGATAGCCATGCCCTATTAAAGAAGATTTGGAACGAGTCTCAACAACAACAACAACAACTAAGCCTTTTCCCATACTTAGTGGGGTCAGCTATATGGATTCTTTGTTTCCATAGAGCTCGATCACGTGCTAAGCTAAATGTTAACTCAACATAAGCTAAATCATGCTTTATCATTTTCTTCCAACACTTTTGTGGTCTTCCTCTTGTAACATTTTCACAATATAGTTTTTCATCTCTTTTTACCAAAACTTCATTTGTTCATCTTTTTACGTGTCCAAACAATCTTAAACAATTTTTTCTTAGTTTGTCATCTATTGGTGCCACTACCAATTTGTTTCTAATAATCTCATTACATATGCGGTCTTTTCGGATGTGACCACTCATCCATCTCAACATCTTCATTTATGTCATAGACTTCTCTTATACATGTTGATGATTGAATGTCCAACACTCGTAACCATACAATATAGTAGGTCTAATTGTTATTCTATAATATTTACCTTATCTTCTCCTCATATAGAATACATGATGAATTTCTCCATCTTAACCGACTTACATTAACTCGATGGATAACATCTCCGTCAATTTTTCCATCACTCTGAAAAACTGAACTTAGCTATTTGAAACCTTCCTTGCGAGAGATGTAATGTATACCAATCTTAATTTTCATGTCATTTGAAGTAACCAAATGATCAAAATTGCATTCCATAAATTTTGTCTTTGATCTACTAAGTCTGAAGCTTTTACTTTCGAATGTTTCTCTCCATAGTTTCAATTTCCTATTAACTTTTTCCTTACACTCATCCACTAATATAATATTATCTATGAATAACATACACCAAGGGACTTTATCTTGAATATTTTTTCTTAGCTCATTAATAACCAATACAAATAAATATGAACTTAAAGTTGATCTTTGATCTAATCTAATCTAATACTAACATCAAAGAAATTTGTCATTCCTTTGTGGGTCCTAACACATGTTTGTAGTCTCATACTTGTGTCTTATAAGATTGAGTAATGTCAAAGGGATATGTCTCTTTTCCAAAACTCTCTAAAGAATATCTCTACCACCCTATCATAAGCTTTCTTTAGATCAATAAATACTATGTGAAGGTTCTTCTTTTTTGCTCTAAAATGTTTCATAAGCCATCTTAATAAATGAATAGCTTCAATAGTAGATCTTTCTAGCATGAATCCGAATTGGTTCTCTCATACTATAGTTCATCAATTTGATACCTTGATAATTTGTATAATTTTAAATGTCTCTCTTGTTCTTGTATATAGGTATAATTGTATTCTTCCTCCATTCCTCAAGTATCTTTTGATTATTTGAAATCAATCTCAACTCTCGAACTATTCAATTCTTCTATTGAAAATCAGCCTTGTCCACAGACAATGTTTTCAAAGATTGATATCGTTCAAGCATAAGCACTCAACAAGATACGATTGAAGCGTATCTATCAAAGTTTAGGCTGTGTTGTCCACAAACAACATTTTGAAGCATCACATATGCTTCAACAATGACATAAAACAACTTGACAAGGAAATACGCATAAACTTCTTTATGGTACAGATTCTACAGAAGAAGCAGGCAAACAAAGGCAGCTTTTATATGAATTTCAGTAGAACCAAATAATAAATAAATACTTTAGACAAATTATTGAGAAGTCAGAAGACTGATAAATGCGCAAACAACCTACCTTCATGCAGCAGAACAACAGAATGACCTTAGGAAAGGAACGAAGATTTCTAATCATAGATGTATATTAGCCTCCAGATAAAGGTGGGTTATGCTGTCACGACTATTGGAGAACTACAATCTTTCTAGTTAGACCCGATCAAGGGCATCAACATTGACACTGTAACATATCAATTGAACAATCCAAACTCAAGAAACAACCAAAACTATGTTTCACTGGCCACGGATGGAACCATATGTTCCGAGATCATAATTTCTGAACTGTATCAGAAATTCAGCAGTAATTTCTTTAATACAGCATAAGTCTAATGGAGCATCAAATAATTTTGCAATACCTGGTCTCTACCATCATGGAAGCCGCCTCAAGCAGAAGCCTTGATTGATGATCAGTATTATAAGCTCTAGCATAGGCTACGTTCTCCAATACATCAGCACCATTTAATCCAAATCTGCAATTTTTACACTGTTATGTTTCATATGTGACATCAGAGAAGCCTTAAGTTGTGTTTCCAGTACCTATCAGCAATCTGCAAGAGCCTCTGTGGTCTGAAAGTGCCCTCAGCATCGATGTACAAGGCCTTTCCCTCGCCACCTCCTTGATCCAAAGGAAGCTGCAAAAAAAAAAGGAGTATACAGAACCATAAGTATACAGAACCATGTATATCAGAAAGGTAACAGATTCCCTATTTAACCACAACAAAAATAGATGTATGACACAGAATGATGAACATCCATCTAGTTTTGATCGGTTATAATTATCTTTCTTGACCATTTATATATTGAACTAAGTATTGCACCTGATTCATGTTTTGTTTAGATTAAGTGTGTTAATGTTTGGTGCACTTTGCCTATAGTTATGCAATAGAATCCTATTATTTTCTAAAGACAATATAACTTTTATCTTTTAAATTGTTTTAAATGGAACCTTATTTTCCATTATATGTTATTGACTTCCCTGTATACCTAAAATGATGTCATGTTTGATCTAATAATATAGGTGTGGGTTAATAAGTTTCCCAAGTTCATTAGCTAAGCACCGCAAGAAAGCCTAGTGAAAACTAGAATTAGGACCCCAGAACAAGTTAGGAAATATACCTAGATTAGATGGTGAAACTTTCAATGCACCTGACAATATGCATGTAGTAGATAAGATAAAAGCTAGGGAAAAAACAGGAAGCAATTTTCTGCCAATCGCATTGCACCTTGATTCCTCCAGGAATATTTACCTATTGCATGCAATTAATTATTTGAATCCATGTTGTCAACATCATAATGTATGTAACAAAAATGCAATTGCGTACCTGACAAGTGACACACAATGTGTGACATAACTGTGTCTTTCCTGATCGAAATTCACCATAGATCTCAGTAATTGAACCAGTTTCAATCCCTCCTGTTCAAAATTTAACCTCATAAGTTGTAGGATATATCTTTGATTAGTATAATATCAGATTAACATCTATAATTCAAATAGTTTATATTCAATTGGACACATTAAGAAAACTACCCTCTAGAATCTTGTCAAGTTCCCTTGAACCAGAAGTTATCTGAATGATTTCAAGCCGTTGAGCATGCAGTTGACTGGCACTAGTAAAACCCAAGGGGACCAGCTTTGACGCTGTTGAACAAAGCAATGTAATAATTAGAAAAGAAAGCCAATGTTCCATGAAGATAAGAATAAAATATATAACCAAACCGGACTGTTTGCAAGAGAAAATTCTCAAGAGAAAAAGAATGAGCATGAGATTCATAAATGTAAAATTTCAAGTATGCCTGCTTCAATAATCTTGTCAACTTTTGCTTCACTGATTCCTTTGATCTGCAATAATTCCTTCCTTGGTGAATATGCAACAGCTTCCACCGTGCAAAGACCCGCATCTTTGAGCTTTTTAACATCAATAGCAGCAATTCCAGATGCCTTAAATATTAAAAATAAAATTATTAGAGGGCAAAACAAGATGATTATAATTAAAAATAAGTTAGCAGATGCTACTTTATCGGACAGGTTTATTATAACACATGTAGTTGCTTGATTTAAAGGAAACCCAATTCACAAGGTATAGTAGGTGTGGTTCTGCATAACCAACTGAATTTTTCAAAAAGAACAAAAGAAGAAATGAAACAACTAGTTATGATTTGAAAGGCAGATAGTTCATAGAAACACGGCTTCACACTTTCCAAGTGCACTAAAGTGTTGAAGGAAGTTATAACTCTATTGCAGGAGGAAAACTGATACAGAAAGAAAGAAAACACTAAAACCAAATTCAATAGAAACCTCAGAGTTCCAACTCCGTAAACAACAAGACACTTCTGTGATATCACATCGTAATGCCTGGGGGAACTGAAAGGTGTAAATGCAGTAAGCTGTTGACAGAGCCCTATTACCATAAACCAGATCCTAGCAACAGATAAATTAATTGGCATATGTGCAGATGACGTGTTACCATTTCATGTTCATGCAAAGAAGGTTCATTTTAGGAAAAGAAAGTAAACCAGAATTCCTTATGGAAAACCCAAAGCCGCATATGGAATGGACTATGGAGTAACTCAATGTGTCAACAAACAAGAAATAAGCATCAACATGAATGCTGAAAATCCTCTTACGATCAATATTTGATTCTCTTTTAGAGATGAAAGTGATGAGAATTCCAGCAGAAAAATCCAACCAGATACTGAAAAGTGACAAATAAATGCTTCAACCAAAAAGAAATAAGCAACAAACGAAAAAGAAATCCACTGAAAAATCTTATGATCAATACATAATTCTGTAACTGGAAACTCAATTCTTCACAAGCTAACTTGGTACGAGGAGAGGAATGACTACTGCTAAATGCTCAAATAACACAGACGAGAAAATTAATATTACTCAATCTGGAAGATACACAAGCGCTCCATACATGAGAGAAAAATAAAGGAAAGAAGAAAGGTCTTTCTTCCGTAATTCAGAGAGCTTTCTTTCTCCAGTTGACTTTTTTTCCATCAAAGATGGAAACTTTATTAAATAAGAAGATGTGAAAACACTCCGCATGGTGGGATACAATCAAATAAGGGGATCTCCAAACAAGAAATACATAAAATTTTACATTACAAAATATCAATAATAACAATAAAACAGAAAAGTAATGAACGTAACAGAATAACTGTCAATCTTGCCAAGGCACCGCGCCATGACCTCCGTTGAGACATTGCACATGACCACGGTATGATTTGCTGCACTAGGTGGTCTTCAACACATGATCAATTTACCCAAAACCTCCGCAAGAAAAGAAAAACTTCCATACGCAAAAATGGTCCACCCTACACTGCTCACCCTCTCTATTTCACCCTAGTGGGTGAGAGAAAAGGGCAGAAAGAGAGAGGATGAGGAAGAAAAAGGAGGGGAGAGATTGCAGGTATTGATTAGTTAGAAGCCAAATGGCCACTGCCTCCCCCTCTGGGGCTCAAAAATGCACTCCTCTCTCATCATTCCTCTCAGTCGTTCTTTATCCAATTGACCTTGATATCAACCGTTATCCGAGTCAGAATTAAGACGTGAATACTCATAAGGTGGCAGTTAATCATCAGAAGTCAGTGCCCCGAACATCCAATGACCGAGTAAAAGCCTCCAGGAAAAGGGGGGGAAAGTAGAAAAGCAACCACCGCCCATTTCTAGGCACAATAAGAATAAGCTGATATCCCAGCAACAAGGGGAAAAGACAAAAGAGTGTACAGATTTTCGTCTGAGAATGTGATCCAAGATTAAGCGTGAAATCGATTTTAAGTTTAACGCTGCAACAAACATCCACGCCCAAATAGAGATAACAAATTTCTCAGATTTGCGGAAACCAAGAACCACAGAAATGTTCTCTTCGCTGAGAATCCAACAGAAAAACGCAATACCCGGATACCAAAAAGATTATCAAACGCATCAAACACCCGAAAACCCGAAGAATCTGCAGGTAAAGACCACAGCCAAGTACTGGACATGTTACCAAGGTCGAAAACTTCGGGAAAGTCGAAGAACCCACAAAATATCTTTGATCAAAATAAGCATATATCCAACTCAACAAGTTCTCACGAATGGAACAGGTAATCAAACGCCTTATATTTCCACTTAAGGAGACGTCAAAAGAAAAGAAGAAGAATCCAATAGCCAAAAAATGTTCCAACCGCCTGAAATCGTCAAAGAAAGACTACCTTGAACCCACAAGATCTCCTCAGCTCAATGCAAGAAAAAAAGAGAGATACCTGCAACTGCTCAATGGGGACGGGTCCGTGCTGCATCTCCTCAGCCTCTTGCTCCTCTTCCACCATCTTCTCATGCCTTCGATGCTGCTGCTGCTCCATGGCTAACCACGCAAGAAGAGCAAGAGAGAGAAAGAGAGATGGCTGTATGTCTGCTCTTGCTCTCGTTTCAAATACATCAGAAAGAGCGCCAAATTTTTTTGGTGGAAGCTTGTTATGGAAGCTATGACTGCGAAATTGTGAAGCTTAACGAGTCTCCGACCCGCATGGAAGGCCGGTTCCGAACCGTTCCAACGTTTTCAATCGGAACCGAACCGATTTAGGAACCGATTGAAACCGGAACCGAGACCAAGCTTAGAATCAGAGACCATTCGGTTCGGTTGTTGTTTCACTTTTTATAAAACCGGAATCAGAACCATCGGTTCCGATTTTTTTATTTTTCTTATAATAATTACAAATAACAATAAAATTATCAGTTTTGAATGGTTCTGGAATCAAGCAACCATAACCGAAACGATATAGTTTGGCTGTGGTTCTAAGTTATGAGCTAACTGAAACCGGTGATTTGAAACCGTTTGTTTCGGTTTACTCAAAACGAGACATGTCTACCTCTTTCAATAAAGGTATAGACGTTCATGTAATGAGTGAATCTATATTTTTGGGGCAGACCTGGATACAACTAATATATGGAACCGGATCGAGGAAATTTCGTAACAAAACCTCCATCCAACCCGAGTGCAAATATTTTCAAAATAAAAATAAATTAAGAAATCATTGCTGGGTACATAAAAAAGTCATGGCATGGTTTAGATCACTTATTTTAATACCTATTGTAGATTGAATTCGTGCAGAGGCAGTAATATTTGGAGCTTTGACGAGAAGGCCAGAATTTGGATAATGGATACTTCAAATGGGTCAAAGTTTTACACAAAAAGTGTTGAAAAGAAAGCCTCAAAATATCATCTTGCTTAATTTCTTAAAGTTAATTATCAACATCATGGAAAATTAAGCTTATTGGCAACTAAGAATTTGTGTACAGACCGCATTTTTTATGTGGGTAAGGCATAGTTTGGAATTAGAATTTTGTGTGCATTATTATTTGTGGTAATGAGGAAGAGACGGTGAATTGCTTCATGAAACAAATCGTTTTGGGACTGATTCGATACAAGTGTGCTAACACTAATTCCAATTCTCACAGCCTGCCATAGGCTAAAACCATAAAGCATATGTAAAGTTTCACAAAAACAAATAAATAAACTCATACAATTCTCTGTGGCCCTGCTGACCAACCTATTCCGGCTCACGTTGGCTCCCAAAGCCATATGAGTCGGGCTATTTGGCCTTGCTTCAAATATGGGTTAGAATTCTCTGACTCAGTCCTATATTTTTTCAGGACCGGGTCATGGCGACACCTCAAGTCAGGCTCATTTTAACATCTCTGCCTCTATCAATGCACACTTGATTTTTAAGAGCATTTATTTAAAAAGTTATAAGAGTGATTGAGAAATTAAAAATACCTTGTACTCAAAAAGGTAGACATGAGAATATTATATCAAGATCAACAACACTCTCTCTATGCATATATATACATACGTGTGTATGTGTATGTATTGATAATATGAGTTAAGACGCAAGAGGAAGTTAACGTGTCCAGGTGACACTGGTAGGCTCAGTAAAACAAAAGGAATATGTGGTGCCATCTTGAGGTTTCGCACCCAAGAATTGGTTGAAGACTGTTTGATGTTCAAGAGATAATGATATTTTGTGTTGGATATGCATGAATCTTGAATAATTCGAAGGCCATGACATAAAGTTGTAGTAATATATGTAACCATGACAATCTAAGTGCTTAACTTGCAAAACAACAGGACGTGATAAGGATAAGAAAACGAGTCGCAGTGGATGCTTTTATCTATTAAAGCGCTAGACCTTTTCGAAATAGGCCCCTTCACTGTTCATCAAACGTGACCCTCGCATCACTATTGGCAAAAAATACACCTGCCCTTCATTATCGGCAAAAAAGAAAAGAAGGATGATAGCACATACGTAAATATATATTATATCAGCAGAGTCGGTTGCTAAAGTTGCTTTGACACGAATAAAAGGTAAAATGTGAAGGTGACATATGCTCAAGGTGTTTTAGACAGTTGGGGAGGCAATATGATTAAGCTACGGTGATCAAGAAAAATAAAAGTTTGATCTGGATTTTCTAGAGCTAATATTAATTTGGCACATAATCAAGCGAGTAGGAAATAGCAAAGCCACTTAGCATGGGAGAAGACTTGGTTCTGATTATAGATTGAGTCACCTCGATTAGGTTGTAAATTTAATTAACAAAACAGTTGATGGAGATTTTTTTTCAATTGAATACAAGGCACTCACTCGGTCGGCCACAAAAGGAGAAGTAAGTCGCCACAACAAATATTCTTGGGCTCATGGAAGTTGATCCTTATCAAAACCGCCCACTAATATTATATATGTTCGAGACGTAATTTTCAAATAACTGGTGTGGCTATCCAAACACTATAAAATTAATTACAACACCAGCTGTTCTTTCTTCTTTTTGGGTTCAGCAAAACCCGTTCGATAAGCTCCTCAACAATGGCATTTTATACTCAACGAGTGAAGGTAGTACTAGTTCTAGAAGTGGCACTTTTCGGAAACTGCCCCTACTCTCGAAGATTTCAAGAGACGTACCTATGCTTTGCTGTTCTTGACAGAAAACAGAAAATTAAGAGCCGCATGGTGCTAAAATTACAGTAAGTATACGAACCACGAACGGATTGTAAACAAGTTTGGGAATTGAAGAATCCATTTCTCTTCCGTGAAGGGAGGTAACCAAGATCCAACCAAGAGAATGAATTCTTATGTAGCATGAATATTCACCCAAAAAATATACAGCAAAATATAGTATTTGAAAATCAAGGCATCTTTTTCGCTAACAGCTGATTAGTGAGTCACAATTCTCTAAACAATTTACCCCTTGAACATAGAACTGTCACCCTTTAGAACCACTTTTGAGTTATGCTGACGACAAAATAAAAAACAACTCTTCGAGGAATCGAAATTTACATTAGCTAGTTACACAATTATTGTCTCCCAAACGAGAAAAAGCCACGCCCCCATTAATTTTTGCACTATAAAAGCGTTAAGAGAACCTTCGTAATTCACTACACCATGAAAGCTTCTTGTTTTCCTTTCGCAATGCCTAAGGTCCATCCGAAGCAATTCTTGCATCCGTCATCTTCTATTCCATCACCATCACCATTGGAGAATTTTACCTCAGATAGACAAGAAAACTTCACTGTTTGGATGAGGTCCTTGCTTTTCAACTGCAAAGGATGCACTGTCTTCGATTCTAATGGCCAGATAGTCTATCGGATCGATAATTACGGCCGCCAGTTCTGTAATGAAGTTTGTGTGATGGATCTTTGTGGAAAATCGCTTTTCACCATATTAAGAAAGGTAATCTACCAAACTTTGTACTGATCATGGTATCATGCAAGTTAAACTTGTACTTATTGGTTCAAGTTTATATCTATGTACTGCTCGAATTTATGATGAACTAGCGCGACAAAAGATTGCTATGCTTCTGTTTTGGAAGAAAAGGATGCTGTTTTACTTGACCAGTGTTGTGTTTCATCTAAAGGGTTTGGACAGCGGCCGGACTGAAAATTTAATGTGATTCTGGTGTCATTAAGCATCATATATGTAATTCATTGCGCAGCAAATGTGCTTTTCTGAGCATTGGGAAGGCTACAGATGTGGGGAGGGAGAGAAAATATGGTTCAATATCAAGAAATCCTTATTCTGCAGAGGACGTTATGTTTGCAAGGTCACCATTGCCGAGAGAGGTGAATCTATCTATTGTTACAAGATAAGAGGGTCGTCAAGGAGCAAACCTGAGCTTGCGATAGTTGATCAATCAAAGAGGCTTGTCGCAGAGGTAATAAATAAGAAAAAACCATTCATGTTTTACTGATTCTGCACAAGTCATATGGCTCATTCGACAATGAACCAGTAAGAAATCCAAGTGAGAAAAAAGGCTATCATAAGCGTTTGTTTTTTAGTGCGTTTTGATGTGAAAAAGGATCTTTTATGAAACATACAAAATTTTAAAAGCGAGTTTTCTTGGGCAGGTGAAGAAGAAGAGAACAAGCTCAGGAGTAATCTTGGGTGACGACGTCTTGAGTTTAGTGGTGGAGCCCAAGGTTGATCACTCCCTTGTAATTGGAATTATTGCTGTAAATAATCTTATGAACCACCACAGGGCGTGAAGACTTTTCTTCCTGTGGTTCCGTTTTCCATCTTTTGTCTTAAATACAAAAGAGCAGTAAGTAAATGAGAAAGCAAAAAGCTGCATAAAAACACTTTTCTCTTTCGTCTCCATCTTATTCTCTTACTTTTGTTGCTCTGCTTTGCAGGGCAGATATTAAGAAGTTTGTGCTAGTTCTGTAATGATCGATTTGGACAGCGGCCGGACTGAAAATTTAATGTGATTCTGGTGTCATTAAGCATCATATATGTAATTCATTGCGCAGCAAATGTGCTTCTCTGAGCATTGGGAAGGCTACAGATGTGTGTGTGTGTGAGAGAGAGAGAGAGAGAGCAAACGATCCCTAGTTCATTCCAAGTCACTATTCATGTTGCCCGTAAGAGCACATATGCCAATGATGCAGATATGTAAAATGCATATCGAACTTATGCAAGAGGCGCGTTCGACAGATCCCGGGCTTAATAGTTGTTTCGTTAATTGTATGATCAACCAGAATCCTAGCCGTTCAGATCCATCGATTGGACGGCTAAGATGTGATGCGTGAGGAGATTACTAGCTGCATCCGTCATATGGAACGACTCGTGCCTGGCAATAGCCGGTTTGTCAAATAAGAGAAGAATCGAAGTAGGCTTATGACGGCAAGATTAATATTCTAGACGACATCTAAAGGAAAAGAATAAAGAATACAAACGGCTTTTGAAAGGAACAAGAGCCAAAAACATCTCAACATTATGTTGATAATTTTGTTCAAATAAAGTTGACTGCTTATACAAGATGTGTTTCAATAAGATAAAGAATAATGTCCATCACAAAATTTGGAACAACCTAATTAATATCATGATGATGACCAAGGAAACTTCATCTAGGTCTCCCTTAAATATTGTCCAACGACCCACCTCCCCACAAAAGATTTGGAAATTTTGAATTAGTGAAAATTCAAAAATGGAAAAAGAAAAGGCCGAGAAAGAGTCCAGCCGACTCAGTCCTTCTTGGGAAGCAGTTTGGCTCTGAGCTCGGCAGCATCGACTTCGCCAAAATGGTTTTCGGGCTTCCAGTAACCTGTAACGGGGTCCCTCATCCAGAAGGCAGCTTCTTGCTTCTTCGCAGGCTTGCTGGTTTCAGCTAACTTTGATAATAATGTGGTTGATGGAGGATGATACACACGACTTTCTGCGGTCTCTCCTGATGCTAAGGATGCAAATGTTCGTCGGCTGCAGCACATATATGCATCAGACGGCGAATATTATTAGAGTAAAAAGTAACTATTCTAAAGAATGTGAAGTAAAAGTTTAAAATAAAATGAGAGAACGATCCAATTCAAGAATAATATGACAAAGGTTCATATTCTTTGTTCCATCCTAGACCTATAACCGATCCAATTCAAGTCCTTAAAATGACCTAATTAATCCATACATAGCTCTTGTACAAATAAAGGAAACAAATCCGGCAAATGTGGAGATAAATCACAATAAGATAACGACAAGGGAAAAGCTTATCATCATCCCGTGAAATAATCAAAGTATGTTACCGAACATTTGGTTCCAAACGAAAATGAAAGCTTAGGTTACAGAAGGTAAATGATGGGCCATGCTGATGATAATATATAAGGATATCCCTCTCTGAATTTGGTTCATGGAATCATCGAAAAAGAACGGCAAGTAGTTTGAGGACATGTTGCTCGGGTAGATATTAGCTCAGTTCGTTCTTATGGAAAACGAGCCTTCATTGGAAGGTTTTCACTTGGTAAAAGTAGAATACATGACGTTCTTTTAGCATCATTTACCATCCTTACCTGCCTGGGCTGCACTTCAAGCCACTTGGCTCACAATGTAGTGTGCTTCCATGGCAGGTGTTCTACCGTCACTATAATCAAAGATCGAGTTTTAGAATCTGGGAATTCAAACACGGAGTTGTGACTCCCACACTCTTTACGAAGTGGAAGATTTGGTTTCAAGATTTCATTGGGAAACAAACTCTCTTGTGGTCGTATTTAGAAGTTCCTACAGAACATCAATGCCTGACAAGTTTAGCTGTTAACCCGAGTAAGCTGAATAAATATTTTTTGAGAAATATTTGACACATGACTGCAATCTATCCAAATATCATAAGTTTATGCATGATCGGTTTAATTTCCTCTAGCAAGAGCCTTGCACTGCGCAACCAACTCGATAGTGTTGTTTAAAATCCGCTTTTCTCATATAGCATCTTTTGCTTATTAAACGCAATCGGCAACATTAACATTTATTGCAACAATGTAATGGAAAACTGCATCCACAATAGTTAACACAAAGAGATCAAGAGAAAGCCTCGAGGTTGTATCTGGTGGTCCGTCTACATCTCATGAGTAGTTACGGGTAGCAGTCCTTTTAGCAGGATAATAGATGAAACTAACTAAAGAGATAAAAGCTCAGAGAGAGAGCATGCAACTTGCCTCATGAGTTGCAGGAATCTCTTCATGGAAGCACTTGCCATTGCAAACAAGGAGAAGAACGCCACAAAAACCGGAACGATGAAAGCAACAAGAAAGATGGAAAGAGATTGAGCGCGAGACTTCAAAATCTTCCTCCTAGGGAGATAATGACTTCTCTTTACGTGCGTTTGATCGCTGCATACAAGAGAGGGAGGCTTCCCCGTTCCGTATTTATAGACAAGAGTCCGGAAGGGCTTAGAGTTGATAAATATCGAATAAGAAACTCTTTAGGAAAGCCCCACGGATAATTACGAAAGATCGTGATAATCCTTTCCTTTTTCCTCCTTATCTAAAATAACTAACATGCAGTAACTTTTTTATGCAACTGGGAGGCCAAAGCAAATTATGCAAGCCTCGGGAATCGAACTCACACCCCCTGCCCGGTGCCTGTAGACCCTACGCAACGATCAAATGGTATATATACCTCTTTCGATTATCAAATGAAATTCATTTTCACCAAATGGTTGGTTTGGTTCAAGTTGTTCGACACTTCATCCCCTTAAAATCTCGAGATCGAACCTTGTGAATGGAAAAAATTAGTCTTGGTCTTCGTGGGCTCCCCGATGCCGCTAATTTAGACAAGGTTTTATGAAATTGATTTTGAATGTATGAGGTCTTCAATTAGGATTTCAAGCAAAGCGGACGCAATTTGAATGAATAGAGACAATGCAGACCAACCAATTTTCCCTAAAGCACTGCCTAATCAAAGTGAAACAACCAAACCAGCAAGTTGCTACCCAAGTATATAAGCATTAAAGGGGGTAAAAGAAATCAAACCCTTAAAGATTTTATTTTCGTGGTATGCTCATTAAAACATTTGATCTCTTTATAGTCAATATAATCTTCAAAAACAAGATGAACATTTAATTACTTATAAGAGTGATTTATCACAAACATAAATTGATTACTCTATTAGAAAAAAAAATAGAGCGTGTTGTAAAGATTGCAAGGTAATTCCAGGAAAAAACTTAACTACCCAACATCAACTTTTAGTTATTGATTTACAAATTAAAAAATAGATAAAGAAGAAAAGAGGGCATCGAGCTATTCGGACTAAATGGTATAACCTCAAAAGCGAGAAAGAAGATATATTTAAACAAAAAGTCCTTCAAGGAGATTGGAATTATGTTGGTACACCTTGTGATATCTAAAATAATATGACTATATATATTAGGAAAGTTGCGAAAGATGTGTTTGGTAAATCTAAGGGAAGTGTATCGGCACAAAAAGAAACTTGGTGGTGGAGTGAAGTAGTGCAAAATAAAATCAAGGTAAAAAGGGCATGTTACAAATTACATTATGCTAAGAAAACTAGTGAAACTTTAGAGGCTTATAAGAAAGTAAAGAATGAAGCAAAAAAGGCCGTTAGTGAAGTAAAAGCTAAAATTTGAGAGGATTTATATAAAAAACTCAACTCAAAAGAGGATGAAAGAGATATTTTTAGGATAGTTAGGGCTATAGATAAGAAGACTAAAGATCTTAATTATGTTAGATACATCAAAGACAATGATAAAAAAATTCTAGTGGCAAATGATGATATAAGAAATAGATAGAAAAACTATTTTTATAAGTTTTTTGATGAAAATAAAGATATTAATATTAGCTTAGGAGAGTTAGCCAAATCATAAAAGTATATAAACAACAATTTCTACCGACATATTTAAAAGAATGAAGTCAAAGAGGCTCTTAAACATATGAAGGGTGGTAAATCGGTAGGACGAAACAATATTCCTATAGAAGTTTGGAAAATACTAAGAGAAATAGGAATCACTTCACTCACAAGACTATTTAATGAAATATGGAGAAACCAAAAGATGCCTGAAGAATGGAGAGCGAGTACACTTATACCCATATATAAGAACAAGAGAGACATTAAAAATTATGCAAATTATCGATGTATCAAGTTAATGAGCCATATTATGAAATTGTGAGAAAGAATTATTGAACGTAGGTTAAGACAAGCATAAGTACAACAAAAAACCAATTTGGATTCATGCCAAGCAGATCTACTGTTGAAGCGATTCACCTTTTGAGACGTCTTATGAAACATTTTAGAGCAAAAAAGAAATACCTTCACATGATTTTTATCAATCTAGAAAAAACTTACAATAGGGTACCGAGAGAGGTTCTTCAAAGAACTTTGGAAAAAAGAGATATCCCATTAATATACATAACCTTATAAGAGACATGTATGATGGTGCAAAAACATGTGTGAGGACTCATGAAGGAATGAAAGACTTCTTTGAAGTTGATATTGGGTTACATCAAGGATCAACTTTAAGTTCATACTTATTTATAATGGTGATTGATGAGTTAGCGAAACATATTCAAGATGAAGTACCTTGGTGTATGTTATTGTAGATGACATTGTGTTAGTGGAGGAGTCTAAGTTAAAAGTTAATAGAAAATTGGAACTATGGAGATAAATATTAGAAAGCAAAGGTCTCCGACTTATTAGAACAAAGACAGTGTATATGAAATGTAAGTTTGATCATTTGGTTACTTGAGAGGACATATAAATTAAAATTGGCACACATTGCATTTCTCAAAAGAAAAGTTTTAAATACCTAGGGTCAAATTTTCAGAGTGATGGAAGAATTGATGAAGATGTTATGCATAGAATTAATGTTGGTTGGTTAAAATGGAGAGAAACATCATGTATTCTTTGTGATAAGAAGATACTATTAAAGTTGGAAGGTAAATATTATAGAGCACCAATTGGACCTATCATGTTTTATAGTTATGAGTGTTGGACAGTTAATTATTAACATGTACAAAAGCAATAGAGGATAAAATGAGGGAATATCGTTTAAGATGGTTTGGACATATAGAAAGAAGATTAAAAGAAGAACCTCTAAGAAGGTATGTAAAACTAATTTTGGAGAGTATTAAAAGAGGTAGAGGACGCCTACAAAAGTGTTGAAAATAAACAATAAATAATGATCTAGCTTATTGTGAGGTAATTGCTAACACGTTACATAATAGGGCTCTGTCGAAACAAATGCGTATGAAGTGGGTGTGCAAAGCTGTACACATGAGTCACGTTATTTACTCACAATTTAATAGTTAAAGCAACCTAAATGCGTATGAAGTGTTTGGAAGCATCTTAATTATGTAAATTAGGTCGAACTAGATACATCACTAATAGTGTTGTCATCTTATATAGTAAAATTCACTTTGGGCAGCCCTTTTGGAAGTGGCCACTGGGGAAGAGGAGAAGGTTAGGTTACACTTTATTGCGATAGGGTAGTCCAGTACGTAGCACCTGCTTCCAAATCTAAGCCGTTGAGTGAGTCATGTCTGAACCCAATCCAGTGCCTTCGAAACCCGTGAGTTCTTTGGTTACGGCTCAAGTGGGTGCCACACTAGGTCTAAGAGTTTTTTTTGCAAAAATCCAAATATTTCCTCTCTTTTTTTCTCAACTTGTTACTTGATTACCTCACATGAGTGAGTACCACTCTCCAATCAAATTTTGGACTAGGGTTCCTTGAGATCATAGTTACAAACCCGCGCGAGTTTAGGCAAAAAAAAAAAGGCATTCCAACAAATGAGTTGAATATGGATGCTTTTTTTCTTTCCAGTAAGACATGCCACTTAAAAGCACAAAGGAAAATTTTAAGTTATGTGTGTGTGTCTTAGACTATAGGGTTTGAGATACTGATCTTAAGCCAGATCAAAAGATTAGAGATATTGACATATACGGTCACCTCAAATCGTGATCACAGGCGATGGAAATTGGATCCAAAAAGATTTAATCAACTTTCTTTACATGTATATCCATATTTAATATACAACAAGTAAGTGAATTTTTTGCTTACAAATAGCCCTATCAAGTATCATGTTAACCGTTAACTCAACATAAAGCTATATCTTTTCAAACACTTTTGTAGTCGTTTTCTACCTCTTTTAATACTTTCAAAATCTGTTTTTTCTTACCTTCTTCCATATGCTTCATATACATATTTAATATAGAACTACAAAAATATTGCAAAACTAAACCCGACTTTAAAGCCCACCATTTTATACTATTTGTGCAAACTTCTCACATAAATCCATTTTAAGACAAAGAGGAAACTGTCCAAGGCGTCATTTACTCGTACATTCTAAATATATAACTCATAATTTTGAACGCACACACATCTACACCATACGAAGTAACCCCTGGAAACAAATACATTAAAGCAAACTCTAATTTAATTTCTAAAATACGGCGGATTTTTTAAAAGAAAACTACTGCTTTGTCCACCTTGTATTAGTATTTTAGTACTCTGTGCAGCTTCTGTCTTAAGAGAGAAAGTTTTGCGTATCCTAATCACTCACTAAACTAGCTTAGAAAATATTTGATTTTATGTTCAAAGTATTCTAAATTAACAACAAAAATTCACGCAAAGAAAGTGTCATTTCGAGAAAAGATCGGGGGTATGATAGAGCATCATCGTCGAAAGCTAAACGCCAAAAGTTGAAGCTGAAAGGTGATGAAGATAAACATACGAAAAGTAAAGATAAAAAAAGATGGAGATAACTACCTCCTAGCAGATTTTGCAGGAATACGTTCAAACGATCAGTTATTCACGGCAACTTTTAGATATTACATTTAACCTGCTACGTTTCTAGTTGAGCGTTTGGACACTTGTTTTCCTCAAAGCATGGTCTCAAGTTTGAAAGTTTGAGTCTTGTGAATGGAACAACAACCAATGCTGGGAGGGATTTACAACTATAGTGGGAGAACCTGGCATCGAGTCTTAGTAGCCGGCGCTTTTAGACCTTTCGGATGCAGTGGTTCAAAGAAGAAAAAAAAAGAGACCGTTTAGAACTGCAATTTCCAGTTACAAGTGAAGTGGCTCTTCCCCTTGCCTCACGTAAAATGTAGGCGGTTATTTGTAATAACTAAAAGATTACACAGTACTTTTGAATTTTGGATTGCTTTACCGTGTATTTGTGATTCCATATTTCGTTTCGATTTCCTCATGATCATTTCACACACGTCCTCTTTATATACACGCGTAGCACAGCCCCTCCCTTCCATTCTCTCTCTGCCTCTCTCCCTCTCTCTCGCTGCGTTCGGTTTCTCCATCGTCGTCTTCTTCCCCTCACTCCTTGTATGGGGCGAGAACTCGCGCATAAATTCTCACACTTCACACTCTTTGCTCTTTGGGATAGCACTTTCTCTCTTGATCGGTGGAAGTGCTGAATAATATGCTTCGGAGAAGCCGAGGCTCCCAGGATCTGATGGTGGAGTGCGACTCACACCTGAATCAGGTGGATGCAAAGGCTTCCGATGCTGGAGACCGTATCGCTGTCGGCCTGAAGATCGTCATTGAAAGCTCAAGCCCGAAGACCAACGTCGTCATCAAATCATCCCTCCGATCCCCGCGGCCGAATCTGGTTCCCGACGCGTCTCCCTTACCGAAGTTGGCCTTTCTGCGGTCGTGTTCTCTCTGCAAGAAGACTTTAAGCCCCGAGATGGACGTCTACATGTACAGGTGAGAGCAATGGCGGACCTCGCCCTTTCGTCCCCCTCTTCTTTTTCACTAATTACCTTCGATTCCCTCTTCTTCTTACGGTTGTTTCTACTTTACATGGGATACTTTTTGTATTTACGGTTACCGTGTTAGCCTCATTCGTCCTATTGGAGAATGGCAGGGTTTCGTAATCGGATCCTGTGGGAGTTTGATGGTATTTCGGGGACTGCGGTCTTCGTGAAGGGTACTCGCCTGTATCATATCCTCAGTCTGATCTGATGGAGGAAGCTAGACATGATCCATCTCCGATGTGGTGGATCTGATCCGGATTTGATTCTGGATCTTAATTCGGGTTGGGATGTACTGTGCTACCAAACCCAGTTGTTGCCTAGGTGTCGAGAGAGGGAGAGAGAGTTTTTCTTCACACGGGATCGCACCACGTCTGGTACCAATACACGAATGAATTGGTGCGGATCCATATCCAAGTAGACCATTCTTTCATTTTCTTTGCTTGGATGGATTTGGTGCAGGGGGGACCAGGGGTTCTGCAGCGTGGAGTGCCGATGCCGTCAGATCTTCCTCGATGAACGGCGAGAGAGATGCGCGGCCATAATGGACGGGACCGTCCCACCGTGTGCGGCCGTACGGAAGAAGATCTGGACCGGCCGGCGCAGAAGAATTCCGGCTGCTGCTTGAATGATTTTGGTCGCCGGACGGAGGACACCCACACAGCAGCAGCACAAATGGAAAGAGAGAATGTATCATATCCCCAGTTTGTCCTTCATTATCCCTTGTCACAGACAGCAAGCTTGTTGGATAAAGTAATTTTGTAAGACTATTTTGGTAATAAGGAAAGTCAAAGCAGTCACTCGGTTTAGTTCCGAAACCTGCATTATATTCATTCAAGTGTCTTAAAAGGCCTGTAAATGTTTTCAATGGAAGCCAGTATTTACTGCACAAGGAATCGAATTTTAGGGGCATCCGGAGCGATAGCGCACCTGGCATGGCATGAGACATTGTGAGTGTTCAATACCGGGGGAGTGCATCCTCCCCATTGTAACAAAGGAAAATCAACTTTTAGCCAACGTATGTTTGAAGGCGAGACACTATGCTGCAACTCTCTGTCCCTTCTCCAAGCTTCTGGTGAACGAGACAAATGAACTCACCGGGGGCCGTTCATGGCTTCTTCCTCGATGTCAAAATCTTATCAGTTTGTATATGAACTGGAGTTTGGAACAAGCTGATCATGAGCTGCTCGTTCAGCAAAAGGTGGTAACTTTTCACTTGTTTTGCTAAAAAATGCATGACGTTCAGGTCCAGTTCAACTGTGCTTTTGCCAAAACCATCTGAATTTGGCGATAAAACTGATTTGGATTCAAAAGATTCCAGATCTAAATATGTCGTCCAACACAGCAGAAAAAATGTCTCACGCCTAAAATGTAACGACCCGATTTCAGACCACCCAAAGTCTCAAGGTTCGGTAAACTTGGCACGGTCGCACCTCGAAAGCCAAGATGGTGTCATAACGAGCTGCTTCTCTCCTGGTGTGGGGGTCAACCCAAACGAACCTTGGACTTGGATGACATGAGTTCGATGCCTGGAGGCACCCCGGTTCGTCTATCAAGAAAAGGTCAGATGGTTCCAAGTTCCTTATTAGATTTGATCAAAGCATCATTTTCTATGCGCAAGCTGGGGTCAGCATGGCCTACCTGATTGATAGATATGCACACCCTGGGTATCAAACGGTTGAACGTAAACTTGACTCGATCCCCTTGTCAAGAAGACGCGTCTCTCTCTCTCTCTCACACACACACACGCACGCACGCACAGCAATGACCAATAAATTACTCCTCAGATAACCAAAATACAAAAAAAACAGGAACATGAGAAATCCTGTGGGCCTTCTTGGTCAATTACTGTAAGTTCACCAGTAAAAGCAGAAGCTTTTGAAGTTTTCAAAGACTGAAATGCTACAGTGAAATGAATTTTCTCAGTATAAATCTTGCAAAGGACAATCTTTAGATGCCTCCTGCTAATTGCGAGAGTGTCGCTTTCTCCCCATTTCTACGCTCAACAATTTGACAAACAGAGAGGGGGGGGGGATTTAGAGCGATGTATGAGGCTATAATTGTCAAACAAACAAATTTCTCGGAAGGAAAAAAAGTTCATAATGTTTCGAGTAGTCCAAAGCGAGAAGAGGTTCGTCGTTAAATCGGGATCGATCTTAAATTCCATCAACCGAAAAGGGAGTGAGCGTGCTCGAGGTTCGGGCAGATTTGTAAACTTTTCTTTCTCAACAATTGAATCCGGTCAGGGTCGCATAGCCAAGAAGCCAAAATACAAAATGATGGATAAAATCTGCCGCAGGAAATCCTATTCCAATTCAAAGTATTATTGTTTTCCTCTTTTTCGTAATCCTCGAATCACGTTGGAAAGAAATACTCCTCAAATCTTTCTTGCCTCGCTTTACTCTTTAATAGCATTTCATTTGTTTACTTCTCTCGATTCTCATTTGTTGACCTTTATGAGTATGCACACGAATAAAACTGACAGCCACCCATTTAATTTTTCGCCCCTCTTGACAAGTTTCTCTTCATTCCCGATTTATCTCCAGTTTTTATTTTGTTTTCTCCCGTGGCATCCAATCCATCCATCCTACAAATAATGATGATGGCTTATGATGGGATTCGATGATGATGATGGTGGTGGTTGAAAATTTTAATTATTTTTAGAATGTACTCTCGGTTTGTCAATGCATGTGTTTATAACTCTTTGAGTGCGTGATTTTCTTCGGGTTAGGGTTTACTTTTCGGTGTTCCCCTTTTCTCTCTTTGGTTTAGGGTTGTCGATTCCGTTCAAGCTGCCAGCTTCCCTCTCTTTTTCTCTTATCCAGTGCATCTTTCTCTTCGTTCTTCTTCTTGATTCTTGGTCGTGGCTCGGTGACTGGTTGTTTTCCGTTCTTTTGCTCTCTTATCGGAGATTCATCGCCGGAGAGAGGAGAGGAAAAATTTGGGTTTGTTGTTTCCTTTGTTTCTATTGTTTTATTAACTTCTGGGAGTTGTTTCCTGACTAAGAGGGGAATCTCCAAGGGAGTTTCTTGATGGTTTGATTGTTTAATATGAGTGGTGGTGATTGAAGTGTGGCTGTTTCGGGAATTCTTTTCTCTCGCGGGGCTGATCTCATTCTGCCATTTGTGTGGAGGAATGGGCCGCATTTGGTTGCTTTAGGAGAGTTTCGAGTTTTATGGGTTCTCGATGTAGTTTGTGTATCTGAGTAGAATCTGGAAATCAGAGTGTGATTGCTCCCATCCAATTTTTTAAGTTTGGAATAACGGAAGTTCACTGGTACGTTGCATTTGAGTGAGGAATTGAAGCTTAGTTGCAAGTCCACCATATTTGAATTTGAAATAGAAAGCAGGAGCTCCTCTCAAACTTAATGAGAAGAGTTTAATCCGTTGGTGCCATCTATACAAGATGTGGCAGGTTCAAGGAGGTTATGCTCTACAAAAACAAGCATGTTCACTTTTGGCAGTGTTTTGTGGGAATGGATTGGATAAGAAAGCACATGAGACTAACAATGACAGGACGGATTATGTATTCCCGGAGCTTGTATCTGCTGGGCGCCTAGAGGTAATTACTTTCTTCTCCAGCTTTCTAGTTGTTCAATTGATTGATTCGGTGTCGGAGATTGTTCTACTATTCTTATTTCTAGTAAAAGCACATTGTTCCTTCTTGTTAATATTGCTTTGCTGAACGTAGAAAGGGCTTTACTTTATGCCTCTTCTGTAAATTTAGCTAAGTTCACCATTGTGGTGCTCTTTTACCTGCATGCGTTCACAAATTATGGCACGGAGTTTTCTACTTCACCTGAACATTTGAAGAATATAAGAATGCCGTGAAATGTGGAGTGCAATACATGATTGTTATTGTGTAAAATATGCAGGTTCATACACTTAATAATCCTAGTACTGATGAATTTAGACGGTCCGTGGAACTGTTGGAGCCTGACTTTGTGTACTTGAAAGGAGCAAGTTCAAACGAGGTTAAGGAGGAGATTGGCTCCCTTGTTTTGGGAGATGCTGAGTTATCCACTGCTGAAGCTATAACTAGTCTTTTTTGCTCTGTGTTGCCAACTACAGTAAGTTTTCCTTTCTCTACTAATATTATAGAACTTGTGGCAAACTTCTCACGGGTCAAGCATTTCTATTTGGACTTTTGAAAAACATGCATGCTTTTGCAATTAGGACTTAGTTGTGGCCTAATTTGTCGACAATGCACGAGGGCTCTAGGGTGATAAATCTGATGATTAGGATTTTGTTAATGAGTATGTAGTTAATTGGAATCCGGTTTTGTCTGTTATCCCTGACAAGGTCTTGGTGCTTCACATCCAGTATTAGTGCACTTACTAATAACTGCCTATCAAATTGGCTGATGTGCAATAACACACATTGCTGAGAAGTCACAAAAAGGAGAAGGTCAGCAAATTTTTGTTTGGGGGTTGACAGTGGCTGGCTCACTTAATTATTCATACAGAACATATGAACTAAATATGTCATGCCACATTCAAAGTGACGGCTCACCTGGCTATGGGACTTGACTGACAAGTTGCAGGTCGTGAAATTGATACCTGGGGTGTGCGTACCTGCCTTTGGCCTCCCATTGTGACAAAGAAAAATGTTACACCATGATTATCATGCTCAATAGTGTGAAACTCTTTCATGCTTGACAAATGATTGTTATGCATGCCATGGTGGTGTTGTGTGTTAACATTGCTGGGCATAGATTCTCTAAATATATAGGAGCGCTAGGTTATTTTGTTCAATATCTGTGACACATGTTTCTAAATCGTGTGTATTGTCAGTACTTCATGGACAGCTCAACTTCTGCAATGTATTTACCAAATCACGTTTCCATCTTCATTTCCTTTTTTTTCATATCCCATAAATAAGCAACAAATGTATTGCTTAGTATATTTCATGTTATGAGAATTTCAAGTTTGTGACTGCAGGTATATTTGGAGATTCCAAATGGTGAAAAGCTTGCAGAGGCCCTTCGGTCAAAGGTGAATGACACTATTTTCCACATAGTGGGTTTGTCCATTTGGTGTTTCCTAGTTCAAATGAATATCTCATGCATTTTACCCTGTAGCTCAAGGAACAATGGCTTTTGGCATCTGCCCAAAGTGATCTTGCAGCATTATTATACTCTACGAATAATATGAAACTGCAAACGTTTAATGACGTTCTCTGACTGCTTATGTGGTTCGCATCATAAATGGCTTTGCATATGCAACAACAACAACTAAGCCTTTTCCCATACTAGATGGGGTCGGCTTCATGGATTCTTTGTTTCTACATAGCCCTATCATGTGCCATGTTAGCAGTTAACTCACAATAAGCTAGAACATTCTTTATTGTTTATTTCCAACACTTTTGTGGTCATCCTCTACCTCTTTTAATACTTTCAAAATCTAGTTTTTCATACCTTCTTAGAGGTTTTCTTTTGATCTTCTTTCTATCCAAACCATCTTAAACGATATTCTCCCATTTTATCTTCTATTTGTGCCATTCCTAATTTGTTTCTAAATAGCTTTGCATATGTACTAAAAAAAAAGTGTGTCCGATAGTACATGAGGGGCTCGCCAGTTACCACTTGAAGATGCACCATATCATACAATTCTGAGTCCTGTAAGCATTCAAAAGTGCCAACAAAGAAAGTGAACCATGTTGGACAATCATTTTACATCAGGAGTTTGCCTAGACGATAACAGGCTGGTCTGATTTGTTAGACTATAATTTGGAGTTTTGGACTTTGTCCCTCTTTTGTTTGTTTTATACTTTACAGCAAGCACTTTCAAACACGGGTTCTCTGCCTTTTGAAGTAGAAATTTTCAAGCACAAAATTTTAACTCTTGAATCAAATGTTCTAACGTTGGCTTATTTTGTTCCAGTGGCTTTGGGTATTGGAAACAAGTAACTATATATGTGTGGTACACAGGTACAACATATAGAATTAAGGCATGTGCACTTCAAACTCATAACAATAAGCTTGAAAATGTCCTGAAAGCCAAGTTTTTTCCCTGTCAGTATGATCGGATAACCAAGAACGGTACCGTTTACAAGAGAATTGAATTTTCACAAGTTTTCTTTTGAAATTTAAATTTCACAAATTTTTTGGGCAAAGGGAAATGTTAGGAGCCTCTAATTAGACACCACAATATGTATTTATCTTTCCAGGATTCTGTTGTACCTCATGAACAAATCTTGAGGATATCAGATTCTTTCTGGAAAATTCGATGTCTTATAAAGTAGCCCACTGAGAATGTTATATATTGGCTGATATTTGTCAGGTAGGTTTCAGATTCCAAATAAGAATGGTTGAAAACGTTCTGGTTTTTGTTACACAAACAAGAATAAGGCTGTGGACGGGCATTTTGTGAACTTGTTTATCATGTGCTGCCAAGTTGCTGTGCACAATTTAGTTGGTCTCCTTATGCTGGGAGGTTTTCTTCCTTTTGGTCATGAGGTTGAAAGTATAAAAAGATACACCTTGGAAAGATTCACACTGAAGTGCCTTCATTACTTCTACAAATCACACCACATCACACTTGAATAGGGAGTTCTTTATTAAATCACAAGGGGCCTTAAAGGCTTGCTTTTACAAGGTAGTGTTGGTACACATTTATAGACAATTGAGGGCTCAAAGAGAGCTGTTTGAGGCCAGCATTCAACGGCTATGAATATAGTCGTTGAGTGCTGGCCAGTCCCAACGACTATAATTTATAGCCGTTGGGGCCTTGGCCAGTGCTGGCCAGTCCCAACTGGCCTTTTTGGCCCTGGCTGGCCTAGGCCGACTTTATTCTTACACCCCCCCTCAAACTGACATGGTCACAACTGGTAGTTTGCTAGAGAGAGCTTGAAACCAAGGTGGTGGGAGTGATTTTGTAAACATGTCAGCAAGTTGATATTCTATGAAAACAAACTGTTGATCCAAATGTCCTTGTAAATATGATTCACGAACATAGTGGCAATCTATCTCGATGTACTTCGTACCTTCATGGAAGGTGTTGTTGTGTGCAATATACATTATGCTTTTGTTATCACAGTATATCTTTGGCATAGATTCAATTTGGACATGTAAATCCCTCTGGAGTTGTGTAAGCCATGTCAATTCTGTAGCAGTAATAGCCATTGCCCGATACTCAATTTCTATGGAAGAAAGTGATACTTTTTGTTGTTTATTACACTTCAAAGTCACGAGTGAGTCACCTAGAAAAATGCAAAAACCTGTGGTAGATTGTTTGTCATTGGCATCTCCTCCCCAATCAACATTAAGAAAAAAATTAGATTTAAGGTTGAAGAGGCGGATAAAAATACTCCCTTATGAGTTGTTGCCTTTACAATCCTCATCACAACCCCCATATGGGCTGTTGTGAGGTGCGTATTGAAACTGACTTATTGTATGAACTGCATGTCATTTGAGTGATATCTCAGTTCTTAATTGTGCTTAAGGCAATAAGCACCCACACTATTGTTATCTTGGCTACAGGAGCAAAGGTTTCTTTATAATCTATCACATATTCTTAATAATATCCTTTTGCCACCGTACAAGCCTTATATCTTTTTAGAGTACCATCACTCTTAGTCTTAATTTTGTAAACCCACGTGCATCCTATAGGTCTTTTAGTGTTTGAATGACTAATTATTTCTCATGTTTGAGCTTTATTTAGGGCATCTAGTTCGATGTTCATGACATCAATCCATTCTTGAGATTTTTGAGCTTCAACAAAAGTTTTGGGTTCTTTCACAGCTATCAAATTGGTCACGAGAGCTCTATGAGACGGAGAGAACATTTTATAGGATATAAATCCTTTTGGAGGTCTAGATTCTCTGGTGAACTTTCTTAAAGGAGGTTCTATAGTTTCAGGATTTCTCTTAGTATAGTATTGATCATAGGATTGACTACTATATCTAGATTGAGGTAACTCATTAGCGGTTTTCCATCTTTCTTCCTAAGTGTAGTTCATATTATCATGAAGAATATCTTTTAAAAAAGAGTATTCCTCTTTGGAGGAATCATTTTAAAAATAATACTCGGGTTCAAGGAATTGCATATATGTGGACACATAATTTATCATTTTTTTGGTTATAACACCTATATCCTTTTTTTTGTTACACCATATCCTAAAAAAAAGTGTTGGAAAGAAACAATAAAGAATGATCTAGCTTATTGGGAGTTAACTGCTAACATGGCACACGATAGAGATCTGTGGAAACAAAGAATCCATGTAGCCGACCCCGTCTAGTATGGGAAAAGGCTTAGTTGTTGTTGTTGTTGTTGTTGTTGTTTGGTTATAACACCTATATCCTTTTTTTGTTACACCATATCCTAAAAAAAACAAATTCTATGGAAGGAGGAGAAAGTTTGTCATCTTTGTTGGTGAGTACAAAGCATTTGCATCCAAAAATTCTTAAATGCAAGTAACAAGGAGTTTTGCCAAACAATTTTTTAGTGGGTGATATATTTTATAAGACAACAATAGCCATTCTATTTATTAGGTAGATTGACATCGTAACAACTTTGAACCCATAGATTATTTGGAACACTACTAGAGATCAAAAGTGTTCTTGTGGTTTCCATGATGTGCTGATGTTTTCTTTCGGCCACACCATTTTGTTGTTGAGTCTTGGTAGAAGTCTGATAGATGATTCCATTATCTTCTAGGTAACTCAAATTCTTTTGAAATAAATTCACCACCAGTGTCAGATCTAAAAATTTTAATTTGAGAGTTAAATTGTGTTTTGATCATATTGTGAAAAATGGTAAAATTCTTGAAAACTTTAGATTTTGTTTTTAATAAATA
Organism: Brasenia schreberi; assembly: GCA_036023115.1. NCBI lineage: Eukaryota > Viridiplantae > Streptophyta > Magnoliopsida > Nymphaeales > Cabombaceae > Brasenia > Brasenia schreberi. The sequence continues at coordinate 503,649 of JAYKKT010000052.1, forward strand.
TATCCAAGTATATTCGGTGAAATCATCAATGAAAATTACGTAATAAGATACTCCACCTTTTGAAATGCATGGTGCAAGTACCCAAACATCTAAATAAACTAACTCGAAAGGTTTATTTGTGTTCGTTATTCTTGTTGGAAAGGGAAGATGTTTCATTCTTCAAAAAAGACAGTTATTGCAAAAGAATTCATCAACTTTTTTAATTTTAATTGTAGAGGACTTATATATTTGATGAATATTTAGATGGCCTAATCTTTTATGCCATAAAGATACATCATTTAATAGAGCGTTACATTGACCAAAAGTTTGCGTGTGAAAATAATCCATAACATAGAGTCTTCCTTTCCTATGGTCATGCCCAATCACCTTCTTCGAGATACGATTCTATACTATGCAACCCTTAGATGAAAATATGATTATACGTTGTTATCATATATTTCAACGATTAAAAAATGATTAAGATTTAGTTTTGGAACCCAACTAACTTTTAATATACAAAAGTCTTTATTTCGAAGATTTTAAATTTTGTCAACTTTTAACTTAGTTCCATTTGGTAGTGAATACACATATGAGGTGTTTTCTTTGAACAAGTTTGCAAAAGATTTTCTTCACATGTCATATGAAAAGATGCACCAGAATCAAGTAGCGATGACATACCTTTTGTTCCTTCAGAAGTGGAGCAAACTGCACTATTGGATGTCTTTTCCTTATGTTGTTTTTCAAGTTGTTTTTATTTTTTCTTGAAATTTTAGAAGTTGTGGATTTTGACCTACTTCTCCATCGACAACGGTAAGCCTCCTTTTTAACTTTAAACAATTCTTTTGTACATGCCCTATTTTTTTTGTAATAAAAGCATATTACCTCTTAGTTGGTTTCTTCTTGCTTGAACTATGGGGGTCGGTAGGGTTGATTGTTCGTCCTTGGTCTAGAAGCAACAAAGAAATCTTTTTGTTGTTTTGATTCCTTGAATCTGGTTTCTGTCATAAGCAGATTGGTTACCACTTCTTCTCTTGAGGAAATGGCTTCCGATGGATAAGACTGGATTTGACTCCTTCAAATTTCTCTCTTAGAGAAATTAATATACAAAATCTTCATTTTGTTCACAGTCTTGAGTTGATGCAGTGTGTGCAACTTTTTTTAATGTGCACAGAGTTGATTCCATGTGTTTGAAAATTCCATGTAATAAAGAGATATTTTTAGGATAGCTAGGGCTAGAGATAAGAAAACTAAAGATCTTAATTATGTTAGATGCATCAAGGATGAGGATGAAAAAATTCTAGTGGCAAATGATGATATAAGAAATAGATGAAAAACTATTTTTATAAGCTTTTTAATGAAAATAAAGATGTTAGTATTAGCTTAGGAGAGTTAGCCAAATCAGAAAAGTATATAAACCACAATTTCTACCGACGTATTCAAAAGAATGAAGTCAAAGTGGCTCTTAAACATACTAAGAGTGGTAAATCGGTAGGACCAAATAATATTCGTATAGAAGTTTGGAAAATACTAAGAGAAAAAGGAATCACTTGGGTTACAAGACTATTTAATGAAATATAGAAAAACCAAAAGATGCCCGAGGAATAGAGAGGAAGTACACTTATACCCATATATAAGAACAAGGGAGATATTCAAAATTGTGCGAATTATCGAGGTATCAAGTTAATGAGCCATACTATGAAATTGTGGGAAAGAATTATCGAACGTAGGTTAAGACAAGTATCAAGTACAATAGAGAACCAATTTGGATTCATGCCAGGCAGATCTACTGTTGAAGCGATTCACCTTTTGAGACGTCTTATGGAACATTTTAGAGCAAAAAAGAAAGACCTTCACATGATATTTATTGATCTAGAAAAAGCTTATGATAAGGTACCGAAGGGAAAGTTTTAAATACCTAGGGTCAATTTTTCAAAGTGATGAAGAATTGAGGGAGATGTTACACATAGAATTAATGCTGGTTGGTTAAAATGGAGAGGAGCATAAGGTATTCTTTGTGATAAGAAGATACCATTAAAATTAAAAGGTAAATATTATAGAGCAGCAATTAGGCCTGCCATGTTTTATGGTTTTAAGTGTTGGACAGTTAATCATCAACATGTATAAAAGATGTCTATAACAGAAATGAAGATGTTGAGATGGATGAGTGGTCATACAAGAAAAGACCGTATACATAATGAGGTTATTAGAAACAAATTAGGAGTGACACCAATAGAGGATAAAATGAGAGAACATCGTTTAACTTGGTTTGGACATATAGAAAGAAGATCAAAAGAAGAACCTGTAAGAAGGTTAGAAAAACTAAATTTGGAAAGTATTAAAAGAGGTAGAGGAAGACCACAAAAGTGTTGGAAAGAAACAATAAAGAATGATCTAGCTTATTGGGAGTTAACTGCTAACTTGGCACACGATAGGGATCTGTGGAAACAAAGAATCCATGTAGCCGACCCCGTCTAGTATGGGAAAAGGTTTAGTTGTTGTTTGTATAAGGTACCGAAGGATGTTCTTTCGAGAACTTTGGTAAAAAGAGTTATCCCATTGACATACATTAACCTTAGTAGAGACATGTATGATGGTGCAAAAATATGTGTGAGGACTGACGAAGGAATGACAAACTTCTTTGAAGTTAATATTGGGTTACATCAAGGATCAACTTTAAGTCCATATTTATTTATAATGGTGATGGATGAGTTAACAAAACATATTCAAGATGAAGTACCTTCGTGTATGTTATTTGCATATGACATTGTATTAGTGGAGGAGTCTAAGGAAAAAGTTAATAGAAAATTGGAACTATGGAGAGAAACATTAGAAAACAAAGGCCTCTGACTTAGTAGAACAAAGACATAATATATGGAATGTAAGTTTGATCATTTGGTTACCTCAGAGGACATATAAATTAAAATTGGCACACATTGCATCTTCCAAAAGGAAAGTTTTAAATACCTAGGGTCAATTTTTCAGAGTGATGGAAGAATTGAGGGGGATGTTACGAATAGAATTAATGCTGGTTGGGTAAAATGGAGAGGAGCATCAGGTATTCTTTGTGATAAGAAGATACCATTAAAGTTAAAAGGTAAATATTATAGAGCAACAATTAGGCCTGCCATGTTTTATGGTTTTGAGTGTTGGGCAGTTAATCATCAACATGTACAAAAGATGTATGTGACAGAAATGAAGATGTTGAGATGGATGAGTGGTCATACAAGAAAAGACTGTATACAAAATGATTTTATTAGAAACAAATTAGGAGTGACACCAGTAGAGGATAAAACAAGAGAATATCGTTTAAGATCGTTTGGACATATAAAAAGAAGATAAGAAAAAAACCTATAAGAAGGTATGAAAAACTAAATTTGGAGAGTGTTAAAAGAGGTAGAGGACGACCACAAAAGTGTTGGAAAGAAACAATAAAGAATGATCTAGCTTATTATGAGTTAACTGCCAACATGACACTCCTAATTTATGGTCGACACCATCAAGAAAAGACCACACGATAGGGATCTGTGTAGCCGACCCCGTCTAGTATGTAAAATGGCTTAGTTGTTGTTGTTGTATTCTTGTCACCTTGGTAGAACGTCATGAGTTTATCTGTACGAGCCATTCGGTGTACCATATCATTATTAACATGCCACTTTTTTAGATATTCCCATGCATCCTTGGCATTTGTAAAGTTAGATAACGAATCCCTTACATGTTCACTCACATTGGTGATGAGAATCTATAGAATAGTTCTCTGTCCTCCTTGATAATCCTCTTTTTTGTTTTGGACTTGAATCAATAGAAGGTTCAATTTTTGTTCCGCTAACATAACCTCATAGTTTTTTAAAATAAAAGTAATTTCTCATGGCTTGCACTCATGTTTTGTAGTTGGAGTTTGTTAGACGAAAACTAAATCCTTTATCTTCTATTATCGCAAAGCAAATGTAATAGATACCCTTACTTGATTTGAAGAGGAAAAGATCCACCAAGGTTGATTCTTCTTTGACACGCTTCTTAAGGTAGTATCATACAATCAATACCTTTGATTAAGCTCTGATACCATATAAGAAGATACACCTTGAAAAGATTCACTTTGAAGTGCCTTCGACACTTCTACAAATCACACTTGCAAATCACACCACAACACACTTGAATAGGGAGCTCTTTATTATATCACAAGGGGCCTTAAAGTCTCGCTTTTATAAGGGAGTGTTGGTACATATTTATAGACAATCGAGGGCTCAAAGAGAGCTGTTGGAGGCCAACATTCAACGGCTATGGGATTAGCCATTGAGTGCTGGCCAGTCCCAACGGCTATAATTTATAGCCATTGGGGCCTTGCTGGCCCTAGCCAGCTGGCCTTGTTGGCCCTGGCTGCTCAAAGTTACCACGGATATGATTAAAACATAAATTTGAATCTGTATTTTCTGGTTTTCCTTTCTGCAGGGCATTCCATATGTTATCTACTGGAAAAATGGATTGTCATATTACTCAGCCTTCCATTTTTGTCAAGCACTGGTATCAGTTCTGCAGAGGTACCTTTTAACTTTTCCAACAAATCTTTTCACCCTCTTGCAAATTTTGTTTATGGTGGCTGTGCCTCATTTGTTGCTCTTTGAAATAACAGTTCCATCAGCCATACATGGGATGTCTTCCAGCTTGCATTTGCATCCTTTAGGCTATTTTGTGTTCAAAACAGCCGTGGACCAACCAGTGGCCAAAAAGTTAATGCGAAACTTGGTCCACGGCTTCTTGGAGAGCCCCCAAAGATTAACATCACAAATATGAATCAAGAAGAGAATTCACCCAGTTTGCTTCCTGCTATCAAAATATATGATGATGAAGTGACCATGCGATTTCTTGTCTGTGGCATTCCCTGCACCCAGGTATGCATTAAGTCGTATCTTTCCTGTAGTTGTGTACTCTTTGGTAAATATGGATGACTTGCTGCTTAAATAAAGGTCAGTTTGAGTTCAGTCCTTGTTCCCTGCAATCAGGTATGCTTTAACATTCTCGTAATTAATCCTTTGCATAAAATAAGGACATTTTAATCCAGCTATTCTTACACATTTAACAAAAAAGTTCTGATTTTCTTCTTTCTTTTTTCTTTGGTTTCCTTGTGAAGCATGAAAAGAAAGTAAAAAGCATCGGTTTCTTTTGAGAAATAAGAAAAGTGACGCTGAGTGATTTCTGAATCTTTTGCTGGCTTTCCATTGTCTTTGGTTGTCACTTTTTCTTTTGAGGTCTTGTCATTGTTTTAGTTTTTCTTTTGCCATTCTTGATTTTCTATGAGCACCCTTTTGGATATTTTATCTGAATTACTCTTTTTCAGGATGCCTGTTTGCTGGGAGCTTTGGAGGATGGTCTGAATGCTCTGCTGAACGTAGAAGTGAGCTCTGCATTTGTGTTCTAGCATATTTATATTTGCTGCATGACGTCACTATGTTATTCAGCATTGAGTCCGGTACTACTGCTGCACGTGCTTGTTATTTATGACCACCTTGCAGTGCTGGGGACATCTGAAGCAATAGGTTGTCCTTGTGACGGGTCTCCACACATGTCCTAGGTGTTATCCTTGAGATTGTTGAGGTTCCAGACGCTTCAACAAGAGGGAGGCTTTCAGGCCAAACACCTTCAATCAAGCAGCATTACGTGCACCCTTATGTTGAACCCATCAGGCCTTATCCTAGAAGTTGGCGAGTTCAGTGTTTTTGGTCAACTTGGTGCCCTGTTCCACACAATCCAAGATGATGCACCTTTCTTTGTACATATCTCAAAGTTCATCAGTAATGGATTTTTATATGCCAAGGATCCATGTTTTGTAAATTGGTGAAGGTTTTGATTCTTCTTGAAGTTTCTGAATTCTGATTGTTGAATTTACAGGCCCATGTTCTAGTTTTCAATTTGGCGCATATGTTGCTTGACAGGGAAATTATCCCTGCAATAATGCAATGTTTTGCGGTTGTTATGCATGCCATCTGGAGTCTGGTCTTATTCTAACCAGCATATAATTGCATTTCACACGATTGGATACTTGACATTTCACCAGTTACCTTTTATTATGGGATGGTTTCTATGGTTATCTATTCCTTATGCTTTAACAAGTTTCCCGTTTTTTGGTTTCAGATACGTGGGAGCAAACTTCATAATAGAGTCAGGTAAGCTGTTGTTGATCTTAATTTGGTTTTCTAACTATCTGTTTTCAAGTATCTTCAAACCGAAGTTTATTCCTTCTCTTTTTCTGCTTCAGTGCATTGTTGAATATCTAATAATTGATGCAATCATCCTTTGCTCAGTGGAATGCCCTATCTTGTGGTCATCACACTTGTTCTTCTCTTAACATCATAAAACCTGTTCCTTAGAATTTCAATGGGAAACATTTTGGTTCTACCTTAATCTTGAGAATGCATTCAGTTTTTACCCTGTTCACTTGCCTGTTAGTGCTTTCTGAAATTGGCCATAACATCAAACACTCATTCAGCTGCATTTGTAAGCTGTTTTGCACCTGGAATATGTGTCCGACAGTCATGGATACAATGTGCAGGTGACATGATTGTGATTGTAGGGCTGGTAAATGAGTAGAGTGAACTGGACATGGACTATTCGTGGCGGATCAGCTCGTGTCCATATAAGCACGAATGGCACATGATCGAACATGTTCACTGGCAGCTTGTTTGTGCTCAATGAGCTGAAACAAGCTAAGGCGCTTTTGTGTTGGGTTTTGTGTTTGTGTTCAGATATTGGCTTAATTGAAGAGTACCTCCCTGAAACATAAAAGACAAAGGAAAAAAGATGGAAAGTGAATGGGAGGAAGAGCGAGGGAAAAGAAGGAAAAGCACAGAAAAGGGTAAGCAGAAGAAGTAGAGTTAAAAAATGGGAGAGGAAAAGCACATAACAAGGAAACATAAGAAAGTGAATGAGAAAACACCATTTGTAAAAGTGGGAGAGGAAAAATGAAACCAGGTGGTGGCTGCGTCAGAATTCCTAACCACCCGGCTAGTGGCTACAATATGGTTGCTGCCTTTTTTGAACCCAATGACACCAAATGGTTATGGGAATGGGCTGAATGGCTGAAGTTGTCGCTTAGTTGCTTTCTGCCTCTTTGGAAACCAAAAATCATAAATGATGATGAAAGTAAAACAACTTATCATCTCTTAAGGGCACAACTTTTATGAAAATATCAACTATGCCATTTCTTTTATTTCTGTAGAATACATAATGTAAGCTGTTTTAGCTGTTTATGAGTTGCATGAACAAAATAAAATAAATGCCCCCTGTTTGTGTTTGCTTGTAACTTTAAATGAGTCTGCTTGTATCCTATACAAACTGAATGCCAACGAGCTGGTGCAAACTGAACCATGAGCAACTGGGTTGACTTACCAGCTCTATATGATTATGCTACACGTGCTTTTGACATGATTGTGATTGTGCTGCACATGTTTCTATGTATTCAAAATTTATAAATCTAAAGCAATTTGGTGTGGATATCAAGTGCAATTTTTGAACCCAACCTAAATTTGAGCTGTCATGTAGATGACAGTCTTTTAAAATAAAAGAGTAATGAATATAAATCTACCAACGTGAACCAAAAGAGGGTTACTTTGCACTAAATGGCATTGTCTTAGTGGATTTTTAGTTGCCTTTGTTTTCAATCTTGTTTTATATTAGCGTTCTAACTTAAGAAAAGGCGCAGTCATACTTTGTCTCACTGTTATCGGTATCACCGTATCATACAATACAGTGCGATACGTATCGTATCGTGGGATGCCACGATACGATACTTATCCTCTATATTGCACGTTGGAAGTTATCGTGCCCAAGAACCCTTTTAAAGGTCCCTGGCTGAATAGAAATCCATAGTTTTGCTGGTTTTTGGCTTATATTGGCTTGCATTTGCGTGTGTTCAGAGGTCCCCAACTCGGATTGTGGTATATCTTTTGGCATTTTTTGGAGATATTTTCTTTGTATTTGTTATTTTTTAGTGTTATTTGTAAATTTTTAATGACAAAATATGACGTTATGAAGTGCGTGGATATGATTTTTATTATATTTGTAAAGTGGGAGACACTCTATTTGAGTGTTATGTGAAGATTGGGGATTTATGAAGTACTTTTATTTTCAGGTTTTTTATTGAATTGAAGTGCTCAATTGAGGTGACAGGAAGGGGTGTTAGGAACTCCCAATCTCGGTCTGATGATCCAGCATGATAGTAGGGTACAACATTTAGGGTTCCATATTGAAGATCAAATGCTTGTTTTGTGAGAAGGTGGCTAGTGGTGGAATTTTACGATTGAAACACCACCTAACAGAGACTAGGAAAGAGGTTGCTCTTTGCACTAGCAAAGTTACAAGTTTGCTAGAAACCATTACATGCTAATATCTTCATATGATTGATAGCATACATAAGAGGAGACAACAAAAGGATGATTTAGGGATGTTTGAAGAAAATGAAAATGATACTATTGGATTGACTGATAGTATTCCTTCAAATGGTGGAACAAAGGTTGGTAGTAGTAGTTCGCGACCATCAATCAGGAGAAAGAGGGTTGTTGAAGATTTTGTAAGTGGAAGTGGTAGAAGAGGAAGGAGTAGAGGAAGAGCTTCTTCTCGCATACATTCATTTTTTCCTCCTAGCACTACACATGGTACTCAACATGGAATTCGTGCGGCTATAACTTCAAAACAACTGCATGATCAGGCAGACCTTGCAGTGGACAGATGATTTTATGATTCATGCATTTCATGTAATGCAGCAAACAATTTTCATTTTCAAGCAATAGCAGATGCAATTGCTAATATTGGTACAAGATACAAGATATCCTCTTATTAGAAGTTGAGAGAAAAGTTATTAGATAAGACCGTCCTTAAAGTGGAAGAATATTGTTCGACTTTGAGAGAGTCATGAAAGGAGACATGATGCACTGTCATGGCATACAGATGGACATATAGACGAGGAAGGACTTTGTTAAACTTTTTTGTCTACTGTCTTAAATGACATGTTTTTGAGATCTTTAGACATGTAAGAGGAGAGACATACTTTAGAGATCCTAAGGCAAGAGTTTGATAAGGAGATATGCGAGGTTAGGTTAGAGAATATAGTCCAATTCATTACAGATAATGCAACTAACTATAAAGCATTTAAAAAGGAGTTAACAAATACTTATGAGACTTTCTATTTGACACAATGCACAACCCATTGTTTAGATCTCATCCTTGAGGATATTGGTGAGATATCAGATAAATGCAGCAATTGAGTGTTACGAAGACATCACCAAATTTATCTATAATCATGCCTTTGGATTGTGTGTGATGAGGAGATATACAGTTGGTATAGAGCTTTTTTGTACAATTGCAACTCGGTATGCAACTAATTTCTTATCTGTACAGAGCATTGTGAGACAGAAGCAAGCCTTAAAGAGAATATTCTCCTCCGATAAGTGACAACAATTTGCAGAGTTGCCTCAAAATAGAAGAAACAGAAAGTTGAATGAGATTTCAAAGACAACCTTTAGGAGTACATTTTGGAATGCATGTGTTAAACTATTGAGGATTACATGTCATTTAGTGAAGATTTTGAGATTGGCTGATAGCAAGGAGAAACCATCTATGGGTTATCTTTATGAAGCCATGGATAGGATAAAAGAAGTCATTAAAAATAATTTAATAGAAGAAAGAGGAATTATGTGCCCGTGTGGAACATTAGAACAAACAATTGTAGCAACCTATTCATGCAACAACATATTACCTAAACCCAACATTCAAGTACTCAACAAGCTTCAAAAGGGACGGTGAGGTTAATCGAGGCATCATTGATTCTATAAACAGATTAGTCCCCCATGAGAGTAGAACAAATGCTATACATCGAGAGATGAATTTCTATGATAATGCTCTTCACTTGATAGGTTTTCCTGTAGCAATTCAAAACCGCACTAATATGCGCTCGGGTAAATTGTTTATCTTCGTATTTAAGTTTCTTAAATCTTATATTATTATGGATTAAGTCCCTGATGTTTATCTTTTTCTACAGATGTTTGGTGGAATACGTTTAGAAGTGATTGCCTAAACCTTAGAGATTTTGCAGTAAGAGTTCCTAGCCAAACCTTTAGTGTAATGGGTTGTGAAAGGAATTTGAGTGTCTTTGAACATATCCATACAAAAAAGTGCAACAGGTTCTATAATAAGTGGCTCAATAACTTAGTTTTCATCCGTTGTTACATGTAGTTTCGCTAAATGTAATATTGTATTAGTTACTACTTAAAGATTCAATTCAATATTTTGTTTGACATTAATTGTTAATGTTATTTATTAATTACTTATCTTTCTTTCTTGTAGGCAATTAAAAGAGGTAAATAGAGAAGAAAGCCAATTTGATCTAATAAGTTTGCATAATTTTGATATATTTGAGGAGTGGATTATGATAAGGTGCCGAGGGAGGTTCTTTGGAGAACTTTGGAAAAAAAAGGTATCCCATTAACATACATTAACCTTATAAGAGACATGTATGATGGCGTAAAAACATGTGTGAGGACTCATGAAGGAATGACAGACTTCTTTGAAGTTAATATTGGGTTACATCAAGGATCAACTTTAAGTCCATACTTATTTATAATGGTGATCGATGAGTTGACAAAACATATTCAAGATGAAGTGCCTTGGTGTATGTTATTTGCTAATGACATTGTATTAGTGGAGGAGTCTAAGGAAAAAATTAATAGAAAATTGGAACTATGGAGAGAACCATTAGAAAGCAAAGGCCTCCGACTTAGTAGAACAAAGATAGAATATATGGAATGTAAGTTTGATCATTTGGTTACCTCAGAGGACGTAGAAATTAAAATTGGCACACATTGCATCTCCCAAAAGAAAAGTTTTAAATACCGAAGGTCAATTTTTCAGAGTGATGGAAGAATTCATGGAGATGTTACGCATAGAATTAATGCCGGTTGGTTAAAATGGAGAGAAGCATCAGGTATTCTTTGTGATAAGAAGATATCATTAAAGTTAAAAGGTAAATATTATAGAACAACAATTAGGCCTGTTATGTTTTATGGTATAAAGATGTTGAGATGGATGAGTGGTCATACAAGAAAAGACCTTATACAAAATGAGGTTATTAGAAACAAATTAGGAGTGACACCAATAGAGGATAAAACGAGAGAATATCGTTTAAGATGGTTTGGACATATAAAAAGAAGATAAGAAAAAAACCTATAAGAAGGTATGAAAAACTAAATTTGGAAAGTATTAAAAGAGGTAGAGGACGACCACAAAAGTGTTGGAAAGAAACAATAAAGAATGATCTAGCTTATTGTGAGTTAACTGCTAACATGGCACATGATAGAGCTCTGTGGAAACAAAGAATCCATGTAGCCAAACCGTCTAATATGGGAAAAGGCTTAGTTGTTGTTGTTGTAACGAAGAAAATGCACTCCTAACCGAAGAAGACATTGCATGGATTAATTTGGAAGGAGCGCAACAACATTATCAAGAAGATGAAGATTTTGATTTTGAGGCGGAATGTGGTATCAACAAGGAGAAGGTGAAGATTATTTAGTTGATGATCCTAATTACAATATGTAAATGTAAATATATTTCATTTTTTGCTTTAAAATATGTATTTTTTTTTTCAATTGTTGAATGGTGAATGATCAATATGTACTAAACTTTGCATTATATGAGTTCTTTGCAATTATCAGTTTTTTTCTAATTTTTTAAAAGATTTTTATTCATTTTTTAATATTAAATTATGATACACTACGATACGGTTTGTATCGTGGACCAAAATGATACACGATATGATATGCATCGAACAATACTGCTTTGTCTTTCTTTCCAACACTATGGGGGCCTCACATGACATCTTTTAAAATGTTTACCATCTAATTTCTCGTGCCTTTACGACTGGAGCTCGATATAGTTGTCTCTACTAATGTCTAAACCACATTGAGTGCACCTAACATTTTGTCTTTTATTGGTGCCATACAAACTACTTTTTCTTTGATAACCTAATTACAAACTGTGTTTTTTCATGACCCTACACACCTCAACAAACTTGGCGTCATGAAACATTGTCAATTTCATTGTCGTGTTATAACGTTCACCTTTTTGCTTGAGTAGGCTTCTTGTCACCTTTTTACTTAGTAGGCTTCTTGTCCCACGGAACACCTAATGCTCTCCATTATATCCACAGGTCTGTTTGACGTCAATTTTCCCATCTTATTGGAACACTTGTATTAAGTATTTAAAACTATTTTTCTTGGTGATGCAACATGTACTGATTTTAACTTTTGTATATTACATCTATTCTATTATGTTATAGTCTTTTGCTTCTAAGGTTTCTCTATATAATTCAAGTTTTCTGTTAACTAACTCCCTCGACTAATCTGCCTAGACAATGTCATCTATGAATAACGTTCAGTATGTTGTTCTATCTTGAATGTGTTTTCTTAGTTCATTCATAAAAGAAGTGTTTATGGGAATGGGATTGTAGACATCGTGAGTGTATAAAGAAGTATGACAAATATATGAAACCATGGTGACAATGTTACCTGTTTTTGACATAGATTGATTTTCCTTGAAGCTCGTTATGTTGAATGTGTCGGTCTGGAAATTTTATCATGCAAACATATGATGTACATGCTGCTGTCTAGTGTACCATTAGATAGGCTCCAAGATCGCTTTGTGTGACCTCTTTGTGTGCTTCCATCAACTTTTAATGGTTTTTTCTCTATGCTCCTGATACTCAAAGTTTCTTCTTTACACTATGGATTTAGACCAAAAGATTGAAAATACAGACGTCTATTTGTACTCTTCATTCACCTGTATATGTTGTTAAAAGTTAGTATTACTGCTTTCCGAGGTAATGGTTTCAATACTTCTTGGTACGATGGAAATATGGTGCACTAATCTTTTCCACATTTCATGTGCAGTGCTGCGCCTCCGCCTCTTGCTGCTGGAACTATTTCTCGGGGGGTCATCACAATGCGATGTGATATGTCTACTTGTGGTTCTGCTCACATATCGCTTTTGGTGTCGGGCAGTGCAGAAACCTGTTTTGATGATCAAGTAGGTCTTTGGTTTTGCCTCAAATCATTGAACTTATGTTGTTACCGGAGTATGGATCTTTTCTTTTTATATATACTGAGTGATAAAGATTAACCTTTCTGGGTTGTCAGTTGCTGGAGAGCCATATCAAAAGTGAACTCATTGAGAAAAATCAGCTGGTTCATGCGGTGCCCCAAGTTGATGAAACAAAGTTGGCTGTATGTGAACCCCGAAGATCTGCATCAATTGCATGTGGAGCCAACGTTTTTGAAGTTCGCATGAAGGTTCCAACATGGGCAGCACAGGTATCCTTCATGCCAAAGTCTTGTACTTTGCCTATCTTTGTCAATAGGTTGAGTGTTGACTTCTGTAGTTATTGGAGATGAAAACTGTGATTTGTCCTATGTGCACAATAAGTCAGTCTCATCCACCTCAAGCTCTTGTTGGATTATTCTACTTTTTCCTGATTGTGTATAGTGACAACCTGAAATGGAATTGCAAGGTCATTTAGTTAAAGTCCATTTCTGTCTCAGATGAATACTCGAGCCGAAAAATATGGCCTCCATTAACTGAATTTGATTTTCTTTTTCTGCTTGTTCTGAACATTAGATGGTAGAAAAACTAAAATGCCATGACCAGAGATGACTTATCTATTATGTGAATTCTTGTATGCTTTTGCAGCATGCGCTGTTATTTAGCTGTTGATTATTAAAGTTTTGTTCCCTATTTCCTTATATGAATGTGAACTCTTTCTTTGTTCTGTACTTACCAAACTGGCTTCCAATTTTAATTGGTTTTCAGTTTATTGTGAGGCATGATGTTCACGTTTTGTTTGCCTCGGTATTGGGTTGTTATGGCGTGCTGTTAACAGATTTTACATCTGTAGGTTCTAAGGCAGCTTGCACCCGAAGCTTCTTATCGGAGCTTGGTTACACTTGGCATAGCGAGCGTTCATGGTTTAGCTGTTGCTTCTTTTGAAAAAGATGATGCCAACCGTCTTCTATTCTTTTGCAACAAAAATTTAAAAGACTCTATGCCTCTGGATTGTCATATGGATCTGCCGGAGTGGCTGAAGCCTCCTGCACCTTGTCGAAAAAAGCTCTCATTGAACAGTAGTCCAGTAGATTATGCGGTCTCTAGAACCACCACTGCTTATCAGGACAGCATCGTGAATGTGGAAACAGAGACTAGCGACAGCAAGTTTCTTCACCTCTTACCAAGTAAACATAGATTGAAAGTTCCACCCATGCGGCCCATTCCACACACCAAGAAGCATAAGTTGTTGCCTTTTGCTGGTGTTTCCGAAGTTGAACTGCATGAAGGAAGCTTCACAAAGACAAACATTTCCAGTATGCCATCTTCCAAGCCCAATTATGCAGCATCTGCTCCAGTTCATCGGAAATCCTCGAGTACTTTTCGGGCACAACCCAGTATTCCTGTGAATCCCTTGCCACTGAAGAAGCATGGATGCAGTAGAAGTCCCATACAGGAGTGCTCTGAGGTGATTGGATCCTAATCTTATTGTCGTTGATTTTGTCCTATAACCACATGCATAAAATGATCAGATAATTTGGTCATACTGGAACTTATTTTTACCTGCTAAAACTCCAAGAGGTTCAAATGTGTTATCCTGTTGTGGAACTCAGCAGCTAGACTGAGGTTAAGGCTACCAATGGCATCCCTTACTTGGTACTTTACTGACATCAGGCCTATAGAACACTGCACATGGTGGGTCCAACCCAAGATTTAGGCTCTAGATTTGTCCTGGATATGTTAACTGTGAGCTGTATGTTCTTACATCCTCAATAACTTTTTCGTATTTGATTGCTGCTAAGAGCAAAACATTCTTTTGAGGGTTTTAAACCCATAATGATCTCAGAAACAAATATCCTTTCAGGCATAGGTGGATGAGCTGTACATTTCATATTTTTGAAAATCTAATTGTGTATGTACAGACATGAAGTTATCATATGCTTCTTCGAAAAGAAATTATGCTTTGTGGCATTCTTTTGTTGGTTTGCTTGATAGACCTTATAAGGACTTTCTTCTATGTGATGTTGCAAATTGTTTATGCAATCAATGCAATTACTTGATTCAAGGTTTGTTGAATGATTGGCATATCTCTGTTCTTTCTCCAACATATTGAAGCCCAGTATTGCCTCGTTGGTGGGGTTATGTCGTTTTCTGGGCAGTACGTGATTCTAGTTGAGTTATATCTTATATTGGTCTTCCTTTTCTTAGATGTTCCTATTAGAAGATCCTAACATATACATGTCATTTTCAAGCCTAATGTTGTGGTTTGGTTAAAGATGCACCTGCATCCTCATAATTTTACAAGGAGCCCTGTATATTCATGCTTCATAATCATCCATGAAATTTCTGTCATTCTTGACCTTCATTTTATATTTATTGCAGGAAGAATTCTTAAGGGATGTTATGCAGTTTCTCATCCTCCGTGGGCATACTCGGCTTGTCCCTTCTGGTGGACTTGCCGAGTTTCCTGATGCGATTCTTAATGCAAAGCGCTTGGATCTTTACAATCTGTATAAAGAGGTGTTATTAATCTTCTTGCAGCTGTTGTTTGCTATGTTATCTTTCTTTTATTCATTTGACTCTAGGACGTAGTGTGTCTTCATTAGTTTAGTGTAGACCAATTTCCTTTCCGAGAGTAGTTTGGCATTTTTTTCCCTCAATTACTCTTGTTCATGCTAGTTTTTTGGACCTTAGTATGAACTTTACGCTTTTAAAATGGACTTCCTTCCATGTTGGCAAGCAGTTCTATCAATTTGACACGTGCTCAATTGTTTTTATTTGTTAATGATTGGATCATCTCGAATTGGGGAAGAGAATCTTTCAGCTTCTTTTCAGAAAGTTCTGTAATATTCCATCCGATGTACGAGCCCCTTGGTGTTTCTTAATGGAACTCACTTTAGAAGAAAAAGGCGTTCCTCGGTGTTTGAGAATGAGTATTTGCTTATGATTTCCACGTTGTGTTGTAAAATGTTATGTAATATTATCTGCTATTTGTTCTTTACTACTGAATTTGGTTTCATGCATGATTAGGTGGTTTCAAGAGGGGGTTTCAATGTTGGGAATGGCATCAATTGGAAGGGGCAGGTCTTTTCGAAGATGCGGAACCACACCACAACCAATCGCATGACGGTGTGTCCTGCAACATAATCTCCAACTGTTTGAATGAAAGATGGGCGACTTTTGTATTTCTCTTTCATGTCAGCAAGGAGTCATCCTCTTTTGTGTGAAATAACGTGTCTCTCCCCCATATTTAGTAAAAAATCATGTCTCTTACTGCATTATATTTGCTTAAAAAGTTCATTTGGTTTCACGGTGAACCAGTTCGGTTTCCCCTAACCAACTTTTTGACTTTCCTTGTCAGGGTGTTGGAAACACATTAAAAAGACATTATGAGACTTATCTACTTGAGTATGAGTTAGCACATGATGATGTTGATGGTGAATGCTGCTTGCTTTGTCGAAGGTATGATAGCTTTGTTGCTCGTCTTTTGCCATAGTTGATTATTGTCTCAACTTTCTTTCCTCAGAAAGGCCTGGTGACACATAAAAATGCGGCTTTGCTCAAATGAGGATCCACTAACAATTTGATGACGTCTAACCTCGAATAACACGTTTAAACATTCACTCCGGTGTGTCTGCAGTTGTCAAGAGGAATCAACATGTTAAAAGATTCGATCTTTTTCCTTTTGCAGTAGTGCAGCTGGGGACTGGGTGAACTGTGGCATGTGTGGTGAATGGGCACACTTTGGATGTGACAGAAGGCAAGGTCTAGGTGCATTTAAGGTAACACTACCGGAAGATATTAGCGCCATTTAATGAAGTTGTTCAGCGTTAATACATGTTTCTGAATTTTAGTGTAATTCTTGATGCAGGACTATGCAAAGACAGATGGTCTCGAGTATATTTGCCCCCGTTGCAGCCTGACCAATTTTCGCGCACAATCAGGGCGTAAGTCCCAAAAAACTTCTAATGGATACTCACAGGCAGTAGCAGTGTAGCCTGTCTCTGTAATTTTCCCCCACAACCCTTCAATTTTTGTTCTACAAGAGAGAAGCCGCTGTTGGTGTTCTATTGTATAGGTTGTGTAACATAAAGTTTCTATATGCTAATCACCATTATCATCATGTTCATAGTGCACACTGGTCCTCCTTTCCCCACTTGTTTATTTGAATTCTTCAGGTTTTTTAGACGATCAGCTCTGACTTGGTTCATGCTGCTGCCAAGTTTCTCTTTTAACTGCCTTCCCTGTGTGGTGCGTATCTGTGAACATGAATTCGGAACTGCAACATTTTTGTCCCTACAGAACTTTTGCTGATAAAATTGTCGCATGGTTAGGCTGCTAAATTTTATATTCCTTTAACCATATGCGATTCAAGGCGTATATAATCGTCAGTATTTTAACCTGAACCCATTCCCTCGTGGCGTCGTGGAACTCATCCCTCGTGCCGTCATACAAAGTACCTCAAGTGACTGTTAATCACGTTTCACCCGCTACCGCACTGAATTCACATCTCGATACCGGCTTGTTCTGAAGTTTCTTGTAAGATCCTGTGCCATCTGGATGTAGAGCTGATAAAACTCGGACATCGCTTTACATGCACATTTGATGTCGAGCTCTTTTTGTTTTTCTTTGGTTTTGAATGGCGTGTAACAAAGCTCCTTGCCCGAGCTGAAACCTGGAGCTGTCATCTTCGACTCTTCTAAGCTTTGCCTAAAGACAACTCGGTTCGCCGTTCAGACGGGCGCAAGGATGCGATTCGGGCTAATATATATATATATATATATTGTGACAGGCCTTCTCCTTGATCTTTGTATTCTCGGGAAACAATGGAATGTCATGAAGCAGCGATAAACAAAGAAGGGCCTCCTTTCAGGCTGGACAGCTATCTTCCTCAACAGACACAAGGCTAACTAATTTAACGTTTTTTCTTAATTTTCTCAATCATTAAGACCATTTTTCTATAGAAGAGTTGTCTTCTTAAAGACCTATTTTGTTTTTTGTCTATTATTTGGTTAAAACACGACTTTTCACAGAAAACTGGAATTTCAAGCAGATCTTGCTTGCCGAGTCTCTCACCCTTTAGAATTTTCAACAAACCGATGTGCTTCGCATGGGCGACGCGAGCCAGGCCAAAGACCGTTTTGAACGAGCCAGGGTCCAGCCCACGCTGTAAATGACTTATTAATTGTCCGCTCAAAATAATAATTATTTGTATTACTCGGGGATTTGTAATTTGCGATTGTCATCAGTCAATCGGCGTACGCCAGAGAGTCGTACACGTTAGTTAGAAAGCGTCGCCCTTCCTTCCGAGTTAGTAGTTGCTACGCAACAAAATCAACGCCCTTCCTTCCGAGTTACTAGTTGCTAGGCAACAAAATCACTCCTTGCCCGCAAGAATGAAGTACCAACGAGGAAGAATCCCAACTAGTCTTCCTCTGCAAAACAATGTGAAAAAGCGAGGAAGTCTCTTCGCCCAGAATTTGTAAGGCGTTGATTGTTGACCAAAAGGTTTCTGAGGTCAGTTGTCCGTTCCGTTTACGTTGATTCATTCAGCAATCAGCATGTTGCACTATGAAGTCGTATCATATGATCGATCAAAGATTCTTCCGTCAAACTGATTATTTGATTAGTTTATTGGATTTAAAAAGAATTCTCGCTTAGAAACTTAGAAACAACAAAAGTGGAACGCATTGATTGGTTCACATAAATATTTTCTGAATTCGTTGGCCTAGATAAGCGAAAAGGTGATTTGAATTCATCGTCTGCCATAAGTATTCTCTTCTTGTGAGCAGAAGAGCGTGATCCTCTTTTGAAATCATGCCAAGGGGTTTAGTACTTCTCTTCGTAGTCTGCTCCTTATTGATCATCTTCTTCTTTCCTTGGCCGGATCAAAGCAGTACCATCCTATTTTGGAAGAACAAGTGTTATGATGGTACTACCATGCATCAAGAAACTGAAGTAGTGGCCGCAGAACTGTTTCTGGACATCGGTGATAGCACGATGTGTCGTCCATTCACGATATTTAATCATCTATCGTCGGTTGTGCGGTTCTCTCGCAAGGATAACGCTTCATTTTCCCCAGTTAGGGACAGAGAAAGCCCAAAGAAGGCGTCTATCTGTGCTATGATTCAGCGGTGGAGGTACGTGTCGTCATGCATAAGCAGGTAGGAAAATGAATTAGTATTGGAAAAGGCGTCCTCTGTCTGCTTGGAGATGACATGGTAAAAAAGATACACATATCGGGGTAGCCGGTGTTTGAGAGCGAGTGAGGTTTAATAGACATGACCTATTTTCTCAATCATTTTCGATAATATAATGTGCAGTCAGGAGTCCCTAGATCAATGCAATTTCATGAAATAAAAAACGAGAAAAGACTATTCATCTATATAACCGCCATTTATTCATCACTAAGTGATGAAGGAAATCAGAAAGTAAGAAATCAAATCTGGTCATTAGCATCTCATCATGAGCTTATTTATGGAATCCGTTCTCGTTTTCCTTTTCTAAACATGTTGAAAAACTCGACCTGCAGTTCTTCTGCAGAGTATGGACCCGAACAGCATGAAACACGTGATCTAACAGAAGACGCCGTCACCTTCCCGTTCATACCAATTCTGTTGTGTCTTATGGTCTATGTCTATCAAAGAACGAGAGTATGCAAAATGGCCGTGGATGAAGCTGGTGCAAGCACATCGGATGATGCAGGTAGCCCTCAATTTGACCCTGTCTATATCAATACATACATGCACAGACACGCACATCTATTCTGTAACATCGTAGAGAACCAGGGTGTCAGACCTTGTTTCTTTTCAAATTCTTGCAGACGTGAGAGCTGAAAGGATCCTCTTAGCCATTTTTCTTTTTTTAATATCTTAATCTGATGCAGTAAGATAGTTTCTTAAATGAAGTTCATGTGGAGAGTTAAGTTTGCTTGAAGTTTATAGTTGACATTCTGTTTTGAGTAGTGATGTATGATGGATGTTGCAAATTACAAAAATATACAGGGTACACGTCGGTTATGAAGGTCAGCATGCAGAAGTTCTTCTGTAAGGTCTGTTTGGAGGCTAAACCACTGGACCAATCATTCAAAAACAAACACTGCATCCACTTGTTCTGTACTGAGTGTGTCACGAAGAATGTGGCCACCAAGATAAGGGAAAATTCAACAATAATTCGCTGTATGGAGATTGGATGCACGTCAAAGATTGAGATGGAATCATGCAGAGATATCCTGGCTAGCGAGCTCCTAGAACGATGGGCAATATTGCTGATCAAATCATTAGTCTTTTCATCCAAGAATATGTACTGCCCTTTTGCAGATTGCGGTGCTTTGTTGTGGGATAACAGGAAAGAGTCAGGAAAGAAGGTGTTAAGACAAGCAGAGTGTCCACATTGTTGTAGGTTGGTATGTGCACATTGCAATGTGGGCTGGCATTCAGGGATGAGTTGCCGCCAGTTTCAAAAGTTGAAAAGGAGGAACACTGGACGAAATGAAGCCAAAATGAAGGACCTGGCAAATGAAAAGCACTGGCAGAGATGCCCCAATTGCAGGCTCTATGTTGAGAAGGTTTCAGGCTGCGTGCACATAACCTGCAGGTTTGCTCACTTAACATGCAACCGAGTGAATTTCTACATGCAAAAATGGCAACAGCTGGGGTCTTAGTCTTATTGAATCATAACTAGAGCCAACCAAAACGATAAACAAGCCTTTTCTGAGATTAATTGTGGTCAATTACATGGCCTTTTAATCACCATTAAGCTAACTTTTGTGTTATATTTGCAGTTAACTCTAAAAAAGCAAAATCATTTTATTATTTGCTTCCAGCAATTTTGAGGCCTACCCTCCTCCCTTCCACTTTATATGTTATAGTGTTGATCATCTAATTTCTCACACCTTGTCTAGAACTCTATTCGTCCACTTCTCCAAATTTTATAACCCAGCTTCAGCGTCTCTCATTTATCTGTGATTGGTGCCATACCAAATTTTCCCGAGTAACCTTGTTCCTTGTAGTCCAATTATAATCATAATTAAAATATAGAAAGTTGTACAATTTGACATAAGACTCCGACATTCAGGTTTCTATCTCAAGGATCCGAATTGGGAGATATCTTAGCATAGTGTTTGGTTGTATAAGATCCATTTCCTCCTAATCATATAATTCTTGCTGAGTTAGGATCCAAAGATTCTCTTAGGACTGGGTTGATGCTTAGTTGTTTGGCGTGTGCACAATAATCTTTCGGTCCATACCCTCACCTGAGCTTTCTGCAAGCTGAGAGGTTTGAGGTAACCTAGCTTAAAATCTAACTATTGCAAAATGACAAACATTGCCTTCATGCTTATCGTCAGTATTTGTGCTGCTTTGTATCTAAACTTCAACACTTTTATCGTGGTTTTTTGTGTGCTAACTGATTACTGTTCTGTTATTTTCCTTATTATAATAAAGTTTCCAACTTTTTGACACATTCGTCTATCTGTTTGTTCTTTAGGTGTGGATTTCAGTTCTGCTATATGTGTGGATCCTCTTGGTCAGACTACAAACACAAATGCAGATTGAAGAGGTAAGGGTTCTTAATCCCACGTTTCCCAATTCTATATCTAAATCTGTCATTAGTGGGATCAAGTTGAAGAGATCAAATCTGATCCCATATTCTCAAATTTTAGATCTAAATTTCCGTAAATCAGTGGGATCAATTTGAAGGGACCAAATTTGCTCCCCTTATCATTGACTCTGTTTTCGCTAAGATGACTGGAACAGTGTCGATGAATCAGTCCACATTGAATTCAAATATTTGTAGAGGGACTGACAAAACAAAGTGCAAAAACTGTATACTCCTAGCTTCACAACTATCAAGTTCTGCGTCATTATATGTGCAGTTCTATATACCTTGTGTAGAGAATAAGTAGTTTAAAGTAGCTAAATTGTACATAACCGCATAGATCATGCACATTCAAATAATTCAAAGGCTTTCGTATCCACTAAACTGTGGACTCTCTGAGGTCCTGGTTATCTATTACTTGCTCCCGATGACCCTTCAGTTAATACATCAGTCCTGAACACATGTTTGATTCAACGTTAAATTTTATGATCTTTCATCTGAATAAGGATCTGCAAGAGCTTCAAATAAGGTATGTTTTCGTATTAACTAGGCTTCTGAAGTCTTGGACATCATGGTCAACATGGAGATCGGTACTGAGACAGCAATTGCATTGACAGTTGCAAGTTACACAAAAGATGGACAGCATTTGACGGATTGATCTCATGAAGATCTATGAAACCAAGTCAATTGATCCTAATTGTTAAATTTTTTTGTTCATGGATTTGGTTTTTAGGATTAAAATTTGTTGTTTGGGATTGGTCGCAAGTAAATGTAACCCCAAAAAATCTGTACGGGAATGCCTTCCGTCATGAAGAGTGACAAGGATCTGTTCTCTCTTTAATGAGTTTTGCTAATGAAATCTTCCTCCAGACAACCTGTAAAACGCGACTGAAAATGAGCACCCTTATTGTGTGCCTGTGCATGTGCGGGTTCGTGTGTGTGTGTGTGTGTGTGAGAGAGAGAGAGAGAGAGAGAGAGAGAGAGAGAGAGAGAGAGAGAGAGAGAGAGAGAGAGAGAGAGAGAGAGAGAGAGAGAGAGGCTCAACTTGAGTACTCATCGACCAGGTGCAACTCACCGAATTTGATAAACACTCACTACATGACTCTCAGCCAAGCTTAGCTTATTTCTTATTATCTTGTTAAACTATACTTTGTGAACACATCTGTTGTCATGAGATTCGAGAGACAAGGCAATCAGAGCTGTTTCAAAAGATGAGACGACCAGAACTACAAGCAGCTGACAAATGTCAAGAAGTCACTACACAAAGATATGAAGCAAGAAACTTGAACAAGTAATTTTCCGGAGGAAAATGTTATATATAATTCCGTACAAGTCTTGATTTGTGGTTACCGGATAAGGAACGACCACCTTTTCCTTTGAAGAAAGTGTTTAACATGTCTGTCAAGCCAGTCTTGGGGTAGTCTATCGTCTGCTTCAAGAAGGATTGCACCAGGCCTTCAAATTCCAGTAACGTAAGAACTGCATCAAAACTCATGCGCCCCCTTAATCACCACCCATCATCCATGAATATGGGCCCAAGCTAAAGCTAAAAGAGAAACCAGCATAAGAGAATCGTGGTTTTGGTCCCTCCCGGCACCGTGAGAACGATAGGACCATTGACTTTCATATCCGCTCTCACTCTCTCACGCACGCGCACATACACACATCAAATAAAACTGACACCACCCACCATGTCGAGGCCACGCGAAGAAATATCTTCACACCGTGATTCACTCATCTTTTGCTTTTGAAAGAGGAACCTGCACGAAAAGACACCCGCGATCGGTTCATTATTTCTTCCTTAAAATTCAAAAGAAATCATCATTGACCAGGGCGACTATTCCATGAGAAAATATCCTTTTCCCATTTGACGTCCGCCAACCATAATAATTGCTCACTATAGAAACATAATTGTAGATATTTCAGAATCATGAATATTCTAGTCAAGGATTTATGTTCATTTTGTTACCTAAGATGGGTTGACACAGAATATATAGAGAATCATTCCTAATGACACAATGTAAGTCATATCCCGTCTGATAGAACGAGTCCCCTCGGTCCTCTTTTTCTTGGCGAACCCACGAATGAGCAGGGGATGAAACACTAACTCGTGCCCGTATAGAGAATCACCAAAGCACCCTCCGCTTCCTGGTCAACTAACTTGGTGATGAACGAGCTCACCAAGACGAGCTTGGGATAAAAAAATTTGGGACGGGATACCATGGCAGTCACGTGAGCCTGCACCAGAGGCAGGTTTATAACCAGATGCGTGTACATATATGTCCACTTGCCCACAGATAGTTAGAGGTACAGCAGTTCCAAACTGATAAGATACTGAAGGACATCAATGTCATCCTAAAATCATCCAATCACAGGTGCCCTAAGATAAGAGCGTAGAAACTTTGGTGTTTGCACGCGAAACAAGTCGGTAAACTGACACAAGGACGATGTAATCAATGCTGCCAACAGTAGCCGTTTAAATCCAATACCAACTACAAGAAAGAAATAGCAGTGCTCGGCAACTACACGGGTGGCAACAGTTCTCTCTCCATAGCCTGTTTGGAGGTGACGGGGAAAGAAGGAAAAAAGAAGAAAAGCTCTTTGCAGCATGCGCTCACAGCACAGACCAAATGCCAGAAATTATCATCTCACCCAAATTAAATCCAAGATAATCTGAAGATTCTAGGAGCCGATAGAACGGGCTCAGAACCAAAGAGAGATCGTCCACGGTTTTCATTGAACTGTGCTAGCTACATAAGAACAACCCAAATCTCTATGCTCAAAAACTCGGTACACATTGGAGAGCAGAGGGACATTCTTTATATGATGTAGCTTCCAAGGTAATACGTGTTTTGAATATTATGCCAATATGAGCTTCTGGAAGCTGGGATGGGCAGACGGCCATTCCTTAATGTGAAGCGTTCTTTCTAACCTATGAAGCCAATCTTTTAACATGCTTCGGTGCTGAGTCTTGGTCAGCTGAAAGAATCTGTGGATAGCTTCGTATGTGGTCTAATTTGCTTTCAGAACAGTGGTCACTGACATTTGCAATCAAACCCCATAATCCACTCATTAATCAGCATCACTTCTAGGTGAAACTAGAGGTTTTAGCAGAAAGTGAAATCAGCTTAAACAACGAGTATAGCCTTGGCCTCATCAGCATTAGGATTCAGAGAGGAAGGCATGACAATAATAACAAGTATTGCACGAAGGGAACAGATTACAAAAAAAACCAACTACTCAAGTCATTGTTGGTACCACAACAGAACAAAGAAAGGCGAAATCAGGAACATAGTTCTCTAACGAAGATTACTACCTACATAAAGAAGTCAAACAAAAAAAGGCAGCAGAATGACTCCGAGATTCTCCATGATTGACGTCAAGCACTCTATCCTGATCAAATTAAATATTACCAAAGTTACAGATAGAAAGTATACAAGAACAAACAATAGTATATGAAATACAGACCAAACGACTCACAAAACACATGCCAGGGCCATGCTGAGATATGCAAACACCAGAGGAACAGAACAGAGGGAGAAGTCATGAGGAAAAAGAAAACTGAGATGTTAACGAATCTCATGAGAAATTGTGAAAATAGGATCTCACATCCAACTTACTTCCTTTGAGAGCACATGAAGGGACAAAAAAGGGCCAATAGAATTCCTCAACCAACAGAATTTAACAAAAGTAAAACAGAGAGAGAACATAAGAACAAATACAAAATGAACATGCTTAGCCATTAAAGACTAACAATGTCTACATGGAGCGTGCTCTATGATTTTCCACGAAGTTATGATACTCTTTGTGTGTATGTCTGTGTCCACACACACACACACACACACACACACACACACACACATATATATATATATATATATATATATATATATATATATATATCATAAATTCATTACCACGTAACTTGCTGTTTAACCGTCTGAGAAGTTTAACTGGCGGTGATCCAGTAATGAATCCTAAGACTTACGTTATAATGTAGAGCAATCTTAACAATTTTGTCCTAGTAATTCTTTAGTTCTCCAGATGTCTCCAACTCCCTTAATTGTTGAATCACTCTCACCATAAATTGATTCTCCTGCTTCCACCACCTCATCACTGCTGAATAATATCTAAGAACCACACCTACACATAAATGTCTTACCAAGAACCAGATCCACACACAAAAGTATGTATATTGAGGTCCTCATACCTAAGTTTGAATAAGCCATATCAGCAATACACATATGTATATTGAGGTATTTCACTTTTTATAGTTCCCACTTCCATGAACAAATGACGTTATAGGAGATAAAAGTGAAGAGACCCTTAGCTTCGTTAAGTATTTTACACGTTTACTGCAGGTAATCTGGTGACACTGACAGAGCTCACATCGTATTACAACAGTGTCATATTAATAATCTTGTCATCGTATTCCCTCCAGTTCTAGATGTTTCTGACTGTTCCTTAATGTTATGTTTTGCATTCTCTCTTCATCAAACTTGATTTTCCTGCTTCCACCACTCCGATTCACTTTTGAGTTTTGACACTAATATTTAAGGATCACATTGACAAACATAAACATGTAAGTAAGACACGCATGCAACATACTAAGTTGGAGAAAAACCTGTTCTTATGCACGTGCCCAGGGAAAAGGCAGCATAGGTGTATTAACCATGCGGACACATAAGAAGGAAATCATATCCTAATTCAATTTTCAAATCAAAAGAGCAAAAGAATGCTGCGTGGGAAATCAAATAGGGTGCAAAGCAAAGCCTTACATTGCTTCTTATTTACAGAGCATCACCATCATCTGAAACTCCACCTCAGTAAACACTAGCAGGCATATTGATGTCATCAAAGCCCCACAGATCTATTGGTGCATCCTGGGTAGCATCTCCAGCACACAGGGCCTCGACTGGCTGCTCATTACTTCCTTCCAGATATGGAATCTGCAGGAACTTCATATAGGACTCGAAAGCAGACAACTCCTCTGACAATTCAGTTGCATCGCTATTAGTTTCCACAGATTTCATGCCTTCTGGTGTGTTCTTCACATATCCATTCTCGTTTGGATCCACATCAGTAAACTTTGGTTCACCAGACCCCAACACAGGCTCCAGAAAAACAGAAGATACCTCAGATGGAGTCTTGGGATCGTGCTCCCACGAGAAATTAGAACAATCAAACGAATTACTACTCTGATCAGACTGCATAAAACCTTTGAATCCATTTTCAAGTTTGGAGAACAAACCTGCATAATTTGGTTTACTCATTATATAATCTCCATCAACATTATATCCAAAATTCTTGGACAGATTCGTGGCTTTGGGTTGTGCAATGTTAAGATGTAATAGGATTGGTTGGGCCAACCCTGGTGACTTCGAGGACCGGGCCAATGTGGCCTGGTCACTGGGACCAGAACAGGTCCTGCAATGGCTAGAGAGTCTCTCTCTCCTCTCTCTATCTTGTATAAAAATGACTGATTCATATATAAATATATAAAAAATTAATTCAATAAAAATGTATACCTGATTCTGTTAGAGCCATTATAAGTGACGACCAACACGCATAATGGAGTTATTTGTAGGAAGAGGGGTGGTAGATGTGGATTCATGAGATGGTCTCGTAGAGCTATGTCACACGGGTGAGGGTGCGGGATACGGCAAATTTCAAAAATTTTGGGTGTGGCGACACGAGTAGGGTATATAATATTATATATAATATTCAAGCTACATAAATCAATCATAATACAACTAGTATTTGCTAATTTTGGGTGCACGTAGGTATCAATTAGCAAGTTCCCTCATAATGATATGAAACTTACAATGATTTTATGAGCTCCAAAATATCTAAGTTATGGATTCAAAGAGTTTCGAGATCTTTTGTAGGATATAACATATACTAGTATTTGTGCTAGGATCCACTAGTGATGTGATACTCTTCTGTTCTATTGATCTGACAATGTTCCTGGTCTTTAAATGTGTTTGGTGACAGAGATTATTCTGTGCAGAGGCATACATAATGGAGTCAAGAATCCAATAAGATTGAGTAATAAGAAACCAATTGCTCGCACCGAAAATCATTCAAGCTAATATTGTATACAGCTTCAATAGCAAGTACACAACTTTATATTAAAGCTTTCCAGTATCTCCTCTCATGTATCCTCTAAATTATTTATAGACATTACCATTTAATGCCTTCAGACAATTTCCTAACTCTACCTCTACAAGAAGCAACTTCTTTCCTTGTCCTTGTTAGTTGATGTTTCAATTGTGAAATTCCATCACTAACCACCTCATAAAACAAACATTTGATCTTAAATCTGTTTTCCTCAACTTTTGTATCCCATTGTCATTTAGGATAGTCAGACCAAGATTTGGAGTCCCTAACACCCATTCCTGCCATCTCAATTGAACGCTTCAATCTAATAAAAAACCTAAAAATAAAAGCACTTCATAAATCCCTAATGTTCACATAACTCTAAAATAGAGTGTCTCGCACTTCATATGAATATAATAAAAATCATATCCACGTACTTCATAACTTAATATTTTGTCAATCAAAAAATAAAAACACAAATAATACAAAAAAACAACAAATATAATTTTTTTTGAAGAACTCCAAATGTATACCTACAACGTGGGTTGGGGCCTTACACATATGCCGTAGAGCACTTTTTTGGAGCCGTGAACACTAAGGAGGGAGAATAATGGGAGAGAGCCTTGGGAGGTTTGAAAAGAAGTTCATAACCTCCAAAAACACGGGTTTCTGTTCGGCCAGGGACGTATTGGACGATACTTTCCGTATCGCACAATATGACACAATACTCTCTTATCGTACAATATGGTACGATACAGATAACACTGGTTAAAAGTATAGGGAATAACAAATATATAACAAAAAGTGTCTTTTTACCTTTATTTTAAATTCATATGTAATATATACCAAATAACGAAGACTAGCATGCTCCAATCTATTTCTCATCTTTGTATGGATGCATTAAAAGAAAATCCAACTCCTCTTGTATCCACTCGAACTATATATTTGGCTTAATATGCATAGTGCAAATCTCAACAAATTCGGTGCATTCACACCAAATCGAGCCCACTATTAATCTAAAATAAAATATAATAAATGAAAGGATTAAGTCTTAAGAAGCAACACAAGTCACAAGAATGAAAAGTAAGAATAATTTATCAAAAAACCAAATCATACATGGTCGCATATGGGTGTAGAGTTTATTGCAATTGGCCTTCCAAAATCTCAACGCTATGTGTATACTTATGTTGGTCTAAATAAATGCTGCACCTAGTAAATGAATCTTGTATAAGGTCAATTACATTCAATATCCCTTTCTTAACTTCTTCATACTCTACAAAGTTGGGAGAAAATCTAAAAAATATACAACAGCATGCAAATCATGATGTATTTGTCGATTCCAACGTACATCAATTATCTTCTAAACCTTCTTTAGAAGTGACCGATTGCGGTTAAGGTTTTCTTGTATTTTCAATTTGGTTTTATCTATAGTATTATATATGTATGACATAGCAAGCCTATCTTCACTTTCTACCCTTCTGATCATCTTAAAACAAGTGTTGCATTTCTCTCAAAAGTTAGCATTAAAAATAACATCTACTATAATAACCTCCTCTCTTTCTCTACCAACTTGGAAAGCTCCATTCATTATATATAAACATTTTTTTGAACGTATTTTTGTACGACAAGACTTTGAATAGTAATAACATTCGAATCAAATCTTATCAACAAAGACCTAATCAACTCCCTTCTACCATTACATTTTCTCATCAAATGCAATAAAAAAAGTGATTATAAATAAACTTTGTGATATTTTTGGATGCATTAATTGTCTCCTTAATGTCATTAATTGTACTTAAATCCTCAAGCATTAAGTCTATGCAAATGAAGTTCATACTAAATATGATGATTCACCTCAGGCATCTTACCAGCTCCTCAAGCATCTTACTAGCTGCTCTAAAGTTTGGTGCATTATCAATGATGAATTGAATAATATTTTGAACACCATATTCAAAAATAGGGAGTAAATTATCAACAATTTTATCAATATGGAACAAGCTATAAGATTTAAAAAATAATATCCCCTTTGGATATAAACTAAGAAGTTCACTAATGATTTATGATGACCATTCATCCAATCATCAGTCATAATGAAACAATCGATAACCTTGCATGACTCCCTAAATTAAAGATTCCATTTATAAACAATATCAACCCATATTTGTAGCAATTTACCCTTCAAAGCATGACAAGTAGGAACCCTATAACTAGATCCTAAACTAGCCCATCCATCCAACCATCAATCATAATAGAACAACCTTCTACAACTCCGTAAATTAAAGACTCCGTCCATAAACAATATCAACCCATATGTGTAGTAATTTACCTTTCAAAGCATGGTAAGTAGGAACCTTATAACCAGATCTTACACTAGCAATAGCATTTGTGATGCTTTGAAAGGAAAATGAATTTGCAACATTAAAAGGGAGACAATTTTCATTAAAAATTTATGTACACTTCAAATCTACTTTCTCAATTATCTCCCTTTAAGCTATAGCTTATTTAATACCCGATTGAGTTCCATAAATATTACGTTGAGAAAATAATGAATGTATACCACCGCCTTTAGTATCTCGTCTATCACTCCTCGTAGCCATCGAGGGTACATGAGCTCTTGTAGTGTTACTAGAACCAACCCTACTTCTACTTTCACAAGAACCTACACTCTTTGGTGTATCTCGTCTTCTTGTGTTCTCTTCAACTGTCTCTTCCTCCTTATTTCTATCCATTTTATGAATTTCTTCTCGAGAAGTATCTTGAGACACCCCAACAGCCTATTTATACACTCTTTATCGTAATCTATTCCTTTTCTTTGTGATTTTCATAACTTGTTGAATTTTATACTTTACACTTTAAAGCACTCGACGACCAATACTTGCATCATTTTTAGTTTTTGCAAGGTATTTCATCTGGAAAATACCTTCATGCTTCATCTCGTTACAAAACATACACTTGTTCAGAAGCCTATTGCCTTTATACACCGATGTACACTACTTTTACGAAGGTGGAAAATCTAATAATCTATGAAAGCCCCAGATTTTCAAGTGAAAAATCGGGTTACAAAGGAGTAAGTATGAAAAGGAGAGTATGCTACGGATTTAAGAAAAATCTTATAGATTTTCAAGGTTATTTTGACAAAAATGTGTGATTTTTCCATGAAATCGAGTAAATGAAGGGTATGAAAACCGTTTGGGAGAAAGGTAGGAGATATGGAAGGGTTTGGGAGCAAGCAAAATATTAGAAAAAAATGAGTTTCTCGGGTTTGGAAGATAGAGCATGATACGATAAATCACAAGGCACAAAACGACATCATGTATAGTATTGTGTTGCCCTATGATATACGATAAACTCATGCCATATCGTATGATACGGTATAAGTTTACAACATTGGTCCATCCCAACGGCTAGTAGTGTAGTTGTTAGGGGTTGTTGCTCTCTTATTCTACCTCTATAAATAGAAGATGTGCATGAAATAAATAAAGTTTCGTTGTTTTGGTATATTGCATATTCGGTTTGGCTTGTGTACCAAGTGTTTGGTGATTTGACTTATGAAAGATCTTGTGTTGGTGTTTGGATTTGTGGACATTGTCGGCTACATCATAGTGGTATTTTTAACAAGGTATCAGAGCATAGATTCATCCTGATTGTGGGAAGATTCTCAAAATTGGGCGTTGTTTGACTATCTTATAGAAATCAAGGTATTCCTCATATTTCTTATTGTTTTTCTTGAGAAAATGGAAGAAAAAAGCAAAACATTTCATTGTTTGTTGATTCTCAATTCTTATAAGTTGGGTATGTACATAAAGAAATATTTTATTTGAAAAGATTATTGACATTATATTGATGGTACAATTAAGGATCCCTAATTGATAGAAGAAGGGTTTGATGATGATGAGTTTTTAAAGACGTAAGACAAATACAAACAAGAATTGAAAAAGTCAGAGAAATAGTAGAATTAACATGTTTGATAATGCCTATAAGACTTGAGAATTTCCTAATAAAACTCATTTTCAAGACGATTTTGTTTTTCAAATAAATTTGATGGAAAAGATGATAATATTTAAACAAGGTTACATGAGTATTAAGGAATATGACAATGAGTTTTCCGATCTATGAAACAACTTAGGAGTTTTGATAAATTCGAAAAACTTCAAAGTATGAATGAGTTTCAATAATATCTTGAAAATCAATATATTTTCTTGTTTATACGAGAATTACGAGATGGATTTGAGAACACAATATCTAATTTGATACATAGAAAATTAAGATCGATTTAGTTATGGAAGAAACTATATTGAGAAATTTAAGAGACAACAAGGAAGTGCTTCTTGCCATATCTAGACCTGAAAATTGTTTGAAGACATACAAGCCTCTACACGTCAAAAATAGTGAGGAAATAGACAATAATTGAAGGCTAATGTAATGCCTTGGCCAAAGGAGAATACGATTTGCCATTATTGCAAAGAGAGTGGATATATCAAGACCACATGTCTTCTCTTGTTGAGGAAGATTCATTAAGTGGTTGTGATTAATAACAAGGAAGAAGTGATACCTTTAAGAATCAAGGCTTGTATGCCTATATAGTTTGGCTTGTGCACCAAGTATTTGGTGATGATTTGACTTGTGGAAGATCTTGTGTGATCATTGGTGTTTTGCTTTGTGAACATTGTTGGATACATCATAGTGCTATTTTTAACAAACTACTGTTGAAGTTCATCCAACCCTGTGTGGTATGGGAAAAGCTTAGTTGTTGTTGTATCGGTGAAGTTCATGCCCGTTAATTTTGCTCAATTGTTTATTATTGTTAATAATAACTCTGCCCATGTAAGGGATCACCTATGCATTGTCGGTCCCAAGTCCAGATAAAGGAGGAGGGTTGTGTTAGGCTTTCGATAACCAGCGTAAAACTTCGTCAGATTTTTACAACATGGATTAAAAAAATTATGAGCATTGCTTTGGGGCGTCCCCGCCTAGCGACGTGCTGCAGAACCCGAATGCAGTAAGAAGTAAGCAATGGCCACTACATTTTCGCCCGAATGTAGTGAATCAATTGCAGAGAGGGTTCCCACATCATGGACGGGTGTGGGTAAAGAAGTTAGTCCCGCTACATTGCTGCCCGAATGTATTGAAAAATTTTCAGAGAGGGTCTCCGCATTTTGATTATGGACGGATGCGGGGGGTAAGGAAGCTAGTCTTAGATAAGATTCGTATTGGTTGTTGGAATATCAGAACATTATCGGGTAAGCTAATGGAGGTGGTAGATACTATGATTCGGAGAAAGATTCATATTCTATGTTTACAAGAGACAAAATGAGTTGGAGAAAAAGCAAAGGAGATAAAGGATACAGGTTTTAAATTATGGTACTCAGGTAAAGAAAAGGCTTGAAACGGAGTTAGTATTATCATAAATAAAGATTTAAAGGAGAGTGTAGTAGACATACAACGATATAGATTTACAAATTAAAAAATGGACAAAGAAGAAAAGAGTGCATCGAGCTATTCAGACTAAATGGTGGAACCTCAAAAGCGAGAAAGAAGATATATTTAAACAGAAAGTCCTTCAAGGAGATGTTTGGAATTATGTTGGCACACCCTGTGATATGTGGAACAATATGGCTATACATATTAGGAAAGTAGCGAAAGATGTGTTAGGGGTATCTAATGGAGGTGTACGGCCACAAAAAGAAGCTTGGTGATGGAGTGAAGTAATACAAAATAAAATCAAGGCAAAGAGGGCATATTACAAATTACATTATGCTAAGAAAACTAGTGAAACTTTAAAAGCTTATAAGAAAGCAAAGAAGGAAGCGAAAAAGGCCGTTAGTGAAGCAAAAGCTAAGATTTGGGATGACTTATATAAAAAACTCAACTCAAAAGAGGGTGAAAGAGATATTTTTAAGATAGCTAGGGCTAGAGATAAGAAAATTACAGATCTTAATTATGTTAGATGCATAAAAGACGAGGATGAAAAAATTCTAGTGGCAAATGATGATATAAGAAATAGATGGAAAAACTATTTTTATAATCTTTTTAATGAAAATAAAGATGTTAGTATTAGTTTAGGAGATTTAGCCAAGTCAAAAAAGTATATAAACCACAATTTCTACTGACGTATTCAAAAGAATGAAGTTAAAGAGGCTCTTAAACATATGAAGGGTGGTAAATTGGTAGGACCAGATAATATTCCATTAGAAGTTTGGAAAATACTAGGAGAAATAGGAATCACTTGGCTCACAAGACTATTTAATGAAATATGGAAAAACCAAAAGATGCCCGAGAAATGAAGAGCAAGTACACTTATACCCGTATATAAGAACAAGGAAGACATTCAAAATTGTGCGAATTATCGAGGTATCAAGTTAATGAGTCATACTATGAAATTATGGGAAAGAATTATCAAACGTAGGTTAAGACAAGTATCAAGTACAACAAAGAACCAATTTGGATTTATGCCAGGCAGATCTACTATTGAAGCCCTTTTGAGACGTCTTATGGAACATTTTACAGCAAAAAAGAAAGACCTTCACATGATATTTATTGATCTAGAAAAAGCTTATGATAGGGTACAGAGGGAGGTTCTTTGGAGAACTTTAGAAAAAAAGAGGTATCCCATTGACATACATTAACCTTATAAGAGACATGTATGATGGTGCAAAAACATGTGTGAGGACTCATGAAGGAATGACAGACTTCTTTGAAGTTAATATTGGGTTATATCAAGGATTAACTTTAAGTCCATACTTATTTATAATGGTGATTGATAAGTTAACAAAACATATTCAAGATGAAGTACCTTGGTGTATGTTATTTGGAGATGACATTGTATTAGTGGAGGAGTCTAAGGAAAAAGTTCATAGAAAATTGGAACTATGGAGAGAAACATTAGAAAGCAAAGGCCTCCAACTTAGTAGCACAAAGACAGAATATATGGAATGTAAGTTTGATCATTTGGTTACCTCAGAGGACATAGAAATTAAAATTGGCACACATTGCATCCCCCAAAAAGAAAGCTTTAAATACCTAGGGTCAATTTTTCAGAGTGGAAGAATTGATGGAGATGTTACGCATAGAATTAATATTGGTTGGTTAAAATGGAGAGGAGCATCATGTATTCTTTGTGATAAGAAGATACCATTAAAGTTAAAAGGTAAATATTATAGAGCAGCAATTAGGCCTGCCATGTTTTATGGTTCTGAGTATTGGGCAGTTAATCATCAACATGTACAAAAGATGTTTGTGACAAAAATGAAGATGTTGAGATGGATGAGTGGTCATTCAAGAAAAGATCGTATACATAATGAGGTTATTAGAAACAAATAAGGAATGGCACCAATAGAGGATAAAACGAGAGAATATCGTTTAAGATGGTTTGGACATATAGAAAGAAGATCAAAAGAAGAACCTGTAAGAAGGTATGAAAAACTAAATTTGTAAAGTATTAAAAGAGCTAGAGGACGACCACAAAAGTGTTGGAAAGAAACAATAAAGAATGATCTAGCTTATTGGGAGTTAACTGCTAACATGGCACACGATAGGGATCTGTGAAAACAAAGAATCCATGTAGCCGACCCCGTCTAGTATGGGAAAAGGCTTAGTTGTTGTTGTTGTTGTATATAAATGGTAAACAACCACTAATTTCATCATAATACACAAATCAATCTTCATTATCCGGACCCATTTATCCTTGAGTTACAAAAAAAAAATGTAATTTTTTTTTGCCATGCCGCACCGACACGGTGTCGGTGTCGCACCAGTGTCGATGTCGACACTCCACCTCTTAGAAGTGTTTGTGTGACTTAGTCGTAGAGGAAGGCGGTTGAATCGAGGAGATGATGTTGCGGTCTCAGCTAGTATACTTGGTGGAGTGATCGTGTGCTGCACACTATGCCGGTCTTATACAAGAAAGTTGTCGTGAACCACCAATAGTGTTTTGTAGACCCGTTGGTAGCATATGCCTGAGCCGGGAAGGCGTTCGCGAACCAGGTGACGGTGTTGGTGTGCCGGCCAGCATCAACGACATGTTGCAGGTAGATGGTGAAATGATCGGTGGTTGGAATTGAGGCTATGGTGGGTGATGGTGTGCTGAGTGGTTGGAGCAATGGATGGAAGGCGGTTTGATGGTTGTGAAAGAGTGGGTTGTGATGGGGTCTGCGGCTATAATGGATGGAGAGGTGGGGAATAAGGATCGTCGATAATGGTCCGACACATGGCGGCGAGGGAGCTCGAACTCTAGCACCCCCTTCCCAACGGTGGAGTGTTGGTGATGTTGGTGATCGGCCGAGAGAGAGAGGAGAAAAGAAGAAAAAAGGAAGAAACATATTTTAGAGGAGAGACGATAGGTTTTTCCGTTCTTGAGAGACCATGTCAGGTGGAGAAGAGAAGGAACTATGCCGAAGTGGGAAGGAGAGCATTGTGCGATCGGCAGTAGGACGGATCTGTTGTCGTCATTTGCTAATGTGTTTAAGAACCCGAATGATAACAAGGAGAACTTGCCGCCATGGTGGAACCGCCTGTCTGGTCGGCTCAAGAGAGCGTTGAAGAAGAGCCCTTTGCCTTCTTGGTACTCTCACACTCCTCTTCGTGATATCACCACCGTCGTCCAAGCAATCAAGAAGAGAAGGGCTCACCAAAGGGAGATGGGAGGTGGTGATGCAGAGAGAAAAACTCTGTAGTTCTCCTTTTAAGCCACATATCAGATCGGGTTTTGGATTCAGTCCTAAATCCAAACCTGTTTTGTATTAAATATGAGATTCTTGTTGGACCCACATCCAGACCCAATCGTTTG
Organism: Brasenia schreberi; assembly: GCA_036023115.1. Classification (NCBI taxonomy): domain Eukaryota; kingdom Viridiplantae; phylum Streptophyta; class Magnoliopsida; order Nymphaeales; family Cabombaceae; genus Brasenia; species Brasenia schreberi. The sequence goes on from JAYKKT010000052.1 coordinate 540,187, forward strand.
ATCCGATTTGATCTTACTTGGTATTTAGATTTGAGTCCACCCATGTGTGATATTTTCAACTTGTTTATTTTTAACATTTATTGGATCGACTAATTGCTTAATGTCTTGTTTAGAAGAAAAATTTATTTGTTGTTTGTTACACAATAAGTTGCATCTCTTTATATGATTAAGATTCGTATTATAGCTATATGTCACTTTTGTTGCCTTTTATTGAAGGCCTTTATGATTAAGGTACTTAATGTTATTGGCTATTGATTGGAGATTAGTCATACTTATTGTTATTTTATAATTTATGATCTTGATAACTTTGAAGTTGTATTTTAAAGTGATTAAGATCTTCGTGTCGGGGCTATATGTTACATTTGTTGACCTTTTATTGAAGACCTTTGTGATTAAGGTGCTTTATCTTGTTGTGTTAAAAATGCACTTATTCTTATTTTGATAAACTTTTACTTGATACAAGTATTTAAAAATAATGCATAAAAAGAGTTTTTGCCTTGGGTATTGACTAGTCATTTGCTATATTTTGAATATTTTTTGCGAATGATAAAAATTACATTAAAAAATTCTTATTTTTGAGACAAACATTTTATGATAAAAAGATTCTTAAAAATATTAAGTTTAATTATAAATCTTTAAAACATTTTTTAATCATCTTGAGGATTATCTTATTCTTAAAATCATAGAATGACATTTGAGATTGTGAGTTATTTATGGGCCTTGCATTTGTTTGATTTGGATGGTTCGAGTTTGGCCTTGAAACTCGGGTTTGAGATTAGCCTTAAAGCTTGTTTGATTTGAATGGTTTGAGCTTAGCCTTAAAGCTTGTTTGGTATACCAAGGCTTTTTTATAATATCACGAGTTTGTGGTGATTCATGAAATTATTTATTATATTAGACAATCCTACTTGATGATCAATGTTTTTCATTAAAGAACTTTGAATTGGAGTAAATTATCTCCTTGGTTTGGTTTCTGGTTTGTATTGCATTTTTGGGTTGGAATGGAAACCATGAATTGCTTCATTGGTTTATGAGATTTGGAGCTAATTTCTTTGTGAGGCATTCATTATGTTTTGGTGTTGTCCTTTTCTAGTTTTTGGGCTCTTGCTTGTTCACTTTAAGCATGCTTTCTAGTGAAAAGAAGATCTGAAGCATGAAGAAAGTGATACCGGTGAAAGGGATTGTGCTCTTGAAGAGTTGCGGTGTTCACTTTTTAGTGAACTTCACACATGAGAAGTTGAGATTATTATGGTGAATAAATTGGTGCTCAACAAGTCATGTCTCTCTCCAACAACTTTGCTAATGTCACCTTAAAGTATAAAGTGTGGGGTTCTATCACATGGCGAAGATTGCAATAACTCCAAGTCTCCAACTATTGTTATGGCATAATTCATGCTGTTTATAAAATGTGCCTCCTGCTTAAATACTGAAAACTAAACTCCCATGGCACTGATGAAGAAGACAACACCGATTACTTTGCTCTCCTTGGTTGCCTTGATGTCTTGTCTTAATCCTCCTCAATGGTTCTACAAAATTGACACTCTTATATTCACATTTTTTTGTTATTAGACAAACTTTTGGCATACACTCTAAGTTTGAGGAGGGTGTTAAAATGTAATAGGATTGGTTGAGCTTGTTGACTTCGAGGATCGGGCAAATGTGGCCTGGTCACTAGGACCAGAATGGGTCCTCCAACGGCTAGCCATTGGAGACTCCAAGCTGGAGAGTCTCTCTCTCCTCTCTCTATCTCATATAAAAATGACTGATTAATCTATAAATATATAAAAAAAATCACTTCAATAAAAATGCATACCTAATTCTTAACATGCAAGACTAAAATTTGGTTGCATTTTAGTGTTTGGAACCATACGAGAACTAATGTTAGTATTGGGTTTCTTAGATTTTTTCTCACCTAAATGAGTTTTCTGCTTCTGAGAAGTAGACTCATCAGGAAAATTGACTTTAGCTTTCTTTCCCCTGATCCTGCGGGCTTCAGCATCATAAGCTCTTGCTGCTTCCTCAGCCGTGTTGAAGGTTCCAAGCCAGACACGAACACCCTTCCTAGGGTCTCGGATCTCTGCAGCCCATTTCCCCCATGGGCGGCGGCGGATTCCCCGGAAGACATTCTTCCTCTTCCGTTTTGCGTTCTTTTCAGACTGCCCCTCGAGCTCTGGAGACTTGACAGCAGTTGACAGATCTAGAGTCCATCGAAGAAACCAATTAACTGGCAAGCATTGACCATTCACAATAGAAGGCATAGATATAAGGAAAAAGAAAGCAATACGAGTAGCACAAAAATAAGATCTCCCTCTTTATCTCCTTGTTGTGGGCCAAGATCGTGATGTTTCTACTTCGCTCATGTTCAATTTTCTTTCCACAAAATGACGTAAGTGGTGAGTTTGAGAAGTAGCTTCAAATTTAGGAAGAAAAAGAAAGGGTACCAACTTAAAGATCCACACCTTCAATTTTCCTACATAAAGTTTAGGTTTAGCCAACGAAAAATAGGAGAATGAAATTTTCAACAAAAAATAAATAAATCGGTCATAGGAGAAGGCCATATCTAAACAGGTCATGAGAGGATCTGATTGCCACTTCGTGAGTGTTCAGGGAAACCCAAAACATTTTTTTTTCTTATTTTTTATACCTATTAAATGTACATCGTTTCTGTGTTTACTGAAAGAAGTTTCAAAAGGAACATAGTTCCACGCCATTTTCTTCAGCTAATCTTTTATATTTTCATTTCCCTGATTTTTCTGTTCTACAAAACGTAAATCGTTTCTAATGTTTCCAAGGAGACGCTTCGAAAGGAGGAATAGTTGCTAACAGCCCTCTCTCTCCGAAAGGTTGGTTTACCTAACTTCAGTTAAACAACTCACAGCCATTTCTCGCAAACCTTGATAAGGAGGGGGAATTAACTGAAATCAATTAAATAGAAAAAGTTGAACGCTTTTTCCCTTGCCTTCTCCCCTAGTCTTGTTTTATGCAAACACCGACAGACGGCATCAGTCTTCAATTTCCTCCGTTACTCTTTTCCAACAACAACAACGATTGTGCAAGAAAATTTTACGCTACACCCTTGGAAAGAAGCTGATTGAAAAAATTGAGAAAACAAGAATTTCAAGCAGAAAAGGGGATTTTTCTTCCCCCTTTGAGTAGCCATCTTAAATCCTCAAACAGAAATCATCCTGCTCTACTTCTTCCCTTTCTTTCAGATACCAATATCAATGTACAAAGAACATCCTTTTCAGTTTTTCTATTATCGTTGCTGTCTATGAAATCTTCCCCCAAACCCGATCTTTCTTCAGTTATTATGAAGAGCAAGCATTACCCACTGAAAAAATCAAGGAAAAACTTTTGTTTCATTTCTTGTGGAGGTTACCGGAAGAGGATGACGAGAAGGTGTGCTTGGGGAAGGAGAAGGGATTCACGTCCTCCTCTTCGTCAGATTCATCCTTAAACTCGCGGAAGTCGGCCTCAAAATCGTCTTCAGCGAGGTCGAGAACAGGCTCCGGCGTCTTAATCGGCTTGGAGTGATAACTAGGCACGCCGTTGAGAAGCTGACTGGCGGTGAGCCTCCTGCTTCCTCCCCGATTACTTGGAATGAAGTCGGAGATGATCGCCCCTCCACACATACTTGCACTCTATTTCCGTCGTCACCTACAAAAACGGGAATTCTTTCGCCGAATCAAACGGGGGTGAGGAGAGAAAGTAAGTTTCAGACTTTCAGTACTTGTAGATTTTTGCAGATCTAGATGGAGGGTGGGCGCGGAGAGAGAGAGAGAGAGAGAGAGCGGAATGTTGGGGGTGAGATAGGCTTTAATGGTGGACACAAGCCCGAAACGTGGTGGCATGAGATAGGGATTTGTAGAAATGGAAAGAGAATCGTAGAGAGAGAAAGTGATGATAGCAAGAAGGGACATAAAGGTCTACTCACTCAAAAATGGCAGTAAATGACGATTCTGCTCCCTCTCTCTCTCCAAAAGGATTCTTTTTTTTCTTTTGCACATTCTCTCTCTAAAAAATTACCAACGTATCCCATTTATTTAGGCAAGATACATCCACTCGTGTCGTGTCTGTTTGCATGTTAGGCTTGTACTGCTTTTGCAACAAAAATTTTTCCTCTCCTTCCCGAAAGGCAAAAGTCGGTCTACCAAAAACGACGTATTGGTTATAAAAATATGCGAACCAGCCAAAGGATGATTCTTTCAAGATTTCTCCATGCTCAACATTGCTATTTTGGCCAAATAAATGACTAAAAGAGTAAGTACATTGATACCCCGTCAACATATTCAAGAAAGTGTCTTGGGTCTCATAATCTGATTCCCGTGTCCATGTCATAAAAGAGAGGAAAGACTCACTGATTGAACGTTCTTTCCCTTTATTTGTTTGAGAGAGCAACTTACTCAACATTAACATGTGATTCCAGAATGTATCATCAAAGACCAACTGATATCTTGTCTTCGAGTAGAAGTTTATGAATTTGATGTAATCAAAATCAGGAATTAGCACTGCATTTTGTGTAGATTTCGCTTGAAATTTGACCAGGTTTATTATTTGACGCACAAATAGTTGAGCTAGTACTGACCTACTGTTTTCCTTTGTAATTGTCACATAATTATTGTACTTGTTCAATAAAAGAGAAGCTCTTTACTTGTATCTAAGACCCTAAAATGAATGAAAGGAGCGGAGCTACAGCTGTTTGGTGTAATAAGCTCATAGGGGTCTCGTCTTGTTCAGCTGATGATTGAAATGAGCCAAGCTGAGCTATGATCTAAAAGTTTTTCCTAAATGCATTAATGCAATCTGCTCTCCTGCCCCAGGGTTTGATTGAAAGAATCCCTCAAGTTGAAGGTCGCCAGTTCAACACCCAAGATGTGCGCCTCTGGTAGGGGGGGTTTACCTAGCTTGCTTAATGTAGGATTAACTTTGCTAAAGTTGGGTCTGCAACTTAATAAAGAGAATCTAGAGAGTATAATTCAAAAAGAAGGTAGGAGATGAACAGACTACCAAGTCCAAATCACGCCCATTATTTTCAAAAATATCACGCATACCATTGACCCAATATTTCAGATACTTTGTATGCAAGTTCTAAACATGAAGCTAAAGTTCATTGCGTAAAGATTGGCTTTCTCTTCTTAATGCCTGGTGCCGAACTCAAGTGAGTTAAATTGTGTATTGAACATATGATGTTGATCAATTCGTAGCATCGCAATATGGATTTCGTTGCAATTCGGACTCACGAATCACGTATAGTATAGTATGTGTCGTGCTAGAACATGACATGCTTCAATATGTACCGTATTATTTTTCAAACAACTTTATGGTACGCTACATGTCCTCTCTTAACTTGCAACCTTGGCATCCCAAGTCCAAATTAGGAGGCGTTGATGATCCTTGCTTGGCCGCGGGTTACATTTTTTGAAAGGGTTTTGATAAAGCGTGGGCAATTTTGAACTCTTCCAAGTTATTGGAACCCCACAGGTGGTGAGTGCTTCCCACTTCATTTTCCAATCTTTTTCACTTTCTGGCAATTACAACAAAACCAGCAGAATGAATATCGTGGAGAATAAGGTCCTCGCATGGCTCTATTGATATCGGACCTTTTTCTGGTATGAGATGGTGGTGCTCGATTTCGGTTTTGGGTTGGTCTCGAATTGCTTGCTTGCTTTGGCAGCCCAATGGTTCGAATTTGAACTGAAATCGGGAATCGAATATATTATATAATCATCACCTCAGGGGCTTGCTTGGGTTGGATGCGTTTCGAGACCCAGATGAGCTTATCCAATTTGCTCAAACAATTCCCATCCGTCATATTAATAACTTCGGATTCGTGTTCGACCCGCTTGACGATAAGGGCAAGTTGGTCCTTCTTGCCGTGCACATGCGAGGCGGGGCACCTTCCCAAGAACTTTTGTTTCGTTAGGGGCAGGTCGGTAACTAAAGGACATCCATGTCCTTGTGCTTTTTGTTTAGGGTAAAAGAGTCGCTGAAATTCCCGTTTTGGGGATCGTTGGATGATTCTGCTCACGATCTTTTTCACGGCCAGGAGTTAGGGGAGGGGAACGGGAGTCTGCGGGACCCACCGCCATGTCATCTGGCCTCAGATGACGAAACTGCCCTCAATCAGGCGCTCAATTTGCGTCCCCTGCTTCCCCCCCCTGGCCGACCTCCACATCGTCCGTCGCGTTGCGCGAGTTGTCTCTCGTCTTTTTCCTCAGGGGAGAGAGTGGCCGACGTGGTTCTGGGACTCATGTGGACCAAGCGAACCGGACCGACTCGAGCCGCCAATTCTTGTACCGGTTATTATATTTAATCAAGATTAGAAGATATATTGTGGGGAAAGAAACCACCACCTATTTTTGGATAATTCAATTTGCTTTTATGAAATTATAAGAATGGGAAGGCACAAACTCTGTTCCTTCCCTATGTTGCACAGCATGGAAGGCACGCACCGTCGGCTACGAGCTGAGTCTTAATGACTCATGCCAGTTAGGTTGGCTTAAAGCATCGGAGCTTAAGAGAGTCGTGAATTCGATTCTTTAATGGAAATTTTTGAGTCTAAACTTGAATTCGAAGCTTACGAATGAGATGGCTTTTTGTTTGGACTTTTGGGTTGAGTTGAGATCAATTATCTGTGTAATTCTTGTTGCCCCAAGAAGATCTCCTCAGTGGCATCTGTAAAAGGCCGATGAATTTTCTTTCTCAATCAAGATCACATCGTATTTGGATCTTTGGCCTTGATGGTACTAAAGTGCCACTGATGCAGAGAGATTGGTGGTGTTCCTACAAGTAGCGTTTCATCAATCAATTGAAATTTAAAAGCCAAATTAAGCTCGGATCTTCAAGGGATCAATCAGTCCGTCCCCAAATGCTAATGGAAGCTCTCCACCAACACATTTCTGTATTGGGTTCGTATGATTCTACAAATGGCAGTTGAAGCAGACTGGTTTCATCGTTCCCAACGATGCAGACACAAATTTCCCATGCACAGAGAAGTAGGTGCCCGTTAAAATATGAATCATAAGCCAGAATTTCTCTCATACTTCCCAAACCGCACCTGAATTAATGCAGGAAGAGAGATACTTTCGTGTAATTTTCTTGTATTTTATTCTCTCTCTCGATTCGACCTTTGCATTTCCATGCGAGGTGTGTGTGTGTGTGACGCACAGCACAAATATAAAATGACTTGAAGGCCTGTGGAAAACACGAATGCCGTCATTAATTAGGCTAAAAAAGGGACACCTATATGAAATGATATGACGTGTAGCCAACTTTAGGCTAAAGATAGTAAGCAATACGTCAATAACCCAACGTCAAGCTTGAATCGTGTCGGTAAAAAACCAAACCCTCTCTCTCTCTCTCTTATACATGTAAACACGGAAAGCTGACCTTACGTCCTTCTTGGTCCTTACAGGAACGAAACCGAATCCATAATCCATTAAAAGGTTTGTGTCGACTTGTCATGGAACTCGGGTGTAGGGCTCCCATCTTTTTCTTTTTCCCTTTTTATTAATAATTTTGTTATTGAGCAAAAAAAAACTGTTGTGGGGGTTTAATTAGTTTATTTTTGTATCACGCAACTAGAGAGGGCAATTACGTGATTTCATCCAAGAGATATTTTGACGCGCTTATTTTAATTGGCATATATAAATAGTGGCCAACTTGCCATTTTATAGGACTGGCGAGATCTTGCCTTTAAATATCTCAAAAATGTTTTATAAGAAAAATATCTCAATGCTGAAAGAGGCAATTGAGCCTCTGACTTATATTAGATATTAACGACGGTTAATAAACAAATATGGAATTGATTTGAGGAAATTTTTTAATTATAGGTTGAGTTCAGACGCCATTCCTTTACTTTCAAAAGACAGAAATTAGTTGCTCATTCTTGGAATCATTGGATATGTTCAGCATCTCTTGTTCAAAATATCAACACCCCAACTCATCATCCTATACGAATTAGTTGGTGAGGGGCTTTTATAGCTCTCTCCTTATCTCTTTCTCTTTCTACATACAAATATATATAAAACTTTAAAAGCTTTTGACTTGGTAGAACAAAAATATATGACATGTAAGTTTGATCATTTAGTTCCTTTATATGAGATAGAAATTAAGTTTGACATATATTGTATTCCTTGAATATGCAAGATTATTTTTTTGTAGTGATAGGAAATTAGTGAAGATGCTAAGCATAGAATTAATGTATGTTAGTTAAAATGGAGAGATGAATCAAGTATTTTATGTGATAAGGAGATAACAATTAAAGTTAAAAAATAAATATTATAGAAGAGTAATTAAACCCATATACTTTATGATTCTGAGTGTTGGGGAGTTAATTATCAATATGGTTATGATAAAATTGAAGATGCTGAGATGAGTGGTAAGAAAGACTGTATAATAAAGTTATTAAAAATAAATTGAGAGTGATACCAATCTATGATAAAATGAAAGAAAATCATTTCAAATAGTATAAACATATAAAAAGATGACCAAAGAAAACTCTAAGAAGAATGTATGAACTGGATTGTGAAAATATTAAAATAAAAGAAAAAATTACAAAAGTGTTGAAAGAAAACAATAAAAAATGATCTAGCTTATATTGAGTTAAATGTTGGCATGACACATGATTGAGCTCCATGTAAATAAAGGAACTGACCCATATAGTATGAAAAATGTAAATAAAGAAACTGACAAAAAAGACTTGTTGATGTTGTAAGTATAATTTGAGTGTGATGACCCCTACTCCATGATGTTCGGACGTTCATACTTTTTTGCAAACTTACGTGTAAATCATGATTTGAAACCCAAAAGTCATGCAAATGACTCCGGACTTAAAAGAAAAATGATGAATTAAGCTGCAAATCCTGAGATGGAAGCAAGGTTTAAGATCTGATGTACTTACAGAAAACATGCGTCGGTTTCAAGGCTTTTGGATATGAACATCACGAACTAGACTCTGCAGCCTGCATTAATATTGCCAAGCTTCACCAAATGTTGCTTGTTAGAGAGGATTGAATGATGAGATCATGACACCAATTGTCAAACTGAGACGAACGCGCTACAGAACACGGTCGTATATGCATGTATCCTGAGACCTAACACTAACAGGGACACTAACATGACGTTCATCCAAGGCCTATGAATATAGATGACACTCTGAGCATGCATGCATACACACACACACACACACATATATATATATATATAGAGGGAGAGAGAGAGAGAGAGAGTTTATGTGTCATTCATCTGCTCTCATGCAAAAACACAAAGTTAGGTGATGAAACAACTGTCAGAGCATACCCATAAAAAAAACGCCAAGATGGTGATTGGGAAATATGGGTCTTGCAAGCCAAGCCTTTTCCCTTCATTTGGTATCGATAATTGATTGCATCATGACATTATTGCTTGCACCTGGTTTCTCGATCAACTAAACTATGAATTTCGTGATTCTTTTTTCCGCAGATATATAGTTCTTGATCAAGGTTGTCTTCACCCAAATTTTCTCCAAGTTGTTGGTGTGCACCATGTTTCAGAGGACCGCATTAATGTGCCCACCGGTGATTAATTGTCCAGCCATGTCTATGAAGTTTCTTTCTAGCATTGGCACAAGATATCACGCTGAAATGAAGTAGTTGGTGACCTTAACCTAGTGAAATAAGTAAAGCATATGTGGTAGGCCAAGAACTTCAAACAGTGCAGCTTGATCATAGTCGGCATTTGCCTCCGCGGACAATATCTGACATTAATCCGGATCAAGCAGGCCAGGGAACCATCAGATTTGGATAATTCCCATACCCAAATCCAAGGCCAGTCAAACTGGGCAAGTCCCACCCTAATCCAATCTGTTTAGGACGGGCCCCACAAGTCAGATCAATATTGACATCCATAGATTAAATTAGGCAAAGAACCCTCTTGTTGGACAGAAAGACTACAACTTTGTATCACTCAATTTATGATTTGATTCTAACCCCGACTGTTCTAGTACATCTAATCAATCATATCGTTATATATATATATATATATGTGTGTGTGTGTGTGTGTGTGTGTGTCTTTGAACTTTAACGTGCTTCTCTTATTTGATATCTATTAGTTAATCACAATGTTAGCATGCATTTTAGATGCTATCAAGGGCTTGAGGAAGAAGAAGCTCCTCATGTACATGCAGTCAATCGTTGAATATACCAAAAAATAAAAACAACTAGAAAATTAAAGATCGTCGAGATGCAGATGGTTCATCCCTTTAGGGATTCCTTTCAGTGCACTTATATTGACAACATATACACATACAGATCCTTTGGTTTACTGAAACTGTTTTGCTAATGCTGCTGGAATAGCAGTAGCTCACCATTGTAAAAGAAATAAGTTTCAGCTTCAACCCTATCGCACAAAAAGAAAAGAAAGCAACAGCAAAGCCTACATGTCTATCCATAGGATGCTGTAGACTGACCTGCTACCAATGTGTTGGGGCTTCCTCGGGTTCGGTTGAGAGTACAAGTGTTTCAATAGATATTCCACTTTTGTTCCTCTGATCCAATGATTTCAGCAGACTTTCTTGAGAAACCAAACATGGTTGTTCATGAAGATTGTGGGAGCCTCAAACTCAACACTGAAGCAGAATGCAGATCCATGAAATGGTGTTGCAATTGTAAAAAGTTAAAAACATGAGATGCAAATTCTTTCTGACAAACAGAATGCAAGTTTCAGATAAGCTACCTTCAGCTTATTACTTTTTAAGCATCCCCATCCACACATATGCTGAACTTGATCTATCTCAAATACAGTTGTTCACCCTGATCAGTTTCCCGGAGAATTAGGGCACTCAACACATCGTGAAATCAAATATATGGCATTATCAAAAGCCAAAACCAAACGAAACCTTTTCCCACAGTAAATGGGGTTGACTAGAGAGGGTTGCATGATTGCACTCAATGTTGAATTTGAATTCACCTGAATGAAATTAACACAGTTGAAATCAGGATATCAGAAACAAATCACTGGGAAACAGCAACTGTATACAGGATCTCCAGACAGCCCCTTCCCATGCGGGTTGGGTCGGGTCCGTCCCGACTGGGTCGACCCGAACCACTTTCGTAACTGTTATATGCTAAAACAACGGAAGAATTGTTCCAATCAATTGGGAACTCGTGGCATTTGTTTTCACCTGCTGGACCTCTTTCATGTCTTCTCAACATCCGAAGGCGGATGCAGTCTTTCTTTCGGTGAAGATTTTCAAGCAAAGAGCATAACCAAGGAAGAAGAAAGGCTTTTCTTCGTTTACGAGGCTTACAGATTGTGAAGTGGAGGGACGACACCAAAATCATGTCGGAAAATAGTGATTCGTTACACGGGAGCGAGTATAAGTCGTGCCGTCAAATCGGCAGAGACAGTACGCACTTTTTCTCCAGCGTGCATTTTGTTTTCATTCAACTGCCTTTTTCATGGAACTTGAAGTTCAATGCATTTTCGTAAAAGCGTTAAGTGTGAGGTCCCTAAGTAGTTAGATTATTGTTAAATGCTTTCACTTAATGCAAGTTTATTAATGTGAATTTGCTTTATCTGAGTGCCCGCATATATTTTTTCAAGTTTTTATTGGATACATGAAATCATTTTTCGTACCATCGTCATCCCATGCTGAGAGGAGAAATTTGATGTTACAAGTTGATACACTTTCGAGATCCTTATGCAAGTAGCTTCATCTTCGGTTTCCCATCTCATAGTGCTTAATTGGTCTGCATGTTTATTATTTGATGCATAATGCATTCTGTTTATCTTTAATTTGGGTTTGCACCTCCATACGGCTCCCATTAACTTTTGAGATACTTGCTTTGCTGATGCTAGATATGATGAGTGATCTTACCTTCTTCTTTACTGTGAAGGTTTCTCATGATGGTTGCCGGATTTTCGAGGAACCCTCTTTTGCTTCGTAGAGATGAACAAGACGCAACAGTGAAGCGGAAGGTGGATGATGGACACAAGGTTCCCTCAGAGGAGCTTGTACAGACAAATGTAGTATTGTTTATGTTTCTCTCTGTATTTTTCTCTATTTTCAGTGTCTGTATGTGCCTGCCTTTATAGGCAAGCGCTCCCCCATTCGTCGTGCTTATCCGCCCGTGGCTTCTCTCATCTGAGAGCTGTAACGGACGACCAAATCCGGTAACGGTTGTCTGTTACTGGATCTGGCCTTATCCTCAGATAACGGTTGGATGACCAGTCCAGTCGTTACCCGAGCCGAGAATGGCCACAACTTTGTAACATCTCCCACTTGGCCATTCGAGCTAAGTGTATCGACATATTGGTTTTCCTTCCACTTTTCAGGGGTTTTCCCTAGTTATGTTGATTCCTGATTACTATTGTAATCAAAACCTGTTGTGTGGTTATTTCCCTACATAACAAGTCATCAGTTGTATGGTTATTTACCTATACAATAATTGTATATCCGTTGTATGGTTGTTTGCCTATACAACAAATCAAACATATCTCAAACCTATGTTTCTAACATGTTTTGAGAAGAGTTCTTCCGTTATGACTTTTGTTAAGGTGTGTGCCAACATGTCTTCCATTGGCATGTATGAGATGAATATTTTCTTTCTCATTACCATATCATGAACATAGTGGTATTTTACTATTATATGCTTGCTTTTTGAGCAATCTGCTCCACTGTTAATAAGAGTAATTGTTGTATTATTATCACAATAGATAACCACTGGCTCATCTATTATCTCCAACTTCAAATCTCCTATGAAGCGGCTTAACTAGACAACACTTGTTGTAGCCATACAACAAGCAACATACTCATCTTCCTGTGTATGCAACGCTACACAGTCCTGTTTCTTGCATGCCCTAAGAAACAACACCACCTCCAAATAAGAATATTTGTCTTGAGATTAATTTGTTGTTATCTTTGCTCCCAGCAAAGTCAACATCTGAGTATCCTACCACTTTCAGTTCATTTCTTTGAACGCATAGTTTCAAGTCCTTTGTTTCTTTCAGATATCTTAGAATCATTTTCACAACTATCCAATGTTGTCAACCAGGATTACTTTGATATCTACTGACAAGATCAACAACAAAGTTGATATCAGGCCTTGTATACAACATAGCATACAACAAGCTGCCAATAACTTGTGCATAAGGAACATTAGGCCTATTGTCTCATTCACTTAGATAATCAACTTTACTCAATTTCACCCCTTTTGCAACAAGTATGTTTGCATACTTGCATTCACCCATTTTAAACTTCTTAAGGATATAGTCTATATATCTCTCTTGACTCAGGCATAAGAGTCTAGATCCTCTATCTCAAGAGATCTTTATACCTAGGATATAGGATGCTTCCCCCATATCCTTTATTTCGAACTTGGAGTTCAACCATGACTTGGTTTTGCCAATCACCTCATTGTCGTTTCTAGTGAACAATATGTCATCTACATACAATGATAAGATGACAAAGTGGCTCCCACTATTCCAAACATATACACATTGATCAAGTTTGTTAGCCATTAACCCAAGTTCTATAATGACATTTTGAAAGGTCAAATACCATTGGCGAGGTGACTGTTTCAAGCAATATAGGGATTTTTTTCAACCTATATACTTTATCTTCTTGGCCTTCAACCACAAAGCCTACAGGTTGCTGCATGTATATGATTTCTTCTAAATCACCATTTAGAAAGGCTGTCTTTACATCTAACTAATGTAAATCCAAATCATAGTATGCAGATATTGTCAGGATTATCTATATGGATGCAAATTTCGCAACTGAGGAATATGTCTCAACATAATCTATCCCCTCTTTTTGCGAAAAATCCTTTGCAACCAACCTCGCTTTAAACTTATTGATTGTACCATTGACCTTGTATTTCTTTTTCAGAACTCATTGACAGCCTATAACTTTTCTTTCTTTTGGCAAATTAGTCAATTCCCAGACTTGATTTTTCTCTATGGATTCAATTTCCTCATCTGTGGCTTTCTCCCAATCTGTTGCTTTCGATGAGTTCATTGCTTGCTGATAAGTCAAGTTATCAGTCAACTCATCTAAATCTACTGAATTACACACTTTTTCTGCAAGATAGGTGTGATAATCCTTTAAGTAGGACGTAGTGGCTCTTGGTCTCTTATGTCCACTTAAGGTATCGGTAGTTTCAAGAAGATCTTCTATGGGCTCAAAAGATGATTGATGTAAATCTACCAAATCATCAACACATTCCTCATTGTTTTCTAGGATGTCATTCTTAGTATCTTCTAAGAATTCAGCATCTCTGCTTTCAATGAGTCTGTGGTCCTTATGATAAAACCGATATCCTCTTGAACCTTTTGGATATCCAATAAATATACACCTCAAGGACCTACTGTCTAGTTTATCTCTAGACTAATCAAGGATCTTGACATGTGCAATTGATCCCCACCTCCTGAGATGACCTAGGTTGGGTTTTCTTTCAAACCATATCTCATATGGTGTAGTGAATACTGCTTTACATGTTACTATGTTGAGTACGTAAACAACTGTACTTACTGCTTCTCCCCAAAATACCCTTAGAAGAGAGGCATCAATCAACATAGACCTTTTCATATTCAGCAAGGTTCTATTGTATCTTTCAGCTATACCTTTTTGCTGAGGTGTCTTAGGCATTATATTTTGTTTAGCAATACCAAAGTCTTTATAAAATTCTAAGAATTCTGTCGAGATATACTCACCTCCTCTGTCTGATATCAAAACTTTGATCAAATGCCCTAATTGATTTTCTACTTCTTGCTTATATTCATTGAAAGCATCAAGTGCCTCTGATTTATGTGTTAAAAGATATATATACATATATCTAGAGTAATCATCGATAAAGGTTATAAAGTAACCATTTTCTCGATGTGTCTTTACTGTGAAAGATCCATATAAATCTGTGTGAATAATTTTTAACAGGGTTGTTGCCTTTGTTATTTCCTTGAGAAAGACTTTCCTTGTTATTTTTTCTTGTATGCAAACTTCACACTTGTTGAAAGTCTTTTCCTCAAATCCGGGCAATAAGTCAAAGTTGGATAATTTCCTCAACTTTTCCAGACTTATATGCCCTAGGCGTTTATGCCACATATTCACATCAACAGAAAAAACACTCTTAATATAAGCAGAAGATGTACTATTTTTATTATCAGATAACTTGAACAGTCCTTATTCTACATCAAATTTATCTTAAAATAAGATTCTCCCATGTTTGACCACAGTCACCTTATTAGGTATAAACCTAACTTCAAAACCCTTTTTAACTAAGGTAGGGACCGAGACCAGATTGCGCCTTATAGACGGCACAATTAACACATTGGTCAGTACAATTGGTTTGCCTTGTACAAATATCCTAAAGGATCCAATACCCAGAACATTTGAGAAAGTATTGTTTCCCATATACACACGATGTTCTTCGGGTTGATATTCCTTAACGTCAATTGCCCATTCCTTAGTCTTTGATATATGTCTTGCAGCTCTAAAGTCTATCCACCAATCTGTAATTGGGCGGTCCAAGTATAGACATTCTGAAATTATGCAAATTATATCTTGCTTCTCTAACTGAACGTGTTGTGGGTTATTTCTTCTACATTTCTTGTTGCGGTAGTCCCTCTTTTAGTGTCCCATCTTTCCACAGTTAAAACACTTGATCCGAGAAGCGGTTTCCTATGATTTCTTAAAACTTTGACCACATTTCTTGTTATTCTTGCCAAACCTTTTATTTCGTTTCTTTTTCTGGTTGGATTTGGAGTTAGACGCTAACTCATCCTAGACCACTAGCAATTTTTTTTTTTGTTTTTGAGCATATGTTCTTGCTCAATTGCTAGTTTTAGAGGCAACTAAGAAAGGTTGACTTCAGGCCCTAATCTTAAGGCAGTGGTGACTATATTCCATGATGGAGGTAGACTGTTCAGTATGGTTGATATCTGCATCGTTTCGGGGATGACTGATTTTACTACGGCTAAGTCTCTAGCCATCACCAGCATGTGATTTACATGCTCTACTACATTTTCTCCTTCTTTCATTCAAAAGGAGTTGTATTTCTGTAGTAGCAACTGCACATGTAGTTTTGCAGTTGTATCATACTTAGCTGTTAATGAGTCGAACAACTCTTTTGCGGTCTCATATTCTTCAAAGACCCTAATCAGGTCATCCTCCATATATGTTAACATGATCGTCCTTGCTATGGTATCGTCTTTTAGAAATGTTTTGTACATTTCTAGTTGTTGCTCATTTGCGTCTGCGGGTGGCAGACACATGGTTTCCTTTAGAACATACTCAACACCTTCCAGTGTTAGAGCCAAAGGAATTCTTCTCTTCCATGCCTGAAAGTTCATACCGTTCAGCTTTTCCATTTTTACCAATTCGAACACACATATCCTAGAACTCATTTTTAAGTATTTGACAAAAATAACAATCAAGCGGTCTAAAAAGGGAGTAAGCTTTGAAAGCTTTAAAAGAGACCATTGGGAAGGTCTTGAAAGCTTTGAAAGAAACGATAAAATATAAATAACCTTTTTGAGTTAAATGCTAAGGTGATAGAAGATGGAGTTAAATATAAATCACCTTACATTTTATTATCGCATTGATTGCTTTTAAATGTTCTCTTTAGCACTTTTGAAATCGCTTATCTGTGCATCAACTAGCTTCCAGTGTGGTCAGTGCTGTATATGTTGTAACTTGCAACCATGACACCCCCCCCCCCTCTCTCTATCTATCTATATATATGTATATATCTATCTATCTATATATATCTATATATATGTATATATGTATATATATATATATATATATATATATATATATATATATATATATATATATATGTATATATATATATATATATATATGTGTATATATATATATATATATATATATATGTGTATATATATATATATGTGTGTATATATATATATATATGTATATATATATATATATATATATATATATATATATGTATATATATATATATATACACAATACAACTAGTCTGAGAATTCTGTTGCTACTACAATGGAGGGGTTTCAACCACCTTCAAGAAGCAACTTGAACACGAAGCAAGGCAGAAAATTAACAAGCTAAGTCGCTTTTGTCACTTGAAGATCATTCGCAGAGACCTATTAAGAAGCTCCTACGGTAAGTCCACTTCAAAGGCAACTGTAGTAGGGTTCGAATCTGGTTCACATGCTGAGGACCCCTTTATTTTTTATTAGTAATTTACCAAGTCGAAGCTACTGCCTCCTGTTTCTCATTTCTTCATACATATCCATTTTCTGAACCCCATTTTCTCATTTCTTGATCAATGGGGCACATGTTGAGAACCTCATCTTCTGAACCCATTCCCAGTTGTGCTTCCCACTCTAGCAGTTATTGATACATATCCATATATCATTGCTAGACATTGATCTTTCTGTTTTCCAGGAATTGATTCGACAACTCGGCAAGGGTGAACTGCCAAAGAATGAATTTCCATGCATGAACGACCCTAAACCACTCAAAATGGTCCTCCGAGTGCACCTGTGCGGACTGCTCAAGCTCAACCTGCGCATTCCATTAGATCAAGACGAACTGCAACTTGGGCGAGGGGCCGGCAGCCTGATGATGGTTGTTCTAGGTATAATCTTTTCTTAGTTGCAACTTCTAATTGCATGTGTGCGCAATCATGCATGATCCGAAATGATCTAGACCTGGCGTATGTTCGATCATCATTTCCAACCTCTTAAACTTTTATTCTTTCTGATCAGCTGTATTCTGGTGCTTTCAGTGATTCCATTCTTAAGGCATGCATCAAGTGATTTTAAGAGGTTGGGGAAGCGAATTTTTATATTCATCATCGGTGGAACTACTCGCTCAGAGGTAACGTGACGCACAAATGCATGCATATGGAACGCTGCTCATCTCTACAATGTGCTTATCTATGATATATATATATATATATATATGATATATATATATATATATATATATATATATATATATATATATATATATATATATATATATATATATATATATATATATATATATATATATATATATATATATTGATCAGCTACGTGCTGCTCGCAAGCTCACAAATGAGCTTAATCGGGAGATTATCCTTGGCTCATCCAACCTCGATGATCCTCCACAGTACATCACGGTAAGAGTCCGTCAGTCAGTTCTTCATGCCCACTTTAAGTTAATTTCTTGTTGATTCGGTTGAATCCACTTAAGAGGATGCTTTCATGTTTATCATTTTGTTGGTTAAAATTGTCCAACGAATGAATCTTTTCTACATTGGCTCAACGAATTAATCTCTTCCTTTTGCTGTCTTGATTCTCGTTTTATTCTTTATAATTTGCAGAAGTTGAAGCTGCAGTCCTCTCAAGAGCTTTCATTGGATTCTCTTCGCATTTAGTTAGCACAGGGTTAGTTTTTTCAGTAAATTATTATATTGGTGATGAGAGTAACGGCTGCCTTTAACTCATGAAGCTGAGTTACTAAAATCTAGGAACGATGTAGATGTGTGATGGATAACAAAATGCTGACGAGAGCGACTTGTTCTGATTCACCAGTCAAGACGCCCTTCTCTAGTTGCATCTTTCTATCTAGTTGAATCGCGAAACATATTCTGTTGAGGGAGTTATGCTATAATGTTGTTCTCGGCTACAATACAGACCATCCTGACGTGAGCCCAACGGGAAACTGCTGGAGTGCCTCTACAATGATTTTTGCAGATGTAGAATGAAGTAGTTCTTTTCTGTCGAGTTTGATGGTGACACTAATTTAATATTGATCTTGCCAGCATTGCAAGCTTCAGTTCCTTAAAGCTTCTCCCTTTGGCATCATATTATGTTGGCTCAAATAAATCCTTCCTCTTGCCTGTAATATCAATTCAACCCTTTGGTCATTTTGGAAAATCTCTTGCCAATGGCGAACTCTCCATGTAAATGGAAACTGCAACTACTTTCTTTTTCAAAGTTTCAGTATTGTGATACACCAACACCTGTTGATGAAACATAACGGCATTTTGCTGCTTCTATTCGTGTCCTTTCATTTACGAGACCAATCATTCTCGTGAGCCACATAGAGCAGAAGCGAGTGCACACGCAGAAGGTAATTATAAGTGAGCATAGGGAAAGATAGTATGATATATTATATGGGAAGATGAAAATAATAAAGATCTATCTATCTATCTATCTATATATATATATATGTTGAAATCATGCCATATATCTTGCAAGAAGAAGATATTTATAAACCAGTGTTTTTTTAATTTGTTTGTATCTGAAAGCTTTTAGAAGTCACTACATCATAAGATGTAGTAGAGAATAACGTCAGCAAAAAGGACTCTCGAAAATCTCAACTTTAATTCATGTTTCTTAAGGTGAATTGATGGACGAACTTGCACAAACTAGTTTGGCCAGCCAAAGTATATGCTTGATAAGTCATTTGTGAGTGCTATTCTTAGGTGTTGGATCTAATGCTTTAGTCCAGACCTCAACCTACGTTAAACTCTGAAGCTAGTTATCAAACAAAATTTGGAGACACATTTACTACTGTAACATGTATATATGTATTATTATGTATTTATGTATAATATGTGTGTGTGCACACACACGCACACACAGACAGACAGACTAACTCCCAAAACCCAACTCTTAGACAGTTCCTTAGTCACATTTGAGGTAAATAGTAGACTTTACCCCTGTTTACTTAGGATTATGTAATCGACTCCCACGGAGATAAAGTCCCAAATACATGTAATTTAGTGGGATGTTATGCTATCAACTCCATTCAAACACAATTAGTCAGACACGCGACCTGAATCTTATCCATTTAGGTTTGCTGCTCAAAGCCAAAAAACCTGTACACCATAAGATTGAAGAGATCGAGAACATTTGCAGTTGCATCCTTAACAAAGACCCTTTACACTACTAGGTCGGGTCAGCTATAAAGGGTGTCAGATGACTTAGACACAGGGTCATCCATCCCAGTATTACTGTCGCCCTTAGGGAACAATTGCAATTGGAAGAGGTTTCTGACTACACAAGAGGTCGAATCATCCCGTCCATTTTATAAACTGACGTTCATTGGCTCAATCAAGATGTGGATCTTGTGCAGGAAAAGCATAGAAATATCATTATACACAAATTTGGGCTATCAAATTCGGTTGGCCTGGTCTATATCAAGTTGTACGCAGGATCCAATGAACAGGTCCACAAATGGGCTAGGAGTCAAAACTTGTTTCCAGGAAATCAGAACTTGTTTAAATCCACAAAAGCAATTGCATTTTCTGGCAGCCGGAGGTGGGTCTGGAGATGAATATAAGTTTGATAGGATGCAGGCCCATTTCAACTCTTGATATCTCCTTCTTCTCTACGTCAAGCATTCATATTCAATGCTATTTAATGTCATGCATACAAGGATTTTGGTATTGGACTCCTAACAACTACTATACTTGATAAATAATTGATTTAGAGTCCTTGATTTAGGTTTCAACTGTATCGTTGTCTCCAAAATGGATTCTCTCAGCTCTCTCTCTCTCTCTCTCACACACACACATCCTTGATTCATAAACATCCATGCCCTCACTTATGAAGTGGATTATGCAAGAATGGCGTGCCAAAAGCAAGCTTACGGGAATTTAATCGTTTCAATTGATGTGATGGATCCAATTCTGGGATATAGGAAGTCCTCATGTTGCACCTCAAACCTGGCCGGCACTTGGTATAAGTGAAGAGATTGGTTATTTTAAGGTTAAGCTTCCTTAATGAAGGAACTTTTATGTATAATCGCCTGAATTATACCAAATTTGCACAATAACCATCTTGAATGCCAAAATTTTCGTCTAGCCATACCTTTTCAAGGTCGTACAAATTGTTGCTGCGGTTGCTTTTGGCTTTTGAGTTTTTTCTCATAAAATGACAACTTCGCTCTCCTTGAAAATAATGAAAAGCTCGGAATCATGTCACATGATTTCAATAACATGAAAGGCCAAATGTATAATCTAATATGCTTAGGCGCCGCAAAACCTTGAAAATTGTAGGCATCTAAATGAAATGCTTGTAATTTCATGTTGTTGTAGTAACTCGTCCTAAATCAATCTCTTAAAACTTATTGCACCTAACACATTTGAAGGTATATGAAAACCAAAAGCAAGCCTTATTCCACATCAAAACACATACATACTATACGTGCAATATATATATATATATATATATATATATATATATATATATATATATATAGTGATTGAATTATGTACACCTTTTATTTTGGGGCAACGTGAGGATAATAAGAATATTTTTAAAGTTAAAAAATAAATAAATTACTCAAAAAAATAATAGTTGACATATATATAAGCACTTTGTGACTTGTGAGCCGTTTTAATGTGTGTGTGAGAGAGAGATTCTAACAACTAGTGACAAAGTGTAGAATCGTTTTCCGAAGTGATGAAGAGGATGGACGAGTTGAGTAGTGTCAGTGTTTAGGTACGATTTGTACCACGTAAATTACGTGACCGCGTTTTCAGCGCCCAAGTCAAAGGGTTCCACATGGCTGACATCACGTGTAAACCAGGAACACGACCCAATTTTCTCCCAATCCAAATGAATGCGTCCAAAAAAGACAAATTTAAATTCAACACACAATATTAGATCCAGAATTTGGATCTTAAACAATGCTGAAATCTCTTCTTTTTTGGAGCTGGATTTGAATTCATTAGTGGAGTTAAGGCACTTTTCAGCACTGAAGAGCCTTTTGAGTGACACTTTGAAAATGATTTTCGATGAGGAAAACAACCATATCTTATTATTTGGTTGAGCGACAAGCATGAATGTGAATCACTTTCTTATACTAAACGCTTCTTGAGAATTCCGTTGTATTATGTAGAGTCCACATTTAGATCCAACATGGTCCACAACTCTGGGTCCGAATCTAAATCCCATTTAGATCCAAAAAAGTCTATAATATTGTGTAACTAAAATTCGAAAGAACTACGCAACAAGGGATAATTCACCTGGCTGGGGGGGAGGGGGGTCAACTCACAAGTTGAAGGTCATGAGTTCGATAGCTGGGGCGTGCATGTGACATCAACCTCTTCAATTATACCAAAAATAAGCAAAAATTCAAAGAACTAATTGAATGAATAAATAGGATTAGATGATAATCACCGCTGCTTGTAAATGAGTTAAGGTTGGAACGTGATATGATTTCAATCATACTCAAATCTACAAATAATTATGAATTTCGATTCGAATGCGTTCAAAACTGCAAAATGAAATCTTGAATATCGATATACTTGGATCACATGGCAGAAACCATGATTGACATTAATAGATTCACTTCCTAATCGTTGATACTCTCCCCACTACAGATGGATAGTAATAGCTGGATTGGATATTTGGATCCAGGTGGATGAGGACCGAACCCACTAGGGTTCCCTAGGATTCCAAAAGAGAGCAATGGACGGTTACAAAGAGGTTGCAGAGATTTAACGGACAATTAAGAAAGGGATTAACTTTGAAACAGTTGAGCTAAACCGAAGAACTGAAAGTCATTAAGTTGGACCAATGATCAACGGCAACGTGTCGTACCTTTTAATATTATTCGGTCCCTTGACGTCTGATAATAGCTCGGCTCGGCCAAAATTCGAAAATAGACATTTTTCCTTTAGTCAAAGACGAAAATAACCTCCGTCTTCCTCATGACTAAATTGCCACCAGGGCCCAGATTTCACTTACCAAAGGTAAGGTCCGGTCCGGATGTCTTATTGAAATTTCACTATTGATTGCTTCTTACTAATGTGCCTCTCATACCTACACATTAAATCTATAGGTTTTACCTATACAACCTTGCAGTTTCATTTGTCGCATACTATGTTTTTGAGTTGTTTCCATCAATTTGCTTAATATCTTCGCAGAGATCAGATAGCCAATGACTGAAAAAAGGATGATTCACGCTTGATCAGGTTGTTCTATTCTTCAATCTCTTACCGTATTCGGATGCAACTCCTCGTATTCAATGTGACTTTCCCATCTTCCTCTGAAACTCCTTTTGTTATAAATGATAGTGACTAGAACATTATTAACTCTTTTATTTGTTATGATGGCAGTTGCTTGCATTTTAGGACCTGGAAGTTCCTGCGGAAGCAATGGTTGGAATGTTTCTTCGCCAGAGATGATTTCACCTAGAGAATTTTGGGGATTTTCCACAGTGTGGTGCAAGAGCCATTGACTCCAACATGGTTATTTCCCGTGATTCTCTAGTATACTGCACGGTCTCCGTTTCTTGAAAATGAAATAGATTTTGTGCCAACTTTCATCTTCTCTACTGTTTGGAGATCGAAAATCTCATCGACATAAAAAATCAACAATCTCATCAACGGGAATCGTCTAAGTTTGAGGCTGTTACTGCAGAATTATGGATGACTATCTAGATCATTTACTGTCCTCCCAGTGGGTGGACATGAATTCAACTGTGAGATCATCCTGGATTGGCAGTCATGCTGACCAAGTAAATGGCTTCCTTGCTGATCCTGCTGCTGCACATCAAGGAGATGAGAAGAACCCTCCCAGTGGTTTAGTTTCTTCGAGTCATATGATGAGGATCTCCTGTTTTGAAGGAATGAATAGGGTTCCAAGTGATTGTAGTTCTGCCCGACTTGTTTCTGATAATCCAAGCCTTACCGACGTCAAAGGTTTGGTGTCAAGCCATCAATCTCAGAATAAGCAGATGTCTCACGACAAGTTCCTCCTTTTGCAGAGAGGAATCGAGGACGGGACGTCCAGTGATTCCTTAGGTATTCAGCTAAACATGGCAAGTCAAATTGCAGGGTGTCAGAGATCATCAGATCTACCAATTGTTGGCGATTCAGCAAAACTTGCCGCAGGGATTCCTGATAGAGGTCTTGCTTTAAACAACGGGTGTAAAATATCAGAATATCAAAAACTTGGAGATTCTTTCTCAATGCTTTCACCTTCATGGAGCACATCATATACAGATATTTCCACCTTACCTTCAATATTGGGACAAGCGAAGCTGGATGGGTTTAATTTACAAGGAGACTTTGCTGAGACAGTTGAAACTCTTCTTGGGAAGAGATGCTTTGGAGACAATATGCCTCTTATTTCTGTAAGTTCTGATTTTTTACTGGGATACACTGTGCATTTTCTCTTGCTTTCCCATTACCAACTTATTTGTCATATCTGTTTTACAAATTATGCAGGAGCAAGGCAATCTTCAAAGTTCATCTTTGGCTGCAGGACCACAAGTTCCATTGCCACAAAATGCCACACTACAAACTCAGCAGAAAGTAGCACATTTTTCATTTGACGTTGTAATCTTTTATATAAGTTCTCTCACTGTTTTACTTTGGTTACTAAGGGTTGGGTTTTGCTGCACTTCTTTATGTTCAGTTACCACAGTGCGGTGAAGTAAATTCTACACACCTCTACGGATCTGTGTCCCAACTGCAGCCAGCTGCTGCAACTAATAGTGATTGCACTGGATCTGTAAGGCCTCGTGTCAGAGCACGGAGGGGTCAAGCAACTGATCCGCACAGTATTGCTGAACGAGTAAGTTTTCATCTGGTAGAAATAACTAGCTGTAGCATGACGCATCTTGGACTGCGATTCATGACAAGTCTCTGGGGGCACATGGTGCCTTTGGCTATTCTTGGGCATAGCTATAATACTTAATCTTTTCAGCTGTATATTTTGCTAAAGTATGTCGTGCACATGCAGCTTAGGAGGGAGAAAATTTCTGAAAGGATGAAGAATTTACAAGAACTCGTCCCAAATTCTAATAAGGTATTTCTGGGTACAAGTTGCAACCTTCCAGAATAATTTCTCTTATCTTGATTTAGCCCCCCATTTTCATCTTGTAATATTGTTGTTAATTCTGGGGAACTCTTGCACAGTCTGAAGAATTAGTTGGATATAGTGAATTGATTGCATGCATGAAAAGCATGGTACCTGTTGTATGTTGTG
Source organism: Brasenia schreberi (assembly GCA_036023115.1). Classification (NCBI taxonomy): domain Eukaryota; kingdom Viridiplantae; phylum Streptophyta; class Magnoliopsida; order Nymphaeales; family Cabombaceae; genus Brasenia; species Brasenia schreberi. The sequence goes on from JAYKKT010000052.1 coordinate 565,153, forward strand.
CATAACGTTTAACAAATTGACCAAATTCAACATTATTTGAGGTTGAATATTGGAGGAGATCATTTTTATAGGATGCTGTTATGGTTATGTCGTATATATTTTGAATAATCCCGAGAAATTGGAGACAGTGGTATACTTTTAAGGTGATATTGTGTAAGTTTAGTGATAGCTGCAAACCATCATTCCTATCATGTTTGTCTGTGGTTTTGTAAGTCACTTCAGAACTCAATGTCTTTTCCGTCATAGATGTTGGTATGATGATGCTTTTATCTCTTGCTGCTCATCTTTTATTTTTTGGGTTACGAAGGGAGGCTGAAGTGTAACATGCACACACGTGCACCACCTCGGAGTTGAACTCCTACCTGCAGCAAGGGCATCAGGATGCCCTGCCATTTGAGTTAGCGCTTTCGGTGTGCTTGCTTGCTCATTTTTCATGATGAAGACCCATAGTTTGCCCATTTTTGAACTGGAGTTAGGTTTTGTGATTGTCCGATGATGGATGTTTATTTTAAGAGTGGATCCTAAGACGTTATTTTTCCTTTTCCCAGACAGACAAGGCATCAATGCTCGATGAGATCATTGAATACGTCAAATTCCTTCAGTTGCAAGTCAAGGTTAGTACTTTAACACATCACCTTAAGTTTCAGTTAGTGAACTTGTTTCATGTACGATCTGGTTCTTTTGCAATGCAGGTATTAAGCATGAGCAGACTGGGTGCAACTGGAGCAGTTGTTCCCCTGATTACAGAGGCTCAATCTCAGGTGCTCTGATTCTTGCTCCTCTCTTAATTTTTCTTTTCACCATTTTGTCTTATATTTATTGGAAACTTGGTCTTATTGAGTAAAATGCAAGGTTTTTTTTTTGCCTATACTGCATGACCAGTAAGTAGATCGTAAAAATGTTAAAAGAGAAAAAGAAAGACTACAAAAGTATTGGAAAGAAACATCTAGCTCATGTTGAGTTAACTGTCACCATGACACATGATAGGACTCTTTGGAAACAAAGAATCCATAAAACTGACTCGAGCAAGTACAGAAAAAACTTAGTTGTTGTTGTTGTTATTGTTGTAGTACTGCATGACCAGTAAGTATAAGACAAAAAGTTCACCTGTTTCATGTTTCCTGTTTCCAGTTTCATTCTTCCATAAGTTTACCTGTGGAATGATAAGCATCTCTCTCCTGCGATCTGATACACATCGTGGTTGTCCACTTTTTGTCCTTCTTGTTTTGTGTGGTATACAATAAGTCATTCTCCTATTTGCCACGATCTGCTTTAAAGCTAAACACCATATCTGTTTTAAATTTGAATAAAAGACCATCTGTTTCTTTTGTAGAGGACCATGTTAACATTAACAGTTCATTTTCTTCTTAGGCCATCAACACATCGTGGTTGTCCACTTTTTATCATCCTTGTTTTGTGTGGTATAAAATAAGTCATTCTCCTATTTGCCACGGTCTGCTTTAAAGCTAAACACCATATCTGTTTAAAATTTGAATAAAAGACCATCTGTTTCTTTTGTAGAGGACCATGTTAACATTAACACTTCATTTTCTTCTTAGGCCATCTTCGTTTTAGAGTGAATTTGAGGAAGACAATTCAAGTTGGCTTCTCTCCCAAATTATGGTGTTTGGATTTCACTTAACAATGACAGTTTTCTCAACTAATGAAATTCTCTGTTTAGATTTCCTACCTTTTCAAGCTGGAATTCCAATTCCCCCAGAGGTACATAGCTAGCAACTAGGCATCTGTACCATAACTTCTACAAAATTGGAGATATGAAAAGGCGACATTGTTGGTACATACAAGATGGTTGTGAATTCTATAGATTTCTCAGTAGCATGATTCTCATCTTCAAGTGAATTCTGGTTATTGCTAAAAACCGTTTCCATGTTGTCTCCAACATTTGGCCTTATAGTTGCATTAGTGACTCAATCTTAGATGTTTCACGGTAAGAAAAATGTTGAACCCTTTCGTTCTTTATTTCAGGGTTCGCACAGTCTCCAACTGTCAGCTTCTTTGGCCCATGCTACTGACTTAACTGAATCACAAGAAAGCATTGCATTTGAACAGGAGGTGGTAAAGCTCATGGAGTCCAACGTAACCTCAGCAATGCAATATCTGCAAACCAAAGGCCTCTGTCTCATGCCCATTGCTCTAGCCACTGCAATTTCCTGTGGAAAAACTTCTCCAAGCGGGCTGCCCAAAGCCGAGTCCAGCAACGGGCGCATGCCTGCCGTCAACTTTCCATCTACGGGTCAGAGATTTCAAGCATCATCATCTTGTGGAAGTGAGAGCCTAGTGATAGACATCCGGCCGAAATGTGAGGGAGACGATTCCTCCACCAACAGTTCCAGTTGTGTTGCTGATGTGAGTAGGGACGATGATTCAAAACCCAAGGTTTAATTGAGGTTGACATTGTTTTTTCTGCTTTCAAATTTTGAAGTGGCCAAATTTCTTTCTTTTCTAGTAAGATAGGAAAGCCACCACATATTTCAGAGTGGATGATTGATTAACTTTGTACTTCAGAGTTATTTCTTGATATATATAAATGTCTATTTCCTTAATTTGATAGAATTGTTGGTTCGGTGGAACCTTCTTAAGATCCTTTTTGAGGTAGTGTTGGATATTGCAGACATGGCTGGTTTCAAACTGGCCTGACAGTTTCAATCGGAACTGAACCAGGTTAGGAATCGACTGAACTCAGAACCAGGTATCACCCAGCTTGCTTCTGGTTACACCTTCCATGGAACTGGAACCAACAGTCTCGAACAACAGATTTTATTTTTTTGTTATTTTTTAAAATTTAAATTGTTTAATGATTTTCTTCTGGTTATGGGTGAGTTTAGGACTAAGCCTGAACTGCAACCAGCCCGGTCCCAGTTCTTGGTTACTGGGAAACTGAAACTTGCGGTTCCAAACCTCATGTTCTTCTGGCCATGTCTACCTATTCGGACTTCAATCCATTCCTAAGTTAAAAAGGAACATAATACCTAACAAGTTGCACTTCTTTCAACTGTTGGACAAGACTTGATTTGACGAACATATCTATGCAAATGTAATGGGCAAACCACCGTGTTAAGTTGGTTCGTTAGCATCTGTCAAGATAAACTGATAGCAGATCATGTTAGGTTGGTGACAACCAGTGACATGATATGACACCAAAGATTGGTTAAAATGTGTTTTGGGATAGAGATCACGAGTGCATACTGACCCAACAGTGCACAACCAAGTGAGCTCACATTCAACTCGTTTAAGCTACGCTTGAACTTGTAAACAAGAAAATCTGGACCATGGACGACAGTCCGAACATGCAGGTCAAGCTCAACTATGTCTCTAACTGGGTTTATTGGAGAGGTGAAAGTAAGCTTGATTAATGCACCAACTGGGCGTGTTGAGATGTAAGGTCAACTAGAGATCAAGCCGGAACTCTTCTCAACTAAGTCTAACATGCACCATTTTGTGCGTGCATGACTTGCATATCACATCCAAATTACAAAAGCTTTAAAAGTTCACATGCACACGTACATACAGTGGGAGGAGGGCGGTGGCAGGTGGTGTCCAAAAAAGGTGTATCAAGGGTGAACGAAGTGGTTGAAGGCAGCAGTATACACACACATGATAAACAAATTTGTTTCTGACATTACCTGTTAGTATATTTAAAAAAAATTAATGATCAAGAATTCAAAAAGTATAAAGTTATTTTTTAATTAAATACAACTAAACAAATTTGGAAGTGCTTTTTTTACTGAATTTACGGATAAGAGAAGGCAATACAACAACAACAACTAAGCCTTTTCCCATACTAGACGGTGTCGGCTACATGGATTCTTTGTTTCCATAGAGTCCTATCATGTGTCATTTTAGCAGTTAACTCGCAATAAGCTAGATCATTCTTTATTGTTTCTTTCCAACACTTTTGTGGTCGTCCTCTACCTTTTTTAATACTTTCTAAATTTAGTTTTTCAAACTTTCTTATAAGTTCTTCTTTTGATCTTCTTTCTATATGTCCAAACCATCTTAAACGATATTTTCTCATTTTATACTCTATTGGTATCACTCCTAATTTGTTTCTAATAACCTTATTATGTATACAGTCTTTTCTTGTATAACCACTCATCCATCTCAACATCTTCATTTCTGTCATAGACATCTTTTGTACATATTGATGATTAACTGCCCAACACTCAGAACCATAAAACATGGCAGGACTAATTGTTGCTCTATAATATTTACCTTTTAACTTTAATGGTATCTTCTTATCACAAAGAATAATTGATGCTCCTCTCCATTTTAACCAACCAGCATTAATTCTATGCGTAACATCTCCATCAATTCTTCCATCACTCTGAAAAATTGAACCTAGATATTTAAAACTTTCCTTTTGGGGGATACAATGTGTGCCAATTTTAATTTCTATGCTCTGAGGTAACCAAATCATCAAACTTACATTCCATATATTCTGTCTTTGTTCTACTAAGTCGGAGGCCTTTGCTTTCTAATGTTTCTCTCCATAGTTCTAATTTTCTATTAACTTTTTCCTTAGACTCCTCTACTAACACAATGTCATCTGCAAATAACATACACCAAGGTACTTCATCTTGAATATATTTTGTTAACTCATCAACCACCATTATAAATAAGTATGGACTTAAAGTTGATCCTTGATGTAACCCAATACTAACTTCAAAGAAGTATGTCATTCCTTCATAAGTCCTCACACATGTTTCTGTACCATCATACATGTCTCTTATAAGGTTAATGTATGTAAATGGGATACCTCTTTTTTCCAAGGTTCTCCAAAGAACCTCCATCGATACCCTATCGTAAGTTTTTTTTATATCAATAAATATCATGTGAAGGTCTTTCTTTTTATTGCTCTAAAATGTTCTATAAGATGACTCAAAAGGTGAATTGCTTCAACAGTAGATCTGCCTGACATGAATCCAAATTGGTTCTCTATTGTACTTGATACTTGTCTTAACCTATGTTTGATAATTCTTTTCCATAATTTCATAGTATGGCTCATTAACTTGATACCTCGATAATTCACACAATTATAAATGTCTCTCCTTATATATGGGTATAAGTGTACTCGTTCTTCATTCCTTGGACATCTTTTGGTTTCTCCATATTTCATTAAATAGTCTTGTGAGCCAAGTGATTCTTATTTCTCCTAGTATTTTCCAAACTTCTATAAAAAATATTGTCTGGTCCTACCAATTTACCACCCTTCATGTGTTTAAGAGCCTCTTTGACTTCATTCTTTTGAATATGTCGGTAGAAATTGTGGTTTATATACTTTTCTGATTTGGCTAACTCTCCTAAGTTAATACTAACATCTTTATTTTTATTAAAAAACTTATAAAAATAAATTTCTCATCTATTTCTTATATCATCATTTGCCACTAGAATTTTTTCATCCTCGTCTTTGATGCATCTAACAACATTAAGATCTTTAGTTTTCTTATCTCTAGCCCTAGCTATCCTAAAAATATATCTTTCACTCTCTTTTGAGTTGAGTTTTTTATATAAATTCTCTAAAATTTTAGCTTTTGCTACACTGACAGCCTTTTCTGCTTCCTTCTTTGCTTTCCTATAAGCCTCTAAAGTTTCACTAGTTTTCTTATTATAATGTAATTTGTAATATGCCCTCTTTGCCTTGATTTTCTTTTGCACTACTTCACTCCACCACAAGTTTCTTTTTGTGCCGGTACACCTCCCTTAGATTCACCCAACACATCTTTCGTCACTTTCCTAATATGTATAACCATATTGTTTCATATATAATAAAGTGTACCAACATAATTCCAAGCATCTCCTTGAAGGACTTTCTATTTAAATATATTTTCTTTCTTACTTTTGAGATTCCACCATTTAGTTTGAATGGCTCGATGCACTCTTTTCTTCTTTATCCATTTTTTAATTTGTAAATCCATAACTAAAAGTCAATGTTGGGTGGTTAAGCTTTTTTTTTAATTACCTTACAATGTTTACAACACACTCTATCTTTTTTTCTACAAATAAAGTAATCAATTTGTGTTTGTGATAAGCCGCTCTTATAAGTAATTAAATGTTCATCTCATTTTTTAAAGATTGTATTGACTATAAAGAGATCAAATGCCATAACAAAATTTAAAATCTCCCTACCTTCCTCGTTTATATCCTCAAAACCAAAGTTTTCATGAATACCTTCATATCCTAATGTCTCTTTACTGACATGTCTATTTAAGACTCCTCCTAAACAAATCATCTCTCTTTATCAAATCTTTTGAATTACCTTATCTAACTTTTCTCCAAAAGTTGTCTTTATACTATCTTCTAGTCTTACTTGGGGTGCGTAAGCACAAACTATATTCAAAACCTCTTATCTTAACAATAATTTCAACGTCACGATTCAATCACCATATCGTTGTATGTCTACTACACTATCCTTTAAATCTTTATTTATTATAATACCAACTTTGTTTCGAGCCTTTTCCTTCATTGAGTACCATAATTTAAAACATGTATTCTCTATCTCTTTTGCTTTTTCTCTAATTCATTTTATCTCTTGTAAACATAGAATATGAATTTTTCTCCGAATCATAGTATCTACCACCTCCATTAGCTTATGGATAATGTTTCAATATTCAAATAACTAATACAAATCTTATTATTTATGACTACCTTTCTTACCCTTCGCATCCGTCAATATTGAAAATGTGGAGTCCCTCTCTGTAAATTATTTACTATATTCGGACGACAATGTAGCGGAATTAACTTCTTTACCCACACTCGTCCATGATGTGGGACTACTATATCTAGACAAAAATGTATTGACCCTTGCTTACTTATCACTGCATTTAGGCTCTACATCGCATGGTTAAACGGAGACACCCCAAAACAATGCTCATAATTTGTGTAATTCATAGTATAAAAATCCGATAATGTTTTACGCTAGCTATCAAAAGTCTAACAAACCCTTGTTTGAGCTTGGGAACGGCAATCCAAGGGTGATCGCTTACATGAGCCGAGTTGGATAAGAAAAGGCAATGCAGCCAAAAATTCAAAAAATTGAGTAAAATATCAACGTAAATTATAAATATTATATATAAATTGTAGAAGGATCAATTAAGCTCGCGAGCTCGTCGAGCTGACCATAAGTGAGCTGGAGTTCGGCTTTCGAGATTGTCAAGCCGTGCTCAAGTGTTTCCAGAGTCGAGCCCGAGTAAGTCGCGATCAGGGTCGGCTTATTTACACCCCAAGTCGCCGGTTTCCCTTCCTCCAAGAAACGGTCGCTTTTTCTCTCTATTTTGAGAGAGAGAGAGACCATGGCTTCCGAGGCCCATATGATCCAGAGCCTGGATGAGTTGCAAAGGAAGCTGAACAAAAGGCAGAGTTTCGAGGAGGCCGTTGCTTCCCTGCGAGTGCTCCTTCGCGATTCATACGCTTCCTCGTCCCCTTCCCTTCAATCTAAGGCAAATCTCTTATTATTACTCTTTTCCCTTCATTGTTTTCGTTTTCTTTCGGATTGAATGGTTCTTCTAGATGCCGTTTCTTCTTAAATTTTGGCCTCTGTCTTGTTTTCTACCGTCGATTTGAGTTGGGAACTCCAGTTGATTTTTATACACAACTCATATCGTTGGGGATATTGTTTATCTTTTTCAATTAATATAAGTTCGCATACATGTCGCTGACTCAAATTTTTAGGCTCGTAATGAAGATCCCTTTTAAAGAACAATTTGTTCTTTCGACAAGCTTCGATTTTGGGCTGCTACATAAATGCCAGCCCATAGAATGTTTTTCCGTGTAAAGGAAATCAGTGCCATGAAAGGATGCTCCATAGCTTAAAAATGGAACTTGGTTAAAGTTACCTCTTCAAACTGGCCATTGTTAACGTCTTATTCATGACAATTCAGCAATTCCCTTAGCACATGCATCTAATATATAATTAAGACAGCACAACCTATATTGTTGTGATGCTTCACACGCTACAGAATACAAGCCTGATGGTGTTAACGCCATGACCTTAAACTTCATTCTTTCCTTTTATGATATTAGAATTTGATTTATTTGTTTAATTTATTTCTTTTGTATTCATTGTCATCTTATAATGACAAGATTTGGAACTATTGTTCAACAGTTTCTCTTAAGAAGGTATGTATGCTTATTACTTTGAAAGTTCTCAATGTGGCGCTTAGGAGTATAAAGTGTCTGTTCACATTACAGTTTCCAGGCAATTGCCTTCTCATATGAAGGCTGTTGTCATGCACAGTTTTTCTCCCTGTCTCTGTATGTCATTTTTTTTCACTAATGAGTAGCATCGTTGCTGCAGATATTTACTGTAATATGCAGAGTTGCTACTGTGCTCCAGACAAGGTATACAGCTCCCGGGTTCTGGCTTCCCGGGTTGAGGTTGTTTGAAGAAGCTGCAGCTCTTGTTACCAAGTCTGCAGAAAAGGAGCATTTGACAACTTGCATTAATAGGGCCTGCCAACATTTAAGTGAATCTGAAAATCAACCTGATGGTGTAGCTCCCAGTAATACAAGTAAGAGTTATTTTCTCATGTGTTTACATGCATATGAAGATGGTACTTTTCTACTATGTTAAGCCTTCTAATGTTGTTGTGTCTATGATAGTGCAAATTGTTAACTTCATAAGTACGACAATTTCATAGGTTTAAGTGGACGAATGATTTGCATGTATGTGGACATAACTACCTTTAAATTTGATGAATCACACTCATAGTCAAATGCTTATGGATGTATCCGTTCTAAAGTTATTGTGCATGGACTGCGATGTAGCTTGTTGTGGAAATCAAAGGATAGAGACTCAATAATCTTGTGATTAAGGTTCAGTTTTGTCTGGAATGAGCAAAGGAGATACAGAGAGATTATAGGCACCTTCTAGGAGTTGGTGATTTTCACTGCTAAAGATGTTAAAACTTTTTATGAGAGTGGTCAGTCTTTTCTGTTTAAAGAAAGCAGTGTACAGTTGTTTTTAAATAGTTTTTACTTGAGACTTCTTTTTTTCAATATTTGTAGATGGTTGATTTCGTGCCTGATTAAGTGATATGAGTCCTATCTTAGCAGGTTCAAGGTATCTCTTTGAGGGACATCTGACTGTGGGGGCTGAACCTCCCCCACCTGCATGGCTTGTGGCACAGAACTTTCTTACTGCCTTGGCAGCAACGCAAGGTCTGAGTGATGATAGGGCTGAATCTTCGCAGACACTAGGACAGCAGAACAACGCATCTGAGACAGTGATAAGGGTTCCTCAGTTCCTACAAGAGTTAGTAAACAACATGCAAGAACTCAATGGTGTCCATGATCTTGATAGTGCAATTGAGGCTTCACTACAGGTATCACTCATCTTTTAATTACTGTAGTAGGTAAACCATGAATCTCATGCTTTATTTTGTTTTCACCTTTTCTGTTTTAATTAGTTTTGCATGTCGTGATTTTCAAAAGGAACCATCATTTGTAGAATATATACGACTATGCTTGCTAGTGGTTTCAATGACATGAATTTGATGCTGCACATCTAATGTCATAGTTATATTGGGGCATTTCGTATATGACATGCTGGCCGTGATTCAAGAAAATAAAATATGGGACCGTGAACCAATAGCCATTATGCACAATCAGATTTTTTTTTCTTTGGTGTATCCAATTTCTCTTATGATGAATGTTGTCTTCTATTCGGTTTGTATGCATGGATGCATAATTGTACAAGTCTGCGAGTTACTTATGTAAACTAGCCAGTTAATGTCGGCCATGGTTAAGTGGTTAGAAATATGAGATTGTCCTACACGTTTAACCAAGAAATCCATGAGGTATCTCAAACAAAATTGTATATTGGGGTTGATCAATGTGATATGACAAAATTGATATGGATAGGCTTGCTGTTGTCATGTGCAACGTTTATAAAGTTATAAACTGATAATGAAATTGTCTTTCCTTGTTGACAGGAGATTGGTGCTGGACCAGATAAGGCCCCACCGGCATCCAAAGAAGTGATTGCGAAGCTTCCCATCATTGAAGTAACTGATGATGTTCTAGCAAGGATTGGGAGCGAAACTGAATGTGCAGTTTGTAGAGAAAATTTGTCTGTGAATGACAAGATGCAGGAAATGCCCTGCAAGCATTTGTTTCATCCAATTTGCCTCAAACCATGGCTGGTACGTGGTTCTCACCGAGAAAACATATTCTGGAGCAAAAAGAAAACCGAGAGAGAGTGTCGGAGATCCTTGGGTAGGATGTGCCAGACCCTTATCCTAAGATCTATCATCCTGATAAATGTTTTATTGATTTGTTCCACCTTTGGTTCACCTTCTGAATACTCTTCCAAACATTCCAATAGTCCTTTGATCCACCTAAACAAAATTCTTCAATGGCTGTTTCCCACTTTTGGCTGAACTGCCGCAAGCTATATAGAGTTTTTTTTCATCTATTTAATTTGATTTCTGTTGTTTACCTGTTCTGTTTCTCTTCTAAAGAAATTGTTTTCATGTATATATAAAAACATCACGTTAGGTGTTTGGTGATTAGGTGGACCAACAGGCACCGCTACACAATCATTTATTCTCAATCTTGACAAAACTAGGAGAAGAATTATAGAAGCCTCATATTATTCATCTTATCCACCCTAAATGATATGTGGATGAGGATTAGATAAAGATCTTAATTTATTCGTAAGATGCTGAAGTTCTTAGCAGCCTGCCAAGCTGTTTAAATTCTTGTGCATCTAAAACTAGTTCTCTTCCTGGTTCATCGTTCCATGTTTTCATGTTATGTGGTTTCTTTGGCTATGAGCCAACTCGTGACCAATACGTCAAACTTCTCTCCTTTTCTTGTATGCGATCCGACCTCATGCACGTCGGAAAGTTTCATATCAGTTTGAACCGTTAATGTGCTCATATCAAAAGGCATTGTTTCATATTAATGGAAACAATGAATGAAGTTGGTAGCCTATAAAAAATATAACTGCTTATCCTATATAATCATTTTGTTGTGACAGGATGAGAACAACTCCTGCCCAATCTGTAGACATGAACTTCCAACAGACGATCATGCGTATGAAAGTCGGAAAGAAAGGGAGAAGGAGGAGGAGGAAGAACGAAAGGGAGCCGCTAATGCAATCCGTGGTGGAGAATATATGTATGTCTGAGTACCAAGGGTATAAAAATTGTATCGTCACGGATGACAACTCAAAGATGTATCTTGGTGTTGGCCCGAATAAGGTTCCTTGCTCTTGATTGCGTCCGCGTCCAATTCGACTTACAAGATGCGGTGCTTTTTTTTATTCAAATATGAATTCAGGGCACGATGAGACAATAGGCCACATTGGAGTCGGGATCCAATGCAATGTGCACACCTTTTTTACATCATTTCATGCAAAGACTTTAATTTCAACTTTCAGAGCCTTCTTACTGACCATTTAAACTTTGGCTCAGCTCTTGTTACGATTGAGTGTGGGATCTAGTTGGGTGAATTATGAACTTCCACACTGTTGTTATATTAATGATGTCACCTGCTTCTGACTGGTCTTGCAAAACTTCCTTCTTTTTCTTGAACTGATGGTTTTAGAGTATCCCAGGGCCTTTCTTGGAGATCCAGCCTTACCCTACATCTTGGAAAATAACAGATTGGCCTGTGCCAAAACTCACTTGTTTGGGGGATGTTCATAGGGCGGGAATCCCCCGCTCCCTGCTGGGCCCCACCCCAATGGAGTAAATTTGGGGGGGCACAATCGCAGGTCAGGATCAGAGACGAGGAGAGGGGAAGATGCCGACAGGGATCAGAGCAGGGATGGGAACAATAGAACCATGCCCTGCGAACCTACCTTCCCTTGTAGTTTCAAGGCCTTCCCACCTCCTTTGATTTCTCTCTCAAATTTCTCGATTCTCTCATTCATAGAATTCATTTTTTCCTCCATTATTCCATCTCAATCAATCTTAAAATTCAGCATTGAAGATGAATCGGTAACACATCTACGAGGAGATCAGCTGCACCAAGCACTAGGAAAAATTGACACCCAACATCCTGCAATCGATCCATTCCACAAGTTCTTATATCTTATACACTTCAGCCAATTGCTACTCATCGATCTATGTGGTTAGGACGGATTGTTTACAAAGCCGGAAGAAGATATTGATCGAGTATTATGCCATTAAAAACGTTCACATATCACAAAATACCCAAGGTTCTCAGAGAAGCAAGTCATTTCTCTCTTGCTTTGGATGTAGTCGGTTAGGCGATAGATTGGAGTTAATACTCCATAAAATCGTAATGTAGTCTTTTGGCTTTTGGACTTTTTAGTTTGTTCTACAGAGAATGTACTTGGAAATTAGGCGTTTTTGTAAGCGTTGAAGCTGTGATAGGAGAGTTTTCAACATTGGTCTGATATAGTGACTATTGAGGTTCAGACCCCTTTCCCCTCCTCTCCTCTCCCCTCTTCCTCAATCGCAGGGACCCACCACCCCCGCTTCACCCATGGACATCCCTACTTGTTTGTACGCTCTTCACGTGTTCATGACAAACCGAGCACAAACAAGTGGATCAGCCAAGGCGAACCACGAGCTCTATGTATCATCTTACAGCACAGGTTCCCCGCATGATTTCCTGATATATGCATTATGGTTTTCTGAAGGATTTGGATATTGTTTTGACAATTTCTCTTCGGTAAAATCATATCTAAGGATGTAGACGCGATTAACACGGGAGACAATTGCCAATTCCGTGTATTCTTCATTGGTTGTCGGTGTCAGAAACTTGGAGAAAAACAAAACCAGGGCCGGTATACAAGCAGAATGCACCTGAAAGCCCTTTTTGGTGCTTGAGGTCTTCTTACAAGCCGAGGTAACGGTTTGCTGAACAGCCTAATAGCCCTTGTTCAAATATGTTCGCCACCAGTATTACATCCTTCTACAAGCAAGCTAAATCGAGTTCTCTTTTAGTTCTTTTTTGTGTGTGTGAGAGAGAGACAGAGACAGATCCTTCAATAACTTTCACTCAGCTCTAGTTTTCCATTGTGAGAAAGTTGAAAGCCGACCATGGTTTAGTCCATACCTGTTCATTTTCATGGTATGTTCACCCATTTTCTCATCCATTGTTTAATGAATCGTAAACATGAGCAGGTTGAATAAAACTGATACCCTGCGGAGCAATCGTAAGATCAGATGAAAACGTTTTGATTGAAACTCACAAAGTTGCATCATTGGTACAAACGTTTCAGATTTCCTTTGTTATGAAGATAGACGAAAAACAGAAAACCAATTTTCTCATCCGTCGGTTTCAACTAGTGGAGTTCAATCCTCGAAGGTTCAATCAGTGAAGTTCTAACGAGAGTTACACTAATTGGATCCAATCTCGATTACCTGTTACACTAAACACAAATGAATTTGACCCTGCTTCCAACAATCCGCAGTCAAGCATACGAGCCGGTAAATCGAGGAATCTAACTTAATTGTTTTGTTGCTCTCCATTTTAAACAGTGCAGAGTAAAACGTCATGTATAAACCAATTTGCTGGCCTTTTGATAATATCGAATTGGTTTTAAACAGCCAGCCGACGTTCGGTGCACACCGACCTGGTTTAAAAATTGACCGACGCCCCGAACTTTAATCTGGTCATACGATTCTTTGATCAATCTGTAGGGATACGATGTTTTGTATACATATGTATACAAATACACACACACATATACCAATATTTTCTTCTGGATGATCACTAAACATTACGTACATTAATCTGTTCCTGGTGAACAATAACCAAGCTGCTACGGGAGATGATCATTTTCCGTCATCTTTGCATCCCCATCGTTCACTTCCAGGAGCATGTCCGTGCAAAGATCGGATGGTAATATCCTAGCCTTTCCTTGTCCTCGTCAAGCCCAAATAAAAGAGGACGGCCGTATGAAATAGTTAGTAGGGCTGCTAAATGAATCAAAAGTCGTTCGCAGTTCGGCTTCATTGATTTGGCAGCTCATCTTAGCTTGTTCATGTTCGTTTTCTTAATCCGTATGAGTTGAACATGAACATGATATGTTCTGTTAGGTTCATCTGAGCCCGAGCTCGTTCATGTTGGGCTGGTTAACTTAACCATTTGATCTGAACATGAACATCATGTGTTCCGAGTGGTTTGTCTCGTGATCTGAACATAAACCATCTGAATGGTAAATGTTAATTGAAAGACAAATCACATGAACAGTGTCCCTTTATGTAATTTCTGGTCCGGGTCTGCCTAACCCCATCTTTCCAATAAAACAAAAATCAAATGCATCTTCCCGTCGATCTTATATACTTTGTTGGTGGCTTACAATTTATATCAAACCACAAATGTCGCATAATTTTGATGGCTATTAAAACCATCAAACTAAATGTATCCGGCAAAGAAACAAAAGCAAAATAATTTGTGAAAAAAAAAATTCAAAATTTTTTGTAGATTATCTGGATAGATAAATAACTGTCTAACAGTTGTTTGTTTTGTTAGAACTTTTTTAATTATCTAAGCTATTTAGAAAAGTTTACCATCAGAATAATAAGCTGTTCACGATGGTTTTTGCAATCTAAGTTTATAACCTTCAAAAAGAAAAGGACGCACAATGTTTCAACCATCAACGATACTTCTGACTGGATGGTATTTCCTACCGTTTCAAATTGATTCCCTACACTTGAAACAAAAATGTTTCTCATCGACAGATACCAACGCCAATGAAGAACACAAGCTTCGATTACCACAGGAGAATGACCAAAATTCTCAAAGGAAAATAGTTATAATTCTCGAGCGACAAAAGTAAGAAACAGGGAAAAAAAGAAGTTCAATGCCTTGAATGCCATGCTTTAGTCCTTTGTGTGGCCTCAAACATCTGTCTCGAACACGGCCGCTTTCTAAGTAAACTCAGTTAGAAAGGGGCACAGCCTTGGCCTGAAAAAGAAAGAAACCTCGTTAACAACTGAAGCGATTCAACTGCAGCAAGTTAATCAGTAATTTGCTTCTCCAGACAAAACCAATAAATGAGGAAAGCAGTTGCATCATCAATCTGGTATCTTCCTAACAGAATAACTTTCCTGGATAGCAAGGAATACTCACAAGGTCGCGGTACTTGAGGATGTAGAACATTTCTATGTAGCGCCGTGTCTCGCGTCTCTCCAGCTTGGAAACATATTTCCAGAATCCATACACACCAGCAAGGGTCATCAACCTCTCAGAGTAGATCTTCCACGTGTAGCTGGAAGAGGGATAGAAGACTGTCATTATCACTTAATCTAGCAACACATAAAATTATGTGCCTACGACCCTATAAACATAATTCTATGCCCTTGCTTCAAGCAGTTGAAGAAACCTTGAATAGATACCGAACACGATCAGGAACCACCGAAAAGAACAAAAATGGAAGCTCACTCCAAACAATACAAATTCTTAATGAAGTTGAAAAGAATAATCTTACCATTCATAGATTCGCTGCAACCCTCCTTGGGAAATTGCATCCCAGTGTTGAGGGTCAGTCTTGCATCTCTCGAAGAAATCTGCCATGAGATCAGCAGACTTGTCTCCCTGGTAAGGATCAATGTGGAAACCAGATACCCCATGGACTATAATCTCCGCCGGTCCTCCATTGCATGTGGCAAATGTTGGTAGACCACAAGTCATGGCTTCAACAACTGTGAGCCCGAATGCTTCGTAGAATGCAGGCTGAGAACAAAGGAAATAACTCCATGAGATTCTTCCTCAAAACACCAAGTCCGGAGGTATATGATTAGACCTTATATGCATCATAAACTGTCTTAAGCTCTCACCCCCCCTTTCCGTACAAAATGCTTGTATTTATGAAAGTTTGAAACTCATGCAAAAGGTAAAATTCCTAAGGATGCATGAAGCTAACAGTACTTTGAGCATAAGAATGCACCTGAATGAAAGCACCTCGCGTGTCTGCAATGTATCGGTATAGCTCACCATTGCGGACCCGGTTCTTTTGTGCAACAATCCACCTGAACTGGCCATTTAGATTGTATTTTTCAACAAGGCCATGCATTTTCTCAATCTCGTCAATTTCCTCCCTGTCACTGGATTTCTTGACATCATGGTAACCTGCAACTACGACAAGGTTTACCAATTCACGCAGCCTCTTGTTCCTTCCAAACCACTCGACCAAACCTGTCATGTTCTTGACACGATCAAGCCTTGCCATAGAGAATATGATTGGCTTTGACCGGTCACTCAGCATACATCTGCAAAACAACACCAACGCCACAACTTAAAAGGTAGTCAACTTCCACATAACCTTCTATTCAATTACAGTTTCTTCCGTTTTCTCCCCAATTTTCAATACGTAGAGATAAATAAGTAGAAAAGAAATGATGTTTTACCAATGCCCATAATCTCACTGCAATGACATTCAAAATGAAAGGGACTCTAATAGAATTTTGATATGAATAAAATTAAAGAACCCCAAAGGTTTCATATGGAATGAAGCGATATGACAGGAACTGGACAAATGGACCTAGAAGAGGCTTTGTGTTCACACCAACAGGTTTATAAAGAGAGTATGGCTCAATGGGGTCCAATCTCTTGTTGTTCCTCAGTAGTTTAGTAGCACCAATCGGTTAAATTGCACCCATATAACCTGAAAAATCAGCATTCACCATTTGAACACTCATCAATACCATGAACAACACGGTAGAGTCCAGGCATGGTGAAGGCAGTGTGGCTCTCATACTGTCCAACAGTATCCTTGCTGTACAAGTATACAGGGATACAAGAATTTCAGTAAGCTATAATCAGTGAATAAAATTGTATAGTGCAAAAAGAACAAACATAGTGAATAATAATAAAGGGATAACTCACCTTCCAGCAATCTCTTGGAAGGTACTGGTGATAATGAAGTCTGTATGGTTCATTGCAAAAAGATCAGCTGTAAATTGGCCAATGTTTCCATCACTGTAGTTTCCAACGATCCAGATCTGGCTTGCCTTGCAACTCTTTGGCAAGTTCATGAGCAACATCCTAATGACAAGAAATAGTTACATTGAATGTTAAATTCAAGTGAAAACATCAAAATGGTTGAAGTTAGTGAACCGTGTCCCAATTATGAGTTAAGAATTTACCTCAGTGTAAGTCTCTAGGTAGGGCCAGACTTGAATCTTGAGATCCCATTTGCGCACAATTCCTTCTCTGTTCTAAAGGGAACTCGAAGAATGTGGCAATGTTCAGTCCCAAATACCTTCTCAAGGCGATTGGCCACAAGTAGTTCCTACTGCATCAAGGGAGAAGGCGAGTGATCTGCATTTTAACAACAATCACAGGCTCCAGTTAGACAGAAACATCCATATCCATACACTATACATAAGTAATTGTTTGTGGTATCCCAGGGTATCTGTACACCCTTTGGGTGTGAGACTAATTCTTTCAGACACAACTATAAATTAATAAGCTAAGCTAACTCTTCACAACTACACTAGGACATACAATGAGAATACGAGGGGTGATATCCAAGCCTTGTTTCTTGATGCGATTAGAGCATTTCTTCCTCCAAAGGCACGAACTTGATCCAAGATGTAAACAACCTGCCATTAGAGAATCCAAAGGAAAAGCATGTCACTCAACCTTGATAGAGTAAAATAGTATGAAAAATAGTACTAATTGAAGACATCTCCATCTCTCCAACTAACAAAGCACCATGCACCAGTATCAGGGTATCCCAAGACATTATCTTAGGCAAAGTAGCCATGTGGAGAAAAAGAATAACAACATTAAAGACCAGCAGAGTTCTTCCAGGAATATCTCAAGGGTGCAAGGATCAGGTGCCTCAAGAAGATCCAAGAAGAAGCTGAATCATCCTCGAAGGACAAGCTAGAGCGTTGTCACCCCATCCTCTCTCCAAACCAAGTTCTTGGAATCTGCATACAAAGAAATCGGGAAATCAACGATCCATTTATCTTAATTGTGTCAGCAAAAGAACTCAATCGTTCATCTTGTTCTAACAACTAATAAAATGCAGAGGATGCTTTAAATCACATCCTAGAGATGGGAACCTAGCTGATTAAGGCATAAGCCATCGGTTCAAATCCGATAATTGGACAAAATTGCAAAGAGAAGAATGAGAAGAGGAATAAAAGCAACAAAAGTTGCGCATCAATCGTTCAGTAACAGAAGTTAGATTGGGTGCATGCACAAGTGTAATGACTTAAACGAGTGCCATCAGTACTTGTCCAAAGTTCATGAACGAATCTGAACTACCTGTTCCCAAAGTCCTAGAAATTATCAAATCATCTAGCTGCTTATCTTTACATGCGTCACAATCTCTAGGTTGATGTGCAGCATCTTAAAAGCAAGAGAACACCTCTAAAACCCTTACTTGTGCTCAAACTCAGAATAAGGTGTGTTGGCAGGAAGCTTTGATAGATGTTCCTCCGCCTTCGCCAGAGAAGTTTGCAGACCACGAAGCGTGTGGATTCTGTCATTCAGCATCATCGACTGCACGTGACAATTGTAAGCCACTTCCTTAGAAATTATTTTGAAAGCAACCATTCTATGTGCAGTGTTTTTATGCAAGTCATGCAAATAAGCTGAAGCCTAGAATTGTGCCACGCTGGTCTCATTCACATCAAGCCTGTTACCCGTGCATGTGTTGGCTCAACTCATGATCAGATGATAAAATAAGACAAGTCCTCTAGAGGCTTAGGATAGTAACTAGTACTTTGCACGGTAGAAAAGAAATATACAAACTGCTTGAGTCACTGGAAACTCACATTGCCTTTGTGGTTGTGTTGTCTAAGAAAATCAACCAAAGGCTGCATGCTATCTCTGTTGTGAAACATTCTTGAAGAAAGATGCCTGTTAAGAAATTGCACTCCATTGCCAATCGATGATGATCGATTAGGTCGAGGAAAAGAAGCATTGAAAGGCTCGAAGTCCAATTCAAGCAGATAGTTGTCCTTGGAACTGCATCCGGAACGAAGGAAATGAAGTCAGACCAATTTAAGCAAATCTGAACATTATTATCAGTCTCATATTTGAGTGCTCAATAATCTACAGTGGTCTGGTGTAAATTACATGCTCGTATGGCGCTTGAAATTCCATCAAAAACTGGGATTCTAAGATCATTACGAAGCATAATAATCAACTGGTTATAAAGTTCAGAAGGTATAAACTCTAAACCATGGCTTACCCGCCATCGACCAGCTCCTCTTTGAACTTCAAATATTCAGGGACGCTCAGTTGCTCAACGATCAGTTCATGCACATTCACTCGTACATACTCCCAGACACCAGGCCTTGGGCGGATAGCCAAGGCTACCCATGGTGGCGCAACTATTGCTTCCTAAAGGAAAATTAGAAGCAAAATGAGAAAAAGGGATGTTCGAAGGAGCATCAAAGACATATTTACACTCAGAAGGACAGATAGTATCTTGATCCTCACCTGTGCAGACCTCAATACTTCGCCAAACGGCCCCTCATTAAGCTTCTTCCTTTCTTCCTCTGCGATTACCCTTTCAAACTCTGCCCACAATTGATGGGGCTGGAGAATTCCCCTTCCTTGTTCGACGTACCTGAAAGGAGACAAGAGATCATCAAAAGACGAGAGCCAGCCGATCCAGCAAAATCAACCACAATTGTGGAACCATGGTATAGTCGTACAAAGCACTCATGCATGAGAACGGAAACAGCCTAAGCAAGGGGAAAGTACATAATCACATAGGCCTGACGGATAGGCTTGATTGACAAGCACCATCAGATAGAAGAAACATCTTTTATCCAGAAAATATTATCTAAGAAAAGCGACACCTATTGCAAAAGGACTTCAATCCTTGAAATAAAAGTGATCATAAAAAAGGTTGTGTTTTAAATCAGCTCAGTAATTTAGATAGTTAATTATCACCTTGTTTAGATGTAGAAAATCTTATTTCGTGGTACACGAAAACCGGAAACCTTGATGTTCGTGAAAAGGTCCAACCATCTCCTAAATGAACAATGAAGAAAACAATCTCTGATGTTGCTACCCATAAAAGGCACTCTCAGATAATCGATATGTGCCAAAAGCAAAAACTGTGATCGTCAAGACACCAGCCAAGATACTAAGATAGATACCAAAACTTTCAGAGAATTAGGAAAGCCATCATGATTGCACGTAAGACAGAGACATATACACTGTGTGCAAGCCAACGTGAGTAAGCCCGATTTATGTTCCCATCACACTCCCATAGAGATTTTCGGAGCTACTAACTAGATCTAAGTCAAATTTTATCAAGAAAGAGAACTATAAGCAAGTCAAGGAAATAGGCTGCGGAAATTCTTACGAGTAAACCAGCAAACTTGGAATCACTGCAGAGAATGAGAACCGACCTGGACAAAAGGCAAACCAATTGATTACGATGTGCATTAAGTGTGTCCTCCACACGCTCTCGCATGCTGAGAACACGAGTCAATGAACGGGTCGCCATGGCTGAGATCCTTTTCAAACTCAAACAGCTTCAGAACGGATTGAGAAACTGCAAAAGAGGTTATGAAACACTCAACTTCTACGCACCCACCAATACGATAAAGAATGCTAATGTTTTTGCAGATGGTTGCGGCACAAAACGAAAGGCAGCAAGAACTCGACAAAATGCTAGAGCAAAGCAACACGCACTAAAGAGAAACGGTTCCATCCTATAAAACAGACTTTTTTTTGGTTACCCTCTGAGAGTCGAACTCCCCACCAGCAGTACCGGCGCTAGAGCGCCCTGCGGTTGAGTTAATGCTCTCGGTGCTAAAACAGACTTTAATTCACAAATGAGTCAGGAAACAGAGCAAGCTCCGAAAATTTCTATAATTACAACAACAACAACAACAACTAAGCTTTTTCCCATACTAGATGGGGTCGGCTACATGGATTCTTTGTTTTCACATATCCCTATCGTGTGCCATGTTAGCAGTTAACTCCCAATAAGCTAGATCATTCTTTATTGATTCTTTCCAACACTTTTATGGTCGTCCTCTACCTCTTTTAATACTTTTCAAATTTAGTTTTTCTAAACTTCTTCCAGGTTCTTCTTTTGATATTCTTTCTATATGTTCAAACCATCTTAAAATGTTCTCTCATTTTATGTGCCACTTCTAATTTGTTTCTAATAACCTCATTATGTATACGGTCTTTTCTTTAATGACCACTCATCCATCTCAACATCTTCATTTCTGTCATAGACATCTTTTGTACATGTTGATGATTAATTGCCCAACACTCATAACCATAAAACATGGCAGGCCTAATTGCTGCTCTATAATATTTACCTTTTAATTTTAATGGTATCTTCTTATCACAAAGAATACTCTATGTGTAACATCTCCATTAATTCTTCCATCACTTTGAAAAATTAGTGAACTCCAAATTACAGCATCAGCCAGAAGAGATATGCCTCTTTCCAAAGCAACGCGTTAATCAGGACAACCAACAGCATTGTCAAGAGCCATAAATAAGCCGGGAGCACGGACTCACGAAAAGGACATTTTCCTAATCCACTATTGACACCACCAACAATGAAAATAGCCGATCCCCGTTTCGGATAAGAACCAACTTTAAATTGACGAAATGGAGTTTCTTAAATATGGTACAGAACGGTGTAAAGAGATCTTTAAAGAAACCACGGACAGTGACCCACATGAATTCCTGGAATAAAAAATAAAAAATATGTTCAGTTAAATGACGCAATTTTTTGTGAAAAGTTTAGAGAACAATCCATGAAGTGTTTTAAATTCTCGAAACTTTTCTACTTCAAAAATAAAAAATGACCACCCTTAGGCTCCTGTACTGAAATAAAAGACGGTTGCCTTCAATGTTGATAAACAAAACAGGTTTGTCTTAAAACAGCGAAGCGACCAACAGATCTGTTGCTCAAAACGAAAACGGAGGAAAGCTCAAAGCTAGAAACCACATTCATCATTTCTCAACAGAAGGCCATCGAATCAATTCCAATCGAGCATGGCGATCACTGAAGCATTTATGAACTCTGTTTTCCCAGAACTAGAGAGAAGATAGCATGCCTACATTGACGCAGAGAAAAACAATCCATCTGAGAAGTAACACTTTGTCCTAGGAAAACTATCGAATTGAACTAAAACAAGCAAATGAAGACAATATCATCTTACAAGAAACTCGCAAGTTTCTTTGTGGCCTTAAAATAGATTAAGCACGATAAAAAGACATCTTCAATGAGAAACGCAGAGAAAAACTTAGCCGATTCCTTGACGCTGGTACGTTAGAGTGTTTAAGCATGCTTCAACAGATCAGTCAAAATGAGAACCAGTGACACTTGGACATTGAGCTACTGCAAATATTTTTTCTTTTGCCGATTTCAGATTAAGAAATCCATTCGTTTATGATTTTCAGTTGAGCACTGATTGTCTAATACCAAAAGTTTCGCAGATCTAGCACAACAGAACTTCATTTCCTCGAAAAAACAACGTAGTTCAGAAAGTCACCGGAAAATCAAGAGCTTACACAACCATCATCACATATTTTCTCCATTTCTATCACTTTTAACCCCTAACGTCGGAACATCTGTGCAGGGAGAATATCGAGTTCTTCTCCGCTGCTATGACTCCAACGCAATAATCCAAGAAAAACTTACTCTTCCCGCGCTTTTCCTTCAGAATCACTAGGGCATACGAATACTCAAGCTGGATCCTTGCTAGAATACTCTTGATCCGGAACATCAAGCAAAAATTTCAAGCAAAACCAACAGATCAAGCATTCTCCCGAACAGTCACACACTTCTCACTCATATAGAACTAATCAAGAGCTCCTCAGTTGAACGATGACAATCCAAAACACCACGTAATAATAAAAAAAATCAAGTTTATTATCCATGAAACCAGAACCACCATCACCACTAAGACCCTTTTAAAACCCTTGACCGTTAAAATAGCGTCAAAGCACCCGAAAATTACCTCTAAAGATCCGGAAACCGTAGTCAGAAGCTCTCCGGAGGCAAGAGAAACGAAGAAACGCACTACACGCGAATAACGTAACACAGTGAACGGGACGAACCGAAGCGATGAAGAAGGAGGTCGCGAGTTCCCCTTAAATAAGCTATCTAAAGAATTGATGAGCGAAACCACCCTGTTCCCCTCACAGCTTCTGGTTTTCGAATACCGCCATCCGTTCGGCCGTGAACTATCCTTCGCCACCCACCGTCGTTGCTTTTCTCGCAATAGAAAATATGGTGACCTGACTAGAAGTTGAACACTAAAAGCAAGCCACGCGTCTTTGTCGCCCACGTTCAAAAATCATAAATTTGAGACGAAATCTGTCCGGGCATTCATCATATGCCCCAACCCAACATGTACGTCAACTTTGTAAGCAGCAACTTCATTTTCGAGTATGCTCGCGTGTCATACAAAGAGAGCTCTCAACCGTTCTTCTTTTTCTTTTATTTCTCGGATATTGAGAAAATCTCGTTATTTGCCTAAGAAATGTCTGGATCTGAACTTCAAGTCTGAACGCTAGCCCTCAAAAGACGGTAATACCCTCAACGGTTGAATGGTGGTTTTCAGAAACTAAATCATATTATATTGAAACCATTAGATTCGTATTTATCTCTTCATAAAATAGAACCTGACTGGCAGAGAGCTCTAGTGCCATTGATGCTGGTGGCGAGTTCGACTCTTAGAGGATGCATGTATGTATGTGCGTGTTAGGCTTCCGCTTCTTGTAACAAAAAATGATAAAATTAGAAATCTTTGAGGGTAAGGTAAATTGGGTAATCTATTTCTTCTTCTTTTTCTATTTTTCGAATATTGAACGTGTACCATGTTTCTCAGTGCTATTAGTGACTACCCAAATCCAATATCTAATTAAATTAGCTTTTTTTCTTCTAAAATGATACATCAATCTCAAGAAAATTCCTGCCTCCTAATGGACCCTTCTTTCGTCCCACTTGACGTGAATCCCGGATCTTGACCCGAAAAGAAGAATATGCCGAAAACCAGATCTAAATAAGCCACCTAACCATGCAGGTTTCTTTGCAGTCAGTGACAATGACAAGCGCATCCCTCTGTTTTTTGAAGTGATGTAGAAGTCCATATATCTACTTTCTAATTATAATCCTTCATTTTATTAAGAAATAATATATAGAAAAAGCAAGACCGTCCTAGGACTGCCCATGGATCGGGTCTTCCATGCATCCGATTTGAACATGCACTAGTAGAGTAAGACCAGCGGCTTGATTTGATATCAGATCAAACCCCAATCCACATCTTTGCAGATTATCGGGTTTGAAGAATGTGATCCCTTATCTCTATTAGGAGCATCTGTCCAAGAGACTATTGGACAGTTAATGAAAAGAAGATCATTTGGAACCAGCTTGGATACTAATCTGTTTTCGAACTGGATCTGGGCAGGACCGTAATCATCCTTGATCCAAGTCAAAAGTTACTCACTCAGGTTTGGCTAAGGTGATTTGTCAAGTGGGTCCAACATGTTGGGTTAGATCCATCTTATGGTCCACGTACTTGTAGTTGGTAGATGGCAGTGCCCACTACTGAGACTCTCTCACCTACCAGAAAGATGAGCACATAAAATAGAGCAAGGGATGCTACCAATGCAAGAAAATTGGGGGGATTACATTCCTTTTTTTTTCCTTAAATAATTCCCTTCACCTTTACTATTTCTAGGTTTTTAGTAAAAAATACACTAGATGATACATTATTATTATTATTATGGGGTTATAAATATATATACATATATGGCCAAGCTTAATTTTCAACTAAACTTTCTGTAGGGCCAACTTTTAAGAATGCTGCTGCTGGCATTTTCTAAGATTAATGGTCAGGCATTTGTACGATGTGGCCAAAGTTTTACCTAACAATATATCCATTCTCTGCATTCAAGGCCTCCATCCACATAAACCATGAGAAAAATCTTCAATTTTAAGAAGTTACAACTAACATAAACTAATGCAAGTATTTGTTTTCTTATACGAAATTAAATGGTTTCATCACCTGCTCGCCTCTGGGCTGGGGAAGGCCCAGAACCACACAGTGTTGGTGGATCCTGCAAATCAAGAAAGAAGGACATGGTTCAATAGCAACGCTTATCAAGCACTGAAACAAGATGTAACCTTCCAAGAGAGCTAAAATGACCAGCCATTAGTTTACTGGTGGGATGATCCAATTAAAGGCAAAATACAAAAGCGCTGGTTTTTGGGTGGGGGATGGTGAGATGTTAAAGGTCTTAATTAGAATCTATTTTCTTGTTGAACAAGTTAAATATTCACAAATAAGATGTTACTTTTACTTTGGGGAGTAATTACGAATTGGATCCAAGTCCTCTAGGGTCGGCATCCAGTCTTGAGGGTCCATATCCATAAATACTCTGTAGAAACTACAAAAGCTTTAGGGAAGGTATTCTGAATTGAACGACTCTCAAGGTTAGAATCTAAATTCACTAATTGGGTCCGAGTACAACATAGTTGGACCGAATTGAAGGGGGTATCCGTTTTAGACCAAGAAACAGGTTCCCGTATACTTTTCGGTAATTTGACATAGTTGGAAATAGCACGTGACGGCGTCTGACACAGCAGATCTGAGGTCTTATCCACTCGGGGTTAACCGGTTTCGGAGTCCTACATCTCCCTCCAGATCTTGACCGTTGACTGTTAGGCGGACGGATCCGAGCCTCCGTTTTGGAATTTTGGATATCGGATCGGTGGGTCCCACTCGACAACCGTGACGCAGCGGGCCCACAGACACGTGACCGGGATGCCCATAGCAAACTATGGATGCTTACTGTGTGTGGGGGGGCTGGGACCCATCGTTAATTCATTTGGATTCAACCGGAACTTGGTTTGGATTCCGAACTGGATTCATTTCGGTGGTTCATCCGGACCCTGTATCTAACCCGGTTTAGCTGATTCTGTGAAGCCGATGATAGATGCTCTCAGGAACTTAGGTGGATTTTTGGACTTGAGGTTCGGATCCAGATCCATACCCATATAAATCAGGGTATCCTGTTAACTAGGACCCTAAGACGAGCCCAAAAAAGCTCGGCCTCTTCATGGCTCGTCTCATCGTTGTTGTTTGTTCATTGTTTGCTTCGTTGTAGGAGCTGCAAAGCCACAACCCAAGCATAACTTTGCTCATCAAACTTTGGAAACTTACATATTTATGTATTTGTCCGAAAAGGAAGTTCTTCCTCATTTTAAGTTAAAAAGTCAGCTTCTTGATGCATTCTTTATTATAAAAATAGAAGGGTTGGAGCATTGGAGTCATGTGCACCCATCTAAAGCTTAATGGGATTTTCTTAAATGCCCTAAAAGGATTGGCTCTCTATTTACCTAAAGTCTTTCTTTACCAAAATAAGTCAAAAGAAAATTAGGCATTTTTGTTTACCTCAATTACCGTAACACAATTTACCTTGACCTGTACTTCCGGTAAGTATTTTAGAAAAGCCATTTAATGAGCTTTTACGAGCAGAACTGAAATGAGCATGCCATGTTCACGTTCATCTCTAATGGCTTAGTGAACCGATCAACCGAACCAAGCTATGAGTGGCTCGATTCATTTACTATCCCTGCTAATCGGGATAGATTGGGTTTTCCAACATACACAAACACATATATACTCAATGGATCTTATTTTTACGTAATTGTTATTCATACATTTTTTTTTACAAAAAAAAAACACTAAAATATCTCCGCTAGAGATTCTCTCGTCTCCTCCTTGCTCATCAGCTTTTTCTTGATAATTCTTTTATATCGTCAATTTCTTTTTTTCTCCAAACGACCTTTCTCACTCTTCCTCTCTTCGGTGATATCTTTTAATCTCATTTTATTTCTTAATCACTTGATTTCTCTTTACATTTCAACCTCTTCAATTCTTTTTTTTTTTGAATTTTCTTTATTTCTTTATCTATTTCTTTTGGACTTCTTTTTTATTAAAATAATGAAAGAAGTGTATGTAGTAAGAAAAGAGTATATGAATAGTACCATCCTTTTTGTACCTTTGTAAAAATAAGGTAAATGCGCTTGTTTAGTTTATCTTCATAGATAGATAGAAGTGAAGAAAAGCAATCGAGCACCGAGTCACGGTAAGATCCAATTCAGATCTTGTCTACTCAACGGCAGCCTACAGAGCAGAAAAAGATAGTCAGGCTTTAGCTGACTGATAGATACATTTGATACTGTATGCAACACGATTAAATGCAAATAAAATATACATTGATTTTTTATCCACTAGCTCTCCGAAATTATGAACAAAGAGACAATTAGACTGATGATTAAAAAAACAAAAACTCTTCGATTCTTTAATTGCAAGTTCATTCCAGCCGTTCGAGAAAGGAAACCAACAAGAGCAGAGCTGTACATTAGTTAGGCTCTTTTCTTACTGTATATGTCTTGAGATGTCCAGAAGCATCATCATGAATGCCAATTAATCATTCTTAAAACAAGCCAGTGAATTATCTTTTTGTGAGCTCTTGTGGACCTCATTCTTCATTCTGCCATCTCTCTCTCCCACTCTCCCTCTGTGTGTGTGTGTTAAAGCGCCAGATATGAACCATTCCTAGCTTCAGTATATACAAGCTAATTGGACCCTACATAACGAGCTCTCGATTTCAGTTTGAATCTGATTTTACCACAGTAGATCAAGGTTCCAAGAAGAAAACCAGAACCTAAAAGTTAGAATTCAACATCAATTAAGTGTTTAGAATCTGATCTCAATATGAAAATTTGGATAAAAAATATTCATAAATTTTGAATATTCCTCTGGCTGTATTGGAGGTCTCATATTGGGAACCCGCTCTTGCAATTGTCAGGTCTTCTTTGTCTATGTGAACCTGAACGTCAATCAATTGGATCTACTAGTAAGATTTCTTTCTATACGAAACATGATTAGTTGAGATCGGGTTTGATCCAAACCACTCACACCCTTTATTAGTGGCAGACGTTTGGTTTTGTTGTTTTTGTAATTGGTTGAAACAATGCAATCAATTTATTTAAGTTGGAGAATGGATGCTAAAATAGAACATTTTCGTGCGCAATGGCATGAAGAAGAAGTGTTTTGCACGCATGGAAAATATAAGAATACTTTTAGCACATGCTGCCACAATGGCTGTGGCCCTTTGCCTGTCACATCATAATCGAGACAATGAGACAACGGTTGGTTGGTGAGATAGATACATAGCTCGCCACTATTCCGCAGATGAGAGCTTATCCTCTGTGTATGTGTGTGTTGATGATGTTTGTTAGTTAGATATGGATCTCATGTGGATCCAAAATTCAAGTTATTCCTAAGTGCACTAGTGTGGTAAGATTGTGCTGCTACTGCTATAAATATTACACAGCAGTAGAAGTGAAAAGGCTTTACACTTAATGGGTGTGGTTTTGGGCCAACCAAGTAGAATTCAAACAAGTATGTGAAACTCAAACCCAACTCAGTTTAATCGAATTATATCTTTATGATGAAGATGGGTCCAGGGGATCCATCTTTTTAACTTTACGCAGTAATATCTGTCGAAAAAAACCAAACCTGCACACAGCAGTAATAATGGTTCATCTTTTTATTTTTGACAAAATCACACAGTAAAGATAGCTAATCTATGCAATGAATTCATGCCTGTCCCCCCAACGTGCAGGTGTCAGAGAGGTAGTAGTGGTACTTTTAGATGCCTGCAAATCAAAAGTAGCGGTGAATGCTTCATTCAGCACATCCAAGCGCGCACTGAAACTGACACAAGTGAAAACTTTTCTCTGAAAAGAAAGGAATGTAGAGGAAGGTCCCTGCGCTAAATTTACCACAGGTTTTCATAATCTTGACTGCAGTTGTTTGGACCCTTGATCCTAAGATGGACGGGCCACAGTTAAGATAGAGGAAATCTTCAGCTTTGTACGTGCTAACAACGTCGCTGCCTGCTAGAGGTTGCCAAGCTGCCTTAGGAGCTCATCGTCTAGGCAGATAATTTTCACTGCAAACATTTTTTTTCTCCGACGGAAACTTTGAGGAGGAATATTTTGCATCCGATGGCAGTAAAACAAACTTCACTAGTGCCTCTCCAGCGTTATATGAACCAAGGTCCAAACGCCCCCATTACGCAACGAGACCCACTTTGTCCAAAGCCAGGGATGTCTGGAGTAAAATGAACGCCATGAACATGATAGGTCACAGTCGGCAGAAGAAAGCTAACGGCGTTGCTTTTCAAGCTCACTAAGATATCATTGCACCGCAAGCTCAACGATAAGCAACAAGTAACAAGCACCAAAATGAGAAACGGGTATAACTTGCACCCTTAGATAAAGACAAGCACCAAAATGATTATATATATATAAAGAGAGAGAGAAACGGATATAACTAGCACCCTTGAACCTTAGATGTTAGTAAATTCAAATAAATCTCAATCTTACGTGAATGGTTTATATTTAAATTTATAAAATAAAAAATATATATACTTACATTTATTCATATGACCATTTTTTTATTTAAATCTCAATCATAAATCACCAAAAATGATTGAGATTTGTTTGAATTTACTAAAACTTAAAGGTGCTAGTATATACCAATCTCTCTATATATAAAAGGTTTAAAAGGTCTGACTTATGTTGGCATAAACTGTGCGAGCCGAATTGTGCTCGTCCTGCTTCTCCTTAGGTAGTCGGAAATGAACTAGTGACCGAGTTGGGGAGATGACGATCCTACGTGCAATGGAGCAAAAAAAATACAAAAGGTTGTATCGGTTTTTTATAAACTTAAATTGTTGTACCTCAATCTATAATTGAGCATATATGCAGAATGTATATGTAAATTTGGTGGAACTTAATGAGATTGATAGTTTGGAGAAAATTATTGTTGTATACATTCGGAATTATTGCGATCACATACATGGGGCTCGTGTGCCATGTCGAGATATCAACATGGAGTTTAATCTTGGCGGGGCACACCGATTCGGGGTGTGATGTAAAGATTCTAAGACATCATTGCCCATCAGTTGATAAGGAACGATATGGATCTGCTCTTGCAAGCAGCAATGATGAATAAGCACAGTGTTTGCTTAAATCAAAGCAAATCTGCTCTCATCTTTCACTGTAAGCAAAAGCGCAGGGAACAGAGAAGGGAGAAGAAGGGAAACCAGATTTGCTGAGGCGATTCCATATGGGCCACTACATGAAATTGGATCAGATATCCCTGTCAATGCTACGGCTTTTGAAAGGATCCAAGTTATTCACAAACAACTTCACACCCACTACAAGATCATGCCCTCGTTTCTTTGACTGTGGAATCAAAGATCACGCAAGCAAAATTTTAAGGAGAAACAGAACGATAAAATAAGAAAATGCAGAAAGAAAATTAGATAATGTGCCTTACAGATTCTGCATAATTCTAATCTTTAAACATTTTTCTGTAGTGTGAGATAGCTCACTACAACAACACGGAGAGACACTGATGCTCATGATGTTATTCAACTTTTCCAGTTTCTGTTGCCAATTAACGTTTATATATAGTGACGTACATGAGAATCACCGACAAACATTTCTCTCGCGAACATTTCCTGTTCGGTGCACTATTGCTGCTGAACTTTAATTCATCTTGAGAAAGGTTTATCATGCAATATCCCAACTAGAAATTTTCATCTCCATTAGGCATCAGAAGATTGACTGTGAACCTCTGAGTCATTTCATGTAGCTTCAAAACTACTTCTAATAGTTCTAGGAACTTAGAAGAAGATAGCAGAGTGCGAAATGAAATTTGACGGAAATGTCGATCAGCACAACTAAATTTGAGTTGCATATCATAATGATTACCCAGTGTCTCGGCAATCGCACGAGATCATTATCAAAGAGTCCTGAGTGGTACAATCCAATTTACACAATGTTTCCCTGCAGGTACCAACTTCCCTTGGATTTTCTTACGAACACCCACGTCCAAGATAGCAATTTTTTTCTTTTCTGGTGTTCCTACATCTTTTCCAGCAACTAAGTTCAACATGCTTGAGAAAAGCATGCTGACAAAGATTAGGTTGCCCTGATTCTTCAATTGTTGACTGATATTTTAATCCTCAGTAGAGACTTCATACCAGATGCCCAACAGCAGTGGGTGCCTACATGGTTCTGAACCTTCTAATATCCAAACTCGAATCATATGAGAATTCATGACAGGTAGCTTTAGGAGAAAGAAAAGTTCGCTTACATTCTTTGTCTGAAGCAAGCCAAGTGTTCAATAACTGAGGTGTTGCTCTCGTGTGTGTCTGAAACCAGATTCCCCAGTAAAGAAAATAAAAAGAAACCCCCATTAATGATTCTCTTTCATGTATCTTATCCAGTCAAATCGATTACAGAAAGCATTTTCTTGTACAGAAGAAAGAAAGAACCAACAATAACATTAAGGAATTCTAGTGGTCAAGGACAACAACCACTAGAGAAAACAAAGCACTCTTACAGGCTAACTAAGGTTCGGAGCATTCCAGTAGACTTTACGTTGCTAACTTCACCACGCACATTTCTGTAGATTCGAGACATATCGTAGTATATTGTTTGTATATTTATAGATGTAGTTTGTACATATATTAATAATACAGCAACGGTTTTTGGGTTGCTTTGGGCTGACCTGTACCAGGCCTCCGGTGCCTAAATCATGACCCGACACGGTTTTTCCCAGTTGGTTCAGGTCCAAAATTGTCACCTACTGAAAGTACTAATCATGACTGAACTCTTCTCAAGGGTCCGATGTGGTTAGACTTAAAAAAAATATGAAACGATGCCAGTAAAACTGGAGGAACCCAGTGCTAGAAATTAAGAGAGGTATTGCATTTCTTAGTCTGTTGAAGATAGATATATGATTAAAATTAAAAACAAAAATACAACAACAACAACTAAGCCTTTTCTTATACTAGATGGGGTCGACTACATGGATTCTTTGTTTCCACACAACCCTATCAAGTGTCATGTTAGGAGTTAACTCACAATAAGCTAGATCATTCTTTATTGATTCTTTCCAATACTTTTGTAGTCATCGTCTACCTCTTTTAATACTTCTAAAATCTAGTTTTTCGTACATTTTTACAAGTTTTTCTTTTGATCTTCTTTCTATATATTCAAATCATCTTAAACGATATTCTCTCGTTTTATCATCTATTGGTGTCACTCCTAATTTGTTTCTAATAACTTCATTATGTATACGGTCTTTTCTTGTACGACCACTCATCCATCTCAACATCTTCATTTCTGTCACACATCTTTTGTACATGTTGATGATTAATTGCCCAAACACTCATAACCATAAAACATACGAGGACTAATTGCTGCTCTATAATATTTACCTTTTAACTTCAATGGTATCTTCTTATCACAAAGAATACTTATGCTCAATGAGCATTAATTTTATACATAACATCTCCTTCAATTTGAAAAATTGACCCTAGGTATTTAAAACTTTCTTTTTGGGGATGCAATGTGTGCTAATTTTAATTTTCATGTCCTCTAAAATAACCAAATGATCAAACTTACATTCCATATATTCTGTCTTTATTCTACTAAATCAGAGGCCTTTGCTTTCTAATGTTTCTCTCCATAGTTTCAATTTTCTATTAACTTTTTCCTTTGACTCCTCCACCTAACACAATATCATCTATAAATAGCATACACTAAGGTACTTCATCTTAAATATGTTTTGTTAACTCATCAATCACTATTGTAAATAAGTACGGACTTAAAGTTGATCCTGATGTAACCCACTATTAACTTCAAAGAAGTTTGTCATTCCTTCATGAGTCCTCACACATATTTTTGCACCATCATACATATCTCTTATGAGGTTTATGTATGTCAATGAGATACCTCTTTTTTGTAAGGTTCTCTAAAGAACCTTGTTAGAGAACTTCCTTCGGTACTCTATCGTAAGCTTTTTCTAGATCAATAAATATCATGTGAAGATCTTTTTTTTTTGCTCTAAAATGTTCCATAAGACATCTCAAAAGGTGAATCGCTTTAACAGTAGATCTGCTTGGCATTAATCCAAATTGGTTCTCTATTGTACTCGATACTTATCTTAACCTACGTTCGATAATTATTTCCCACAATTTCATAGTATAACTCATTAACTTCATACCCCAATAATTCACACAATTTTGAATGTCTCCCTTGTTCTTATTTATGAGTATAAGTATACTCGCTCTCTATTTCTTGGGCATCTTTTGGTTTCTCTACATTTCATTAAAATAGTCTTGTGAGCCAAGTGATTCCTGTTTCTCGTAGGATTTTCCAAACTTCTATAGGAATATTGTATGGTCCTACCGATTTACCACCGTTCATATGCTTAAGTGTGTCTTTGACTTCATTCTTTTAAATACATCGGTAGAAATTGTGGTTTATATACTTGTTTTGATTTGGCTAACTCTCCTAATCTAATACCAACATCTTTATTTTTCTTAAAAAACTTATAAAAATAGTTTTTTCATCTATTTCTTATATCATCATTTGCCACTAGAATTTTTTCATCCTCGTCTTTGTTGCATCTAATAGAATTAAGATCTTTAGTTTTATTATTTCTAACCTTAATTATCCTAAAAATATCTCTTTCACTTTTTTTTGAGTTGAGTTTTTTATATAAAAATAAAAATATAACGTGGGTTAAATATAACTTATAAAAATTATATACTATTTTTTCATTTTACCTCCAACCGTATATCTCTTTGATCGGGGGGTCAGAAAATGCTAAATATCACTTTGTTTGTAGCACCAACGTGGATCGGTTCCTCACTAAAACTATACCAGTAGGGATATCCATACGGCTTGTTTTCCAACCGGGTTAGAAGTTACGCCCCGCGCGCACACACGCACTCTCGCTCCAAGAACCCTCTTCGCGGTCTCTCCTTGTGTCCGTTGCCGAGTTCCTTATAATAGGGTTTCGTCTTGCGCTTCGTGACCCTGGTGGCTCTTGTGCGTTTCTTTCTTTCTCCTGAGCCTCTAAGGAAAGGGTTGTGGTCGATCCGATTGTGAGAGTAAAGATGGGAAGGGAGACGCAGAGGCCACAGCAGCAGGTCTCCTACACGGTGGAGCAACTCATCGCCGTCAATCCTTACAATCCCGACATTCTCCCCGATCTCGAGAGCTTCGTCCACGAGCAGGTAGAGAGAGATTCCTTCCCTGTTTTCTTTGCGTTTAATATGTTGGAGCAAACTTTTGGGAAGTGCAAATGTGCTTTGATGGCTTAGGATTGCTGTCAATATCGTTATTTCCTGTAAATATGCATGTATATTGCCTTCTATTGTTGGGTGAACTTGATGAAGGGAGCGGAATATGAAAATCAGAAAGACAAGCAAAACTCCACTATTTTCGAGGGTGATTAAAAGATGGAACCACTTTAGGAATCCCTCAGAAGCTCGAGAAAAATTACGTTCTCTCCCTCATTAGTCGGATTTGACGAAAGAGGGTCGATAGTTGAACAGCCTCCTCATCAAACTTCAACCGTTGTAGGTGTCTTTAATCTTTATCTTGTCAATTGCGTTGCTAGCGTCTCTTTCTCAGGTTTCACGAGTACCTTGTATCGTTTTAGGTTGGTTGCAATAGATGGCATTAGCCGAATCTTTTGCTATCTATGTTTGAAGTTTTTGTTTTTGATAGGAAAGGGGTATGTGTTACTCTATCATCCCCGGTGGGCATGAAATCTGGCGCATTTGGATATTATAGCGGGTTGAAAAAAACATGACTCTTGTCAGGCCAGGTGGTCCTTATTTTATGTGGCTGAAGGATCGTTATAGCCATATCAGCTCTAGTACTATGACAGCAGATGTTTGATTAGCATTACGGAAGACACTGCAAAAGGTCTAAGACTCCTTGGGGGCGGGGAAACCTTAGAGCCTCATCTTGGAGCTAAACATGCTTATGACTCGAGATACATCACATTGGAGACTGATAATTCATGTTTCCAACCGCACTTAGCGTGGGAATGTGCCTGCTTTTGTTTTTGGTTGTTGTATACATGAGTCTGATGGATCCCATATTGCATTTACGTGCAAATTCTTTACTGATGGATGGTCAACATTGGGGTGTGCTGACAAGTAGATGTTGATTAGACCATTATGACTTGCATCAGTTATACAACTTAAAGTAATTTTGCTTGAGCTATTTCTGTTCTATGGAACTTCAACTTTTCTTGGATTGGTACATTGATTAAAGTTAAACATCAGATGTCATATCACTATTTGTTTAGTTGACAAGGTAGGAAAGCTCAATAGGGTTTCTTTTTTGCATGTATGAATAGGGAAGCAAAGAACAAATGCAGAACATGCTAGTGTTGTCTGAACCATATCATATCATGTATAATTTTTTTCCCATGAGATAGGTGTATCTTTACTCGTATCGTGTTGTAAATTTTTATTTTAAAAATAGTTTAAAAATCAAGAAAGATAGATAAAAAACAGAAAAAATCGAAATGATTATTATGAATCAAAATAAGTAAGAATAAGTTTGAAAATTGTATCAAAACAATAGCTCTATATGCTTTATTTAAATTATTTAATAAGGTATCAAGCACCTGTATTTAAGCACAACAATTTCCTAATTTTGGAATGTGTTTCCTAATAATTCATACTTGAGACTGTATCGTTAATAAATGTGCTTGAGACTCTAAGAGGTAATAACTCCTGCCCTTAGAATTCTAACGGTTAATAAATTTGTGCTTTAGAATCTAACAGTAGATGACTCCTATTGTTGAAATTTTATAAATATTAATTGTGTACTTAGAAAGTCTAACTCTTAATTCGGACTTATTCTTATTTGTAACTCTTAAGCTTGGAACTCGTTGATTCTTGGTATCCTGCACTTGGGTTTCTTTATAAATAAGGGTGTATCGCACGGTACAGGGCGATAAGTTTAGTTTACACTATGTGATATATGCCTTGTATTGTACCGTGATGTCTCGTATTTAATGATACGATACATCCTGTAACGTATGATACGGAACGATATGGGTAACACTAGTCATTCTTCTTTTCGCTACGGTGGATGTAGATTGACAACTCTGAAACATGAACTGCAATTGTTGGAAGATCAGGCAGGGAGAGAGATCAATGGAGAGAATTAGGAGCTAGAGTGGAATAGTTTGTTAATGGACAATTTCAACTTGGCAACTACCGTTTGCTTGTTTTGCAAATTCTTTTGGTGCTATTTTCTTTTACATTTTTCTTGTTCGAATGTGCAGTAAAAGTTTTTCAGATCTTCATAGCTATGTTTACGTACCATCATCAAGTCATGGTATACTACTGTAAGTTGCATTACCTAGACAAGGATATCTGAAATTATTACGTGTCAAATTAGTGTAAGCGCTATGTAGAAACAATGTTTCTTTTAAGCAAACCATTCTCCGTTGCCTAGATTCTTTTCCTTCATAGCCTACGTTGGTATACAAGGCTCCCTTGGTGTTTATGTACACCACCACACTGGCCTCCAAATTTCTTGTTAGTTAGATGGAAGAGATAGACAAATACAATAAACTTATATAAAATGAGAAAAGCAAGTGGCTTTTCCTTTCCTGATAAGCGTTAATATTGGGCTTTGCTGAAGATTGCAACTGGGGTTTGAACCTTTAGTGCTTTTCAGTGACACCACAACAACCTTCTCGGATAAAAGAACATCCAACTCTATTATGATAAGTATCTGTTGCAGGTTGTTATGAGGGCTGCTTAGACTTTTTCATGTTAGTTCTAACAGAGAATTGAAGTCAATTCCAAGAATATTACTTTTTATGGTGTAAGTGAAACCATCATCTCAAGATGCAGAAATAGTGCAATCTAAGTTGCATGAAACACCATTGCGTGTGTCTGCGATTACCCAAATTGTTGATCGTTTGCTAATTCAGATTCTTTGTTTGGTGTTTAGGTGTCATCTCAAACTTACAATCTGGATGCCAATCTTTGTCTTCTTCGACTTTATCAGGTTTCTGTTGCAGACTGTATATAGTTGTAATCTTTAATAATATGGATGACAACTAACCCTATGCTTTTCATGTGAAGTCTTGTGTTCCTTTCTTGACATTTTTGTATTCTTTACTCAGTTTGAACCAGCAAGGATGAGCATCCAAATAGTTGAACTGATTTTGGTTAAGGTAAATTTTGACAACTCTTTAAGAAATACAATTGGTCATTTAAACAAGATGGATCCCTCTTATCTGTAATTATTTCCTATCTGTAGGCCCTCATGGCAATGCCAGCTCCAGACTTCGGCTTGTGCCTCTTCTTGATCCCTGAAAGAGTGGTACCTTCTTACCTTGGGAAACGTATATGAGTTGATGCGCCAATTATCCTACTGCTGAGTTTGTGATCCTAATTATCTTTCTGCTGCTTTGTTGCAAATGTATTTAGCAAATGGATGAGCAGTTCAAAGCTCTTATTGTAATGTCTCACTATTTAGAGGTAAGCTATTTCTGATCTCGTTTCATGATTTGATATAGACCAACCATAGCTATTAGTTAGCCAATTGCTAGTCATACATTGGCTGTTAAGCTTGGTTATTCAAATTTGCACAAGTTGTACAATCTGACAAGTCCACATTGCCTTGCAAACTTGGGTTCTTCCATGGGCCAAAGTGCCCTGGATCTACATGAAAGCCTTGGTGTCACTGCACTTGGATGAAGCGGGCATAAATTACTTGACCAATTTAAAGTGCTTAATGAAACTATCTACTTTCCTGCAGACCGCTAGGTTCCGTCAGTTCTGGGATGAGGCAGCAAAGAACCGAAGTATAGTTGAAGTTGTGCCTGGTAATGAAAGGGCCTTATGTTTCAGTCTACTATCTGCGCAGTCCTTTTAATTCGAGTATATTAGAGAATGCAGGACAAATCTTTACTTCTGATTGACTTTGTAATGCTGCAAGAAACAGTGCAAAGGCATCTGTTGCCATTTTGCTTACAAATCTTCTGGTGCAGGTTTTGAGCAAGCGATCCAGGCTTATGCCATTCACGTTCTCTCTCTCACTTACCAAAAGGTCCCTAGGTCGGTCCTCGCAGAGGTAATGAGTCTATAACCAAGTCTTTGTTTTAAGACCAGTTAGATTTTAACAAGTTGAGAACTCACTGCAAACAGGCCATCAACATTGAAGGGCTTTCCTTGGACAAGTTTCTTGAGCACCAGGTGACAAACAGTGGTTGGATCCTAGAAAAAGGGCAAGGCCGTGGCCAGTTGATCGTGCTTCCTCGTAACGAGTTCAACCAGCCGGAGCTTAAAAAGAACCCAGCCGACACTGTC
Organism: Brasenia schreberi; assembly: GCA_036023115.1. NCBI lineage: Eukaryota > Viridiplantae > Streptophyta > Magnoliopsida > Nymphaeales > Cabombaceae > Brasenia > Brasenia schreberi. The sequence continues at coordinate 603,340 of JAYKKT010000052.1, forward strand.
CCTTTGGAACATGTGACAAGGATCTTCCCCATCCTGTCATGATCTTCTGGTTGGGCATGGTATTGGATTATGGAATGTCGATCTCTTTTGCTTTGGAAAATGCTGCAGCCATGGTATTGTGACCGAGCAAATTATTATAAGTCAAGTCAGAATTTGTTTTGTTCAGAGGTGATTATGCAGAGAAATTTTTGGATTATAGATCGTTTTAATTTTCTTAGTACTGTAATCTGCTATTGTCTTGATCTGGTTTGTAAGTTACTTTTGTTCAGTCGCAATTAAACCCGAAGTTTTTGATATGTTTAGCCAATCAGATTCAGGAACACTGTGAGGTCATTTTGGTCATGCATTCATAGTTGTGCAGGGTAGAAGTCTGGCTTCTGCCTGATGGTGGACCACCGTAACAAAATTAGATGGTAATGTACGGTTAATGAGAATTTGGTGAAACATGATGAGTGAGGCATGTAAATGGGGGAATACTTGAAGGTTATTTTTGTGAAGTTTATAAACTTTTGGATAAAAAATTGCCTTAAAAAGCTAATTTTAAGTAAAATGGTTTGGGAATGCCATCTATATACAGTGATCTGTGTGAGAGTCCATGTTAGACTCTCGCTTCTTTTTTCATTTCTAAAAACCTCTTGCTGACGCCCATGTCAGGAAAATTCAATGCCCAGTAGAACAGATCTTATGGACGGCTGAGATTTGCTGATGGTGTTGTTCATGACTTGGATGATCCAAACCTTTTGGTGAATGCCATGTGTTGATGCCCACAAATAGATGAATGTCCACATCCACGTTGGCTTCCTGGAATCCTAATTGCTGTGGATAATTGATTTTTTGCCAAACAGTTTAGGTGGCCAAGAGTTTTGATGATATTGTGAAGAAAATGCGGTTCACAAGCCCAGCGACACTGTATTGGCAGTATTCGTGTTCACTAGAATGGTGCTTGAGTGTGTGCCTTTTGATCCTCGTACCTTTCATTGTGGAAGGTCCGAAACCAAACAAACAGAAGATCACCTCTTCTCTACATTCTTGGTTCTGATGACCTGGTGGAACTTCGAACCAAATTCGACACGTCCTTCTTTGATGTGAATTTTCAACACGCACATGCGTGTTTGTGTGTGCCTGGGTATATATATGACAAATTCATTCATGAACCACGCGATCTGACACGAATTTTAATTCAAAAAGTTTGTGTTCCTTCCAGACCAAAGTGAGTAGAAAACAAAATCCTGATCACATTCGAGTTCACATACTTCAATTGCAAAGCACGAACATTAATGGGCACAATTTTCTTATAGTTTCAAATGCGACACGAAATGGTGCAAAAAACCGGGTTGATAGCTTCATTCGTGCAATTATTCATTAGGAATAAACAAAAGTGACCCAAGAAAGGGAGACGAAGTCACAAAGTTTTATTTGGATTGGGTCCAAGGCATCTCTTCATCTACCCGATCCGCTCGCACACGCTGGATTAATACAGACACTTGGCGCGTCGTCGGCTGAGACTCCGCGAAACGAAGATGACGAGAGGGGAGGAGGAGGGACTAAAGGCACGGAAAGGATGAGTGACGAGGAAGAAGCAGAAAACGAGAACCCTGAATTCCACCTCTCCCTACTCTATGACACGAAGACAAGTTCTTGAATCTCCTTTCGATCCGTAACCCCAAAAGGGACCCTCCTTTGGAGATTGCAAGCGATGGCGGTCTACGCGAATCTGGTTGGAAAGCCATTGTTTCTTTCGTGTATTACTCCTGTGTCTGATCGCAGAAGCGCGATCACCAGGCGTTGGTTCTGGAGGAAGCTCGACGGCTCAAAACGAGCTCGAATACGCTCTGTTTTTTCCGGCCATCTGACATCGGAGAATCGATCGCGGAGCTCACGTACGGCGCACTTTCCGGTTCGTTGATCTCCTCTATTTCTGGATTTTCAATAGATTCTGTCCTGTTGATGGCTCCGGTAGTAGGACTAGACTCCGTTCTATCGCTTCGTGATGCTCCGATGCCCGTCGATCTCGTTCGTCGACGGTGAGGATTTGGCGGAGTTGAATGAGAAGCTGTTGAAGGAGGAAAGGCATTTAGTTAAGGTGGATGGGAGTATTCCTGGGGAAGATCTAGCATTGGGTGGATTTGGTTCTTTGAAAGTGATTTCATATGAGAGGCTTTGTCTAAGCACTTCGGATGGAGGAGTCGTATCGTTGGATTGGCCGTCGGATTTGGAGATGGGGAAGGAGAGAGCGATGGACACTACGGTGTTAATTGTTCCCGGGACGACCGAGGGGAGTTTAAACAGATCGGTTCGTGAATTTATACGAGAATCAATCCGTCACGGACTGTTTCCAATTGTGATGAATCCAAGAGGTTGTGCGGGAACTCCGGTGCCCACTGCACGGTATGGGTCATGACTGTGACGTTCAAACATCCTGATGCGTAGTTTGTCGAGAAATTAGTGGCGGTTATTCTGAATGCTCTATCTCTGTAACTGTTTCTTCTACTGTTATTGTTTATTGAGTAAGCTATTTGGTCAAGTTGATGCTTTTTATTGTATATGGCTTATGTTGAACAGACCGATCTATTTCTCCAAGTATCTTTAATGGAGTGATAGTCCAGTTTACTGTGTATACTGTATATATTGAAACACTTGGTTAATAGTTGTGTAGATTAACCGCCATGTTATTGTTTGATTGGTACTATTCCACACCGTCTGTGTAAACAGGGTATTTTGAACTTAGTTGGATGATTTTTAGTTGCAAGTAAGCTTCTTTTTCTTAAAATAATTCAGAAATCATCAAACGTCATCCTTATCTGTATCACCATTCACATAATAAGTGAGTTGAATTGAATTCAGATGGAAATCTCATGAAAGATATTGCAACATGATCAGTCTAACTTCACATCCCAGCGAACTTTAGCACTATCATTCGGGTTTCTCATCCTTGTCCCCACGTTATGCGTCATTTTCAGTTGTAAACTTTTCTGAGGTCTTCACTAGTTGACCTATAAGCCGTGTAAGGTTTCCCTTGGTCTATGTTAACTGACTTATTGACAATGTATTTGTGCTTGATCATCAGAACGGTCTACTGCCTGAAAGGCTAGCGAGTTCAACTGCACAATATGGGAGCTGGTAATCCAAAATAAGGATTTTATGTAATATGCGGTTGTGAGTTGTTGAATGGTTCCGGGACTTGCCTCAAGATCTTTACCTTCCAGACACACAAAAGTAAGCAAGAGGAAGAAGAAAACAAGGGAGATTTTCTGTCTGCAAAAGATTCCCATCAATGAGATTGTGAGTGGCATCTATTCTTAATTTATATTAAGGATAATGACTATAGAATGCCCTATATGGAAAACAGCTCTGCACCTTAATTGAATAATTGAGAAATGCAAAACATGTACGACAAAGCCTGATTAAATAATAAGAAAGTATGAGAACGTAATATAATGAAACTTTATGATACCAATGACGTGGATCTGAACTTCAAATCTGTAATTTGGATATGGATCCATCTGTTTACTCCTCTAATAGAATGCAGTGGACAAACCTACAATTTGTTCTGTCCAAATCAAAAGTTGTTGAATCACCTCATCCTCCACTTCCTGGTATAATTTATATACTTATCTTCTCAACATGAACGTGGTTTTGTGTATTATGGCAGTTGCATTTTGCATTCACCGGAGAGCATATCTATTACTGTGCAAGCTATAGGAGTCATTTAGCAGAATTGGCGAATTAAAAGGGACTTGTTGATTTGGGAAAGGGATATCATGATGTTTCAACTTTCAAGTACTTCTATTGAATTCTAGAGAAAAAGAAATGCCATTATCGGGGAGAATGTCGGGATTGTCGTGGAAGAAAACTTCACTCACTGGCCTATGGCTATTTTCTTGCCACGAGTTGACACCAACTTCTTTGGGGCAAGTCTTGTCTGGTCTAGGCTTCAGTCTCCAGAAGCAGTTTTGCCGAATCCGATTCCAACTCACAGTTTTGGGTATGCTTCAACTTTGTAATGTATCGGTTTATACTCATCTACTCATAGCAATAGAGAGCGAATGGCTCAAAGGTCAAGTTATATACCTGTGAGTCACAAACCTATCCTAGGCCAGTACGTTGTATATTGGTCCTGTTAGGTATCAGGGCCAGGTTGAGTCGTGAAGTTTTGGAAATGCTCCAAGTTCTTCTCTGTGTTATTTAATGATGTAAAATATGTTCCATGATATGGTTAATTATTCAATGATGTGATTTAGGCTCTACCTTATGGTAATTGTAATTTCGGTTCATATAGTACCTCATCAGCACTGGATTTCGACCATGCATTCAGAGGTAAAATGTTAGCATCTCCTGTTTAGTTCATGGCTGCTTGAAAAGCCGAACACACCCGATCCGTTCTCTATACAAGTATCGAATCAAGCTGACACACCTAGCCAGAGGCGTGAAGTTTTTCGGGTTGGGACCCCCAGAAACAGCTTAAGCCCAAAACCTCAAGGTCGGCACAAGAAGTGGCGTGATACTTCCCCATTATCAGATCCGGATCCGAAACCAAAATGTCAGCAGTCTATTCTGTGCAAGTCATTTTGGGAAATGCGAAGGGCGATGTGCTCAAACCAAAAGTCAGCTCAAACTGGGAGTCTTACGCTTTAGTTGGATCCCCTCTTCACTGTTCGAATCCGTGACCTTTTCGCTTCGTCGTCTTGCTCGCGCAGAGAGAGAGAGAGGAGAGAGAGAGAGAGAGGCACGCAGAAAACCTCTCTCGCACGTGCTTCCCCTCTTCCACACGTGCTCGAGCCAAGCAGTGACGCCTTTCGCCCTGGATTCCCCTTACGTGTTTCCACCAGAAAGCGGAAAGTCGGGTTTCTTCTCTGGTTCCTTCTCCTTGAATCCTCGGCGAAGAGAAATCCGGGATTCCGAGCTGAAACAGCTCCTTCTCCCGCTGTTTTAGGGTGATACATCTTTCCATTTCCCTCTTTCTCCGGTGAATTTAAGAAATTAGTGTTTTTTCTTTCCTCTCTCGCTTGTGTTATTCGTGTCCGTGTCCGTGTCTATGCGTGCGAGCGTGTGTGTTTATGTTATTTTCTCGCAAGCCGAGTAGTCGGAGCTTCCGGAATCTACATTTTCCAACTGATCTCTAGCTATATTTCTCTGTTCTTTCAAACGCGAAAAATGAGATCTGGAGTTTGGATTTCTGCTTACGAAGCATTGTTGAAGTTAGGGTTTGGTTTTGTTCTTTTATTCCTCTTGTTTTAATTCTGGCGGGTCCCCCCGCTTTTCTTCTTCGTCGAACCTCTCGGCCTTTGGTGTATAACGTAGTTCCTGGCATCTTTGCAGATCTCTGTATTTTCCCCTTGTTATTCTATGTTGCGAGGAAGCTTGATCATAACCGGTTTCTCTTCATGTTAAAGTGCGTTAGCGAAGAAGCATCTTTTGGAGGAAGAAATCAAGTGAAAAGCTGACGCGTTCGGATATTGTGGTATGCCTTTTAAAAAAAATTACCTTGGTGTAAAACTTAGCTCATTTTGGTTCCCGTACACCTGCATTTCGGTCATCTTTGAAATGCAAACTGTTGTTCTTTCTCCTTCCGAGATGCCATTTCACGTTTCTCCTTCTTTAGACCGTGACTTTCTTGATTTCTGCAGCCTTTAGTTTTCCCACCAGTTTGATCTCGTCAATATGAAGTTATGAAGCGCAAATAGCGCGATTGGAACCATTACGCAAGCACTACTAGTGTTGCTTCTTGGTTTTAGGTTCTGATTTAGGCGACAAGTTCTTTCTTGATGCTTGTTCTCTAGTTTATGAGTTTCAGGTCATGATGTTTGCGTCCTTTCATTATTGGAGCAAGATGTGCTAAACACTAATTCATGTTTATCTACCTGCGTGCCGGTTCTCTGTTCTTCGCATTCATCTTCACTGCAAGCCATTTCTTCATGCGTCTTCAGAGTGTGCTTACTATATTGTATTTCCTTCTTTTGGAGTACTGTTTCTTTGGTATTCATCACATTTTCTGCCTTTCAACGCTTACCTTTTCCTGGACTTGCAACTGTGGAGATGGATGTCACTGAACTGGGATTTTACCTAACTTCTCTAGTTTGTCGGTTCGTTTAGAGTTTTAGTATAATATTCTGCTGTATGTTATTTGACACGGCGGTAGACTCTGCTCATCTTCTGAGACGTATATCTTCTTCTGAGATATATGCCTGGTCTGAGTGCCTTAGTTTCCCCAGTACTTGTATTCAGAATTCCTGGCACGGACTTATTTGGTTATGCTCATATCTTTAACAAGTGCTAATTTCCTGTGGAATTACATCCTTTTATGGTATTGTTTAGTAAAAGTTTTCTAGTACTGTTGGCTATTGTTCAAAGATTTTAATTTGGATGCTGTGGCCAGATTACTACCTTTCCCTCTATTTTAAGGATATTCTCACTTTTGCAATCACTGGATTTCTATATCTTTTAATCTTTGGATGGATGCAGTTATAGCTTTTTGGTTGTTGGGATGAATGGTTTGGACTCTTAGTAGTACTTGCCTATTTACTCTGCAATGGTCTATGAGATAAAGGAGGATGCTGGATATTGTTCTTTTCCAAGTGGAGTTTATTTGATTGTGCTTACTTTATGTTGCTATTATCCTTGAAAGGTGCGAATTGCAAAATCAGGTTGGAAGGAATTATGTCAAGCAAAGGAAAAGAGCTAGTGGTTTCAAGCTGTATTGCTACTACTACCGGTAATTCACACGAGCTTTCTCTTCCAAAAAAAAATTCGCATGAACTTAACAGTCACGAAGGGCCTCTGTGGAAGCATGTGAGAAAGTTGGATCTACCTACAAGTGGAAAGAGAAGTGGTGGTAATAGACCTTGGGTATGTAATTTTTGTGGTACCCAATATATCGGGACTTACTACAGAGTCAAAGGCCATTTACTAAAGACTGAAGGAACTGGGATTGCAGCTTGTAAAAAAGTTGATACTGAAATGATGAAGGATCTGCAGAGATTACAAGATGATTTTGAGAGCAAGAAGAAACACGCAACAGCAAGTAGCATCTTGTCCTTCTCTATTGAGGCTCCACCAAAGAAAAGGAAAGGGGATACGACTACACAGGAGCAACTTAGAAGTACTACAAGAGAAGAACATGATAGGAAGATTGGGAGGCTTTTCTTTTCAGCATCATTACCATTTAATTTGGCACGGAACCCATACTGGAAAGATTTGGTGACTTCGTTGGCAAATAGCAACCTGCAAGGTTATGCCCCTCCTAGTTCAGAAAAACTTCGTACAACAATTCTCAAGGAAGAAAGAAACTATGTTGACAAATTGTTGGAATACAAAAAATTCTCATGGGAGGAAAATGGAGTATCAATTGTTTCTGATGGATGGATTGACAACCAAAGGCGTCCTTTGATAAATTTCTTTGCAGTATCAATTAAAGGGCCCATTTTCCTCAAAGTGGTTGATGCATCTGGGGAGTTCAAGAACAACATTTATGTAAAGAACGTGTTCACCGAAATTGTAAAAGAAGTTGGACCTGGAAAGGTGGTTCAATTCATCACTGATAATGACATGGTTTATAGAGCTGCTGGGTCATTACTAGAAGATGAGTTTCCACATATATTTTGGACTCCATGTGTTGCACATGCATTAAAGTTATTGGTGAAAACAATATGCAGTCCACCAAACAGAGAACAAAACATGAATGCTAATGAGTTGTGTGCTTGGATGGGTGACCTAGAAAAGGATGCTCAGTTGATAATAAATTTTGTGGTCAATCACCATCATGCGCTTTCACTTTATAACAAGTATTCCAATATTAAAATGTTGAGGATAGGTGAGTCTAGATTTACATCAATGATAACAATGATCACTCATATTAAATTGGTTCAAGATTCTCTTATTCAAATGGTTGCAGACATCGATTGGACTTTTTATCGGTCAGATGATGAAGAGAAGGCCCAATTTATTAAAAAATGTGTCCTTGACGATTTATGGTGGGATAAGGTTGACTACTTCTTAGAATTCACGGCACCCATTTGTGATATGTTAAGGATGGTTGATGTGGACGAACCATTGTTGCATAGAGTTTATGAGCTGTGGGATAATATGATTGAAAGGATCCAAATAATTATCTTTAATCATGAGAAGAAGGACCCTTTAGTTGACATGTCGAATTTCTTTGGTTATATACAGTCCCTCTTAGTTGACGCATGGAAGAAGAGTTGCACCCCATTGCATTGCATTGCTCATTCCTTGAACCCCATGTACTATGGGAAGAAATGGTTGTCTGACAGAGCTGGGCGTGTTCCCCCACATCAAGATTCAGAAATATCGAAGCACAGAGCAACATATCTAAGTAGAGTTTATCCAGATCCTGAGCAATTCCATCGAGTTCAAGAAGAATTTGCACGGTTTGTTACTGGAGTTGGTCTTCTCGGAGGTATAGAAGCAACAAAGGCTAGGGATGAAGTTGAACCCTTTTCATGGTGGGTATTACATGGTGCAAGTCTGCCTATACTTCAGCGTCTTGCCTTGAGACTTTTAGCACAGCCTGTTACATTGTCATCTCGTGAGAGAAATTGGAGTAAGCATTCACAAATCCAGACCATTAGAAAAAACAAGCTCTCTGGCTGCCGTGCTGAAGATTTAGTATACGTGCGTCAAAATCTTCGTTTGATCTCCAAAGGAGAAGAGAAATGCAGGTAATCAACCAGTAGCTGTTTAGAGATTTTGATTTCCTCATTTGTACATTTTATAGAGCAAAAGTCAATTCATAAGCTGAGGCTCTTTTCTTTTTATTGAATAATGTATTGCAGGGAAGGAACACCAAAATTTTGGGATGTGGACACTGAGGACTTTGACTTAGAGGGAGAGCAGGAGTTGAATGTCTTGAACATACCTGTGGATGAGTCAAGCATTCCATCATTTTTGCAAGTTGATTACAGTGGAGAAAATGGTTGCAAAGATGAAGAGATTGATGAATCAACCTTTTGATGTAATATTCTGGTCGATGAGAACATGCTTGTTTGCATCATGTTTTGGGGTAAGAGCCTCAAACGAATTGTTCCTCTAATGAAACTTCACATGATTGTTTCCTGGTTTATTTTTCTTATAAGTAAAAATATATAATATTTGCAATGCATTTTATAGTTGGATACATATTACCAATATGGTAATAGTTACTATTATTTATAGGTTTATCTGATGTGTGCCTCAGTTCATGTTAGATTATTTTCATCATAGTCATCGATGTTACTAGGTCTGGCTTTCTGTTCAACTTTGCTGGTCTTAATTGTTTGTGATTCTTTTTGAGGATCAAACTCAACTAGTCTTCTATTTATTTTGAGTAGAATCATCCATTTTATGTTAGGAGAATTTTAACTAGGGCTGGTAAACAAGCTGAACAAAACAAACATGGATTGTTCATGGCTTGGATTGTCTCCAAATTTAGAAGCTCGTATTTGGTTTGTTTAATATGAGGTAGATTCTGATCGTATCTTTACAATAATTGAGCATGTTCGATAGCTGCTTGCTATTACATAGGAAATCATTGTACCAGAAACGTGCATATAACATTTGCTCGGAACGGAAGCTTCCCTTGGCTTGTTGTAGTCTTGTTTGGCTATGTTAGGTGTCTTCCCCTTGACCTTGATGTTATGCACGATACCTTCAGTCTGTGAAGAAAGAAGAAGAAGCATGTTAAAAAAGCAAATAATGGCAATCGAATGAATAAAAATCAGGGGGAAAGAAGGGAGGTCAAAAGAGAAGATAGTGGTGGAAACCCTAAATAGCTTAGCTTCTCATCATCAAGGTTCTGTAATCCACGATGCTAGGGTTATTAAGGATTTATGTTCTAGAATTTTATTAATTTTGATTGGATTGACCCTGTGTATGGGTGGACCAGACCCTTTACAAGGCCACAAGCCTCTACCTTTGAACGTGGGTATCTGTGGAATCAATTGATAATTCAGGCACCTGTCCAAGCAGTTTATGATGTGGGGCACTCAAATACAAATTGAGACAAATTGGGCTGTTAAACATAACATTTTCCCTTTATTTATAAAAAAACATAAGTTATTTTCTTAAATATGGTGGCTTCAGCCTAGCAAGCTGAGCAAGGGCTTGACTAAGACGATCGAAATTGATGATCTTTTTTAAATTTTGCTATTAATATCTTGGATAGACTTTCCTAAGCTGCATGACAGCCTTATCAAGCCAAAGTTTAATGTGCATGACGAGCTAGGTCAAGCTTGAGGCTTGCTGGACTAGCTAAATGCACTTAAACATCAGCTTCCGTGGACTGGGTGGCTAACTATGTCTGTCCCAGTTATCAGCAGGCTATGATATACGACTAAGATGGAGGTGATATTTCCATTATATTTTTGCATTGGTTTATACCATGTAGACTTGTATATTGAACTTGACTGCTTCAAAATTTTCTTACTGGCAGGCGAAGCACTCCCTCATTGATGTCGAGTGGGTCAGGCCTCACGGGGAGAGCTGTTATATATGCCTGTAGAATTTTCCATCATTATGGTGTCTCTTCTGTTCTTGAAGTGTCTCTCCATGTTCCATGAATTTCCAGCCATAGATCTCTGGAGTGCCAACCGTTAAGGTTCAAGCAGCGTGGAAAAGGCATCCAGTTTCACAATATGTGCTCCTAATGTTAGACATTGTCATGCATTAAAACTGAGAGCACGTCTTATTTGTTATGCCTCCTTCTGCGGGAAGAAAGCTTCATGCCTTTGTCAAGCTTGTGAAGGTATCTTGGTGGTTGTTCGTGAAGTTATATTTGGGTAAGTTCCACTGTATCTTTTAATTGGTGATGAACGTTCGCAAAGCAAACCTTCTCTGTGCCCTAATGTGGAGTTGCATGGCATAATAGTTGATCTATTGGCAAAAGGGAGGCTTTCATATAGTCTCTTTTTTCTATATTGGGACATTTGATGATGAACGCTACCAATAATGTAAATGAAGAGCTCTATGTCCCAGACTTTACCTTAGGTTCATCTACTTCCTTTGATATACTTATGTTCTGCTGTATCCTGCTAGTACAAGTGCATTGCATTTCGTGGTGTGTATGTAATGTGTATGCAAGAAAGTTTTCTAATGTTTGCTTCCCTCCTGTATTTTGTTACCATTTCATGTTTTTTCTTCTATTATCTCCGCCTTGAGAATTGACACTCAATGGCATCTCTAGGCATATTACGTTCATCTACCCAATGAGCTTATGCAAGAGTTTGTTATTGTGACTTGTCTGAGTCAACCTTTTCCCCCTTTCTCTCCTTTTACGCAACTTCTGCTCAGTTCGATTGTGCAATAATTCTTTCACATTTTGACGACTCCTGCTTCTTACTCTCAAGATTGGATATCTTCAGTTCATAAATTTCCTCATTCGTTTTCATTTCTGACCATGGTAAAGAAGTTTTAAATTTTAATCAGCAGGCTGTGTTCAGTTTGAACAATTGAGGGCCTCCTGAGTTAGCTGAGTGTCTGTAAACTGACTGATAGGCAATTGCTTCATGCCTGGTGGAGATATTTCTTCAAACTCAGGTGCCCTCTTGTTGAACGGCAACATAGCTAATGCTTTGCTAATCTAGCGAGACTTAGGATAGAGGGCATCCCACTTAAGCCCCCTCCCTCTTGTGATGCAGTGAATTTTAGTTGTAAACAGAGAGTTATGCAACCTAGATGCCTTGAATGAAGCTCAACAACTGCACCAACAAACTTGTGGATGGTACAAGCAGCTAAATTGAATTCAGAGGAAAATATGCATCATGACACATGCAGAATTTGGACCCAAATATAAGGGCGATATCCCTTTGTAATTGTGGGGTGGCAGCTTGACCCCACCTTAATGGTGGACGCCTGTTGTTCACTATCACTTACTAATGGGCAGGGAAATATTGGTTATTGGGTTTTGCTTCGGAACCCATGGATTGTTGGGTGGCAGTTTAAACGTGTGGATGATCTTAGCACCTGATTCAGTCCTCCATGATATTGAAATCTATTAATGAGCAACTCCTGATTCTTTTGCAAGCGCCTGATGAGATACCACAGTTAAGTGCTAATCCATTGGCTCGTGTGAGTTAAAAAATGATGATAATGTGCAAGGCAAGCCTATCTGCTGACTCGACTCATTAAGCTTGTTGGCTAAGTCACACAGACACTTCTAAGAGGTGGAGTGTTGACCTCGACACGGGTACGACACCGACACCGTGTCGATGTAGCATGAAAAAAAAACACAATTTTTTTTTTAACTCACGGTTCTGCCGTCTATGGTGTATTTATCCTGGAGAACCCGATTAAAGAGAAAGTAATCCGTGAAGACGATGAAACCGAAGCCTCTTAGTCGACTCGTGACCTTATTTCTCATGATAACCACCTAAGTTACCTCACCATAGTTTTCAAAATGCTCTTTCAGCTTATCTTCCATGATCTCCCATGAAACTCCACCGATGAACGTTGAAAAATATCTCAACGCGGACCTTCTTCACTTTCTTTTGTGTGGATATTCCACGCTTCAAAATGTCTTTTTGGATAAATGGGTGCAGATAGTGAAGATTGATTTGTGTATTATGATGAAATTAGTAGTTGTTTACACTTTATGTGTTTTGCTTTAATATAAAGTTTTGTACTTGCTATTGTCATGTACTAATGTTAATTGATGTCTCACTTGTTGTAGCTTGAATATTATATATATAATATATAATATTATATACCCTAGCCGTGTTGCCGCACCCAAAATTTTTGAAATTTGTTGTATCCCGCACCCATGTGACATAGCTTGTTGGATGAGATAAGCCATGAACTGAGCTGATTCTCCATGAGACAAGCTATACACAGCCCAAGCTTCGTCATTGAGTTGGTTTTGTTTCCTACGTGCACAAAGTGCACACAGTCAACCAGGTCAGTAGTTGGTGGCCACAGCAAGCCTGCTGTTTGCAATGCTGTTTGAGTTGTCATCATCAAGGGGCTTCTGCTATTGTCTAAACTAAAGAGTTGGTGCTCAATCCTATTATGTTCAGGCACCATGCACCAAACTCCCTAAAAGCTTTAACCAGTATTTAATAAGTCTAAGTGGTACACTAGTTTTAGATTGTGAGTAACATTTTTATGAAATCATCAAAAGGTATAATGAATATATCAACATTTCATGAGTATAATAAACAAGAACTGACCAAAAGCCAATCCAAGCGTTCTCCACACTAAATGGAATCAGTTACATCAATCCTCAGTTGCGGTTGTTTTTTATTGTTTCATGTTAGCATTTAAATTTAGAATAAGCAAGATAATGTTTTTATCATTCCTTCCAACACATTTGAGGCCTTCTCTCCCCTTTTAAAGTTTTCATTTCCTAATTTCTCACACCTTCAGAAGTGTGAACCACTTTAAGTGGGGGGGTCTCTGTCACATAAATCCTCTAACTGGGAAATTTATGTTTGCACTCATTTCCTTCACATTTGGTTCCATAATCTCTAAGTTAACCATCTCGATAGGATTCTCTTTATGCTTGCCATTCTTGCAATTCCAATAACCACTTTGATTTTCTGTACTGGTCATGTAATTTTCTGATATGCAAAATGGTACTGTTCCCTTAAAGAGTCATCATAAGTCATTTCTTTATTCCTTCATAAAATCTATCTGGTGCTCGTCATGAAATTTTCTGATATCACCCGCATATTAATGTCAACAAATGAAGATATTCTGTTTCCATGTCCATGAAACCATTTCTTGTAGGAAGAGGAAAAAGTTTGGCCTCTAATTACTTAGGATAATATGTGCGGATTTGAGTATAACGTGATTGGCAAGAAAAATAGATTTTCGCCTCTCAAGCATTAGTATGAAGCAGCTGTAAGAGTCAATGCTTACAACGTTCTAAAGTTTGTCAAATTTAAGCATGCATAATCATTTTCTCTCTTTTCAGAGTTCAAGCAATATGTTTTGCGTTGTTTTGATTGGTGAACTATTAAATTTGTTAACGGTGTACAGGTTAAGTGCTACTCTGATTCTACTGATGAGCTGAACTTATTCTGGAAACGTCGAGGCTTCCATGGAGAGTGGGGGATATAGTTCGGAGAAGGTGTTTATTGGAGACTAAGACACGGGGTCCCAGGTGATTGAAAAGAAATTACGTTAATCTCCAAAGCAAATTGGAACCACATCTTTGGATAGCTGAAAGAAAACAAATATGCTATGATAGTGGTTTTGAATTTCATTTTAGGTGCTGTGTATGTTACGATTGAACTGTTTGCATATTGAGTTGATTACACCATACATTTGTGGGGGCAAGTTTAAAGTTTTGTTACCAGCTGTCTAGAGCATGAACTTTGATGGAACTGCCTGAAATGGATTTTGGAAGCATCTTGCATAGAATTTTTTTCTCCAGGAAGTTCATCTCAGTCCTGGCAGTCCTGAGAAACTTGTATCTGCACAATAAACGAAACCAGCAAAGCAACTGATGAAAAGGATTATTTGTACATTGACATCTGTTGTTTTTGGTGCTCATATATTGGAAGTGAGGTTCTTGAACAGTTCAGATCCATATATTTGTGACTAAGAACGGTAGCTGCACCGAGCACTCAGATGGGAGAATAAAAAAACGGAAATGAATGAAGAGAGAAGTGTTTTTTTGACAGAGGATCAGTGGCTTTGTTTTCTTTCATGTGCATTGAAAATACCACGTGCTATGCGGATAACTAACATCGTGGAGAAGAAAACTCCTAATTCAAAAATGATATTTTCTCAAAATTATTGTAAAGCCCTTTATGAGGACGGTGTCTTCATCTTCCTGATTATTGGCCTTAGTGATGGTTTACTCATGCAGATATCATTGGGTTTGATCATTTTTTGAGTGCATCAATTGTCTTTATGCTGTGTTATTTTATGGTAGCTAGCAGCAGTGTGTAGCAACGCATGAGGCTCAGTTTCTATAATAATGCAAGTTATTCAACAGTTATTAAAAGCATAATATGAGAACTATTAGGAAAGGAGGAAAAAAAGAAAGAACAAGAGGAGCAAGATAAGCAGTTCGTACTTGTGGAAAAGAGGGAAAGGACACAAGACAAGGGAAGAGATGCTGGAAGATGCAGCTTTGCTTCTAATGCTTCAACATGTCTCATCCTTTTAAATCACTGTATTGTCTCCTAGAGCAACGAGGCTTGTTTGATCTGGTGGACTTATTTCTCTCTTCTTTTGTCGTTAGGATATAAGATGGCAAGAGAGCGACCTGTACACTGCAGCAGACGCACCTACTCAGAAATTGCTTATGTTTGTCATTGTCTTTTCATGAATTGGATGGGAATCTATATTTATAAATCATATGCCTCTATGAGTAGAGTAGGACGCTTCTACTACTCATCGAGGCTGAAGCTCACGTAATTAGATGTGCTCTACCAGGTGATGACAACCAGTACTAAAGTGATATTGCTAGTTGGCTCATCAGGTCTTGTATATTGTTTCAATCATGAACTAATTCATTGCTGAGCAGCAAATGTAAAAACCTTCATCCTTCTCCTTTTAAGGTGTAATTTATTTTCGCTTGATCTAACAGGATCAATTAAATCACATCATTTATTTAGAAGGGATTCTCTCTCTCTCTCTCGGGTTGTGTGTGTGTTGAGAGCTTCAAAAAGTGGGTGGAGCTTGATGACTGAAGGTTATAAGTTACACTATCCTGGGCGTTAGTCATTTGCATCTTACAGAGGGCGTACTAGCTTTTATTTGTTGATAGAAACTTGTTTGATGTTGGATTGGTCAGTTCAGAGAGAAAAGATGCTTGTTGAATATTAGGCCCATCCTGACCCACCCGGAATCACTACGACTTGAACTATGATTGTAAAAGAAAGTGGTATGCTCGGTTTCAGATGCGACTACAGGCAACATGAGAACCCAAAATACACACCTATCCATTTACCGTCTTTTTTGAGGAGGTGTTTTCTGAACTTTTCTTTCTTTCTTACTGAAAGACTACTGTTTGATCCATCTGTTGACACGAGTTGCGCCATATCAAATCGGTCGATAAGTCCTTTTGACCCCATCTCTGCCTGCAAGGATGTTATTTTCGATCCTATCTGGACTTGTATTGGTGAACAGCCGTATGATTGTGCGTGCTCACTTAGTTGTATCCAAACTTGCGCAACAATCTTGGGCCTGCTATGGTCATTCTGAATACAACTTGAAAGAAGCAAACGTGCTAAAACAGTACAGCTCCGAGCTCCAATCTGGGACCTAATATCCAGAGTCCATCTGGGGTGTCATATTAGTTTGTATTTGTTGTGGACGCTGAAGTAGGCGCCTTGGTAGAGAAGTCTCATTTATGACTTGTAGACGACTTGCCTGTGTATACGCGCGCGTGCAACATCACATATGCAGCCAACCTGTGCTTCATAAAAAAAGTCACCGTTGCGCCCAGAGCGTTAGCTCAACTGGTAGGGCGTATTGACGCCTGTTTTGGACCCCCAGGGGATGAACGAAGTAGTGTGTGTGTTAGGCTGCGGCCTCTCTAGTATCGAAAAAAGGTCACCATTGCGGCTCTTCTCTTGTGTCACCCCATCTCCATCAACCCTCTCGACAACCAACGATGGCTATAGTCAGTACGATCAAAATTAACCTGATTTTGGAAGCGATCCTCAGGGCTTGGATGAGTCATAAATCTCTTTATTTTAAAGCTTAGACTAAAAGTTTTTGTCTTATTGTTTTAAATTTTTCTTGTTAATGAGATTCCATTCAACTTTATTCATGTAAGAGATCACCCTTACATGATCGGTCCCAAGCTTAGATAAAGGAGGAGGATTGCATTAGGCTTTTGACCGTCAGTGTAAAATTTTATTTTTATTGGATTTATTTACTGTGGATTCTACAAATTATGATAGGACTGTGTGGAATAGCCGACCCCATCTAGTATGGGAAAAGACTTAGTCGTTGTAATGAGATTCCGTTCATTCTTAATGATTTTAAGAATCTTTTGGAACTCCTCGATTGGGATGAGTTTGACAACATTGGCTATAAGCGGATTAACGAAATGGTGTGTTTATCACTTGTTCTTCATGTCCACGACCAGTTATGCTCCTGAAGGAATCTATTGACAAACATCCTGAATTTACCACCAATACTAAATTCAAAACAAGGAATTAGAGTAGTTTTAATGTGTTTTTTCAGCGTTCACATTTTCTTTTTCTGTTACAATGGGGATGCCGAAGCCGTAAGTAGCATCGAACTCAAAACCTTCAACTTGTGAGTCATCGGATAAGGGATGTCAGTCACCGGATAAGGGATCACAAGATCAAATGACCTGGGTTTGGCGATTAGAACTGATGATAACGGGGGCAAGTTCATGGGACCTGTCAGATCATTGTTTGTCCCTTATCCCACTGCATTTGACAGAACTGGTGCAAAAGGGGAAAAAGATCAGATGACCTGCCAGATTACCACTTGTTGATGATCTAACGTCCTTATCCCACTGGTTTCACCTCCGTTGTCTTTTGTGCATGCCGTGGGATCCAACACAGTGTTATTGATGAAGCTAGATGCTGACACTGATGATGGCACTTCGATTACGACAATGGGTGTTGAACACGAGAAGCCATCCTCCCCTTAGAAAAAGAGAGAAATAAACTCAGTCAACGTCTTTGTAAATTTAGAAGGAGACTCTGAAAAAGGAAAATCTCATGTTTAGGCGGTTTAACTTGTAGCAAATTTATGTTTAGTAGCTTCAACCTTGGGCTTCAAATATATAGTTTATGTCTTTTAACAAAATGTTCGCAAAATTGGCACAACGAGAAACATCTCAACTAACTAGGGGATCGGCTCACAAGTTGAAGATCATGATATCTGGTGCGTTTTACCCTCCTCTTGCGCCAAAATAAAAATCACATAATTGTATTAATTGCCTTTTAATCTCAAGAACGAACATCTTTGGTTGTTTTCCTTCTTTTTTTCTTCTTGTTGTTCCGGGGTTAGACGAACACCTTTAGTTGTATGTTAACGATATACAGGTAGCATTCACTGATGCACGGACTAAAATATGTTACAGAATAACCCTTCACTACAGTTGTTTCCTTAGGCATGGAACATTTAATATAATGAACGGAAGGAAAATATTACGTAGGGAGTGCATTAACTAGCAGTAATCCCATCAAGACTAAGTTGAAATTTGTGGAGTTTAAACATGAATCTGCGACAAAACATTGGTCTAACTTGATTTGTCCTTTAACAGAAATTAAGAGGTAAAATGGTTTGCTTTTGCAACCGAACGGTGTTTGAGCTCCTCCCGAATTCCGTCGTCTCCGTTCCTCCTTTTTCCCTTTTCCCCTGCTACAAAACCGGCAAAACCAACCGAACGCCAACCCAACCATCGTCCCCACTTATAACTCCGTTTCATCCTCGCACGTCGTGCTCCTCGTTGATGAATCAATAGGCTAGAAGGAAAGAAGAGAAGAAGAAAATTCAAAGAAGCCAGCGGTTTGAGGAAACCCAACGCGTTCTTTCCACCACATTCTGCACGGAATAAGTCGGCGAATGCTTTCTTGACGAAATTCCGTGGTAATATTTTGTTTTCTTTTCTCAATTTCTTGCCTCTTGAAATTCCCATTCTAAGAAAAATGCCAGCCCGTAAACAAGAACCAAACATTTTGTGACTTCGTGGAAGAATGGCAATGTTTTTTCCCCCAAATTTGCTTACTTGGTCATGATTCTTATTCATGGATCTCTTCTTTGATATGAGTTACGCATTAATATACGCTTACGTGGTGTAGTTCTTTTAACCGGGTTTCTTCTTTGAATCGGTTACTGAATAATAGGTACAAATGGTCATTGTTTTCTCTTTAACTGGATTTTCTTCGTTGAGGTTCTTCATGCAACCATCGTTTTTAATCGGTTTCTTCTTTGAGATCATTGAATGGTTAACACGCTTACTTGATCGCAATTTGATTTCATGGGGTTCTTCTTGGAAGCCAATTATTAATAAAGAGTGAGGAATTGTATCCATGGCTGCAAGAGCAAAGGATGTTACATCAGGAAGAAAAGGAATTGCAGCAGAGTCTCCCAATGTATCTAAGTCTGTAGCCCAGGTCAAGAGCAATCCAAAGACCTCACATTCTCTCGTTGGTGGGACCACAGAAAAGGGTGCAACGCCTTCAGGGAAACCCCTTCCTCATTCCCTAAAAGCCAGCGTCATTTCTTCTTCAGATCTCTCCAAAACAAGCAGAAAAGATGATGCCTCTGAGGCGCAGGGACAAGCGAAAACAACTAGGCGTTCCCCTAGCCTAAAATCAGCATCATCAGCACCGTCTACATTGCAATCGTCCTTGCCAAAAAGAAGCCACTCTTCTTCAACAAGCCCGACAAGTCGATTCGGAACAGCCTCTTCTCCGGCCACTGCACCTACTGAGTTGGGCAGGTCTTCCTCTAGCAAAATTTTGAGGCCACATGTGACGCATCCCACAAATACCAGCAACAACCATAACAAATTGGTATCAGCAAACAAGACTAAGAGTGTGCCCTCTTCTAATCGCGGAAGGCAGATGAACAAGGCTGGTAGAGATTCTGTTTTAATTGGTTCTCAGGAAGACCAAATTGAAGAGAAGGCCATGATAGTACAGGAATGCCAAGACATATCCAAGTATCCCGCCGGAACCACCATAAGCGATGATGATACTGATCTTGATAAGGCAAAAATCTCAGAGGACCAACAAGAAGATTATGAAACTTTTTCTTTAGAGAAATCGTCACCTAAGGCAACAGCCTTTGAAGCGGAAACCAAGGAATCAGATGGCAACGGCAAGAACAAAGATGCTGGTTACGTGAAAGTAAATATTGGTGGAGCATATGCTGCTACTGATGCTCAAGATGCCGATGCCGTGAAGCAGGAAGAGAAGGCTGAGGAAGTGGACGGTACTTCTCATGATGAAGCTTCAGATAGTTTTCACGGTGAGCCGGAAGATACTGGCCACAATGATGAAGAACATAAGCAAGAAGAAAATAATGATAATGATGAATTAAAGGTAGAAAAGCCAAGAATTCAAGGTGAGGACCTACCAAGAGTAAAGGGTGCCGAAGGGCCGGAAGATACCCCTAGGAAGCTTAACTTCCGGAAGGGAACTATTTTATCTCCAAAGGTCGAAGATGACATGAACCAGCCGAGGAGATTGAGTTTCAAAAACAAACAAGTACAGAATGAGGGCGGTGGTGATGACACAAAGACAGAAGATGAAAATGTAGGATCAAAACAGCAAGCAGTTCAACAAAAGAAGGAAAATGCAGTGGTGTTCAATCAGGTGATTGAAGACACAGCCAGCAAGCTTGTTGGAGCAGAAAGAGCAAGGTGCTGGCACTTGCTGGTGCATTTGAGACTGTCATTTCCATACATGAAACTAGTGCTCGAAGCAGCCAAAGCTATGTCAATGTTCAATCTCCTCCTCCTTTAGCTGCAGCACCTGCTCTTGTTTCTAACTCAGAATCAGCTCCAGAAGGCATAGTCGATCCTGCTCCGACTTCTCCACCTCTAACTCCTGCTCCTGCTTCCATCGATGAAGAAGTAAGAGATGATAGTAATAACATTGGCGACAATGATGCCAATGTTAGCAGCAACCATGAGTCATAAAATTCCATTATCAGTATGCTTAATATTGATAATGATGTTGGGGTTCAACTAAATAAAGCCATTGTTCTCGGTTCCACAATTCTGTGTATTATTAAACAACATATTGTCCTTGTTAAGATTTCATCTCGTTGTTTAACCATCCACTGGTTCAGTGCTGAAGTGGTGTCATTCACAATCTGTCATGTATGTAATTCGTTTTCTTTTGCAAAGAACATGAAGAACTTGATTTGTAAATCCAAAGAATTGGCTCATCCAAATAAAAGAAATCCAAGAATTGGTGAAGAGTCTGAAGACCAATGTTGACTGAGCGGTGACTTCTCAAAGTTTCAGCGAAAGCCAACGAAACAAAAAACAAAGATGTGAAGAGGTGAACAAGAAATTAACCAAATTGTGCCAACTGGAAAACAGAGTCATATGCAAGCTATGTTCCCATTCACTTCTGATCCCTAGTCTGTAAGACTCTAATGTATTCAATGTGTACACTTTTAGATATCGAAAAACGGGTGCAGCTGTACCATTTTTATTTCAGAATACTGAACGATAGGGTATGAAATAACATAATCACAACACAATCACTTTCCCCTTGCAATACTGCAAAGTAGTCGAAGCAAACCATATAATAAGGGAAGTTACTCAAAGCATCTACTATGGTGAATTGCTTGGAGAAAAGACTACGTCATTGTTGCTTGTGAATCAAAAGTCACAACTTCTTGATAGCTTACTTGAGAATCATAAGAACTGCGTCATGAAGTCTTCTAGAAGGATGCTCAACCATCTTGATCATAGCATTCTCGAGGAATATTGGAAAAATTTGAGAATGACAATTCAGAGGATGTTAAGATAGGCTAGGTAGGTCGAGAGTATAATAGTGATATTTATGCCGAATCATATCTGGATGCAAGTATTTGTCATTTTATTCCTTTACATCTTTGTCCACTTTTCACAGTGATTTCAAGTGAGATGAACGCCGGTGAGGATTACATATAACAGATTGTAAGTTATATACATTATGACGTGATCTGTTCTCCAGTGCGGGCATGGTTATTGGGATATGAAATGGATACTGCAGGAGCAATAGGAGAAGAAATCTTAAAGTATGCGCGAGGTTTGCCGGGATTCAAAATGGACAGGAGAAGCCATGCAAAGCATAAGCCAAGAAGCGAGTTTTCAAAATGGAAATAAGCTTTACTGATTTGCAGTTGTCTTGAGGAAGAAGCCATTTGCCAAATTTGAAGAGCCCTTGAAGGACTTGTGGTTTTCTTCGAGTAACATGGGGGCAAGTTTTCTTTTGAAAAGTTCTCTTCTTTTCGAAATGAGACGAGTAGAAATGTCCGCTTCGGGACAAGACAGGCGGTTAAGGCTAGTAACTGGACTCAAAACCGGAACCACATTGGAGACTACCTGTTGTTTTGATTTCTGTTCCACCTTTCGTGGAACTGGAAGTGGGTCGCAACCAAAATTGACGGTTCTGAACCACCGACCCCCTTTTAGCTATCTTTGATTTCTTTCCAGAATTTTTGAATATTTTTCACGATTTTCTGCATTTCTGGACTCAAAGTCGAACCAAAGCTTACAAACCGGGACCAAAACCAGCTGGTTCACATTCGGTTATGGTTCTTGGATGGGGAAGAACCAAAATCCCGATACGTCTAGAGACAAGTGCACGGCTTAGTGATAATGGAATCAACCAGGAAATAGAGGCATATACAGTTCTCCTTTGAGAACAAAAATGATATAGGTGTTGAGGTTTACTTGAGTATTCCTTTGGACTCCTAGAGGAGGTATTAAGATCTCCCTCTCCCTGTCTCACACGCACACAATGGAAGTCTTTGTCGGGTATAAAGAAAGATATAAAAATGCTTAGCCTGGGTGCTGTGCGAAAGGCAATCGCTTATGGACTTCAAAAAAAATCAGAGAGAGAGGTATCTGGAACCAAAGGACCAGGTCCAAAGGCATTAGGAGACGAATAAGTTGGAGAAGCAGCTGTTCAGCCTGGATCCAACTCATCTAGGTGTGACCTGAACCCTACTTACACAGCCTAGCTGTTACCATCCAGAGTGCCCAGACTAAAAGCAATGAACGTGAAGAAACAGGTTGACATGAATGCAGATTATAAACGAATACGTCCTGACATACTCTATTCATGGTCCACAAAGACCCATTCAATGTCAAAGAAATAGAGTTAAGTCGGGTATCCAACTCTACTAGGTTTGACCAGAATTCAGTGACATCAATATGTCTACAGTTTGACATAGACCCAAAGTGTTGGACCCGGACGGAACCAATATGTAACATTGGAAATAAAGGGTCCATAAATATTCAATTATTCCCATACACCCAACTTTGCTTTTCTTATGATCCATAATACACATATGTAGATTCTCAATACTTCAGCGATTTTTGATGATGCATTTCAACTGGTTTTAATCATGCATTTACCTCGTAAAGAAACTCTATTCCATGGCATATCGAGTGATATGACTCGCTAATGGCTCCGTTATTTTTTTGGTATTGTCCGCAAGAATATATCATGTGAAAGCCCAAGATGGAGCACTCAATGGGCTAGGAGTTGGTGTAGGCAGCAATGAAAATCTCACTACGATGCGTTATTAGAAAAACAAATAAATCATAAAAAAAGTTTATATAATTTTCATGAAATCAATATAAAAAATATTTAGAAGAAGTTTCAACATAAAAAAAGCGGAAACGAAGAACATCTGAGTGAATATCTAATTCATTTTGCATAAAATAAATTAGTTTGAAGCAGTATTGTAAGAATCGAGTAATCATGCTGAATTGATCAACTAATTTTAAATAGGTACGGGCTTTCAAATCGAAGCAGGCCACTAAATGTAATATGTGGTTGGGGGGAGTTGGAAACTCGGCTGATTTGGTTGAGAGAGATTCGGGCCTGAACCAGCCAACTTTTATTTTTAAATATATTTTAAATTTTATGTAAATTTATTTTAAAAGTTTTAGTTGCTGGTTCAATATGTAAGCCTACTATGACAGCGATCCAAGAAGATTTGTATCTCAAATTCAACAGAAGAACTCCGATCAAACATTGGTCCTGGAGAGATTTTTTTGCCACAAAAACACACACAAACACATATACCATAGCTCATGAGCACACTCATTCATGCTTAAATCTTTTTAAAGATCTCAATTATATGATCTTTAAGATCTACAATTTAGATCTTTAAAACAAAAAGTTAAATAGTACTAGGTTCATTTAATGTACTTGTAAAAAATATGAAGGTACTTTTTTATGTTTAAAATTTAAATTTCAATAGTTAATCCTACCAATCTAACATGGAGATCTTTAAGGATATTTAATCATGAATGAAATGTACCCATTTACCAATTCCTCTCACTCTCTCTCCATATATATATATACATATATCATGCTCGATGCCAACTCCTCTAAAAGCATTTTAATAAAAAAGTAATGCTAATCAGGATGCCGCAGCAATTGCTTTATTTCCCATCAATGGTTCCTCAAGGCCCCATAGAAAATAGAAAAGCAAATCAACACGCGAGAGCGGCTGAGCAACTATTACAAATGCGAAAGGTTGTGGTGTTAATATTACCAAGATGAATAAGGGGGGGCTTCCTTTTGCGATGTCCAATAAGAAAGGAGTTTATTTGTTTTTACTTAGTATTGATTTGAATGGCTCATTAAAATTTCTTTCCGGATCAAAACTTTTCTTCAACATCCGACTGACAAATTCTTTCTAGATGAACGAGAAAGCTTTAAGGCTTCTCCATTAGATAGCATGTCCGTAATCAAATTAAAAGTGATGGAACTTGAAATTGTTTAAATGAACATAATGCATATCATTATTCTACCAATCTATTTATTGTTCATCTTGAGGTCATTTGGTTCGCGTTGAAAAAGGCTAACTCCTACAGTCCAGCTAAAAAATGATGAATTGACTCCTTTTTTCGGGTGAAAACTACTATTGTATTTTGATGTGCAACAGTAGTGTTTAATCGCTATCTTACTCGACCGGATTTTCTCTGTTGCCTTCCTAGCTACAAGAAATGGAAATAAACAATAGCACCACTAAACGTCTCCTAAGCATACTCGATTTCCTGCTTTGCAAGAGATCTCCCAAGAGAAACTTAGATCTTCCACTTCCAACTGCCCCAACTCCAGTGCATAGGAACATCTTTTGCAAATCCCAGTCTATATTGAAAGGCATCAATACACCTTCAAGATCGGTGTGTGGTGTCCATAAGTGTGTCAGAGACAGAGAGAGAGAGAGTACTATTGTTTTCCGACAATAATGCATAAGGTCTTCGTGCTTGTTCGACTTAGTAACGTAACTTTGAACGGAAACGTCGCGCCCCTCCTCCTCCTCCTATCTCTGTCCCTCTCTTTCCCCATGCCACATACACGTGCATGAGCGCGCGCACACACACAACGGTTGGCACCTATTACGGGACGACTGCTGTTTCCAGGAAAACGCTTCAAAAATTGCTTTCATGGAGATGAAAAAGCTCAAGTTTACTTTAAGGTGACCACCTTGAGACGACCCAATTAAGGTTGAGTGTGCATGCTCGTCTTAGTGCGTGCCCTCGCACATCTATTTGTTTGCTTTAAGCTTTCTAGTTCTTTCAAACTCCACCGGCGGCTCCAAAGTATAGCTGTAAAAGCCAACATAAATCAACAGCGTACTCATTCAGCAATAGCAGGAATATCGGTATCTCCAGTACGATATCTAAAAGGGATGGATCTGACCAAGCATACACACACATGTATATCTATCTATATGCATATTATGGAACCTACACAACTCCACAATATATAGTGGCCCCATTCAAAACTTTCATCTCTGGGTGACTTCTCTTCATTTTTTTGGTTACAGAGTGATTATCTTTTCCTTTGCAGTATTCTACGTCAAGGGTGATCAAATTTAGAAAGCTAGCTTTAAGATTTGTCAAGCATGAGTTGCTGTCCTGCTCATTTTGGTTGAAGTCCTTTATCCTTGAGAGTAGTTCCCCGGGTTTGACGAGGAAAAAAGGTCGTGCAATGTGAGATCCTGTTGACATTTTTCCGTTTGTTTTTTCATTCTTACTACAATGTACAACTCCAGAATACTTTTTAGAAGTTCAATCCATCTCCATATAAAAGTGCTTGGATCATCATACGTAAGTAACGGATTATAGTACTCCAGGACTTGTGCAGATACAAAAGGGAGTAATCATGCTGCCGTGTATAAATTTATAATTCATGATGACAACATGGAATAAGTGTGGTCCTTGAATTCTTTATTCTAACTGTTTCGTTACACACCTTATCAAGCAACCTTCAGGACCATTGCATACGGTACAGATGAATGGATGCTGGCTTATCTAAACAGTGCCTATTTTTCTCACAATTAACTAGTGGAATCCGCCGACTAAGACCTCTTGTTGCTGGCTTCTTATCTTTATTCAAATTATGTTTGCTTCTTTATCGTTTACCAATTATATCATTCAGATGCTGAATTGACGTTTTCGTGGTTCTGTATTAATTGTTCTAGAATGATTATAAAGTTGGTCAAAGAGTGTAGTTCGGTGCAGAATATCATAAAGTATTTGGTCACTTTCGTGCATGCTAAATAATGGTGCAAAGAGCGGCAATACATGTAGAGAGTAGTAGGTTTATCGTGGCCGCTAGTCTTTGGTCGGTCATATCTTTGTTCTTTTCCTTCGTGGTTGTCATATTTTGTATCATTTTCAACCTCATTTGCATCATATATACAAGCATAAACCAATAAGATCCTCTTCTAATAACTAGAGCTCAAATAATTTAGGTTTATGGGAGACCTGATCCTCTATTTTTAATTCAAACGTTAATCAATTAAAGGAAAAAAGTACATGATTCATGCATGCTTAACTGGCCTGATTTGGTTACTCAATTCCTATGGTTCACAAGACATCAAGCTGAAAGTTGAACATGACAATGATTCAGACATAGCCAATCAAGATCCAGCACATGAAGATCTGCATGAACGTGAATAAGTTTTCTTGATCCAATTTTCTTTCTTCAGAAAAATCAACAGCCATAAAATGCATATAGCCAGGAAACATTCAGAGAAGCCTCCAATAAACTAGGTCATTTTAATGATCAATAAACAACCTAACTGACGAAGACGGAGAGACTACTGGTGCGCACCTAGGTTGAGTTAGTACATGTAAAACTGGAGCTTCAATGGAGGCTTATTCCCTTATTAGTATCGGAAGACCTGGAAAACAATTCATACTTCATTGATCTTTGAATCCGGCTAAATCAGGCAAAGTTGACCATATTGCATCCTAGTCCAAGCATTTTTATGCGACAGGATGATACAAATTTGGCTCTATATTCTTGTTGCGTCGTTGTTTTGGGTTAGTACCTGAATCAGGACAACCTTGGAGTTCCACCAACGAAGAGAAAATTGGTGCAACACTACTCGACTACTCTTGCAACTTTGATTGGAAACACAGTAATTATAAGCTTGATCATTTCCTTCATGTTTCTTTGAGAAACAGAACTCTGCAATGGAACACTTGATTGTTTTGAGATTAAAAGGGACGATAGGAAGCGAAACAAGAAACAGTTCATCAAATGTTTGAACAAGTAAAGGAGTGCTCTAGTGCCTTACCACTCAAAAGAATTATCCTGCAAAAAATCTTCATAATCATCAGAAGAAGCCATGGGATTAGCCTCCAGATTCTCCACTCTATCTCTCAAGCACGTTGGTATTTCCATGAATTCATCAAATAACCCACCCGTTCTTCCTTGACTTGGCCCCTCATCCTTCACCTGCAAATTACTCAAAAACCTAAACCACCAAGCCGAATTCACCAAATTCATGGTGTCATTCCACTCCAACTCATGTTGAAGGCCTAGTGATCGAATCTCTGCCATCTCCTCATCATCCAATGCCTGATGCAAATTGGGGCCTCCAACATTAGAGCTGATCGAGTTTGACGAGATCAGCATAGGACTTGTAATAGGGGGACTGGAAGCACCTGCAGGGACATTAGTGGGTCTCGATGGTGTAGGTGCAACTTCAATGGTGTTGTCATGGGCTAAAGATGAGGATGAAGGTGAGAAACTAGGGATGCCAAAAGAGTTGTTGACTCCAATACTACTATTGTTCACAAAGAATCCGAACTCTGCGGAACACAGATCATGAAAATTAAGATTGAGACCTAGGGTTTCTGAAGGAAGATTAATAGGGAGGTCACTAGTCTCTAGGGTGGGAATCCATGGAGAAAGAGGTGAAGAAGGAAGCCCAAAAGTAGGATAACCAAAACTTGCACTAGGGCAAGCAACCGGATTATCTTGGAAAGCCCTTTGGCTTGCTTCTGCTTGGGCTTGCCTCATGGCCGCCCTGTGGTATTTTAGGGCAGTCACTATCTCTCTTCTTGCTTCTGCCATATTCAAAAGCCTTTCCTGGTAAGGCTTGCTTGTATGCTGCCTCCTTCTCACTTGCTTCTTCACCTGTTTGGGTTCCGGGGAATCCAAATTTGCAGCGGAACTGCTGGGACTGAGGGTACAGGAGGTCTCATCTTCCTGTTTAGGCTTAGAAGCAGTGAGCTGCTTAACTAGGCTGCGGATGTATGCACCAGAAAGGTGAGGTTCCTCCTCTTTGAATCTTTCAGAATCTGTTCTCTTTGTGTTCTTGGTCCGATTTCTCTTCTTTTCCATTTCTCTGCACTAGGAAATGAAAAAGTACTTCCTTGGAATAGAAAAGACCAGGACGAAGAGTGCAGAGAGGATCTTCGGCTTATACTAAGGTTGCAAGTACACTGCCGATTGTGGTGAATGTCTAACAGCAAAGAATTGTATATATACACATGTCACGTAATTTCCTTTCCTTATTTTGGCAAGGAGTAATTTATGTTGTTAGTTTTATTAGGGCACCGTAGGTGTAGAGCCTAAAGATAAGGTACACAGGTACAGTTTCAGCAATTGGACGTGAAATTGCCCTTTGAAGGTGGCCGTAATTGCCAAAGTTGAGGCCCAATATAATACGTATACCACAAGAGAGAGAGTCTCCGCGTTGTCATTCCATAAATTAATTACAAGTATAACATAAAGTCAAAATGAGTTAAGTACAAGAACTGTGAACAGGAAATAAGTTGTTTTTGCTTTCCTGTTCAATAGATTAGTCACAAGTCTAATACAAGGAGGGTGATGACAACTTAGTACAATAGGATTATATACAAGAATATTTTGTACATAAGGTGGTCCTCAATAGCTTAAGTTGGTTCTTGGAGGACTGATCGTTGCGCAATAGTAAAGCGAAATTCTTCCTGAAACTTACAGCATGTTTTGAACGGCAGATGATTGACGTCTGACGGAATTTGTACTGAAATGACTTCTTCCCCTTTGGCTTCTTCTTTCACATGCATTCCTGACCCGAACCACAAATTCAGGTAGCAATAATTCCTGTTCTGCTCAATTTGCAAAATTTTTTGGCCGAAGGATATCTTTCAATGTAGGCTGCCTTAAATACCATATGGCGCGAGCTACTCTTGTGTACTTTAGTGTAGTATGTAGTGTGGGCCTAGCCATGCCTTATGGTAAGATCATCAGATTCTTTCTCTCTCTCTCTCTCTCTCTCTCTCTCTCTCTCTCTCTCCTGTCTGTGTGTAAAAATTAAATGGGCGGGGTTCGAGAAGAAACAAAGAAATTGGTCATATATGGAGGATATTTACAGCAACAAGGACAAATTCTCCATTCTTATCTTTTTCCTTCGGCACCCCGCTTACCTTTTACCTGCTCCATTGCTATCCTTCCTTGTGTGTGTGTGTGTTTTGCTTTACCATTATATTGGCCACTTTAAAACAATGTGAAGCATGGAATTGTAATTTTCCGGCAGAGTTACAGTCGTTACAGAGGCTCTGAAAATAAAGCTTTGACACTGTAAGAACCTCATTTATTACTGCAGTAAATAAAGCAAAAAGGATGCTTCAGGGAACCGTTGCGGGCCAGGATTCCTCCTGCCTTTTCAGCGCCAGAAACTGCAATGTAACAAGATGAAACAGTGTGGAGGCTAGGCTTGTCATCATCTACCTTTATACTGACCCGTATAAGGAAAGGGACTTGGTTTTATTAAAAGGCAATATAGATAAGTACAATTTTTTTTGAATATCCAACAACCTGTTGAAACCGCGTATGAAGTAAACGTCGGGTTGCTTGTGAATACAGCACTCCACAAAATGAGTTATGTTTGGATGCCTTGGGAAAATCAGGAAGTTCCAGCACCTTTGGCAGTCGACTTTGACTAGCATTAGTCGTATCAAAGGCAAAAGGTTCAGTTTTTGATGGGTTTACAAGTATTTTCATCCAATATACAACCTTGATATGATATAGCATAATCGAAAATTTTATGGATGTGTTATGCTTGTGCTAAATCTAAAAAGTTCACAAGTTCTTGAATTCTGATAATGCTCGAACACATAGGAAAGGACAGATAATAAGTGGTAGGTTCCAACACTTTGGTAGTTGACCCGGTAGCATAGTCCAGTCAGGAATTTAGTGGTTTTTCAAGGTTTGCATAAAGTATTGAACCTTGATATAAGTTGTCCAAATATTTCTAGATATCTCATGTTCTTACTGAATCTCAAAACCGCATCAAGGTCATGAATTTTGATAATCTCCAAACACGTGCAAAAGGCAGATAGTAGGTGGTATACTTCCGAATAACCATATGGAGCTTTCCAACTAACCATCAAGATCTAACCAAACCAGACCATCTACTTGGGGAGGACCAAAGTTAACCTTTGTTGAGTCATCCATGTGACCTAAAAAAGCTGATTCGTGCATTTAAACGAGGAAAACTAGTAACGCCATAATGTGCCCTTATCTTTCTGAGCAAGCATGGCCTGTTTGTCCATGCTATCTTTACATCAGCAGTATTTCCCTAAATGTGTAAAGACAAATCAACCCATGATTGAAGGTTCATTCTAAGACAGTTTGTCTTAGAATACAATCTAGTTCACCGATCAAAGTCAAGTTATCGCTGCTCCTAATTAAGGTCTTTGCTTTTTTATCTTGATTATATGGTTGAATGTCAATATACATTTATAAAGGAAAGATGCTGAGGAGGACCTAAAGAATGTTAGAAGTGATCTTGCTCCCATGGAGCCGAACACGGGCATATGTCCCAAGGTAGGTCATGTATTGTGACTAAGAATCTTGCAGCGGATCCATGTTTGTGCGAGAAGATGTTCGATTTTGACTGGTTCTAGTTATGATCAAGTTCTACCCAACCACTCAACGTGAAACTTAAGCCAGCACCAGTCCTTGGGTTAGATATGAAATCGAACCTCAATCATTTGTCAGATGGCCATGGCCCCTTCCACTAAGCTGACATTACTCAGTGATCTTCCCAATTAAGATAGTAGACAAACGCAGTCTAAATTCAGTCTTTTGAAACCATATACCTACAGAAGTAAACCTTCATTTTCTCTGAAAGTTATGCTAGGTTATGTTCTCCAGTACTTTGAAACTGAACATGCTTTGCGTCCACCGAGCAACAAAAGTGGTTTAATTCTTTCAGTGACATAGAAAAAAAGAAACCAGTATTGACGGGAATAATGAGAAAAGATGACCATCAACAGTGCTATGGTTGTCGTTGCATTTTTTCTCAGTTTAAGCGTAATCTTAGAACATCTACAGTAGTGCTTCAGCGAACGATAGGTCGTGTACAAAAAGTTCTCCTGAAACGCCTTTTATCTAAATCTCTCCCTTTTACACACACATGTAGACAAACAAACACACACAACCATGACATTGTGAGAGTAAGAATTTCAAACTTTTGCTATTGTTGTTCCGTTGTTCTGAACATGTAATCTCAAATCAAGGACTTATCAGCCTTCTAATCTAAGCGATATAAGAAAAAAGATGAACATAAGCTAGCGATCTACTCGTGGATCTAAAAACAAAAAGCATGTTGACTCGGTAAAGCAAGGAGAACCCATCTTTTACCGAGTCACTGGAGCAAGAATCTTAATAACTAATCACCCTCGAGGCAAAATAACAAATTAAGAGTGAAAACTTTTAGAAAGAAAAACAAAGAAGAAAAATAAATAGTTGGTGATAATGGATTGAAGGTGATGCAGATGGAAAGGTGAGAGAGATAACTGCCAAAGCGGAAGATAATACAAAACTCTAAAGAGAAAACCTGAATCTTTTCCCATTTCTTTTTACTATGGATGGCTTTCCCTTCCCACAGGCACCTCTACGGACCAATCTCCTCTCTTCTAGAGCAGAAACCAGTTGAATGAGCCACACCCACAAGCTGTAAAAGGAAACCCTCCATTCTTATCTGAATGACCAATAGTTCCCCACCATCATTACATTTATACAATTTTTTATTAGGAGAAAATGCCCACATTCATAAATGTATATAATAAAGAAAAGAATTAATGATAACACTGTTATTTCTGACACACTGAAAATGCTGCTTGTGATTTCATACTGTTCCGCGGCGTGCACTAACTCAACTTACCTGTTTACATTAACTTCTTTACCCTTTCTTCTCACTTCTTATCTTTTAATATAGCTGCAGTTTTTTACTTGCTTTATTAGGCCGAATAAGAAGCCAAGCATTAGTTATATTGTATAATGATTCTGGATTTATTTGCAATAAAAATGTATAGAATCCTATCACAGGAATGCCTAATATTGATCGTATATGAACAGCGGCACAGTAGTTTAATTATGTGAAGTGACTTTCATAGCAGATAGGTGTGTTGAAATGACAGTTATGTCTATAAGATAGAAAACCCCATTGATTGCTGTAGGCTTCATCTAATCCTTGCACGTTGTTTCGCAGTGGCAAAGCTGCAAGTTTTTAATTTCAACATCGATAAAAGACTGGGCTTATAAACCTAGGCTGCTAGCAAATTAACAGTGAGGACACATAAAGTTCCCTAAAGTTCTTTGAAAGGCAGAAATTATTAATGAATGATGATCTTGGGGATTAATCTGTCTTTAAGAATTAATTAGCTTTGCCCTTCAATCGGAAGTTCCTCTTAAACAGAAATAGTTATTGGATAATGACATTGAGGACTGATCTATCTTACTACATCCTCAGTGTTCTAGTGTTTTTATATTTTTAATCCTGTTTCAAAGAAACCACTCTAGTCGTAGTAGGTCAGACCATGTGTTATAGTGTCTTTCAGCTGATTTTTCGCACATTCTAGTTGTTCTTATATCTTTGCATTAACGGATCGTTTGTTTCCCAAATGTTCAGACATCCTTAAAAAATGCCTTTTTAATTTTTTTTTCAACTTCCCTCATGTTAGGAATTACCTTGGCCGGTTTCAAGCCCGAATACAAAAGAAGGATTGCGTTAGGATTGCAACTTAACAAAGAATCCATGTAACCGATCCCATAGAGTATTGAAAAAGACTTAGTTGTTATTTTTTAATTTTTTCCAATTAACAAAATTTTCTCATTAGAAAATTTATCTTTCCTTCATGATCATGCATTAACATTGTTAGCTTTCAAGTTGATCTGGGCACCACTGATGGTGAAATCGCCGTTTATACTTGAGTGGAAATCTCACTTTGATTCAATCATGTGTCTTTCTCACTAAGGACAAACAGTTTTGCAGCTCCAAATGCATGTAACTACCGCATTATCATTCTGTACCATTACATTCTTTTCACAGTTACGAGGCAGACTGCAAAGTTATGAGAAAGATACTGCCGTCTCTTTGTTGGTATGTGTTCAGGAGTTCAAACTTAGTTTCTCTTTAGGGCGTTTATGAAGGAATCTACCTTCGGTCGGCGGTGGCTGATTCGTGGTGGGTCGGCGGCAGGCACCTTCAGTATGCTTTTCCTTCTTCAGCTTATGCCGATCTCCTCTGTACGCAGTGGGTTTGGAGAGAAGATACGAGGTTCCCTAACAGGAGCTTTCATGGGATGAGATTCTAGGTGTTTTTGTGTTTTTTCAGAGTATGTGTTTTCAGTGTCTTACTCGACCTGTAATGGCTACCTTTTATAGGCAGCCTGCTCCCCCTCATCCGTGATTCTTCCACCTGCGGCTTCTCTCGTCCGGAGAAAATCACAAAGCCGTTACCAGAAATCCCGGTAACGGTCATCCGTTATGGTTCGGTCCTCATCCGTTTAGGTAACGGACTGGATGACCAGTCCAGTCGTTACATGAGTCGAGAATGACCAATGTTCTTATCTTGTAACATCTCCCACTTGGCCATTCGAACCAAGTGTATCGACATATTGGTTTTTCTCTCACTTTTCAGGGTTTTCCTTAGTTATGTTGATTCCTGATTACTATTGCAATTAGAACCTGTTGTGTGGTTATTTTCCTACACAACAATTTATCCGTTGTATGGTTATTTACTTATACAACAATCTATCCATTGTATGGTTATTTACCTATACAACAATCAAACATATTTCAAACCCCATGTTAGTAACATGTTTTGAGAAGAGATCCTCTGTTATGCCTTTTGTTAAGGGGTCTGCCAACATATCTTCCGTTGGCATGTATGAGATGGATATTTCCTTTCTCATAACCATATCATGAACATAATTGTATTTTACCATTATATGCTTGCTTTTCGAGCAATCCGCTCCACTCTTAATAAGAGTAATTGCTGTATTGTTATCACAATAGATAACCACTGGCTTATCTGTTATTTCCAACTTCAAATCTCATATGAAGCGGCTTATCCAGACAACACTTGTTGCAGCCATATAGCAAGCTACATACTCAGCTTCCTGTGTATGCAATGCTACACAACCCTGTTTCTTACAACACCACCTCCAAATAAGAATATTTGTCCTTAGGTTGATTTGTTGTCATCTTTGTCAGCATCTGAGTATCCTACCACTTTCAGTTCATCTGCTTGAAAAACAGTTTCAAGTCTTTTGTTCCTTTTAGATATCTTAGAATCCTTTTCACAGCTACCTAGTGCTGCCAACAAGGATTACTTTGATATCTATTTACAAGACCAACCGCAAAGTTGATATCAAGTCTTGTACACAACATTGCATACATCAAGCTGCCAATATCTTGTGCATAAGGAACATTAGGCTTATCGTCTCCTTTACCAGGACAATCAACCTTACTCAATTTAACCCCTTTTACAACAGGTGTATCTGCAGATTTGCATTCACCCATTTTAAACTTTTTGAGGATATAGTCAATATATCTCTCCTGACTCAGGCATAAGAGTTTAGATCCTCTATCTTGAGAGATCTTTATACCCATGATATAGGATGCTTCTCCCATATAATGAAATGAAGGCATTTCTAACTTGGAATTCAACCATGACTTGGTTTTTACAATCATCTCATTATCGTTTTCAATCAATAATATGTCATCTACATACAATGACAAGATGACAAAGTGGCTCCCACTATTTCAAACATATACACAGTGATCAAGTATGTTAGCCACAAACCCAAGTTCTATAATGAAATTTTGAAAAGTCAAATACCATTGGCGAGGTGACTATTTCAGGCCATATAGGGATTTTTTCAACCTATATACTTTATCTTCCTGGCCTTCAATGACAAATCCTTCAGGTTGCTGCATGTATATGATTTCTTCTAAATCTACATTTAGAAAAGTTGTCTTTACATCTAACTGATGTAAATCCAAATCATAGTATGCAAATATTGTCAGGATTATCCGTATGGATGCAAATTTTACAATTGGGGAATATGTCTCAACATAATCTATCCCCTCTTTTTGTGAAAAACCCTTTGTAACCAACCTCTCTTTAAACTTATTGATTGTACCATCGACCTTGTATTTCTTTTTCAGAACCCATTTGCAGCCTATAACTTCTCTTCCTTTTGACAAATCAGTCAATTCCCAAACTTAGTTTTTCTCAATAGATTCAATTTCCTCATCCATGGCTTTCTCCCAGTCTGTCGATTCTAATGAGTTCATTGCTTCTTGATAAGTTAAGTTATTAGTCAATTCATCTAATTCTACCAAATTACACACTTCTTCTGCAAGATAAGTATGATAATCCTTTAAGTAGGACGGAGTGACTGTTGGCCTCTTATGTCCACTCAAGGTATCGGTAGTTTCAGGAAGATCTTTTATGAGCTCAAAAGATGATTAGTCTAAATCTACTAAGTCATCAACACATTCCTCATCGTTCTCCAAGATGTCATTCTTAGTATCTTTCTAAGAATTCAATATCTCTACTTTTAATGAGTCCATGATTCTTATGATAAAACCAATATCTTTTTAAACCTTTTAGATATCCAATGAATACACATCTTAAGGACTTGCTGTCTAGCTTATCTCTAGACTGATTAAGGATTTAACATGTGCAATAGATCCCCACCTCCTTAGATGACCTAGGTTGGGTTTTCTTCCAAACCACATCTCATATGGTGTAGTGAATACAGCTTTACACGGTACTGTATTGAGTATGTAAACAATTGTACTTACTGCTTCTCCTTAAAATACCCTTGGAAGAGAGGCATCAATTAACATTGAGTTTGTCATATTCAACAAGGTTCTATTGTATCTTTCAGCTACACCATTTTGCTGAGGTGTCTTAGGCATTGCATTTTGTTTAGTAATACCAAAGTCTTTGCAAAATTCCAAGAATTCTATAGAGGTATATTCACCTCCTCTGTCTGATCTTAAGACTTTAATCGAATGCCCTATCTGATTTTCTACTTATTGCTTATATTCTTTAAAAGCATCAAGTGCCTTCGATTTATATACCAAAAGATATATATATACATATATCTAGAGTAATCATTGATAAATGTTATAAAATAACCCTTTTCCTGATGTGTCTTTACTATAAAAGGTCCACATAAATCTGTGTGAATAACTTCTAACAGGGTTGTTGCCCTTGTTGTTTCTTTGGGAAAAACTTTCCTTATAAAAAAGCTTCACACTTGTTGAAAATATTTTCCTCAAATCTAGGTAATAAGTCAAAGTTGGATAATTTTCTTAACTTTTTCAGACTTATATGCTGTAGGCATTTATGCCACATATTCACATCAATAGTAAAGGCACTCTCAATATAAGCAAAGGATTCATGATTTTCATTATCACACAATTTGAACAATCCTTGTTCTACATCAAATTCCCTAGAGAACAAAATTCTCCTATGCTTACCCACAGTCACCTTGTTAGGAATAAACCTAACTTTAAAACTTTTCTTTACTAAGGTAGGGACCGAGAAAAGATTACGCCTTATTGATGACACAATTAACACGTCGGTCAATACAATTGGTTTGCCTTGTACATATATCTTGAAGGACCCAATACCAAAAATATTTGAGAAAGTACTATTTCCCATATAAACTCGATATTCCCCAAGTTGATATTCCTTCAGATCCATTACCCCTTCCTTGGTCATGGAGATGTGTTTTTTAGCTCCTAAGTCTATCCACCAACCTGTCACTTGGCGGTCCAAATACAAATATTTTGAAATCACGCAAATTATATCCTGCTTCTCCGATTGTCTGCGTTGTGGGTTGTTTCCTCCACCTTTCTTATTGCGGCAGTCTCTTTTGTAGTGTCCCATCTTTTCATAGTTGAAACACTTGATCCAAGAAACGACTTCCTACTATTTCTTAAAATTTTGACCACCTTTCTTGTTATCCTTACCAAACTTTTTATTTGGTTTATTTTTCTAGTTGGACTTGCAGCTAGATGCTAACTCATCCTAAACCACTAGTAATTTTTCTTTTTTGTTTTTGAGCATGTGCACTTGTTCTATTACTAGTTTAAGAGACAACTCAGAAAGATTAATTTCAGGCCCTAGTCTTAGAGCAGTGGTGACCATGTTCCATGACGGGTTAAACTATTCTATATTGTTGATATCTGTATTGGTTCGGAGATGACTAATTTTGCTACGACTAAGTCTCTAGCCATTACCAGCATATGATTTACATGCTCTATTACATTGTCTCCTTTCTTCATTTTAAATGAGTTATACTTTTGTAGTAACAACTGCACATACAGTTTTGCAGTTGTATCATATTTAGCTGTAAATGAGTTAAACAACTCTTTTGCAGTCTCATATTCTTCAAAGTCCCTGATCCAGTCATCCTCCATATAGGTCAACATTATCATCCTTGCTATCGTATAATCTTTTAGAAATGTTTTATACATTTCTAATTGTTGCTCATTTGCGTCTAGGGGTAGCAGACGCATGGTTTTCTTTAAAACATACTCAACACCTTCTAGTGTTAGAGCCAAAGGAATTCTTTTCTTCAATGTCTGGAAGTTGAGACTTTTCAGCTTTTTCGTCTTTGCCAATTCAGACACACATATCCTATAACTTTTTTTATGTATTTGACAAAAGTAACAATTAAGCGATCTAGAATAGAAAACCAATATAAAAACACAAGCATACATAGCAAGAAACATGTTAGTATGATGCATGATATCAAGCAAGTAATCTAATGATCTTTTTGAAATTTTTCCAAGGGGTTTCTGCCTCTGTACCGTTAAAAGAATACCAAGGTCAAAATTGTAATTTTATCTATTTGTCTCCCTTTTTTGTAATTTTGTAAAATCCTGAGGACAAACTCGTAAAATTACTTTTTAGTATTTCTGTAAAATTCACAACTGATCGGGGTTAAAATCATAATTTTAACCCTTAGGGTGAATCTGTAATTTATCAAAAGAATAGGGGTAAATCTGTCTTTTCACTAGATGGCAGAAGTGAAATTATCCAAACCGAGAAGGGTAACACTGTAAAGTAACAGCCTGGTATTTGGTAATTTCAACAAACAGCCAGAGGGTAAAACAAACTTTTCCCTCTATAAGGGCAATACAAAACAAAAAGTCGATACAGGTTTATAGAGAAAGAAAAAAGGGAGGAGAGAGGGGAGGGGGGTGCCAGACCCTCTGGTGGCGACGTCCCTCACGGTTTCTGCTGTCGCGCCTTTGTAGGAGGTTTTCGGCGTCCTTGGCGGTTTCTGCCTTTGGCTGTTTGGCTTGTGGCCTTTTTGGCTTCTGGCCATTCGGCCTCTGGCCTTTTTGGCTTTTGGCCTGCTTTACCTTTACCGACCGCCTCTACTTCTCCCTGATCCTCTTTCCTATGTTTTTTTTTTCTTCCTCTTCTTTTTTTCTTCCTCTATGCTTACTTGTCTTTTTTTTTTATAGGGTTTTTAGGCCCTCATACTAGTGAAGGAATCTACCTCCGATGGCGGTGGCGGATTTCGGTGGTGGGTCGGCCGCAGGCAGCTTCAGTATGCCTTTCCTTCTTCAGCTTCTACCGATCTCCTCTATACGCAGCGGATTTGGAGAGAGGATAGAAGGTTCCAACACAGGGCTTTCACGGGATGAGATTCCATGTATTTTTGTGTTGTTTAAGAGTATGTGTTTTCAGTGTCTTACTCTACCTGTAATAGCGGTCTTTTACAGGCAGCTTGATCCCCCTCATCCGTGATTTTTTCACCTGCGGCTTTCCTTGTTCGGAGCAAATCACGGAGCCGTTACCGGAAATCCCGGTAATGGTCATTCGTTACGGTTCGGCCCTCATCCGTTCAATTAACGGACTGGTCCAGCCGTTACCTGAGGTGTTCTTATCTTGTAACAGTTTATGCATTTACACATAGTTCTCAATTTGAGCTGAACTACTTTGCATACACAATCCTTTGTCCGATTCACTATTCCCTGTCTTCCACTTCAAGCTCATACGAGTTTGTGATATTGTTACTATCAGTCTCTTTTCCCTTCATAATTTACAGGACCTTTGATTTGC
The DNA here is from genome assembly GCA_036023115.1 of Brasenia schreberi. Lineage (NCBI taxonomy): Eukaryota > Viridiplantae > Streptophyta > Magnoliopsida > Nymphaeales > Cabombaceae > Brasenia > Brasenia schreberi. The sequence goes on from JAYKKT010000052.1 coordinate 642,631, forward strand.
TGAGTAATTTATATTGCTAAATAAAAATTTCAAACTGAAATGTGTTTCACTATAACAACATAAATTAGGTAAAATCCAAAATTTATTTGTGCGGATCTTTACAACGAGGGACTGTTGACATCCTTAAGGAGCTATTTTTACGGGAAAAAAATAAACGTGTAACGCAATCCGTTGTAGAAAATCCTGCAAAGGCTCGTCGTAGAAGTTTCGGAGATTTTCTTTTTCAATAAAAATACGATAGCATGAGCAAAGATCTGCTTTATAAATTATTAAAGTAGAAAAAAATCGTGTAACGTAATCTACTGTAGAAAATCCTGCAAACGCTCGTCGCAGAAGTTCTGATGGTATTTTTAATAAAAGATACAATAGCATGAACAAAAATATGCTTATAAGCTATTAAAGAAGACGGCAGAAATCTTTTTCATGGAAATATGGATCCTCCTGTTAGTCAAGCTCAAGACATGACGAAGTATATATTCAGCATCATTATAGACATATTGGCAAATTAAGTGGCCTTGTTGGATGATCTAAGAGTTGGTGCTAGTTCTGACACTTGTAATATGATAATGCCTTTCCAGATTATGTATGCGCCTCTAAGTAAACATAAAGTACAACCACCAGAGGGATTAACTGGAGTGCAAAAGGAACATATTCAGGCACAGTCTAGCAGTAAACTTTCAAGGACATCAAAGAAATCGGCAATGAAGACGAGTGGGGAGGTCTCGGAAACAAGCCAACTTTCTCCGCAAGTGACAGCAAGTATTTCTAAGGCTTGTGGGGAACATGGCAGCTGGCTTCAGAATGCGACTAATAGGGTAAAGCACGTCTAAACACCAACATAAGATATAATGGCGGACTTGGACATTTGGAGAGACCCCAAATAATCTCGATAAATATCATGCTAAATGTTGGAAGATTACTACTATAAAAAGCAGGCCACAGAAGGCTTGAAAATAAAGTATTGACTGGATATCGATCTAAAATATGATGTTGATCTTGACTAATGACCTAATATAGATTGTAATCGACTAAGAATATTCTATGCAATAGACAACATTCAGAAATTCTTGGCTTTTGATTTTGAGGAATATGACTGGTCTCATCCAATTATTTTGCATAATTAGCAGAACAGAAAAGGTTCACGGCCTTCAGAAATCCATAAAAAAACATTTTAAATAGATATTGCAGAGTGTCTACGCGGATACTATGAAGCCCTTTGGCCTTTCTCTCATGCATTCGCATTTAACGAGCTGCCATGCAGTTATTCCCTTTTCAATTTTTTCAAAAGTAACATCTACAAATCATTGATGCCCCACAGGATATGTGCAAATCCACCAACTGATGCTGATATTAGCCGGAGACATGAAAGAATAGAACAGTTTTTTTTAACGGAAAAAATAGAACATTGATGCTGTATGAAGTCACCATTTCATTTAACCGGAAGATCTCATAACAGAAGTGCAGGTGGTGTGGATATAGAAGAGGCAACCAGTAACATAGATGGATGATGGATGATGAATGATTTAAAGAGTGAGAAAGGAACGCCTCAAGAATATTGGAAGTCATGCTTTTTGTTTTTCTTTGAGTTGAAAGTTGCTAGCTATCGTCACTGCGGCAATTCGGCAAAGAATATCACACTTTCTGTCAATGCATATCGCGTGTTACGTAATTAGCAGGACTTATTCCACGGCTATTCATGAGCTTTTGACATTAAGAAGATCGAGCTCCATAACCAGATCGAGCGGTACTGATGGTCTTCAATGGCCCATCGATGGTCCGGAACGATCGACGGGGACGAAAGAGATTACGTTGTAACAAGCATCTATAGGAGAAAACTAATAGGGGTTTGCATTGTCTCTTTCGCAGACACGGGTAACTACATTCGTCAGTCATTTCCTTCAAAAGTAGTTACCTTTATGACGCCATCATGCGTAGGAGCTAGGCGTGGCCTAGGAGGAGGACCATCCTGACCAGAGGATATCTTTGATTCCTCATTTAATACGATATGGTTATAGGTCCTAGCGTTTATGTTATTTTCATATAACAGGAATTCAGATCTCAGGAAATTTGTATATTTAATTTAAGTTGTATTCTTCAATAGTTGCATATTGTTGATCAAAGCTGGGCTGTATATAGTCGAGGAGTCATATAGATATAAAGATCAGCTGAGGACAGATTTGCTCGAGCCCCGCGAAACCAAAAGTCAAGCAGGTTCATCTCATTGTGCAGGTCTGTTGTATGTGACTATTTTCTTTTTTTGGTTACAATAGGAGGCAGAAGCCTAACACACTCACAGGCATGCACCTCCCGGGAGTCGAGCTCACCGCCAGCAGCGTGGGAGTTAGAGAGCCTGCCAGTTGAGCTAACTCTCTGAGTTGAGTTGTATGTGTCTTTCATTTGTTTCGGTCGGTATACAACCAATAACAGAATCAGCTGCAGTGGAGTTTTAGGGTAGTGCATAAGTATCGCATCATGTTTGACAAACATATTTTATGCAAACTCAATTTTTCTCAAGTTTTTCAACCGCGTAATGCTCGAATGTGTGAATGCAGGTTTTATGTGCGTGTTTGAGCCTAAACCATTAAAACTGAAGGGGTTTCTGCAATTAACTTCTGAGAGTCGTAGGGAAACTTTCATGATTTCTCATTGATAATGGCAATGTCAAACCGTCTGCAATTCAAAGTTGCTGACTGCTGCCTACGTTGCGTAGTTTTCAGCGCGAAGATAAAGAATCCACAGGAAACAAGCTACTCTTTTGAATCATTTTCACTACCATGCCATCACGTCACTTGCAATCACAATCATCATGAAATCATCATGTCCATCAATCTGCTCATGCATGACGTCATGCCCCTATGGTTCAAGCCGCAAAGGTTGGCTCCATACCGTGTATAGTATTGCTCCACTTGCACAATTTCATCATTTGCATGCATCCAACATAAAGGAGTATCATGAATGGCACCTGTCATGACCATCGATCATCATTCCCCTGCGGATTATTTTTGACAGTTTTCGGAATGTCTCTGCGGCAGTCAAAACCACAGAATTACTCAATTCCGACGATCAGGACCGCTGGAAATGGGAAATAGTTGTTGGAAAAGGCTGCCTAAATCAACAAGCCGCGAAAGGAAATAAATGAATTGGAATATTCATAATTGAAGCTGTTATTACGTTTCAGGTTTATATGAAAATCACAAAAATAATCAATATCATAACGGGACAAATCGTCTGGATGAGAAGTCAGAGCACCATTAGGGGAACATTGAATAGGAAAATTAAATATTCACCGGTGAAAGTTTGTTTAACAGAACTAATATAGGAGCAGATGATAGTAAAGACAATGAAGGTCACCCAAAAAAGGTGAAAACCTTAAGAGGCTGCAAGATGGTTCAATGATGACAGTACATTAACCTAACACACATGAAAGGAAATAAATGAATTACAAAAAGGAGAAAACTACAGCAGGTGGATATGGAATTTGTAAAAGATTGACAGGCAGAAAATAAAAGGTATTAATCACCATTTTTTCCTTGAAATTATTTACATGAGAGTTCTATTCCTGTAGGCAACACTGGATTATTTTGACGCGCTGCACCAGAGACATCAGAAATCTTGTCAGGCAGTATATATATATACACGCCTGCGCACACACGTATGTGTTTGCACGCGCATGTTTTGGGTGACTGACTCGGATACATATATGACACCCCAACGAAAGATGACAAAATTGTAGCATGGCTCAGTCTTGTAATTTCTTTTGTTTCATATACGTGCTATTTACCTTTTCTTCTATGGAATACATTTGCTCTATTTACATTTAGATCTCTCTCCCTCTCTCTCTCTCTATATATATATTCAGAAAAGTACTTTAACTCGTCCATGGATGATGCATCGCATCGAATTATGTTTTAGCTTCATGGGAACACAAGAAAAGTGGCGTAGATCACGTCCTCTTCTGTGTATCTAGTAATAAATAAACGAATGTAGAAAATGATTTTGGAGAAGATACTGTCAGATTGAGTAGGGATTCTTTCGTTGTCGGTGTGTCTTTGTATTTGGAGAGTTATCGGACAGAAATCTTATAAATCTGATTTCTGCAAATATTTTTTGAATATATCTAACTTCGAACCGGGTGCCGTAGTGCGTGACTTGTTTGCGAAAGCCGAACTGCACGCTATTATTTGATTGTTTATTTCTTTCATCCGAGTATCCCAATTCAGTCGGAGAAATGTCGCAAATATTTCTGTCCTATAACTCTCCAAATGCAACGACACACCGACAACGAAAGAATCCCTACTCAATCTGACAGTATCTTCTCCAAAATCATCTTCCACATTCGTCTATTTATTACTAGATACACAGAAGAGGACGTGATCTACGGCACTTTTCTTGTGTTCCCATGAAGCTAAAACATAATTCGATGCGATGCATGATCCATAGACGAGTTAAAGTACTTTTCTGAACATATATATATATATATATATATATAGATAGATAGATAGATAGATAGAAAGAGAGAGAGAGAGAGAAAGGAGAGAGAGAGAGATCTAACTGTAATTAGAGCAAATATATTCGATAGAAGAAAAGGTAAATAGCACGTATATGAAACAAAAGAAATTACAAGACTGCCGATGCCACAATAGTCATGCTATTCTGCCAGCTACACTCTGTCACACCCCGTAATGAAATAAAAGCCTGCAGTACGCAATCTGGGGAAGATCACAATCTTGAGCTGAGAAGATGCATACAGCCGTATGTCACATTGACAAGCAGATTCTTGAGTCTTCGATCACCTAAGTAAGACATGTTCGTTCCTGACAGTTTGTCCAATGCTTGCGTAAGTTTTGGAATGTAGATGGATCAACAGGACTCGGATACATATATGACATCCCTACGAAAGATGATTGTTCCAACCTTACTCGCTGCTATAAGGTTGGTTGGTGATAGTTGATAAGCTTTGCCTACTATATGGCTGTTAATTAATTTGACATTCTGCGTGGTAGAACCTGACAGTGAAAACCATGTTTGGGTGCCAGTTCTAAACTTGAAGTACGAGAAAATCCGTGTCATATGTACTCTGGATTTCAAGGGAAAGGAGCGACGCCCCTCTTTTTTTATGGCTGCCCATTTACCTCTGAAGACGGTTCTAAGTGATACAATTTCTGGGACGATCGAACTTGGTTTCTCACAGCACGAAGTTTCGAGCTTAAAAGTTTATAAGTTATACCGAAGTTCCCAAAACGCAAATTTCTTGATGGCCAGTTGACACCACTATAAGAGTACGAGAGATTTGTGGGGGCGTCGTAGGTTATTGAGTCACAGCTAACGTGGATCAGGCTTCGGAACAACTTATAAGAGATCGGGTCAAAGAAGAAGATGAAGTTGTATACGGTTTTCCAAAGACGGTTTACAAGTTGTTTCTCTGGAGTCGCAGCATAACGTGTAATGTTTTAGTTCCTTAGAATGATTATTTTTACGTTACATCTCTCACTTAGCCATTTGAGCTAAGTAATCTAACATACTCGTTTTGCCTCTCACTTTTGTATGGTTTTTCAAGTTATGTCAAGTATTATTGTTATTACTATCATTATCTGTTAAATGTTTTTTTACCTACACAACAATCAAATATATATCAAACCCATGTTTGTAACATGCTATGAGAAAATATCCTTTGTTATACCTTTAGTAAGGGGTCTCCCAACATGTCATTAGTTGACATATATGAGATAAATATTTCCTTTCTTATAACTATATCATGAATATTGTGGTATTTAACCATTATATGCTTGCTTTTGGAGTTATCAGGCTCACTCTTAATCAGAGTAATTACTGCATTGTTATCACAATAAATGACAACCGTCTTGTTAGTTATATAAAGCTTCAAATCATGTATGAAGCTGCTTATCCAAACGACACTAGTTGCAGTCATACAACAAGCCACATACTCAGTCTCCTATTTATGCAATGCTACACAATCCTGTTTCATACAAGCCCAAAAACAACTCCACCTCCAAATAAGAATATTTATCTCTAGGTTGATTTGCTGTCATCTTTCCTCCCATTAAAGTCACTATCTCAATATTCTATCACTTTCAGTTCATATGCTTGAAAATATAGTTTCAAGTCTTTTATTTCTTTGAGATATTTTAGAATTTTTTTCATAACTATCCAATGTTGCTAACCATGATTACTTTGATATCTACTCATAAGACTAAGAACAAAGCTGATATTAGGTCTTATACATAACATAATATACATCAAGCTACCAACAACTTGTGCATAAGGGACATTATGTTTATTATCTCTCTCACAAAGACAATTAACCTTACTTAATTTGACCCCTTTCACAATAGGTATAGATGCAAACTTGCATTCATCTATTTTAAATTTCTTAGGGATATATCTAATATATCTCTTGACTTAGGCATAAGAGTTTAAATTTTGTCTCGAGAAATTTTTATACCTAGGATACACAATGCTTCTCCCATATCCTTCATTTTAAACCTTGAGTTTAACCATGACTTCGTTTTGACAATCATTTCATTGTCATTCTCAGTCAACAATATGTCATTTACATATAAAGATAAGATGACAAAGTGGCTCTCACTGTTCTAAACATATACACAGTGGTCAAGTTCATTAGCCATAAACCTAAGTTTAAGAATAATATTTTGAAAAGAAAAATACCATTGGTGAAGTGAATGTTTAAGACCATATGGGGATTTATTCAACATATATACTTTATTTTCTTGGCCTTTAACTCAATATCTTTCGGTTTGTTGCATATATATGATTTCATTTAAATCTTCATTTATAAAAGCAATTTTTACATCTAACTAATATAAATCGAAATCATAATATGCTGAAAATTGATAGGATTATCCTTATAGATGCAAATTTCATAATAGGGAAATATGTCTCAACATAGTCTATCCCTTCCTTTTGTAAAAAATCCTTTGTAACTAACCTTGTTTTAAACTTGTCGATTGTTCCATCAATCTTATATTTCTTTTTGAGAACCTATTTACAACCTATAGTTTTTCTTCATTTAGGCAAATCAATCAATTTCCAAGCTTGGTTTTTCTCAATGGATTATATTTCCTCATCAATGACTTTTTTTCAATCTACTCATTTAGATGAGTTAATAGCTTATGTTAAGTTATCCGTCAACTCATCTAAATCCATTGAACTGCACACTTCCTCTACAAGGTAAGCATGATAATTCTTTAAGTAGGATGAATGGATCGTAGGTCTTTTATATCTACTTAAAGTTTCGGTTTGTTCAAAAAAATAATATATGAGTTCAAAATATAATTGATCTAGATCTACAAGATCATCAACATACTCATTTTCATGTCATTCTTAGTATCCTCTAGGAATTCAACATCCTTGCTCTTTACGAGTTCATGATCCTTGTGATAAAATTGATATCCCTTAGATCCTTTAGCATATCCAATAAATATACATCTCAATGACCTACTGTCTAACTTATATCTATATTGATCAAGAATATTCACATGAACAATATATCCTCACCTCCTGAAATAACCTAGGTTTGATTTTTTTACAAACCACGTCTCATATGGTGTAGAGAATATAACTTTACACGATACTCTATTTAGAATATACACAACTGTACTTACTACTTCTCTCCAAAATACCCTTGGTAAACATGTATCTATTAACATAGTTCTTGTCATATTTAGTAAGGTCCTGCTATATCTTTCTGCTACACCATTCTATTAAGGTGTCTTAGGTATTGTATTTTTCTTTGCAACACCAAAGTCTTTACAGTATTACACCTTTATGTTATCTTAGGACTTTAATTGTATACCCCAATTGGTTTTCATCTTATTATTTATATTCTTTAAATGCTTCAAGTGCCTCAGGTTTATGTGCTAAGATATATATATATATATATATATATATATATATATATATATATACATATATATATATGTATATCTCAAGTAATTATCGATAAATGTTATGAAATATATCTTTCCATGATTAGATCGTACCTTAAAAGGTTCACATAAATTAGTGTAAATGATTTTTAATAGGGTTGTTGTCCTTATTATTTCTTTGAGAAATATTTTTCATGTAATTTTCCCTTATATAGAAGTTTCACATTTACCAAAAGTGTTTTCTTAAAATACTGGCAATAAATAACTACCTCAACTTTTTCAGATTCACGGTTTCAAAAAATCATGGGTGGGAATGTTCGAGAAGAAAGAAAAACAAAGAGAGAGAAGAAACATAGAGGAAGAGGACAATAGGAGAGAGTGGGGGAGGAAGAGATACAACAAGAGAGGAGAGAGAGATACAACAAGGGGAGAGGGAGAAGAAGAGGGAGTTCTGCCGCTCCACCTTCTAGCTGAGCCTTGCTGCTCTACTTTTTGACTGAGTCTTGCTGCTCCGCCTTGCCACTCTGCCTTTTGGCTGAACCTTGTCACTTAGCCTCATCGTTCTGCCTTCCGGATGAGCTCGCCTCTATTTCCTTTTCTTGTTTTTATAATGGTCTCTCTTTCCTTTATGTCGAAAAGAATGTCTGACAACTTCTTCTTTTTATATAAATATTTTTTATTTAAACTATTTTACATGTTTATACAGCTTTCCGACAAGCCAGACTCTCATACTAATGTTGGGGCAGGCATCAGTCTCCGGTTCATCGTCGGAGGTTACTTGAGTAGCAACGTAATGTGGATCGGGCTCGAGAACATGTTCTCAGAGATTGGGCCAAGAAAGAAGATAGAGTTGTATACAATTTTCCAGACAGTGCAGGGAAGATGTTTTTATGATTTCACCGTATATTTTCAATACCATTTTGTGTATTCTTTGTAGAGTATTTATAGAAGGCTTCATCTTCCTCGTTTTCGGGTACGAGCTTTTTGTTATAAGTAGTTTTTCTAATTTTAATCTCGATAACATTACCGTTTCTTTTTCATGTAGCTAGGATTTACATGATTCACCAAAAGATGCCTTCTTCAGAGGCAAAACCAACAAGAAAGTTTCTTGTTTTCATTGTAATGAAGAACAACAACGTAGAGTAAATAGATGAACTCACAAACTTTTCCAGTTTAATTTCTCATTATCCTACCTTCCGAGTCCCTTTTCCCAAAACAAAGGCAAGACCAACTAAAAAAAGAGACTCAGTAATAGTAGGTTTCTCAACGGGATGATTAAGAGCAATCTTCACGTATCTAGGTTGCGTTTGTTGAAAAGAGATATTGGCAGCAGTTCTACTTGCCTGCTGTAACAAAGATTGCAGTCCAATTCTACACATTTATCAGTGGCTGATCTATGTTGAGGCGAGGTGGGGCGTGCCTAAATTTGGAAAATTAATAGAAAAGGTTCAGTTCACCCAAAAACTCCACAGACTGTCCGTCCCACCCTAAAAAAGATTTCCAGCTAGATCAACCACTGACATTTACCATTGGCATATATTATGCTCGCGTGCAACCACTGAAGATATAGAGCAGACGATTTGAGATGTAGGTAAGCCCCAGAACAAAACAGGCAATACAGTCCTTGTTTGAGATTAACATGCATGGCTTCTAGTGGGATGAGATGACACCAGAAAGCTTCTTTCTTTATTAGCACCCGTGGCTTTTAGTGAGATGAGAAGACATCAGAAGCTTCCTTGTGATTAGCATGCATGGTTTGGTAAAGTTGCAAGTTGCAACCAACTCTTTGTTTACTGTGAAAGTTGCATCTGATACTCATTAAATTAATGGCATCTTTGATTTGGTGAGAGAGGGTATGAGTACTTACTCAAGTTGTTGGATCATACATTAGAAAATGCATTCTTTTTACGACTGAAGAGACCACCTTTTGGCGAGTTGAAACAGCCTAAATTACAATTCCAGGCTGATCAGGACCCTCGTCCTGTTAGAGTCGAGGTATAGTTGAAGGGGGCTGCACCCCTATGGTTAGAAGGTGGGGTTCGAGGCGTTAGTCCTCACCCAAATTCTCAAGCGTGCCCATTCCAATTAAGGGATCACATAAAACGTTTCTTACCCTTTTAGGATGTCCTACATAATATAAAGCAGCTCGTATCTTGTAATCTCAATCGATTGTATAGTGGATTTAAGGGTGCATCTATTCATAGTGCCATTCATGAAAGAGACAGACAGCACATCTATTTACACACATCCATCTCCAACAGTGTGACTATCGAACCAAGAGTGAGAAATCGAGTTCTTGACAGCCTTTGTCTTCCTCTGGCACTCACCCACCAGTGCGAGTGTATTTTCACTCGAGTCTCGTATCTTCCTCAGTGTGCAAGGAGGTACTTTGCACTAGCCATCTTGATAGTGCCAATATTGTCAAGATCTTGCTTCTTTTTTTTCCCGTAAGAAGAGTCAAGGAACTATTCATCCTATCTTATAGGAATCATCAGAGTTCTTTGCATTTGGAAAAGTGAGCCAAAGTAAAAAAAATGTCTAAAGGTTAGTATTCAAGCACACCTTCAAGAGAGTCACACTAACCTTTTTGTTGTAGCCACATGTTTTCTAGAACATATGCACATATAAGTTCTATATACTTAACTAAACGAGCTAACGTAACCAAAGCCTAACCGAACACGGTGCGCTCATGCTAAGCTCACATAGCTGAAGATGCAAGCTCGGTCGGGTTTTTAAAATTAAATTGAAAATGAAGCACAAATTAACAAGCTCTTCACAAGTCGAAACAAGCCTAATCATGAGCAACTTAGTTTACCTACCGGCCCTTGCCTCTCCCTCATAGAGCCTTCAAAGGAGTCACTAATTGGAATTAAAGGGTAATTATAAGCTGCAGTACGAAGGATTAGTTAACATTTTCTCCACTAATCATATAAGCCATGTCTCCTCCACTACTGAATCATGTACATAATTTAGTAAGAAAAGCTAAAGGTATATTTAGAAATGAATGCACGTTCTAAGAATAAAAGTCATTAAACATAATGATGATCGTTTGACCTTCTTATACTTAACTTTGAAAAGCGTATTAGTTAGACTAGTTACATATTTAAACTATTCCCAGTAATTTTTCCCTGAGTTCGAAGAAGGTGAGGCAAGTAGCCCAGCCTGGCCATTCTACTCTGGAGATTGATCTTGCTTAGCGATGTGAAGGGTCAAATGAATCTGCTTCAGACCCAAATCCAACACCAGTTAGTCAAATATGATTTTCCATATAAACTAGGTTGGATATCATTATCAAATTGATTATGTTCCATTTATGAGTATCCAATGCGCGAGCGAAGGGTCTAGTAGGCCATGAACTAACTAAATCAGTATCGGTGAAATTCTTGCTCATTACTCTTTAATGTAGTAGGGAATAACCCATCGGAATTGAACCCCTAACCTCTAGTACACCGTACTAAATCTTGCAGGTGCAACCCTGGCCATCAGTACTGACGGGTCAGGCTATTTCTTTTGTTACCAAACTCTGCATTTAAGGACCCCGTAGGGATCAGGCTCTGGTCAAACCCGACCAGTTGTCACCCTAGGAGAGTCACTGATACGAGAACCTTTCGACCTAACTTTGAACTGCATCTACTCATGTATTTTCTTTAGTAAATATTAAATATTACATTAAAATGGAATGCAAGTTGTCCCATTAGAGATGATATGCCCACAATTTGATTGTTTGTTGTCTACAACGAATTTGGTGAGCTTTTGGTGGTTATAATCCTTTAATTAATGGAGAACTCTCCTAATTATCACAAGGTTGAGAGTCAACGAAAGGTTTTGCTAAAGCAGACCATTAAGCCCATGGGATATTAGGGTCGCTCCATGGATAATTGTCAAATAGTTTTCGAGTTCTTTGCGAACTTTATTTGTTCGGTCGCATTTATATGTTTTCGGATTCGCAAATCAAGAGCATATATATTTGAGGAGGAGTGACAAATTAGTTTTCCAGTTTAAGGTCAATTAATAAGTGTTAGGGCCTAAGATGCATCAGATGATCACTTCACCATAAGCAAAAAGGGAGGTGACAAATCCTAAATCAAAATGAAACGTTCTCCAACAGTCAGTGGGGCAGGCTACATGGATTCTTTGTCCTTATAGTGCTTAGTCTTGTATTATGTTAGCATTTATCTTCAATAAATCAAGATTTCTTAAAGACTAAGTGCGGTAGATCAATACAAGGACCCTTTGCCTACCATCTAGTTAGTTTCCTACATTTATTCACGAAAACTCCATCTTAACATCACGTTGAATATTTAAACCACCTTAAGTGTGCCTTTCTGATTTTATCTTATATTAGTAACATCAAATTTTCTGATACTCTTATTGTAGATTCAATATGAATTAAAACAACCCTTTGCACACACACAGAAGCAATGTAGTCAAGTTTTATGATCTAGATCTTAAAATGAAATGATCTTATGATCACTCGAGGACTCATCGATCCAAATCCCAAGTCTATATAGGACCCGAATTTGAAAGATCAAAGTGGGATCCTGACCGTTAGAATCCAACGATCCTAAGAATTCCACTAACTAACAAAAATCTTAATAGGTCCGAAAGTAAAAAAGAATTACATTTTGCTCGCCTCTGTTTCCCATGTCCTCATTAGTCCTCTTCTTCTTAAGGTACCTCGTTTTAATAGTTGTACACAAGGGTTCAGCATGTAAAGTTGTTCATAGCTTTGTGTTTTTGTTAATCCAAGTATCTTATATTTCTTGTTTAAGCACATAATTCCTGCATTATGTCATATGACAAGTTGATGATCATCATTGTGATATTCCATGATATGAATCAATTACAATTCTCATGAATTATATTACATATACACAATAAAAGAAAAAGGCAAGCTAGCATCTTTAAGATCCCACGATACTCGATCCTAGAAACCTTATGCGATCTTAGGTAGGATGTATGATCTTGACTATCTTGCACACAAGTGCATGTAGATATATACACACCGAGGGAGATTTATAATATATATATATGTATATGAGAGAGAAGGAGGGTTATCAGTGTGGCCTGCTGTTGATTTATTTGCATAGTAATTTCACTCTTCTACTTTGGGCTTGTTACGCTCGTGCTTCAAAGGAAGAAAAAGATTCGTTTTCTCTACCTAAATATTTTTTGTTGAGTGGGTCATTGGATTCTCACGAAGACAGGTGTAAAGGACTCGGATACATGTTTTTACTTCAATTGTCACAATTAGGTGCACAAATAGCAGTGGCTCTCCGGGTCAGGGGTCTGCTCACAAGTTGAAGGTCATTAATTCGATACAGGCTACGGCTTCGACCTCCCATTCTAACAAAAACAAAAGAAGAATGCTGTAATTAGATTACTTAGGTTATGCAACTTAATATCGAATCTACATCAAATTCACACGTGAAACCAAGGTGTCCCTTCTTTCTCTTTTAGCTAACTTTATTGCTGAACTCTGGTCATCATACTCTCCCATCTATCGTCCAGCTCAGGTAGAGGGAGAAAGATCGGACGGCAGGGAGAAAGCAGAAGGCAATTGCGCGAGGGCTACTCTTCTTGTGACACGTGGATATAGACACGTCATCTAGGGAGTCCCTCGTGTATAAAGCCCTGCACGTGTGCCGTCGACCTCTGCAACTCTCTCTCTCTCTCTCGATGATGGTAGGGCGAGTATGCCGTGATGGAGAAGCAGGGCACGTGCGAGCGGCAGGGCCGACCCTCGCATGTGCTCCCATTCTCCATCAGGGGATCCTCGCCCTTGCTCGCTCGTGTGCTCCACCACCGTCGACGACCTGTGAATGGCTGCAGCTAGCTACCGTTTCGCATGGCTTCCGATCTCAAGTATCAATTCTAAAGAGTCCAGATCCCTGCAGGATGTTCATCGATCTCAACCTCGGACGGCTGAGGTCTACTGCGTTAGAGGCCTCGAACAACGTCGCTAGCTCTTAAATCTCGTCTGTTCTCTCTCTCTCTCTCTCTCTCTCTCTCTCTCTCTCTCTCTCTCTCTCTCTCTCTCTCTCTCTCTCTCTCTCTCTCTCTCTCTCTCTCTCTGTCTCTGTCTCTCTCTGTCTCTGTCTCTGTCTCTCTCTCTCTCTCTCTCTCTATATATATATATATATATATATATACACACACACACACACACACATAGGATTATCTTAGATCTCAGTGATGTTCATGTAGATAGTTTGATTGTTTACAACACTTAATAAAAGCTTAAAATTCGATACGTCAGAAGTTCAGTTTCCACGCGGTAGGAAGATGGTGAAGGCATTCCTATAATATGAAATTCTTTACCTCCGATCCTTTTCGTGAGAGTCTGAAAGTGAGCAGTAGTTCGGTGCAGTCATACTGGGGTGTTTGCCTAGGGAGGTCAGGATCTATGTAAATCAAGAGAACACATACCAATTGTTGGCTTTAGGGTATCAACCGTACAGCTAGAACATATATAAATTGAAATCAAGTCAATGATCAATGATTTAAATAATCAAACATATACCATGGCCAATATTATGAAGCAATAGGATCAGGTCTAGACTGATCTCGGGAATATATTTGTGTTTTCGCCGAAATGGCAATTTTTGGCGATAAAATTTGTCCTATGGTAATTTTACAGAGAATATATTTTGGAACAAGTAACTTTTGTACGAAGCCAGTTAATTTATATGTGTTGAATATGATAAAATGCTGAAATATAAAGACATGAGTGGTTTCTAGTGGAGAGTTTCATCAAGACATAGAGATGCCAATATGCGCATTCATTCATACACTGCCATAAGGCCGAAATAGCTAGCACGCTCTCTGGTACAATGGTGGTATCTCGCACTTTAATTTATGACACCAAGTGGGCAACAACATTTCTTAATCTAGAGCACTCAGGTTGATAGCCCACCTGGTAGGGCTCTCGATCATGTGAAGGCTGACCACAAGTTCGACTCCCTCGGCGTGCATACCCGACTTCGGCCTCCTGTCATGACCAAAAAGAAAAAAAAAAGTTCATAAAATGTTGCAAAATTTAAACGCGTGCACGTACACACACATATTTGTGTGTGTGTCTGTATACATATCTATCTATATAGCACTTTCTCAAAGGAATAACATAGGTAGAGCTGTGACATGCATGCTCACTAGATAGCTAGTGCAACTTAGGTTGGAAAATCTTTCGAGTATGATATGATATGATGTTTCTTATAAGTTGTATTATTGCATCGAACAGTTTGTCTGAGAAGACATTACGGCACCTCTTGCGACCTAAATGATAAATTAAATATGATGTTAATGAGAAGGATGCCGTTTTTGTACAGGCAAAGTGACAAAGTTTACTTGTGTGGTTCTATAGTGACAAGTAAGCAAAAGGGGAAGATGACAAATTTGCATGGTTGTGATCCCGCATCATTTCTTTGGATGCAATTAATTCATTTGGATTGTCTAACCTGAACTCTCAACATATTACATGTGAATTTTCGCCCTGTATTTGTTTAGAGTGCTGCCTATGGCCAGGGGTGACAACTTCGTGTCGTCGGTCATGCTTTTATTGCAATACTTCATGTCAGAAATAACTCAGCCTGAGGATAACTCATTTTGTTTCGTGTTCTATCGTGTTCAGGACGCCTTTCTGTATTGTGTCTGAAATTGCCAGGAACATCATGTTGGAAGAATTGTTCTGTTTTGTGTCTTTACAAGTTTGCGTCAAGAAAGGTGAATCCTCCAAAAAAGAACCTGCTTCTTGTCACTTTGGGTGAACATGTTGTTTTCACAATCCCACTGTGCTTGCACAAAAGGAGATTATCAGGCCAAAGCAGCATCTGAAGTAAATATATCATGAATGATCACGAAAAAGCGAGATAACTGATCTTTAGAATTAGCAGGCTGCAGCTTTTATGTGTGGCCAGCTGCTTAACATAAACCTAGTTATCACAATTGACACCACAATTCTATAGATGAGACATCAGTTGCGATTATCAACTCCTTAAACGTATCTTTAGTTGAAAAGTATCTCCGAACCGGTGTATGTGCTTGCGTCTGTGTGTGTGTGTGTGGGAGAGAGAGAGAGAGATCCAATCACTAAGAGCATGTTACCGAAATACAATCTACTGTTCGAAATATTCCATGTTTATCTGGCCATCCTCGCGTTATTTCAATCCTAACCCTGTGGAATTTGTGCTTTGTCTTGCGAGTATGCGCATGTGTTTATGTATGTGTGTGTGAGAGAGAGAAGCAAGCTCCACTCACTTTTAAATATTATTTAGTGAAAGCTTTGGTGTTCAAACTGTATTCTTTTACTTTTGTCTCACTTTCTTTCACATCTATGCATTTGTTCTTGTTAAAACTGTCATGAATGACTTTAATTTAGTCTCCGTTTTTCGCTTTGGAATCTTTTGGTGACATTTGACTTGGCTCTTGACGTGCTAAAATAAATAATGAACCACTCGAATATTCACTCAGCACTGAAATGTACAAACAACTCGATTGGAAACCTCATAGAAATGCAAAACCTTGCCTTAAAAAGCAGGAACATGCTCTTAAAGCATATATAGTATACGCGTTCTTGGCCTTCACCTTCTATTCAATTTAAATAGTCACGTTTGATTGACACCCTGTTTGGTTGACACCCTTTTTTACAGAAAAGCTTTTTGACACTGCCAATGAAAAAGTAGATCGACATCAAAACATTGCTTTAATGAGATTATAGGAAAGAAAAAGGTGCAACACTACATATATTTGAGATAACTAAATAAGTTAACTATTAGAAGTTAGATATAGACATGCCCAAGTCGAAACCGGCCGACAGTTCAAACCGGAATGCCCCAAAACAACTTAGCTCAATGGTAGGATGTGTCATGTCCTTGAAGCTAGTGGAGAGTTCAACTCCTAGTGGGCGCATTGCATTCTTATATAAACAAAAGCTTTTTCAAAATGTTTTAAGCGGTTTTGAGGTGATTTGGAACTGAAACCGACGGTTATAGATTTCAGACAAACCAAAACCCAGACATGTCTGGTTGGCGATATAGTGAGATATGTAAATGAGGCAAAAATATCGAAAGAAAACCCATCAATCATGATATGTTCTCTTTTTTTTTAGAATGGTGCCAGAGGTTGGAGCCAGTATGCACGCCCTGGGTGTCCAACTCAGGACATTCAACTTGTGACTCGAGTTCCCTAGCCAGGTAATTAAGCTATCGTGCTGGGTGCAATCATGACATTGCTCTTTAGTATAAAGCGTGTGTACCCCAATTACATAAGGTAATTCATAATGCTGATGAAGAATCTATGCATCTGACCCCCACCTGATGCTTAAAAGGATTTGATTTGGGTTTGGTTGCTTGTCTTTGAGACGCATGATTACTCTCACTAACTAACATCAACAGCAGGTCTAAATCCATTCTATATGTTTGTCTCCCACTTTTTTAATGCAGGGCTAATGGAACTATCATCAGCTTCTGGACGAAGATTTTTACACTTAAATACTGCGGGATCATCTGATGGTGGGTTCGGTCCAGTCAGAATAGACTCCAACTCTTTGCTTATTATATACTTTCTTATTGCAATCTATTTGTTTTCACGTTCAAAGGAAACATCTCCCACTTTTTGCCAATTGTAGTAAAAATGCTAAATTAACAGTCACCGTGCGAGCACTCTTCTCTATTACGTGCAAGCCAAAGGTATAGAAGACTTTGGCCCGGTTATTGCTGGATTTTTAATCTGCTCTAGATTGTGGCTCCAAAAGCACAATCGCATTTGGTAAGTGTTAGACTAACTCAAGCTTGGCAATCACAAAAAGAGAAAATGTGCTATTATATATATACATATATGTGTGTGTGTATGTGTGTTTACAAGAACAAAGGAACATGTATTGTAGAGAAAATAGTGCAGTAAAGTTAATATCATTCACTAAACAACTGTAAGTGGCATCACATCAACCAAAAGGGCTCGCTGCACGCTATAAAGAAGGATTATGAGTGCTGTTCAGTCACCGAAAAGAAGAAGAGCAATAGCCCCCTGATGGATATTACAAAAGTAAACAAGGGAAGCTTTTCAATATAGCTGCACTAGTGAAACAGGTGCCTGGAAATAGGAAGCTAACTCAACGAATATAAGTGTGTTAGGTTAGAAATTCTTAATTATTACTAACATGACCAAAACAAATTGAAACAAAACAAAGACTTTTCTAGCATTAAGTGGAGTTCGCTCCATGGATTCTAAATAGACATTGAGCTCAATCTTATGCCCTATTAGCATTTAACTTCCAAAAAAGTAAGATTATACTTTATTACATGTTTGAAGATTTTCCGTGTACACTTACTGCTGTTATGTTTTACTGGTCTCCTCCTTACACTATTACTCGATCAGAATTCTTTAAAGTTGAATATTAGATTGTTATTCTATGGCATTTCCATTATGATCGTCTTTCTTGTTTATATAGAAATGCCTGATCAAGCTAAATTGCTCCGCTTATTTACGCTTTATCTTACTCACCATTTGTTTTTGAGAAAAGTAAAAGTGCTTGATCCAATTATTTTTCTTTTCATGATCAATATTTTACATGTATTTTCATAGAACCATACAGGAAATATTAAAGATAATTAGCCGCAGATTAAGTGATCGAGGGATCAAGTTGTGGCATGCACCAAAGCACATGTAATTCATGTCGTTTCGATGACATGCTGGTGGTGAAATCAATGGCATAAATGATGTTTCCAAGACGGTATGGATGATATTCTTTACTAATTAAGACCTCCCAGATCACCTAAGTGGTAACCTCCAATTGGTGTCAAGCTGCATCTAGTTTTGCTTCTTCTTTTTTTGTTACAAGAGGAGATCGAAGCCTAACACCCGTACCACCCATGCACCCTTTCATCCACCAGCAGCAACGGTGCTAGAGTGCCCTGCCATTGAGCTAACGCTCTGGGTGTTTTGCTGATTTTGTTAGCGCATTCATGTTCAACTTTGTAGAAAAGTTGCTCCTAACTAAAGACGATATCATTCAGCATTCTATGATAACCTTCTGTATGTATATATATATGGTTTGAAAAGGACTATGTCTCATTTGCTGATAAGTTTAGCTTCCATTGAGCTCAATCTTTTCTGTTGGGATAAGCAGGCTCGTTACAAAATGATCAGTGCAGCATTTCCGACTCATTTTGGCCTGCATTTGCAGCTTGTTGCAAGCAGGAGCGGCAAGAAACTAGAACATGTTCAGTCTGTTGAAATTGTGCATCAGCACCATACATGAAGCAAAGAGAATGAATTGAAGTTTACAGAAACTTTAATGTTTAAGTAGTAATATTATAAGCAAGATGCACATAATTAAGAGACACAGCTCTCCAGGGTAGAGGGAAGTCAAAAGAGTCAAGCCCAAGAAGAGCTCAAGTTTGAGGCCCAGGACCCATATGTCTTAGGGAGCTGCCCAGCCTTAGCTTGTCAATTAAGGGGGGGGAAATGTCTAAGAGCACCGCGCGACTACGGGTAATCAATTTATATTTTTAACAATTCAGTTTTGTTTTAACTTTAAAAGGGGAAAGGAAGGCCTCCAAAAGATAAGAATGAAACAACAAAACTTGATCGTACCTCTGTGAGTTGATTGTGAATATGTCACAAGATCTTGCTCAATGGAGGTCAAGAATCTATGTACCTGATCCCATATGATGCAGGAAAAGGCTAGTTTTTGGTACCTTTCTTTTAGCTTAAAAACGTCTAAATGGTTTAGAAAAACATATTATGTTAGGTGATCAAAGGTCAATCATGGCCGGCCCGGCCCCAGCCCTCATGAACCAGGGAAAATGTTGGCCACCACGGTCAATTGTGTATTTACACATACATACACACATGCAAATCATTTATATACAAACTCTATCCAATACTTTTATTTTTTATTTTTTAACCTCAATATTTCATGATCCTTGATCAAATTGTTGAGATTGATTTGGATGATATATATAGAACCAGCTAAAACCCATCTCAGTCCCTAGCAGCAGAAATTTCTAGCCCGACTGCATTTCTTCAGCATGGGGCTGGGCCGGGCCCCGGGCAAGTTTCATTTTGACATCTCTGCAACTCAAACTGAAAAGATGATTGAAACTTCCAGTGGCATGGACGGTGGTTCGCAAATCCTACAGGCCGCTAAGTCTCAGGACTTTGATATTGTTGATTCTTGTAATAGAACTAGTTCCATCCATACCGGTAGTTGAACTTCCATCGATCCGAGATAACATATATATATATATATATATACACACACACACATATTACTATTACGATGATTATATTAGGCATTAACAGAAAGAACTCCAAGACCTTCATAATGGCATTGAAACCCAAGAGCCGTGCCTTCCAAAAGCAAGCCATAATTATCTGACTTATAGAACACTAGTTTTTTGCATCATTCATTTACACATGCCCATAGAAGACAACGAGTTCCTCCCCGGTGCAAAGTTTCGCTTCTCTTGAAATTTTTGTAATCTAAATGTGTTTTCACATTTGAAGAAACAGTAAGTACACAATCTTCTTTTCTACTTATCAAGATGCCTATGCTTTAGGACTTTAAGGTGTTCGATTGCGAGGTCAGGACTCCGGAACTAGAACTGCAGTTCCGGTTGAAAGGGTGAGTTGTCAATGAGCCTCTCATTTGAGTAAAAAAACAAAATTGTATGACTTCACTTTTTATTGTATGAAACGGGATCATATGACTTTACTTTTTATTGTATGTTAATGCTCACTTATTTGAGTTTCACAAGATCAAGGTCATCTCAGCATGAAGCACTAAGGGGCTTATGAGGATTCAAAAAAAAAAAGAGCTTATATGATAAGAAGAATGACGAGTTTATCATCATCACGACAATCAAACCTTATTCCACACTAGGTGGGGTTGAATTCTTGTGCACCATAGAGCTTGATGTTGGACATATTAGCATTTAATTAACTCTAGAAAAGCCAGAGACCATGGGCTTGTGATCGCAACAATGGTACTAAAACTTGACAGCCTACGTATCTCATACAACTTACAATCTGAATCAATCCCCATTTGATTCTAACTTAATTTCGAAACAAGCTGCAAATGTCATTATATGTGATGGAGTGAGCGTCGGCTGCAACATGTAGCAGTGGTGGAAGTAGAGACAATGAGTGTGGCCTTGGTGGCGTAAAGAGGCAGACGGTGAATAGGTGATGATGGGATCCATATGGTGATGGTGATCGTGAGAAAAATAAATAGAAAAAGAAAATCAGGCTTCCCATATTTGATTTCCAGATCAAAACAACAATTTGCTAATATAAGCAAAAAATAAGTTTTCCAAACAGCAAAGTATTGGTTTACAAATCATATAAAATAAAAAGCTATTCATAAGGACGCCTAAAATGGAGCTGAAACTTGTGTCATAAAGCAACATGGTTCATAAGGCATTGAACTCACCGTATAAAAACTGGATTGCTGATATATACATCTAGTTACAAGACCAATTATTTCAATTTTAAAAACTGTATTGAAATTGATTAAATCCTGAAAATGTTCAATTTTTTTTTATGAAGATAGTGTGTGCGTATCAATCCTTCATTGATCTTTAAAGAGCAGCAAAGCAGGTGATATGACTAGGCGTCTGGGTTCGGGTCCAGTAACTTAATTGGGTTTAGGATCATACCTTAGACCCGAACGGTTGACGCCGTGCCCATCGACTTCAAGCAGAAGAAAATGTTCAAATCTCTCTCTCTCTCTCTCTCTCTCTCTCTCTCTCTCTCTCTCTCTCTCTCTCTCCGTGGATCCGGGCGTTGCAGGCGACCATTACAGGTTAGCCCTCTCTCTCCCTCTCCTTTTCTCTTTCTCTCTCTCTCTCTATCTGAATTAAGATCTCGACTTTTAGTTGTAGGATAGTTTCACCCAAACCACGTGTGGATTTGAAAGGTATTGGTGTGCTCTTCAGTCAGCGTTTTGATGTTAGGATGTTGGTCGTCTAGAAATTCGCTATTTGGGAACCGTTAAATTCATAATTTTGTGTTTAACGTCCTCTATCCTTCGAATCCAAGAAACAACCCCAAACTGAACTACTATTTTGCACGCAAGATCCACTCTGACCCGGCGCTGGGATTTGTAGGACATAGTAAAATCTTGCACAATAAGGAAATGTGTGGTCCCAATTCAAAGTTTTGATTCTGCGGAAAGCCTGGATCTCTGTGATCTGGATAAACTGCAATAAATTGCTGTCTGAGTCGTATTTTTGGTTCAATATATTTATTTTTTTATGATCTCCGTGTTCAGTTCAGATCTTCTTCTTTTTTGTAACGCATTCTCGAGTAAGTTGAATCTTTTAGAGTCAAGATCGGGCTAACTTTGATACCAAAACCATGTAGTGCTGATTTTCTATGTACAATGTTCACGATCCTGGTCATATCCTCTGATTGAACACTTCAACAGATTGCATTTTCTTCGACTTTAGAAATGAATGACATGATTTAGAAGACCACATTTTTTATTGTTCAAGCTCCTAACTGGTACAGCTCTAGAGCGCTATCATTGGAACTGTTCGAACTTGGTTTTGTTTTATGTTGCATTTGATCATTTTAGTTGTATCAATATAAATATTCAGATCTGAAAGAGAATTATATTGAAAAAATGTGGCGCCATCCTGACAATACTGGTGGTAATTAACAAGATTCCTTAAACTTGATAGATACTTTTCTCATTGAAAAAACATCAATTAGGATGCTTTGGTTTCTCATAAGGGGCGAGTATTTTCAAAATAATGACTTTAATCAAACCTTTTGGGTGATGATCTTGTGCTTCCAATGAGCCTCTTCTTGGTCTTATCATGTGTCTGTATGTGTAAGACTCTCTTCTAGATATTTGGAAATTTACCTTTTGGGTGATGATCTTGTGCTTCCAATGAGCCTCTTCTTGGTCTTATCATGTGTCTGTATGTGTAAGACTCTCTTCTAGATATTTGGAAATTTGCATTTCTACAAACTGCATTGATGTGATAGTTCATTTGAACATCCATCACCAGGTAAAGTTTTAATGAATTTCTCTCTTTTTCTTCAAAGCATCAGAGGTTTTGTGACTCAAAAGAAACATGGTCTTCTCTCTTTGCTGTTTGATTTTTGTCTGATAAGCAGCTATTTTTACCCTATTGCATTGTCTTCTTTTTTTGTTATAAATGCTTATGTGAAACTCATCTCCATATCTAGTTGCCTATTTGGCCCTTATTGCTGTTAGTAATATGGTGACCTTTTCCTCTACTCTGATATAAGGTATTCTGTTGGCCTTTACTTAAAATTTGGTGGTGCTTTCTTCTTGCAACCTCACAGGTTGTTGCTGGATATTGTTCTGAAATCTACCTGAGCAAGGTTGTACTTTTTGGAAGTTCAAAATGGTATGTTTTGGTTTTCTTTCATGTCGTTTTCAATGGTTTCTTTTCTTGTCATAGTTGCACGAATGTTACCTTGTAATCCAAATACCATCATTGTGAAAGCATAATCTTTTGATTAATTGGTCTCACTTTCTTGCCAAACCATTCTCTTGCTACTAATGTTGTCTCTCCCTTGTCCGTGAATAGGTGGTTCTTGCCGCTTCTATTATCAGCAAATCTGGTAAAGGTAAGATAAATTTTTGCGTATCAAACGTCTAATTAAGAATGTGCACATGCAAAAGAATGTTGCATGCCTGATAGTTTTATCATAATTGTGAGGATGGAGAAAGGGAAAATTCAAAATTCAATTATCTAAATTTATTTTAACCAACAATTAAGCATTGGAAAAAAACATGGAGAGATAATCTTACAAAACAAGAGTTCATCGCTTCTCACATTGCATATTTGTTTTTTTGGGGTTTCCAATGTCAAGTGACTCCGATGGAGTTAGAAGCACGCACATATGGATTTGATTGGGGACTACATAGTGCATTGTTTCTTAGCTATTTTTTCATCATATATAGCTTGACTTAGTGTTGTAACATATCATACGTATGCATTGTATCAATAGGTTATCAAACGGATTCGATATGATACATCCCCGTATCTCAAGTGGCCTCTGTATAATAAGAGATAGGGTAGTATCATACAGTACCATAAGATACTGGAGTGTATCGAAGTGTATCATACCCATATTGTAAGCATATTATACCTGGTATCATCGTAAATCTTTTTGTTTTTATAATTTTCTTAGAAGAAATTATGGTATGTATAGATATGTGTCTTATTTTGAGCCTTGAATATACAGGGTGCTTATGGATGCTTACAACAATGGTTCGACTTGCGTCTTAAATGACATTTAAGTTGCCTCGTTATCTTTAGCTGTGCACAGGTTGTGCATACTGCATAGTTTAATATGCAAAATTTTCCAAAATCATGGAAAAATTTATTGATATGGCGAAAATGATGAAAAATTCTTTGTTGTGTGCAAGTTCATTAGTGTGGCATTCCTGCACAGAAGCTTGTAGCTTCAATGAATCAGCATATCTTAGATTTTGTGTTCTCCTTTTTCCATTATCTTAAGATCAATAGGAGCTTTATACTTTTGTCTTCTGCAGCTTCCTGAGTCATTGCACAGTTTATATGTTCAACATTTATCTTCATCTTTTCTGCATAGTTTAGTTTGTTAACTGTGGTTACTTTTGTTTGTCAGCATTGGTTTCAAGGCAGTTTGTGGAAATGTCACGGATGAGGATAGAAGGATTACTGGCCGCATTTCCCAAGTTGGTTGGAACAGGGAAACAGCATACCTACGTTGAAACTGACAATGTTCGCTATGTCTACCAACCAATAGAAGCTTTGTATCTCCTTCTCGTTACTAACAAACAGAGTAACATACTTGAAGATTTGGACACCTTGAGGATGCTGTCCAAGCTGGTATGTAATCAAATCAATTTATAATTGTACTATCTGAACTTTTTCTGGATATGAAATATGTTTTATGTTGAACTCACGATAATATTGTGATCTTGATAAGAATTTTGATATCATCTTTTTCTCAGAACTAAGAACCTTTGGCCTTTGTTAATGCAAGAAGTCTATGGTTGACATAGCCACTCATAATATATGGATCATCGCATACTAAAACCAGAAGCTATTGTTCACCCAAAAGTTTTAGTCTGCGACTACTGATTATGATATTGGAAGCTGTTGATGTTACTTTCAAAATCTTGAAGCAGCTATGTTAAATGTGTATGCATCTTGAAATGATTGGGGGAACTGCCATCTATCTATTTAATTTTATGTTAATTTCTATCTTTTTCAGGAATTTGATAGATTTGGACTTATAGCTTAGTTCAAAATATGGTTTTATGATCATTTCTTTTCTGGGGGAGAGAAAAAAGTGAATTTTCTTTTAGGAGTTCCTAGAGATAGTTTCCACTTGTGAGTGGATTATTCTGCATGGACAGTTCTATGCTGATTGTTTTATTATGGGTAATTGAACGACTTTATGTGCTGGACTAATGCCTGACGCATTAAATTTGCATAGGTCCCTGAATATTCTCCATCTTTAGATGAAGAAGGTGTTTGCAAGATGGCGTTCGAATTAATCTTTGCTTTTGATGAGGTTATATCCCTTGGCCATAGGGAGAGTGTCACAGTTGCACAAGTTAAACAATACTGTGAAATGGAGAGTCATGAAGAAAAGCTTCACAAGCTCGTCATGCAAAGTAAGATAAATGATACCAAGGATGTCATGAAGAGAAAGGCGAGTGAGATTGACAAGAGCAAGGTATACATCACTTCTTAATGCAACTTGTTTGTATTTGTAACAAGTGATGTATCATAGTGGCTTTTTTGGAAAGAATTGTTGTAGCTCATTCATTATTGTCTATCATGCTTTTGCTTTTTCAGATGGAGAAGAGTAGAGGGGAAAAAGGCGGATTTATGTCTCTGCAGCTATCTGGTTCTGGTAGAATTGAAAGTAGTTTCAACGATATGAGCATATCAGGTGGTGGAGGAGGTGGCTTTGGTAGTGGATCTGGATTTGGATTGAGCGGTGATATGGATTCATCAACAAAACCAAAAGGTCATTCCCCTGTTTATGAACTGCCTGATCACATGAAGTGACAAAATAAAGACTCTGGATTTTGCAAACTGTTTTAAATAGCTAAGTTACCTATCTTAGTCAAGCATTTAATCCAGATATTGCAACACACGTGACTGCTAGGCCATTTGATTAGTTTGGTTTACTGCTGTTACACTTGCATGTTTGTCCGTTGATACATGAAACAAATTTCAGGTAAACAACCTTCTGCTGCAACTGCTCCTCCCAAGGGCCTTGGAATGAAACTTGGAAAAACACAGAAAACCAACCAATTCTTAGAATCTCTAAAGGCTGAAGGTGAGGTGATTCTTGAAGACGTGAAACCAGTTCCAGGACAATCGAGAACAGCTGCTTCCCTACCCTCAGATCCCATTACATTGGTTGTAGAAGAAAAGATCAACGTAACATTGAAGCGAGATGGTGGTGTTAGTAACTTTGATGTCCAAGGAACCCTTTTACTGCAAATCCTGGCCAAGGAAGATGCATTTATTCAAGTCCAGGTAGTGCACCTTTTATGTGTTACTTCTAGTCCAATTTGCGTGCATTTGTTTGGCAATGACATCAAACTGATCTCAAAAGGAATGAATGTATATTCATTTAGAGGTGAAAACCTTTTAGGTACCAGTTAACTATAAAAGAATTTGATTATGAAGCAGCAATACGATTATCGAACATTCAGACCAGTTAAATGGTTGCCAGAGATTGATTAGAAGGAGTGTAGTCCACTACACTCCTCAGAAAACACCAAAGTATTTTGGTATTTCGACTTGTTTTCAGTAGAGAAGTGTATGTAGATCACCATTTAATATTGATTCCCATTTTCTCTATCTAGATGAGTCTGCTTCTCTTGGTGAAGAGTGATGGTGACAGTGGTGGCTTTTCTTTTAGCTTGTTTAGTTGTTTGCAACAACGGGTATAATTTGGTTTGGCTATTAAAAATGCATCCATCTAGGCATAGAAGAGCTGATCAATGACATTGACTTTGGAAGCCTACAACCTCCATTTTCTCGCTCCTTTTGGATTCACCAACTGCTACCGTGAAGACCACAATCTCTTCTTGAAACCAGAGGCTATTTGCTTTCAATAATGCATATGGCAGAGGACCAACAGTAAAGATTAGATGACATGTGGTCTTACATTCCCTGAAGACTTGAAGCTCTTACCAACAGAAAGAAAATCTTGGCTCTACCCGACAGGCGTATCAATGAATTAACTCCAAAATATTTAATAATTTTGTACCTCCAAAGCTTCAACTTTTCCAGCTATCCTTAATGTATCTGCAGATATACATCTTAAAAGATATGTTAATACCTATGTATGCAAAGCAGCAGTCAACTTAACATGGTTGACCTGTTTTACACAGTGATCTGAGTTAACTTTGTCATGTCACTATGTCAACCCCCTTTGTATTCAGACCAGAAAACATAGTTTAAATGTGTTCACTTCCAACTGTAATAATCTGGAAATTGTTTATGGAAGGTTACTTGGTAGAACTATATTGGAAAGATTTTAACACAAAAGGAGGGTTAATATATCCTGGGCTTGATTGGTTTCTACCATATATCATGCTTGTAAAACTGAATTGTAATTGTAAAGTCTGCAATGGTCCTTTTGAATATGTTGCAACCTTTCAGCTGCTAAGTACTTACATCCAATATATTTCCTCTTTCCAGATTGAAAATGGATCAAATGCAGCATTGCAGTTCAAAACTCATCCGAACATCAACAAAGAATTGTTTTCCAATGAGAATATACTAGGACTGAAGGACCCTAACAGACCTTTCCCCACTGGTCAAACTGGTGATGCAGCAGGGGTTGGTCTTTTGAAGTGGCGAATGCAAAGCATCGATGAGTCTGCTATACCGCTTACCAGTAGGTCTCCTAGTTTGTAGAATATAAAAATGTTTTATGGCACTAGGTCTCCTAGTCAGTAAAATATAAAAATGTTTTATGGATTATGTTCCTTAACATTTCTCATATACCTTTTCTTTGAGTTTAGTCTAATTTTCACATTTCCTTTTTCATCAGTCAATTGTTGGCCTTCTGTTTCTGGCGGAGAAACATATGTCAGCATCGAATATGAAGCTTCATCCATGTTTGACTTGTGCAATGTTGTCATTTCAATTCCTCTTCCAACATCTAGGGATCCCCCAAATGTCCGGCAGGTTGATGGCGAATGGAGGTGAATCCTTTATATGGTTCACCACATTTTTTCATCTTGGCTGTTGAGTGCGTGGTACTTGCTGCTTCCTGAATTGGCTACAAAATGTATAGCTTTGGTTGCATATTAATCTTTTACCTTTTCTGGAAGTAGGATTTCAATCATCAAAGTTCAAAATTCATTGTACATCAAAATGTTGGAGATCCAAACATGTTAAGTGGTGGAAGTAAAAGGGTTATGTGACGGTCACTTAATCTAGTTTGTAGCTTGCATGACTTGTCATGGTCAACACATGCTGGATATTGTCATTTTTACCTCCTCTACCTCCCCTGATTCCTCTGTCTTCTGTCAGTTTCATTTTTTTATGTTATTTGTTTTGTTAATATCTCCGAATATGTAATTAACATGACCTGTTGTTTTACATTTACCTCTCACAATGGCTTCAACTTGCATAAAATTTGCATTTAGGATGGATGCATTAAGTGATTTTGTGCTTTATATTATGGATTTTAGATGAATGAATCATAAAAGTGAGAATCATGGCATGCATGCATAATATGCTTATGCACTCGTAATTACATCCATGTGTATGGACAATCATACGTGAAATCATGCCTAGAAACACGTGTCCACCTGTGCTGATTTCATTATCCTGCAACACACTTTCTCACACACCATACTTGTCCTGGTTGTGCCCCCAATCATGTTCAGGTTACATCAAAATAATATGATGCATTTTAAGCTTGTATTCAGCTTGTTCTTTCCAATGCCACCATAGTGCACCTCTAGATTTGCTTCTGTATCTTGTCGTATGATTCATATCCTCAACTAACAGATTTTGTTCCTGCAAATTCTGTTTTACATTGAATTTATTATAATTTCAAATTAACCGTACTTTGGATGTAGATATGACAGCAGGAACTCTGTTGTGGAGTGGTCTATTCTCCTAATTGATAACTCAAACAGGAGGTAAACAATAACAAAGGACAATTGGAATAACGTTTAACGTTTTACATTTTCCTAACTCTAGTTTATTCCTTTGCAGTGGATCTATGGAATTTGTTGTCCCACCAGCTGATTCTTCCGCATTTTTCCCCATACACGTGAGGTTCAATGCAGCAAAAACGTTCAGTGATATCAAGGTTGGCCCAATTGAATTTCTTCTTTCTTGTTGTCTGCCATAGGCATCACGATCTGCTAAGATCTGCTGGTCCCAAGTTTCTTCCAATTCCAAATTTCCTTGATCTTGAGAAGGTACAGAGTGTTCCTATACCATTTTGAGTGCCAAATGCTGCCCACTCCACCTGATCTGATTCATTGTCGGCACATGTTTTTGGCCTATACGTTGGTGAATACAATCCATGAAAGTTGAAAAATGGCTAAATAATGAACGTCTTAATTGTGCAGGTTGTGAATGTTTTGCCTCTGAAGGGTGGCCCCCCTCCAAAATATGCACACCAAACACAGCTTATCACAGAAGAGTACCAAGTGATTTAATCTCTTGATATGTCATTTAACAATCCCATCCATGTTGCAGATGCCACACTTTTGTTTAGGTTGCTCTCCATTTGGTTGTTTTGAGATGCTATATCTTTTTCCGACTCAGTGGTCAGTATTATGTGTTTCTTTTAGCAGTCTAATGGTGAAGCCAAACCTTCATTTGAATTAAGTACCCAATTTACATATACGTCTCTCCCTCTATGTCTCTCTATCTCTCCTGTGGACGTTGATGAGTATGGAAAAATGTTATTCATGACAATTAGTTGAAAACATGAGAAGGCATTTTATTCATGCATTGTCTTTTCTCGTTTAAACTCCGCCCATGTAAGGGATCATCCTTGCAAGCCTGGATAAAGGAGGAGGGTTACGTTAGGCTTTCGTTAGACAGTGTAAAACTTTATCGGATTTTTATATCATGGATTATACAAATTATGAGCATTGTGTTGGGGTGTTTTCTCTTATCGACACACTGTAGAGCTCGAATGCAATGAAAAGTAAACAAATGCTTCTATATTTTCACTTGGATGTAGTGAATCAATTGTAAAGAAGGTTCTCACATCATGGATGGGTGTGTGTAAAGAAGTTAGTCTCGCTACATTATCATCCAAATGTAGTGAACAAGCATTCCTGGATGTAGGGGGTAAGGAAGTTAGTTCTAGATAATAAGATTCGTATTGATTCTTGGAAAATATCGAAATATTGTCCGGTAAGCTAATGGAGGTGGTAGATACTATGATTCGTAGAAAGATTAATATCCTATGATGTTTTAAATTATGATACTAAGAAAAGAAAAATACTCAAAACGGAGTTGGTATTATTATAAATAAAGATTTCAAGGATAGTGTAGTAGACACACAACGAAATGGTGATTGAATCATGATGCTGAAATTAAAAGGTAAAGAGGGCATGTTACAAATTACATTATGATAAGAAGACTAGTGAAACTTTAGAGGCTTATAAAAAAACAAAGAAAGAAGTGAAAAAAGGTCGTAAGTGAAGCAAAGTTAAAATTTGAAAGGAAAAAGATATTTTTAGGATAGTTAGAGCTAGAGAATTTTGTTAGATGCATCAAATATGAGGATAAGAAAATTTTAGTGTAAATGATGATATAAAAAATAGATGAAAATTTTTTATTTTTATAAATTTTTTAGTGAAAATAAAGATGTCAGTATTAACTTAGGAGAGTTAGCCAAATCAAAAAAGTATATAAACCATAATTTCTACTGACGTATCCAAAAGAATGAAGTCAAAGAGGCTCTTAAACATATGAAGGGTGATAAATCTGTAGACCAAACAATATTCCTTTAAACGTTTAAAAATCTTAAGAGAGATAGGAATCACTTAACTCAGAAGACTATTTAATGAAATATGGATAAACCAAAACATGCCCGATGAATGGAGAGCGAGTACACTTATACCCATATATACAAGAACAAGGGAGACATTCAGAATTGTGCGAATTATTGAGGTATCAAGTTAATGAGCCATACTATGAAATTATGAGAAATAATTATTGAATGTAGGTTAAGATACAAAAGAGAACCAATTTGGATTCTTGGCAGGCAAATTTATTATTAAAGTGATTCACCTTTTGAGACGTCTTATGAAACACTTTAGAGTAAAAAAGAAAGACTTTTAAATGATATTTATTGATGTAGAAAAAACTTACGATAAGATACTAAGAGATGTTCTTTGAAGAACCTTGAAAAAAATAGGTATCCCATTAACATACATAAACCTTATAAGAGACATGTATGATGGTGCAAAAACATGTGTGAGGACTTGTGAATGAATGACAAACTCCTTTGAAGTTAATATTGGGTTATTTAATGATCAACTTTAAGTCCATACTTATTTATAATGGTGATTGATGAGTTAACAAAACATATTCAAGATGAAGTACCTTGGTGTATGTTATTTGCAAATGACATTGTGTTAGTGGTAGAGTGTAAGGAAAAAGTTAATAGAAAATTGGAACTATGAAGAGAAACATTAGAAAGTAAATGCTTATGACTTAGTAGAATAAAGACAGAATATATGAAATATAAGTTTAATTATTTGGTTACTTCAGAGGACATAGAAATTAAAATTAGAACATATTGTATCCCCAAAGAAAAGTTTTAAATAACTAGGGTCAATTTTTTAATTTTTTTGAGTGATGGAAGAGTTGATGGAGATGTTATGCATAAAATTAATAGAGGTTGGTTAAAATGGAGAGGAGCATCATGTATTCTTTGTAATAAGAAGATACCATTAAAGTAAAAGGTAAATATTATTGAACAACAATTAGACCTATCATGTTTTATGGTTCTAAGGGATATGAGAGGGATGAGTGATCATACAAGAATACAAGAAAAGAACGTATACATAATGAGGTTATTAGAAACAAATTGAGAGTAACACCATGATGGCTTGAACATATAAAAAGATCAAAAGAAGCGCATATAAGAAGTATGAAAACTAGATTTTAAAAGTATTAAAAGAGGTAGAAGACGACTACAAAAGTATTGGAAAAATCAATAAAGAATGATCTAGTTTACTGAGTTAACTGCTAACATGGCACATGATAAGACACGGTGAAAACAAAGAACCCATGTAGCCGACCTCGTCTAGTATGGGAAAAGGCTTAGTTGTTGTTGTATTGTCTTTCCTCGTTTAGATGCTTTCAATTTTTTATCTCATCCGAAATAGTGTTGCCAACTTGAGAGATGATCTACTGGCTTCTTGTTCTTGCAACCATCGGCTGGGTACCTCTATGCATGTTTAACATTTTGCTCATATTTTCATGCTAACAATGTGAGAAAGTAGACTGCTATTGAGCACCTCACAAAACATTTACAGCAAAATGGTGCTCCTCAAGCCCGTAATTCTCAACCAATCATACTCTCCACATCCTTGTTTTGAGTTGATTTAAGGCCAACCAACAAAGTTATTGATCGTCCAAAGCATCAACTTGAATTGATGGCTAGCTGATTCTGATAGCGCAAAAACTGGAATATTTCAATTACAGCAAGAGTACCAACCCGCTTCAACAGGCACAAGTTTGATTTGAATGTTCTAGAGAAGATTACCAGAATGATTCTTCAAGCAACTGCAAGACAATTCCTACTTCCAGACTAATATCAGGTGCTTGATTCCCCTCCTCTGGGCAGAGGGCAAATGGCAAAGGACAATCAGGACATACATGAATCAGAGCCATGGGAATGAACCAGACATACAACACTGGCCCGGGCACCCCAATTGGGAAATGGTCATGGTGATTCTTCATTATCATCTGGTACTTGACTCGCTTCCCTTGCTTCTGAAGAGTGAGAAGCATGATCGAGGCACTGCACATTTCAAACATGCAACACTCTCTTTGAATTGGCAACAGGTGGTAAAGATTTGACGCAAGGAAGAAACCAAATTCCCTATAATGGCATGCTGACAAGCAGAAATGCTGGGATGTCGTGTTACCAACAAGCGCTGTATTTACCTTTTAGAGAACTTCCAGTTAAATGCGCCTCCCTCAATTTGAAGTTTGCTGGAGGTCCAGGAATCGAACTCCGCAAGGATTGAACTATGGAAAATTCATGAAGTTAAAAAACAAATTCTTTTTGACAGTTAACAAACAAAATTGAACTAAGGTAAGAAGCAGAAAATATCAGGGTTAGCCATTCCAATTAGTTCAACAGTACGCATGACAACTAGGGAGTCGGTGTTTCCTTGAGCTCAAGATTACAGAATAGTGTTGGGCACGTTGTGAACTGATCATCATGAATACCAACAAGCACGTATTGGCTATCAACCACCAATAGCTTTCAGATAATTATTTGTCCAATTTAGGCTAATCTGTTTCGTATACTTAAGGAGTGATACGAGGATAAAGTGAAGCCTCAAGCTAGCATAGGAAAGCAATAGACAAGTCGGGGTATATGATAACTTACTTGATCCTCTTCCTTGGAAGACACTGCCTTCTTGAATACCATCACATGGAAGCTGGGACTGTGAAAACCACATCCGTGATTTTTCAAGGTCTTCGGCAGACTGACTTGCCAAATCATGCCCATCTTCAGCATCTTCGTCCCCGTCAGATGCGGTAGATACTGAGACAGAATCTGTCACTGTATGTTCCTGTCCTCTATTTTTCCTACCAAACTTAAGTAGGCGCTTAAAACCCATCGGTTTATCCTCCCGAAATTGCTCAGAAGCAGCTGCTACCACAATTGGCTTCTGAGTGCTCTCCCACTTTTTTCTCACCCGAGATGCATTTGCCTCTGTTTGTTGAGACAGTGGATAGCAATTCCATGACGAGGGGTTTTCAATTAGTGAATTTCCAGAGGCGTTGACATCAGATGCCATCAGCTCACAGGTGAATGGATCATGTAGCTGTGAGTTCCAGAATGAGGTATATTCTTCTTGAAACCTGCAGGTGTGACGCAATGAAGAATGAAAATGAGCAGAAACAGAAGATGTTGCCACTCCCAAATCATTTATAGGACGGAGTGCGTGTAAGTCATCACAATTTTCAGACCTATAGCCTCCAGATTTTTTGAACCCTGGAATACTCAAAGCCGCATCATCTTGAGGGTCATCTTTGCCCATGCATGCCAAGTAACCAGATGATTCTGCTGGCCCTGTGTCTTCCTCACTGTTCAAACTCTCTGCAGCCATTGATGCCCTTAGTTTAGCAACACCAGGCCTGGCACCAGGACCTCTGCCCCTACCTTTTTGGAGAAAAGGTTTAGAACCATCACCTTTCAGAACTTCTCTATAGTTCTGCTCGGTTTCCTCCTTTTGTAATTTTAATGGTATCAGTGAATTGCTGTCAGTGTTAAGAGGAGAAATGCCTTTCAAGTCCTCAAGACCCACCAAGCTTTTCCTCCTAGAGTGTGACTGCCGCTGTTTACCATCCCTGGGCAGAATTTTCTCCTCACTAATGCTCTTGCTCCGCTGGTGGTTTCTGATTTGAGAGCGAACCGAACCTTTAGCACTTATGGTTGATGGCGTTGTATTTTCTTTTCGAAGGTCAGAGAAGCTTGGCAGTGACTGTGCGAAAGGATTTTCTGATCGATTTAAATGATGGTCTATACTAGATTTTGATGATTTAACAGCTCTAGTCTTTGATCCAATGGTTCGAGGCATGGACAATGACAGACTTCTGTTAGAGAGACCCTTCTTGGCCTGAATGATCTTTGAGGAAACGCCATCTGCAAGAGCTTCACTGTGAGCTTGTAAGACTTTTTTAGGGCTACCTGTAGGATGTACAGAAGACCTGTTCTGGGAATCATCTTCACTTCCATATTCATATCCCTGCACAGAAAAATGTACAAGTCAAGAAACAAACTAAAGGCCATCTCCCGTGGTCGGTGCTGCAAGAAACTTAAACTCAGGCTTGCATAGATTGACTAAGTTAGAATTGTATAGTCTCCAAAAGATGCTAATATCATAAACATGTGAATATATCAACTAGCTATTGTCCTATCTAAAAGGAGGGAATTATCTTGCTAATTTTACCAATGGACGCACAAAAGAAAGGCATATCCTTTCCCTTGATCTCAGTGATGCTTGAGTATTATCTATCATGGCACCCTCTGTTTCTTGACAAGCATGAGCAGCTAAGTCCTTTTTGCCTGCAGAGCTAGTAAATTTTGCCTTCATCTCAGCATTGCTTCTTTCCAGGCTTTCTTGTATAGCCTTCATTTTTGCATCCTTTTGAGCCCTTTTCTCTGCTGACTCTTTCCTGAGCTTTCTTTCACGCTTTTGGGTATATGTCTCATAGAATAGGCCCCTTGAATCCATGAAGGGCCGAGCAACATGTGCAGACTCACTGTAAGCTAGAGAATTAGCCATCTTTCTCAACAACTCTGAATCAAATTCCGTCATTTCATTCCCCAAATAGGCCGAATTTTCCAAAGCATCATCCCCTGCTGGCTTTTGCACCACCTTTTCTCCATTTATATCTTTGCTCTTCCATCCACCAGAAGACCAGTTCCGGGGAACTGTTAGATTGTGTGCAGCAAAAAGTGTTTCCAACTCATTTGCCTTCATCTGCAGCTCATTATGTCTTCCCTGGTTATCTTTTGACTGTATCATCTTCTTGTTTGGCTCGCCCAACATGATTGTGGCTGTGGAATTCCTCTCCCTATCTCCAATAACATTATTATATGAACAATCTAGTTCTCCTCTCTCTCTTATTGTTTGTCTGCCTGGCTCAGACAGAGGCATACCAAAATTATCTTCTTTATGCACAGTAACATTGGTGTGCTCTGAAAGAGAGGCTTGTGTGTGCGCTCTCAAGTCTCTGACAACTGATTCTAGTATTTCCCCATTAACCCTTCCACCAGAAACATTTGCGATATTCACTGCTAATGATGCTTGCTCCTTTCCATGGTCCTTTCCCAAAGGAACTCCAGCTTGAGGCAAAATTTGAGGACTCTTAGGTCTAACATCTGCTACATTCCCGGCTGAATAACCAGCAGATTGCATCTGAAGACTATTTAGTCCTCCATCTCTCGTCCTGCTAAGAGTTGCATTAAATTTTCTTGTGCTTGTGAGCTGTGAATGAACAGGATCAACATTACCACTCATGATTTCTTCACCCAGTAGCAAAGACCGGGATTGAGAATGGTGGTCTTTAGACCTAATACCTCTTCCAAGCTGCACAAATGTGCTGCTTGCATCTTTCAATGCATTACCATCCAATATGTTCCCTGATTGAATTGAATGATTCAACAATTCTTTTGGCATGGAGTCCTCAAAATTTGCTGCAGAAATACCAGTGTCCACCTGAGAAGCTACAGAATTGAATTCACTACTCAAGAAAGGTGATGAGAGATCCTCCCTTGGATTGATATTCATGTCACTGAAACTGCTCAAGCGCCTAAGGACAGGCTTCTGAAGCGGAAGCAAATTAGGGCCATCAGAATCAGCCAAGAGCCTACACCCACCACCTCCTTTGACCTCTCCTGGTTGCTCTTTCTGCTTGTTTTCAAACATGCTAATCCGATCTTGCACACTGAGCCTCCTCGCTGGTTGCTGGCTGGGTTCAACAAGGGACGATGAGACCTCTGGAAAGTTTTTGATGGTCATGCGACTACCATCATCCCTCTCGTTGCTGGACTCCCTCAAGCAACATTGCACAGAAAATGCCACATCAAGAGAGGTCAGCCTCATTGGTTGGGAAAGACAGGTGGTGAGGGAGGGGTTTGACGGTGCATGGATGGTGGTGGCAGGTACAGACAATAGTCCGGACTGCTCACTGATGGTTGGGATAGATTGTGGACAGAGGTCCATCTCCCAGCTGCTAGCAGACATGTCCAACTCAGATGAGAATTGCACATCTAGTTCATCTTCCCTCCTCCGAGGGCACATTTCTGGGCGTCTATGGCAAATGTCAATGAACTTCTTGCATGACTCACTAGAGAGAGAGAGAGAGTCAGTTAGAGTTGGCAATTAAAGAGACAATAATAGGACTCAAGATAATGGCATATAAGTTGAATCCCATAAAATATTCAGGTCTAAATTTGAAACACAGGCATTCCAACAAAAAAAGTGAAATTGATAACTTTTCAGCCACAATCTTGAAAGAGTGCCAAGATTTTAATTGTAGACAACATCTTAGACATGAAGCTTGCACTGCAATCCAGGGACCATGAAATCAACTCAGCGAACATAGTGGCATGACTTATAGGACTGATTTATCATGATTTATTATACTCCTAAGTTGGTTAGCTCTCTCAATCTGATAGTATATGTACTTTATTGATATCCTCGCCTGCCACAAAAACTCCCTCATCCTCATTTTCAATATATAGTAAGATCATTACTTTATTATATAAGTCAT
Organism: Brasenia schreberi; assembly: GCA_036023115.1. Classification (NCBI taxonomy): domain Eukaryota; kingdom Viridiplantae; phylum Streptophyta; class Magnoliopsida; order Nymphaeales; family Cabombaceae; genus Brasenia; species Brasenia schreberi. The sequence continues at coordinate 680,051 of JAYKKT010000052.1, forward strand.
ACTATGAAATTATGGGAAAGAATTATCGAACGTAGGTTAAGACAAGTATCAAGTACAACAGAGAACCAATTTGGATTTATGCCAGGTAGATCTACTATTGAAGCGATCCACCTTTTGAGACGTCTTATGGAACATTTTAGAGCAAAAAAGAAAGACCTTCACATGATATTTATTGATCTAGAAAAAGCTTATGATAGGGTACCGAGGGAGGTTCTTTGGAGAACTTTGGAAAAAAGAGGTATCCCGTTGACATATATTAACCTTATAAGAGACATGTATGATGGTGCAAAAACATGTGTGAGGACTCATGAAGGAACGACAGACTTCTTTGAAGTTAATATTGGGTTACATCAAGGATCAACTTTAAGTCCATACTTATTTATAATGGTGATGGATGAGTTAACAAAACATATTCAAGATGAAGTACCTTGGTGTATGTTATTTGCAGATGACATTGTATTAGTGGAGGAGTCTAAGGAAAAAGTTAATAGAAAATTGGAACTATGGAGAGAAACATTAGAAAACAAAGGCCTCCGACTTAGTAGAACAAAGACAGAATATATGGAATGTAAGTTTGATCATTTGGCTACTTCAGAGGACAAAGAAATTAAAATTGGCACACATTGCATTCCCCAAAAGGAAAGTTTTAAATACCTAGGGTCAATTTTTCAAAGTGATGGAAGAGTTGATGGAGATGTTACACATAGAATTAATGCTGGTTGGTTAAAATGGAGAGGAGCATCAGGTATTCTTTGTGATAAGAAGATACCATTAAAATTAAAAGGTAAATATTATAGAGCAGCAGTTAGGCCTGCCATGTTTTATGGTTCTGAGTGTTGGGCAGTTAATCATCAACATGTACAAAAGATGTCTGTGACAGAAATGAAGATGTTGAGATGGATGAGTGGTCATACAAGAAAAGACCGTATACATAATGAGGTTATTAGAAACAAATTAGGAGTGGCACCAATAGAGGATAAAATGAGAGAACATCGTTTAAGATGGTTTGGACATATAGAAAGAAGATCAAAAGAAGAACCTGTAAGAAGGTTAGAAAAACTAAATTTGGAAAGTATTAAAAGAGGTAGAGGACGACCACAAAAGTGTTGGAAAGAAACAATAAAGAATGATCTAGCTTATTGGGAGTTAACTGCTAACATGGCACACAATAGAGATCTGTGGAAACAAAGAATCCATGTAGCCGACCCCGTCTAGTATGGGAAAAGGCTTAGTTGTTGTTGTTGTTGTTGTAGTAAGATCATTAGTTTTCCTTTTTTAAGCCTTAGCTATCTTGAATTAAGCTTCTTATATAAATCTCGCCAACTTTTGGCATTTGCTTTTCTAACTGCTTTTTTTAGCTTTTTCTTTACCATATTATAATCCTCCTAAGTTTCTGCAGTCTTCCCTTTTCTCTTTATAATGCAGCTCGTAACATGATCTTTTCGCCCTCAATTTATCTTGAACTGCTTTGCTCCACTATCAAGCCTCTTTATATTGTCATACGCCTCTTGTAGGTTCACGTAACTCCTTATGTTATATTCATTGGTATAGTATTCCATAGTTTCCTTCAAAAACTCTCTATTTCAATAAATTTCTTGAGCATTTCTGAGGTATCACCATTTTGTCTGAGAAAACACTATGTACTCTTGTCCTCTGAGTCCATTTCTTTATATATAAATTCATAATTGGTAGTCAGTGCAAGTAGTTAAGTTCTCTCTTGTGATGACCTAATGATCCTTAGAAAGAGTCTATTTGTTCTCTTCCAAGCAAAATAATAAATTTGCATCTTACTCTTATAAATAATTAAATGCTCATATCGCTTCTTTATTTGCTATAAAGAGATCATATATCAAAGTGATGTAAAAAAAGTCCTTTCCTTTCTCATTTTGCTTCCTAAAGCCGTAATTTTCATAAACACCTTGATATCCTAAACATACTACTTTTCTTTGCAAGATACCTTGGATGAACTTATCTAACTATTCTCAAAATCAGTGTTGTCTGACGCGTATCGTATGGCGTATCGCTAAGCTCTACGATACGGGTGTATCGTATCATATCGCCCGTCCGTATCGTACTTTAATATTAAAATAATGCAAAATTTAATTTAAAAAATCAAGAAAAATTAGTAAAAATCCAAAAAAATCATGAAAAATCTGAAAAAATCTGGTAATTGCTTTAAATTCATACAATGCAAAGTTTAGTATAGATTGAGCATTCAACATTGAACAATTGCATCCAAATTTATATATTTTGAATCAAAAAAATGAAATACATTTACATTTTACAAATTATAATCAGGATCATCAACTAAATAATCTTCATCTTCTCCTTGCTGAAGATCCTCATCATTATCATCAACAACACCTTCTGCTTGTAAATCAAATTTTTCATCTCCTTGATACTGTTGTTGCGCTCCTTCCAAATTAATCCATGCAATGTCTTCTTCGGTTAGGAGAGCATTTTCTTCACTGTCTTCAATAATCCAATATTCTAATATATCAAAATTATCCAAACTTATTGGATCAAATTGGTTTTTTTGTCTATTTACTTTTTTTAATTGCCTACAACAAACAAAGATAAAAAATTAGTAAATAATATTAACAATTGAAGTCAAATAATTTATTAAATTGAATATTTAAGTAATACAACATTACCTTTCACGAAGACGCATGTTACAACGAATAAAAACTAAATCATTTAGTTTCTTATATTCCAACCTGTTGCGCTTCTTTGTATGGATGTGTTCAAAGGTACTCCAATTCCCTTCACAACCCGTTGCACTACAGGTTTGACACAGGACTCTTACTGTAAAATCTCTAAGGTTCGGACAGTCAGTTCCAAACCTATTCCACCAAACATCTGTACAAAAAGACAAACATTAGAGACATAATCCATAGTAATATAAGATGAAACTTAAATATGAAGATAAACAATTTACCTAGACGCATCGTAGTGCAGTTGCGAATTGCTATAGGCAAACCCATCAAGTGAAGAGCATTATCATAAATCTCCATCTCTCGATGTATAGCATCTGCTATGCTCTCATCAGGGACTAATCTATCAATACAATCAATGATGCCTCGATTAACCTCACCGTCCCTTTTGAAGGTTGCTGAGTACCTGTATGATGAGTTTAGATAATATATTGTCGCATGAATAGGCTGATGCATTTGTTTATTCCATCTATTATCAATTATTTTCCACACGGGCACATAATCTCTCTTTTTTCCATTAAAACTATTTATGATGGCTTCTTTTGCCCTATCCATGGCTTCATAAAGGTAGCTTATAGATGGTTTCTCCTCGCTGTCAGCCAATCTCAAAACCTTTACTAAAGGACATGTAATCCTCAACAGTTTAACACATGTATTCCAAAATGTACTCCTAAAGACTGTCTCGGAAATCTCATTCAACTTTCTATTTCTTCTGTTTTGAGGCAACTCTGCAAATTGTTGCCACTCATTTGAGGAGAACATTCTCTTCAATGCTTGCTTCTGTCTCATGATACTCTGTACAGATAAGAAGTTTGTTGCAAACCGAGTTACAGCTGTTCGAAGAAGCTCTGCACCTTCTGTATATCTCCTCATCATGCACAAAACAAATGCATGGTTGTAAATAAATTTTGTAATATCTTGGCAACATTCAGTTGCTACCTTTATTTCATCCATCTCACCAATGTCCTCAAGGATGAGATCTAAACAATGGGTTGCACATGGTGTCCAGTAGAAAGTCTCAAAAATATCAGCTAACTCCTTCCCAACCTCTTGTATAACCTTATCAAATTCTTGTCGTAGAATATCTGCAATATATCTCTCCTTTGACATATCCAAAGATCTAAAAAACATAAGTCCTTTAGGACAGTAGATAAGAAAGTTTAGCAAGGTCCTTCCTCGCCTATCTGTTCATCCATCTGCCATGATAGTGCAACATGTCTCCTTCCATGACTCTCTTAATGTCAAACAATATTCTTACACTTCAATGACGGTCTTATCTAAGATATTTTCTCTCAACTTCTGATAAGAAGGTATCTTGTATCCTGAACCGATGTTAGCAATCGCATCTGTCATTACTTGAAAATGAAAACTGTTTACTGCATTGAATAGAATGCATGCATCATAAAACCATCTGCCCACTGTAAGGTCTGTCTGATCATGCAACTGTTTTGAAGCCATAGCAGCACGAATTCCTGGTTGAGCTTCTTCTAGCATACATTCATTTTTTCCTCCTCCTACTACACCTGGTTGAGCACCAGGTGTAGGAGGAGGAAAAAATGAATGTATGCTAGAAGAAGCTCTTCTTCTACTCCTTGAACTTCCTCTTCTACCACCTCCAAAGTCTTCAGCAAACCTCTTTCTCATGCTAGGTGCTCATGAACTGCTACTACAAATCTCTGTTCTAGCATACGAAGGCAAACTATCAGTGAATCCAAATCCAGTAGCATCATCATCGTCTTCAAACATCTCTAAATCATCCTTTTATTGTCTCCTTTCCTATATACCCTCAATCATGTACAGACATTGCCATTGAATACCTTCTGGCAAACTTAAAACTATTCCTATAAATGGAGCAACTTCTTTCATAGTCCCTTCTAGGTGATGTTTCAACCTTTAAATTTCACCACTAACCACCCTCTCACAAAATAAACATCTATCTTTAATTTAGAACCCTCAACTGGTGTACCCCACTGTCATGCCGGATCATCAGAACAAGAATGAGAGTCTCTAACATCCCTTCCTACCATCTCAATTGAGTACTTTAATTCAATAAAAAACCTAAAAATAAAAGCACTTCGTAAATCCCCAAATCGTCAAATAACACTCAAATAGAGTGTCTCCCACTTCATGAATGCAATAAAAATCATATCCACACACTTAATAACTTCATATTTTATCATTCAAAAAAAGAAAAATACAAAGAAACAAAGAAAACAACAAAGAAAAAAGAAAAAATGAAGAAAAACACTAAAAATATACCTAAATCCGATATAGGAAGCTTGCACGGACACCGTAGAGCACGTTTTTAGAGCCTTGAACACAAAGGAGGCGAAGAACGGTTCTTAGGGAGTTTGGAGAGGTAAGAAGAGAGAGAGGAAACCCACAAAAACACGGGTTTCAGTTCAGAAGGGTCCCTGGGTGTATCGCCCGTATCGCACGATACGGTGCACGATACGGTGCAATAACCTTTAAATCACGATACACCTAAGTGTATCGTATCGTGGTGGCATATCGATACGGTGCAATACGGATAACACTGCTCAAAATACCTTTTCCATGCTTGCTTCAAATCCTATTTATTATGCATAAGCACATACAATATTTAAAATCTCTCCTCTTAAAATGAACTTCACCACCATAATCTGATCTCTATCTTGCTTTACCTCTACTACACTGTACAAATCCTTATTTCTAAGGATACTACTCCATTTGAAACCTTCTTTTTACCCAAAAATATAATTTAAAAATTATTTTTTCAATCTCTTTAGTTTTTTCTTCAATCTATTTTGTCTCGTAGTAAGTATAGAATATGAATATTTTCCCTTATCAAAGTATCCACTTCCCAATTAATATCCCAATATTTCATATACCAACACAAATCCTATTATTAAAGACTAACTTCCTTACCCCCAACATCTATCCATGCTCAAAATGTGAGACCCTCTCTGCACTTGGTTCATTATATTCCAACATTGGTGTAGAGAGACTAACTTCCTTATACATACCCATTTGGGAATCCTCTGCAATTGATGCGCTACCTGAAGGCAAAGACATAGGGGCCCTTCCTTACTCTTCACCATGCATATAATGCATCTCTAAGAGGGATGCCCCAATGAAAATTCTCATAAGATCCAAAATCCATGATAAAAGTATGACAGTTTTATGTTGGTTGTTAGAAGCCTAACACAACCCTCCTCCTTTTGCATATGGGGTTTGGGGCAACTATGACAAAGTTGTTGATTTTTGAAGATAAAGGAATGGATTAATAGGATCCCTACTGAACAAACAACAATCAGTTGAAGGCCACAAATCACAACTGAGAAGCTGCACTACTTTCCTGAGTGGCAAAGATTGTGGCCATCACACACGCATAAATGAAGCATTCCAAAAGGCAAAGCATATGAAAAAGTTCTTACTTCAGATGGTGGGCATAGAAACAGTCAGCAAACTGGAGAAGCTCAGAGACTGTGTCTAGGGTGAAGCCTGCAGCCACAGCTCGACCATGGGCCATATTTAGGTCCTCCCGTGCAGCCATGAGACGAAAATCAATCGCCCTCAAAAGCTCTCCCCTGGAAAGGTACCAGTAGCAAAGTCCCCTTTAATAAAGTCAAAACTGCATTGTTCGTTAGGAGAAAGGCCCAGATGGTTCTTATGACAAGATTTCAGACGTTGAAGATATGTCAAACAGCAACCAAGTTTCAGACCAATCCTTTGACATAGTCTGGATTTTCTCCACCAAAATAAAGCAAAAATGGTGGTTCAAGTCATCAGAAAATATTTAAAGAAATCACCAAGTTATTGTCTAGAAAGGTCATTCATCACTAAAGCTGAAAAAGCCAATTTTGTAGATGCAGTTAAAAGAAAGAGGTTCCTCTGTGCAAGGAAAAGTTGATAAGCAAAATTTTCATTCTATGGTAGAATGGATGAAAAATGCAGGCAAAACTTATAAAATAACCAAAGCCATTGTTGGAGAACTTACTTGGTCGCATCTGCTTCTGCTGCTTGGCATTCAACTGCATGCAAGAAGATTAAAGTGGCATGAATTGCAAAGAGTATTTTTGTAGTTTCAGGAACACTAATACAAATTTTGCTAGCTATTCCCTAGACAAATCCTAAACAAATTATAACATATCGAGTCACTTAGGGTATGATTATAGTATTAACCAATTTGTAAATATCGTATTGTACCGTATGACTATGACATGTTGTACATCAATAATGTTGGCTTTTAGTTTCTAATATAGATTTTATTAAATTGTTGATGCTCGGATGTTTCTGTGTTTTCTATGAATTGTTGAGATTCTTACTTTTCTTTATTTTTACAATTTAGTGTTTTTTATTTTTATTAAATGCGAAAAATACTGTACCTTAGTATATATGGAGTAGTTATCACATATCAATACCCCTAATAATATGGCTCCAATACGTTATCTACAACATTGGTAGAAACTGAAAATATAAATGTCTGACTGGAATGGTACAAATACCTTTGCACCTTATGAAATAAGAATCAAACGAACCTTCTACCTCTTCTTTTCAAATTTGTCTCCAAGTCTACGTCACACACAAAATTGTTCAGAATGCCCAACTTCAAACAAAATACACCGGTTAAACTCCTCATTAGTAACAAAACGCTTCACGACCTTTAGAAAAAAACATGTTGCAAGGTGGAAGAGAAGGAAAATGTGCATATTGACTAAAACATTAAATCAATTCGTAGACCTCCCAAAAGTCGAAAGAAGTTTTAAGTCTTCCAAATATATGCCTCTTTACAGAAACTGAAACAAGTTCTACTGCAGCGACCTGATCAATTGTTGGTGACAACCAAAAATACATAACCTGCACTACAGCTTCTATAAGCAAATTTGATCATTCTAGGTTCCATCTGCTAACATAACCAGAATCTGCTTAACTAAGAACTAGAAAGAAGATAACAAAGATCAGACTTATTAAGTTCAAGGATGAAGAAACACAACCATATGCACTATTTCCAGGAGAGATAATAAGTTTCAGGAACAGAGAAAAGGATACCCAAGAAGCACGGTACAAGGCTAGGATATATTAAATCCAGGTTATAATCCCTATTTCTGCATCCAAAGACCCTTCACCATTTCTTCAACAGGATACATTGACAACCTTGTATAGACCATTTTTATTCAAATGTCTGCACCATTCTTACTATTTGTATATTCAGAATTAATTTAGTGCATCCCAACCAGATCATCCCAATGGAGTTAACATAGTGTAGCATTTAAACTCTTCTCTGTCTGTAACTTTGATGCAAAGAGGTGGAGATTGTGGCCTATTCGTTTAAATGTTTGCAGAGAGGCAACATAGATCTTATTCAACTAATGCAACATCAGCAGATAACGTTTCAAATTTCAAGCATAAGGTGTGTCACGATTAAAAGTTACAGAGAAAAATACGTGCAGTTTGTAGAATGAGTATAGTCGACACCATATTCAGGAAACAACGTGGTTAAGTTGAGAGTTATTATCAACTATAAGCTTGCCAGAAAAAAAGTTTAAAAGACACGCTCCAGCATATAGTCATAGAAATAAGGACAATGATTGTTTGAAGCAAACATGTCACTTAGGCATGGTACATACCCATTGCATCAGAGACTTGATCCCCCACTCCCTAAATAAGAGAAACAAATATTATATAACCATGAGCACGTGCAAACAGTTCTTGATAAGATCTGCAAGAAAAGGATTATATCAGATGGAACCTGAGAGTAGATTCTCCTAGCAGCTTCTAACTGGGATATTTCTTCATCAAAAGTACTGACAAGCTCTAACACTTCAGGTGTACTAACAAACCGAACAAATCTGGAATAGCACAAAAAAATTATATAAGCACCAGGAGAGGTTCTTCAGATTATTTTGCTAATCCTGTCAGATGAATTTCTTAATCCAAGAACAAAACTTGCACGAACCTTTCTAATGTCCCTTTTGTAAACCAAGGAGTAACATCATAACCTTTCTGAACTTCAAGCTTGATTATGTGTACTGCCTGAGCCGCTTGTTCTGCTGCTACCCGGGAATGGGTAAGGAAGGGTTTCAGAAGCCCAGATGCAAGTTTCTCACATTCTCCTTCTCCAGAAACAAACAACTCACATCTGTAAGATCCAGAAAAATTCATCACTTACCGAGAGATGGCAAAACATTCCCTAAAGACCAATAGTGAGTTCAATCATAAGCTCACCTTGATTTCTTAGGCGAGAGCTGAAAAACTGCACAGTCGAGTGGTGTACTGGGTTTCATTTTCTCATTGAAGATTTATCAGGTTGGTTATAATGTCTCACAAGAAGTGTCCTACAAAAGTAGCTTAATTCAAGGTGTTTATCTGCAGAAGAACACAACTTTGAACGGATCTTAACAAAGAGGCGTATTTACAGGGAAGAAAATAAGACAGAATCAAGCACATGATCCAACTAAAGTAAAGACAGAGAACACCAAGACTTTATGTATAACTATTTCACTAGAAAGCCAGAAAGGGATCATGTGAAGGATTCTTTTAGAAAGTTTTTTAGAAGAACTCTTTAGAAGGATGTCATAGCTTACAGATTCCACTGGCATTGGGCATTACATAATACTATCATTTGAATGACATATTCACAGTGAATAAAGCATCCATAATCAGATATATTATGCTTTGTAATCAAGTAAACTCTCTTTCAGCAAGCACGTTTTAAAAGAGCCACCGAAAATTTTATGTAAAGGAACAAGGCAAGGCTTCTAGAAAATCTGCTTATTTTCACGACAGGAAGTATTAGGTACTGTGTCCTGTCCACCAAAAAAGACCTCGATGGGGAAGAAAAAACAGAACTTTACAATTATCATTCCAGGTAAGATGAGTTCAAAAACAAAAACAGGGAAGTGTCATGATTGCAAGCAGATGCTAAATAAGCAAGCTGAACTAATTACATTCAAGCAGTAATTAACCAAAAAAAGGCGATTTAGCAATTATCCCTTTGACCTTTGGAAACTCCCAATTTCATCAAAAGCATCTGCATAGTTAGTAGCTGGTGAAGAATCAAATATACAAGTATACAACTAATTAAGTGCAAGCGGTAGTTTTTATGCAGGGAACATTTACCGTGATCCTATCAACTACTCTGGAAATGCATTGCAATTAAGATAGTGCAAGTTGCAGATGAATATGACATCTTTAACCATACGAATTTATTGAATTGGCGTACTATACAGAAAATAAAAAGAACTCTGCACTAATTGATAATCACAATCTTAAAAAGGAAGAAGATCAAACTGAACCATCCTAAAGCTATAACCAACAACTCGTAAAGAATGGACGATATTTCGAACGGATGCGCAATACCTAAACTTCATGCACACGTAATGTCTCAATTTACACTCAAAGCACAAAAAACAAATCGAAACATCCAATATCGAAACTAAGTGTAGCTGACAATGCTAAATTTCACAATGCACCGAAGATTGATGAAATTTTCACATTTTATAGCCTCACTGCCATCATAGCATCAAAACCTGGATGAAAAACCGAACAGAACGTCTCGATCACGAGCAATATATTTTTTGGCAATTTACGAGCAAATCACACAAAAAGAAGCAGATTTATCGCCTAAGGAGAAGATAACAAGACGCATTTCGACGATCGGAACAGAGGAAGAAGAAGTACCTCGATCAAAGAACCGGAAATGGCCTTCGAAAAGCAAGAACGGAAATCGACGAGAAGGAAACGCCGGTCCCAACGCCGATGACCCGAGCTCCTAGGACGACTCTCCCTCTCTTCTCTCTGTCTCTCTCTTACACACAGAGAGAGAGAGAGAGAGGGGGAGAGAGAATGAGGCGGAAACGCCACAAATGACAGCAGCAACAGAACAGAGAGAGAGGGGGGGGGAAGGGAAGGGAGAAGGAAAAGAAATCCTTTTAGCGGGGTTATTCATTGAATTTAAGAAGGATAAAAAGGGGAATAAAAATATTCTCCCCTCCAACGACGTTCCCAAGGGGAATACCGCGACGTTCCCTCAGATTCCGCGACGTGCCAGTAGTACTGGGCTGTCAGGAGCTCCCCCTCACGATTTAAACACCCTTAACGAGTCCAGAATCTACCCGGACGTCGATGGACAACTTGACGAAAATGGCCATAACGGGAAACCCCTGATTGAAACGGAGAAATAAACGCTCTCTCTTTCGAAGCGGATCTGGAATTGGGAACGGTTTGGTCCTGCTGCAAATCTCCATATACAACCGTACCCATACATTCCCATTTTAAAAAATCCGGATCCAGATACAAATTATGGAGTCCGTAAAGAGAACTTGAATCACGGTTCTTGCTAAAGCAGGTGGATTTGTGCATCAATATCAAGCGCAGTTATCTTTAGGGTGTCTTTGATACAAAGTTTAAGAGAATCTGGACTTCATTCTTGGTGCTTGCAGTTTTAAATCCCATCATATATCAAACATGGAACCCGTTATTAACATGAAAATATGGTTGCATAGGACCGATTTAAATAAAAAAACTTTGACATTAGAAGAAGGTGGGTTACAGGAACTAGACCCAGGACTTTCACATGAAAACTCAAGCATTTCCTTAGGTCTTGTGTTGTTATCCACCTTGCATGAAAACCCAAGTTTAAATACGACCCACGAATCCAATGTGAAACTATGGTTACAAGCCCAATGTTGGTCTAAGCATGTCGTTTTAGTATTAAGAGCCCGACACCATAAATCCTACCTTATAATGGTTGTTTATTGATTTATTAGAATTTCTTAACATCACTAAGCAACATATCCATCCACCTCAACTCCATCAAATGCATCTTTTTAGCAAGATAGGCGTAGGGTGTTTACCCTCCTACATAGACCAAAGTCCTACAAAGCCCACGACCCATTAACCCATTTTGGATTATACAACTAAGGGTTGTTTAGCAATGCATGGAAAACCTTCTGGGCAGTGCTCCACAACCGATACAATCAAGGGTTTGTTGGTTGTCTTTTCTATTTTATTTGTTTTCTCCCACGGTCATCATTATAACATGAATGAGAATGATTTTTTACCCTCTAAAAGTACAACAACTACTAAGCCTTTTCCCATTAAATGGGGGTAGACTGCAATTCTTTGTTTTTTTGTAGAATTCATGGTAAATAAGTTTGACAAGGTTTTAGGTTGATTGTTGAAAGCCTAACACAATCCTTCTCTTTTATCCGGGCTTGGGACCGGCCATGCAAAGGTGATCCCTTACCTGGGTGGAGTTTTTGTACGATCTAAAAGTATTTAAAGAAAAATTATACATTATGTGTTTTTTGTGTACCTAGAAAAAGGGTAATTCAAACCAGTGGGTACACAGCATCTTCCCTACCTGGTCCCTTCATATAGTTAGTTCACTATCATCGTAGAAATGCTTGGATGTCGTGCGAGGATTGTGTCATTCGAGATCGGCTATCATCAATAACTTGAGACCAGGGCTGGTAATTAACGAGCTGATGAACAATACATGCATTGTTCTTCTCTAACTCAAAATGTAATTCATGTTCAGCTCGGCAACTCGTTTCAGTTGCCACGACACAAACTGTAACATATTATCAAGCTGAAGCGAAGTAGTTTGTTAAAGTTACTTGCATTTCAAAAATGAGTTTCTTTTAAAATTTAAGTGATGTTTTGATATTTTTATGCAGCTATAGTTGCAAATTATACTTATCATTTAACTAGACATTTTGTAACGTGTACTGCAGTAAAGAGTCATCGCTCTCCTGGCTAGGGGGTCAGCTCGTAATAACCTTCAGACTTAAATGTCATAAGTTCAAGACCCAAGGGCCTGCAGCTTGCCTTTCGAACAAATATATACCACATGCACTTCAATAGATGAGCTTATAAATAAAGAAATGATAATCTTAAGTTGATAATTTGAAACTGTAGTAATTATAAATACGAAATTCACAATAAACTTGGAATTTGTGCGTCAACCTGTGTAGAGTGAGTGTGTGTGAGAGAGAGGGAAAGAAGTCGAACAATTGAAAGCAGATGAAAAACAACATGCGGAACTATGGATTTTTTAGACCACGGATTCACTGTGGGCAATATAGTTTTCCCCTTCTTTTTTTAGATCAAAGGCAAGAAGCGCAACGGATTTGGACCCTCGAAAATTCACGCACAAATTTCATAGACCAAATACATCAAGAGCAAAAACACACTTTTCTTTCTCAGAAAAGAAGAATAACCTCTAAGTTTAAACCCGAACCCTCCTTCATAACACAAAGCACTCTGTCTTTGTTTCTCTCTTTATCCCCTAAACAGGTCATTGGTTTAATTTATCGTTAAAACAACTTGACTTCTCAAAAGGACTTCCTTGATCCTCAGTATTCTTCTCTAGATCTCTTATAAGAAAAACCTCTGTAAATAAAACCAATTAAAGAAAAGAAAACATGAAGACAACTTTCCCAACATTTTTGTCGGGCGGGCACCTAGGAACGGCAATTCCTACCCGCTCCTGGGGTACCCACCGCACCACGCTCCTTCAATTACAATGGAACTTTAATGTCTATATGAATACAATTCAATATTTGCATCTAGAAAATTATAAGATAACTAAGGACCAAAGAGTTCCAAATGTTAATTTGGATTTCTTTTCTTCTCTTGTATAGGAATAATAAAGAGTTGAAAATTGGTATGACAAACAGGTGAAAAACATATCAAGCTAAATAACCGGAAAGGATAAGAACATTTAGAAAAGATGAAGCCTACAGTCTAGAAATTAAGTTGGTGTAAACCTAAAGTCAATATTGTGCGTATACCAAGAAAAGTCCTCAAACATTTTGTGTATGATAATGCGCTGATTTATATAAATATATATATATATATATATATATATATATATATATATATATATATATATATATATATAGAGAGAGAGAGAGAGAGAGAGAGAGAGAGTTCATATGAAACCCAAACGCACGTAAATCGTACGGTATAACCTAGATCAAGCAAATGAGCAGTGAAGATGTTATTAAAACAAATAATTATCTATTATAAAGCATGGACCATTTAATAAGCAAATGCAAATACCATACGATTATCAAGAACTAGACGTCCAAGATCATGTATGTCATCTACAACAAATTTAAGGAGGTCGGTGAAAATCAGAAACATCAAGAATATATACATATCGATAAGAGAGTTTCGGAGCAGGAGTCTCCTTCTCGACTTCTATATAAAGCCAAGGGCCTGGAGAAGAACACTTTTCAGAATTCGCTCCAGTTTTCATCAGCTTACTGATCTGAGATTTTCTTTTTGAGGTTTGCAATATGGACTTCATCACCAAGACGCTCTCTTGCTTCGGAGCAAGGCTCCACAAGTCCAAGAAGAAAGAGATCAATGGTGCAGAGAGCACAAGGAAGACCACCACTACAAGGTTGGGGTTTGGGAGAGCTCAGAAAGGCCGATAACCGGAACAGAGAAGAAAGGGCATGATCTTGACGACGAGCGTCACCGGAGAAACATGAAGTTGTTCGAGATGTACGTACAGAAGCTGAGTAGTAACGATGTAAGTGATGACTACGATGAGCATCTGAAGAAGAACTCAGGATGGTTGGTGAAAGGAAAGCGACATTGTACAAGTTCCGTCACCGGCGGTAGCATGAGATACACCTGAGGCACCGAATCCCGTTGAAGCGATCATACTTCTTTCTTTTTCTTGATGATGAGATCAAATAATGCTGCAGTTTTGAAATTTTGCAGAGATGTATAGAGGTTAGGTTACGTTTTACTTGGTTTAGGTCACTTTATCTCCAAGATTTCTTCCCTTGCTTTCCATGAATTCATCTGATTTGAATAAATATAAGACATGTTATTCTAGATGTCTCAGGTGCGGTAACTACTTGCTAATTAATTCGTAATTTATGTTATTATCGGGTGAGAGTACAAGTCCCAACACATGATTGGTCTCACAAGAATTGATAACATATTTACTTAAATGCATGTATTAACAGTATCCTGACACATCAAATGAGATTTTTAAGGAATAATTAACCGCACGCGTGACCAAAATGAAGTGTGCTTGTGATACTGGTCTTGGGCTACCTGAACCGGTTATGAGTCTATCCGAGTAGACATGACCGGTTCGGAATCAACAGCGATAATCGGAACCGGCCAAACCTGCTCGGGACCCCTGGTTTGATAAAGGTTCATGGTTTCCAAAACTGGTCCAGAACTGATGGTTTCAAACTGCCGCTAGCTAAGTTTTATATATTTTTTTCGACACCATTTAACACTGTAGGGCACTACACATTTGCTTTTGTTTGTCAAAAGAAAATTGAAATCGTTTCAAGACAGTTCTGAAACCAGAACTGAAACCACCCGGAGACTGACGGTTCCGAACTAGAACCGAAACTGGCCACAGAGCGGTTTGGTTCCGGTTCCAGGTTCCATGTGCGAGTCAGGTTGGTCCAGTTTGGCAGTTGGTTCAAATGATCCTAACAAGTAGTCTCAGATAGACATGGAAGTTATCCTCTTTTTCTGTCAGGATCCAAGAAACATCTGGAATTTATCAGGATAATGGTAGGTAGACTATGCTCTATCTATGAAGAAGTAACTCAAATCAGACTTCGTAATATAACGTCAAATTAACTCCCATGAACGTATCATGAGAAAAGGATAAAGCTTGTGAAACTGAAGAACAATGAAGTCCCATTTGGCTGCAAGATATTGATGAGGATAATGAGAAATATTGAAAGAAGCATCGTCTAATGTTACATATAGCACCCCATTTCAAACCAAATTAATTGGGACATTATTCTTTATACCCTATAAAATATTGGGATCTATCGGCATTTCTGTTTCATTTTTATGCAGGTTAAAAAAAAAACTAATGGGCTTTAGATACTGGATATACCGACGGGATAGAGATTGTACTGTGAAGCTGGCCTATTGTGTTCTATGATGCAGCTTAAGATTTTCCATGCAATAAGTGTGAACTCTTATCATTATAAAACATATATACTTGGTGAAATAATGTTAACCTAGAAATATTCTTCTTCTTCATGGCTAATTCAGAGGAAATGACTAGATTCATTCTCGATTTCTGGTTCTTGTTTCATTTTTGCTTGTTTCAAGGATTTGAACTCTCTCCAGCGAGGAAGTTCTTAATGAACTTGGTATAAGCCCATCAACAACTAAAGTCGAGAATTTGTTTGGGATCTAATCCTTCTTCAAATAGATTAAGTTTGAATCAACCAAATCGAACCGACTGAGCAAATAATAGAAAAAGTACTGAAAATGAAAAAAGAACAAATACCCCCAGTAGACTTAATGAGCTTGGTACGATTCTCTTCATTTCTTGCAGATGCGCACCGGGTATCGAACTCGGGACCTTACCTTTTGTCAGAGAGTGCAACCCCCTAGCCAGTAAGCTACGCCCCTTTGGTGCGCATGGGCACGCACACACAGAGGTGAACAAAGAAGTGAAGGCATTTACAAAAGATTACAGGAGGCACAAGGTTTTGATTACAATAAAAAAGAGTTGGGAAATGAGACATTTCCTTGCAGACAATCTCACAAGGAAGAAGGAAGCAAGGCAACATTTACATAAAGGAAAAAAAACACAGCGAACTCAGACTAAAACTCTCAACGGAGCAGCTATATACAAAATCGCAAGCCTTCTTTCTCCCTGCATTACTTTCTTTCTCTTTCTATACATCTTTCTCTCTAATTTTCCATCAGTTCTCTATCGGTCCAAAGCACTGATTATGATCCTGTAATTCACACACAAATGCACGATTAGTTAATTACTTAGCATCAATGCACAATTTCTAAATAGGTGTAACTAAAGAAGTAACATGGGTCACCAATCTCTACCAGTCATAAACAGTAGGACTCCTTGGTTCAGCACGCTCGAGCGTATCATGGCTCTCATCCATTGATTTTCTACTGAATCTATTCATACCTCCACGAGGGGTCCCTGAAAATTTTACCATAATTATCAACCACAAATAAAAGAAAAAAAAACAAAAGTGCCCACATCTTAACGTCGTTAAGACTGTCATACAATAAATCACAAAACTTATTCATGAAAGAGAAACTTTTTCTAAAACACAGCAGTTTTTCTTCTGTGGACAGAAACGACCGTGACGTATCATCATCATCAGAGAGAGAGAGAGAGAGGTGTTAATAGTTTAATAGCGCAAACAGGCAATGATCCGATTCTCTCGCTGCAAATTTCCGCATTCGCATCCCTGTCCTTTTTTGCAAGACTCGGATGAAGTTTGAGTGGGTAAGTTCAATACTCTCTTGATTCGGAATGCGATTTGCATGGCAACGGAACCCCACAACCGCTTCGCTTCTCGAAATGGGAAGTTCCTTTGACAAATGAACTGAAGAAACAAGAACATAATTGACTCGGAAGATTCTGTATCGTCGACATTAGAGACACGGAAGATACAGTTCTGTCGTCTCGTTCATATACCCTTTCGGGACGCCATCTACTCTGATGTTTCCAGTCATCTTCCTCACAAAACCCACAAATTCTCTCTCATTGAACTCACCATCAGAGACGGGGTAGTTCGAGAGACCTGTCGGATGATCTAACGCTCTGCGTGCAAGGATTGAAAAGCTTAGGTGTCGAAAAGTTCACTAAAACTGCATCAACCTGAATGCAGAAGAAAAAAGAAAAGAAGCTACAAGGACAACAATCATGAAGGGGAAAGAAAAGACAAAGAGAGGAGAAGAAGAGCAGAATTACATGAGAAAGGGGAGTCCGGCACGCTAGAGCCGGCAGGAGAAGCAGGCATAGATTCGGTGTCCACGGTGAGGTTCCGGAAGTTAGCGATCTTGGAGATGGAGATCGGCTGGGAGACGCGTGTCTCCTCTACCGAGATCGCCTGAGACGACGCCGACCTGGAGCTGGTAAAAGAAGCGTGGTGTTTGCGAAGCCTGCTGAGGCCGTTCTCCGGCTGCGGCCCCGCAACGGTGTCGTCCCACATCTTGTCTAAAAGACTCATGGCTCCCGTTCCCAACCGGGCTTCCTCGATGGGTGGCGGTGAATATTTCTGGATAAGAGAAAAAGAGAGGGGAGGGCTTCTACTACGGTCTTTAGAGAAAGAGAAAAGTTGGATGGAATGAGAAGACATCGGCAGGAGGAGCGAGGGGTTAAATACAGAGAGACCGTTGACGACGAGCCACTTGGCTTGGAGTGGCCACAGAGCCGAGCCAATGGCTTCTCCGCTTTAACCTCGACAAAGGGATCATCGGAAAAGAGAAATTTACATTTAGCTGCCTAGTAAATTTCTGAATCAACACCTTGAATGCCATATTTTTTGTTTGCGTGCTTCCCATTGCAATGTTGCATACAGCTACATGTGGTAAAGCACCTGGGGAACCTAGGCATGGGTTTGGTTGGCTCGTTGTAGGGTTCGGTATTAAACGAATGTGCTAAACACCATTTATTCGTACATGGATTATTTAGCTCTGATTGTGTTCCGCTCGTTTGTTTAACAAACCGACCGAAGATGAACTTACAACGGGCCAACCGAGTGCCAATTCTTGAGTTGGTCGGTTCCTCTAACATCATCCCAACCGTATGTCTATCTGGGTCTACACGAGTTTTATAAATTCGTCAGCTTGGCGTTACGGTCGGCGATAAATAATAGTAAACAGCTTGACGGCAAGATGGGTACTACATGCTCAAACTGACTCATTCGTCTCGGCGCAAACTAAGCCAAGCCGATGAACTAGCTGACGAAGAATTCCACTATATTAGGACAGTCAGAGTCGGTCTCGGGTCGATAAGATCGGGCGAGTCGTATCCTTCTCGTCGCGGATAAGATTGCCAGAGCGCACGAAGGTCGGAGGACTGAGCAGTTTTGTTGAGGCACGTGCGTACCAACACGTCTTATCACGTGCTGAAGGTCCCTCTCTTTTTTCTGGAAAATGGTCTAACTTAACTAGGGTCAGTTAGGGGCCACCGATGGTTTGGCCGAGTAATCGTCCACAAACACTGGGTGGGTACGTACGTATCTGGGGGCAATTTTTTTCTGTTTAGCCCTCGCCTATTTCGGGGTATGCCAAAATTAGAGCTTGACCAAACCCTCTTTGACCATGGTTTCTGAGTTGGATGGGAATTTCCGAAGGTTGAATGAACATAGTCGTTTGGATCATAGCCTGCCTCTGGTTCGTCGCCTGTTCATGGCTTGTCTCATTTGCTTGTTACAATGGAATGGAAGGCTGACATCCGTGGGAGTAGAACACGCGATGAACATCACGCAAGTCAAGAGCCCTACCAGGTGAGACTGACGTTGTGAGTGGTGAAAAAAAGGCCATCGGATAAGGATGACAATAAGATTAGCCCCACATATAAACATTTTTTCTTGCTTTAGTGATGGGGCACTCCGTTTTGTGCACCCTAGGATAAGATGCTCATCCTAAACTAAGGACATCCATATAACCATTGATGTCCAGACCTCGTCTTCTTTCCAATTTCACTTTGGCTTATCAACGAGATGGGCTATGACTCAGCCGGTTTAGTTTAAGCAGACAAGCTTTGGGTCGTGCAGTGTGGTCTGATGGAACTGGAGAAAGAAATGCAGAGGTGGCGGCATATTCGTATTTTTGGGTCTGGACATTTCATATTCGTGTCAGGAATAGGTCAACCTGAATTAGATCCGGTGGGCAAAGAACACGAACGTGACCTGTTTGAACAACACAAAATAGCTTTGGTAATAAACTAACTATGAGAAGCAGAGGTACTCGGAGAAAAAGTTGAGGACGAATGCCTCGCTCTAGTTGTTGGGCGAACCTAACATGGGTTGAGAAAGTCGAGGAGTATGAATAAAGGCAAACCCTGTCCTTTGGTTTGGTTGTTCCAACAT
This sequence comes from Brasenia schreberi, assembly GCA_036023115.1. Taxonomy (NCBI): domain Eukaryota; kingdom Viridiplantae; phylum Streptophyta; class Magnoliopsida; order Nymphaeales; family Cabombaceae; genus Brasenia; species Brasenia schreberi. The sequence goes on from JAYKKT010000052.1 coordinate 699,609, forward strand.
AGTAGGGGGAGAGATACGAAGAGAGTAGGCAGAGTAAGATCGGAGGGCGTGCTTCACTTTGTTTCTTCTTACTTGAAGTCTGTCCTTTGGGGATGGGGTAAAGTCACAAGCAGTGGAGTGGCACTCAAGTTCCGGTGATGGTCCGACCACTGGCAAAATAGGACGCCAATTATTTGACTGCCAGGCTGGGCTTGTCACTTCGCGTGCAGCATAGGATTCGTGGTGCTCATTCGATGAACTTCATCGTACTCAGCCACCCTATGGTGACGCGCTCAGGTAACACTGAAACTCGATACACGACATGGGATTTACTGATGCAATTACAGATGTTTATGGGAAGGAGATCTTCGGTTTTGTTCGAGGAACCATGTCGAGCAAAAAGAATTTGGAAAGTCCATCCAAGGCAAAAGAAAGAAAAAAAGGAAATGTCCGATTCTTATGCAAACTCGATCTTGATCCCTTTCTCTACAAAATTAGGTTCATTTAAAAATAAATTAATTATAAAAAGAATAAATAAAAAGAAAGTCTTATTTTATTTTTTAAATTCTTGAACTCATCGTAGTTCCAAACATTTTGTTTGTAATAATATGTTTCAATTTAAATGTATTTTATATAAATTAGATTTCATCTCACGAACTTCAACTTATATTTGAGTATTTTTTTTCTCGATGAATCTCCATGGAACCCGTGGAAACACATGAATGAAAATGGGACGTTTTTAGTTCCCTTCACGACAATGAGAACAAGAACAAAAACAAAAACAAAAACAAGATTTTGAAATGGAGATGAGAATGGAGACTTTGATCTCCAATCCTGCCTCAACCCATGAACATCCCCAGTTGCAACCTAATTATGAACCAACCCTATCCGCACAAAGAGCAATGACTCACCGATTGTAAGGTCAATTCATAAGCTAAAGACGTCACGAGTTCGATGCACGGCTGGTCCCCATAGTACGAAAACAAAGAAAAACCCTATCCAAAAACTTACTGCTTGCACTTCAAGCAAGGAGCTCCTTCCTTCATAGACCTTTTTACGAGTTCCAAATGTGAACTGCCGGTGCTTCATAAATCCCAGAAAGGTTGTACCAAACGAAGCTCAGGATGCACGCTTTAACAATAGAAATCCAACCTCCAATAGGTTTTGCATAGATCAAGCATATTTGAGGCTCCAAACTGAGCACCAATGACGGACCATCATCTTTGTTCAAGTGTCAAGCACCGAAGGAGTCAGTGGCAAGTGGCCCTCACTCACCATTATTCCATACAGTCGAATGCAAAGGGTACAGTTGAGATAGCAATGGGTTCTCTGTCCCTGCAGAGATGAAGCAACAACTTTCATGCCGGGAACCAGCATTCAAGTCTATCAATTACAACAAGCGCAGTTTGTTTCACTTTTCATTTTCGTTCTTTTTCTCGTGAATCTAATGGATAACAAAAAAGGCCAAGGCGACAAACTCTCCCATACATCTTTGAGAATCCTCAACTAATGGACAATGACATCCAACAATTGTTCATCCGAGCGATTCCCAAGGGCATGTTTCCAAAGCAAGCTTAATGAATTAACTGGATTGAGCTCATGCCAGCAAATTGGACGGAATAATAGAATCGATTCCTGCACCTTTTCATTTATGTCACCTCCGGCAAGCTTACACTAGGATACGCATCATAAAACTGCAACCTTGGTCTCATGGCCTACGTATAGTGCGCTTTGGCTTATGCACAAACATCATGTCCGTATAAATGTGACACTCATCTGAATCGGACGCTATATTTCTTCCCTCATACCGTGTCTCACTACACCATCCTACATGGGGCAAGCAGTCCCAATTCATGGTACCAAAGCAAGTGGAACAATGTGCATAAAAAAGGAACCGATTAAATAGATGGGAAAAGCAACAGGAAGTAGCAAGAGAGTGTCAGAAAAGGCACTGTAATAATGCTGGGGTACAAAATAGATACAAGGAGCAATACATGAAATGGCATCCAGAAAAGTTCAGCTTTAAAAAAGAGAAACGAGCTCCAGCGCAACTATGAACTACATCCTTGCAGCCGCTGCAAGGCTACCAATCAATGGACATACATGCAGAAAGCAACGGAAACAAGCTGATCTGGCACAGAAGTCTTAACTGAATGCTTTTTCCTTCTACATCCTTTGTCCAGCCAGAAATGAGCAGATTACCCAAAGTATGAGCCTCGACAAAATATGACTAGCAAACCGATGCAACACCCTTTTCCATGCACTGGTGTCCACTGCCGATGTTAGACCGATATCTCAGCATCATGAGTTGTGGCAGGAGGCCTTGCAGATACCTTCGGTTTCTTCCCTATCTTCATCTTGCTTTCTCTATTGCTTGGCACCGCGTTCCCTTCTCCCACCTAAGGGAGATACACCAAATTAACCTTAAGACAGCAAAATATAGTTCTGGCTTGACGAAGAAAAGAAATTCAGAAAGCCCGGAGGCAGAGGCTAAAAATGGATCGAATGAACTTGGCTGAAGATGAAGCATGGTTGATAAATCATCTCAGAGCATAATAGAGGTGGCACTCATTTGCAGACCACAACTTCCTGCCTCTGCAACATAATTGCAAGCAATCTATTCTTGAGAACAGGAAAAGCAAGTGGTTCCAACGGAAATAAAGGATTTATTAAGTTTTATGCCATTGAGGAAGAGACCACAGATAGCGATTTGCTCGAGACCCTGACCGGCTTTGTCTTGTAATTAATAAAAGGAGAATAACACCAGATCTACATAATATCAGGATGAGGAAACTTGCTGATAAAGAGAAAGATGATAGACTAGACCTGCCTGTAGTAGCCCTACTATGTGCTGTTTGAATATATGGAACATGTGATGACAACCATTAACAAGCAATATTTGAATTACTTGAAAAAGAGAATTGCTCACAAGGGGGAAAATCTATAATGCCTATGAGTTATAATGCTAACTATTCTCTTTCTCAATGAAAGCGAGACCTTTCAGTATTGGATGTAGAACAGATGGGGAGCTGAATATTCCACAAAGGAGCCGAGAAAAGAACATGTAGTCAAGCTAGCATGTCAAAACATTGTGAACCCTGGAACTGTAAGGATGTAGTTTAGTAGAGAGAGAGAGAGAGAGAGAGAGAGAGAGAGAGAGAGAGAGAGAGAGAGAGGCTCGTTTTGCACATGACCGTATTAAGTAATCTTGTGCAGCACACCTCAACAAACAATAGCTAACATTAGGAACCTATAATTTCTAAGTCAATAAGGAAAACGTTTTCCCTTTAATGATTTCACAAACTTGACCCAAGGCAAAAGACATGATTATCTAGAGAATTGGCATCAAAGAATGAGAAATAGGAGAAGTCTTTTGCGGTTACCGTAAACAGATTTGTGTCACTGTAGTTACGCTTGGTACTGTTCTGGTTGCAGCTACTGTTGCCGTCATTGCTCAAACTGTTGGCCCTTGATTTTGAGGTTGAACATAAGTCAGTCATGTCACCAGGGAACATTTCATTGAATAGGTCTCTAAGCGCTTCAAAACTTTCTGGTCCATCAGCCGTCTGAGAAAATTGACAGAAAGTAACATTTTTTTCAAGTGACAATCGATCTTAGAAAAGTATATATCATCTTATTCGTGATCTCAACATACAGGAGGTTAACAATTCAAGATTTGGAGGCTAAAAAGTTGCAAACTTGCATTTACATCATCAAAGTGTAGTTCTGGTCTCAACATGCACATCCAGTAATAAGATGGATTTAGTGAACACTTACACTGGATGGCACCTGGCTCATCATTGTTGCCATCTCATTAAGAAAGCTACGCATTCCCTGCACAATTTTGAAAATCATTTAGAGTAACATCAATACCTAAAGTCAGTCTCAGACCAACAAACTTGAAAACTATTCAGTTCCATTCAGACAGTAACTGGACTCAGTGACTAATAAAATGGCGATAATAGACGATCCCTGTCATACTGCTTCTGATCTAAAATGTGCCTATGTTCTGCTTACCCAGTGCCTATGTTCTGCTTACCCAGACAAGGCAATAAGCTGAACAACACAACCAAGTAATGGCCTAGGTAAAATTAAGAAAGAAACTTGAGATATTACGTGGCAAAGTAGTTGGCCCATGGTTTCAAAGTTCAAGCACATACTTTCTTTCATTAACAAGATCAATATGGTAGTGTTTATTGATTGATGCGTGCACCTATCAGCTGATCATAATATTTGTTGACTGGTAACTCTAGCGCAAAAATAATGACCTCCTCAACGCTTTATCCGTGAAAAGAACTGGCAAGGACCTTATTTTCTCATGATATACTACACAAGAAGAACAGTGATTTGAAACCAACTTGCTTTTGTTATTAATTCCTCAGATCTCAGGATGACAATGAGATCAGGACGATCATGTATATCCAAACTGAATCTATCAGTTTACGTTCATAACAGATTTGCTAACAGATTGATTTTGGATCCTTCTCGGTAGAAGTCTTAAGGTGAGTCGAAGAACCCAACGATAATCCAAAACACCTCTTGCACATGGCACAATCATGCAAAAGTAAAAACAGGCAATCGACTGAGTTGACGTAAAGACAAAGATTTAATTGAGACTAACGAAGACAAGGATTCAGCCTGCGTTACAAAATCGTTCACGAAGATAGTAACCCGCAGATTCAGGCAAAATCGGAGGACGAGACCAAAACAGAAAAGAAAAGGAAGATTCTAGAAAAGCAAAAGCTAGCTCTCTTCGGCAATCAACTAACCTCACCATCTTCACCGTCACTATCGTAGACACCCACGTCGTACAGAAATCTCTTATTCGCATCCGAAAGAACTGCGAAAAAGAACAAAGGTAGCCACAGGGAAAAAAATTATGATTACACTACAACTTAGAGAATACACACAAATACATACGGGCTCACGCACACGCACACGCGGGGTGCCACAAGCTGAAGACCATGGCAAATATCAAGAGCTATAAGTCGATATTTACGTTGAAGAACATGAAAAGAAAAAGGAAATTCATCTCGCCAATATGCAGATCCAGAGAAAAGCTGTCAAGTTACTATACCGGAATAAGCTTCCTGAATGGCCTGGAATTTTTTCTTCGATTCCTCGACGTGTTTGGTGTTGGCGAAGTTCGAACACCTATCGGGGTGCCACCTCTGCCATCGGAAAGGAGGTTGGCATTTTAGTAAATATGACAACAGATGCAGGCAAAGGTGGATATTCAACTATTTACAAGTAATAGCACATGACTGCGACTCTCCAGAAGGCAAAAGTAGGATGAACGACACTAAGAGCACGTCTTTTGGAAGAAAATCCTTAAGAAATAACTTCTGAAAGAGATCATGAACGGCGTTCAAATATTTAAGTTTATGTTTAAGTTTGGGAAATCAATATGCATTTTGAATCTTGCTAATCCAAATATTTCAGAATTTTGCATGAAAGCTAGAAATATGTCTCATACACGATTAAAAGCGATCAAATTTCGACTCCAAAATGCAAAAGAACAAGGGGAGAGGAAACTTTCCCGAGTTTCACGAGAAAACAAGAGACGCGATATTAGATTTATTCGGCAAGCAATTCCGTAGAGAAACTCCATCCACACTGAACGATCCAGAAGGGTTGCATCAAAGACAGGTCTACAAAAACAAGGAAGAACGATAGAGAGCTCTTCTGCAGAAGCTCAACTCCAGAATTGCAATCAGTAAGCTAAAAAGGTCATTTTTTGCGCAGATCAAGAGAAACCATCTCCTAGCAAAAAACAATGACAAAGAGACAGAGGAAAACAAACGGGCGACTGCGCCCGTATACTCCTTTCAATGTGAGTACGAAAAAGAGAACAAAAAAAAACTCACAAGAGCGAGTTTTTTGTAGGCCTTCCGGAGATCGTCTGGAGAACAATCTTTCTTCAGTCCCAATACGGCGTAGAAGTCGCTCCCTTCCTTCTCAGGAGCCATCTCCGGTCAAAAGCAAAACCGTCGACCCAACAATTTTACGGTAACCGATCCAAAAAGAGGAGCATAGAAGAACGAGAGAGAGAGAGAGAGAGAGAGATGCTTTAAAAACTGAACTGTCCGCTTCCCATCCTCCCCTCTTTTTGTCGCTTCTTTTCTCCCTCTTTCCTTCCCTGGCACGCCGCCCGGGAGGGCGAAGGAAAAGAGATATTTGTTCGACCGGAAGCCTCCAGAGAGAAGAAGCCCGCGGGATTCTGAGGTGGGCCTCGTCCGTCCGATTCCCGTGCCATGGACGGTCGAGATCTACAGTGCGGAAGATATTTTCTGGCGAGGGATCTCCAGAACGTTCGCGGGTTCGTATAAATTTTGACTGCCATTATCCTCCGACGTCCTTGACGCTTTCCACCTTTACAGAACCATCCCAATCTAAAGAAAATGTTCACCTCCCCCACAACTTTAAATAAAATGAGCGGCTTAATTTTTTGCATTAGATGCAGTTGACAGAATGGTAACTAAGAACCGAAGTAGTACCAAAGAAATTGGTGCGCTTTTGAAATACCATTGGTTGAATTATTAATATGCAATTGGCCTGACAGATCTTTATAAGAAATAACTCCAATTACCAAATTCATTTTGAAAATAAATTGGGTCAATAAAATTTGTTGATAAGAGAACAATGTAACAAGATTTATCAACAGAATCTCATGAAGATGCAACTAAAATTTGATGAAGGTGTGCTCCTCACCTCAGCATTTAACATTTGATGAATTAAATGGTCTGTTTGTAGAGAGCCTTTTGCTTGATAAGCGAGTGATGAACGGGAAATTGAAAGAAGATTGTGACATATTCGCACAAGATTGCCAAGAGGAGCAGCTTCTTGTTAAACATAATAAACCTTGGACCCTCATTTGTAATTTTTTGTTGGCGCCAGGTCATAGCAGATAGGCGGAATGGTGCAATAGAAGCGAAGCCGGTCTCCACGTCATCGTCCATCTGGGGTGGGCCAGCAATCCGAGAGTGGGACCGACGAGAGTTTTCCCGGAGTATCTCATGGGCCCGACCCGAAGGTGCAGTCCTCCACGTCATCAGGGTAAAATTGTTCTGAAAAGGGAGCCGTCTTTTGTCCAGGCCTAGCCTGGACTGTTCTTGTTCCTCCAAACACCTGAAACGGGAACCAAACTGGAAGCCCTCAGGTTCCGAGTCCGGATATGGTTCCATCAAGTTGGGTTCAATTTCAGATCCGATCCTAGGCTGGTCCAATCCTTGTTTGGTTGCTGTTTCATTTGGAAATTTCATGCGACTTCAAGACAGATGAAAACAGGACTTGAAACCCTTGGTTTCAGTCTAGTTCCTGATCGGTGGAACCAAAACTGAACTTGGGGGTCTTCGATTCTCCGGTTCCAATTCTGATCGGTTACGGAAACACTTTGAATATGCTTCAACTTGCGGGGTAGGGTCCAAACTGACCACCTCGAGTTCAAACTAAACCAGAACCAGAACCAAGATATTTTTCAAAGTAAGGTCCTGCACATGATTTTTACTCGCCATTGAACTAGATGCTGCATCGCTAACAATAGCTCTAAAAGAGTAAGGTTATGCTCTATTATTCCTTCCACACTTGCGTTTGAATTTCCTCCTCTCCGGAGGGACATTGAAATCCATGAGGGATCTACAAATCTTTAAGCAAAAATATTATATATAAAATAATCATATCAACTCTTGTGATTGAAAACTACTATTCAGTCAATAACCAATTTATGCATATAAATGTTAAAAATATTATATACATATATAATAATTATTTAAAATCACTGGTTTTGAGACAATTTTTGAAATAGGTAAACCATAACCAAATCGAAAGGTTCCTAGTTCTGATTCTCATTCTAGAATTGAAAGTGACGGTTCCAATTCAACAGTTTCTAGACTGATTCGATTTAGGTTCAAACTACTGGACTGGTTCTGAACCAACCATGTATACATTAACATGCACGCACATGCAGGTTCAGTTCACCACAGGATGCCGGTGTGGCTTTCATGTTTCGTGCGTTGAACTTTAATTGTGCCCTTTCGAACTCCGAAAGCCCTAAACTTTATTCATTGAATGAATATGATATGAATGGCTCATGTCTTTATTTTAAGAGACAGAAAGAAAGAGAAGGAATCTCTTTTTAATATGAAAAAGGTAAGGAGAGAGTTAATGCCATGAGTATGACATCGTACATTGGCACTTCGTTTGATACAGTTTAAGTAATTGTATTATTTTTAGCTTTATAAGTATGATATCGTATATTGGCAGTTTGTTTGATACAATTTAAGTAATTGCATTATTTTTAGCTTTATAAGTATGAGATCGTATATTGTCACTTCATTTGATACAATTTAAGTATTTGTATTATTTTTAGCTTTATAAGTATGGTATCTTATATCGGCACTTGTTTGAAAATTTTAAGTAATTGTATTATTTTTACACATTTACTAATATCTATCACTTTTTGTCCTACATTATTCGCCATATCGTACAAGTATTTTAATATTTGTACAATACATATAACATTTTAATTACTTAATGATTGTCATTAAGGATGGTTCAACCCAAATGGTATGTAGTAGCCATCTCTGTCGAATAGGTGAAGTGCAGGGCATCCCAGAAATCGTCGACCTCCATTCTCATAAAGTTCGTACTGGGTCTCCACACGATGGTTTCAAGAATGACAAGGTAATTGATATGAGTCTCAATACCATGAACAAGATCCAATTGGCGCATAGAGAAAGATTTATCTTCAATTATTGAAGAATGAGAACTATTATTGGGAATACAAGGCATAGAGGAAAACCCTAGAAGCTAAAACTATTACTAGGAAAGTAAACTCCTAAGAATGAAGTATGGCTAAAGCTTAATTTCTTAAGTGATCTTCTTCTTTCATGATCCTCTAGTATTCTTTTTATAGAATGACAAAGACGATTTAAGAGGAGTCTCTTTATCTTATAGTGGTTTATGTTTTGTGGGTGTTTCTCATCATTAATTTCTCTTTGGCCTATTTGTGGTCATCCTAATAAATCGATCATGGACTGATCATGAGTATGTTTAAGGGTTCCCCGCCATTAATCTTGCAGTTCCCAAGTTCTTGAGATTCCTTCTTGACACAACTATATGGTTTTCAGTGTCAACATTTATTAAACACGGACATAGAAATAGGTATTGCACATCATAAGCTACAACATGCAAGTCCATGCCCCTTATGATGTAGGGTCCCCAATACGATATGTACACCATTGAACATGAAAGGAGAAAACAGACCAATGGATAGAGAGCATGATAGTCGAAGAAACAAACGAAATTTTCCCCCATTGTCAATACATACCAATGCATGTTATACTAACGTATATAAGTTTCTGTTGGAAGCAAATGTGGGAACGTTCTAAATTGCCTAGAAATGATGGAAATGGGGATGGTAATTCACAGAGCATTCTTAGTGTTATGTTTGTGCTTCTATAGTGTTCTTCATGGTCACTGCAGGTGCAATTTAGAGTTCTGCTACATGAGGCAACTATAATTGCAGGTATTCACCCTCACCTCACTGCTAAAAACTAATTCCAACAATATACTATATGATCAGTTTCTCACACTGACAATAAAGAATGATTGAACCTCCATTTTATTCCTTTACGACGGTTGCTGTGATCTCAAACTTGGTATGCACCACCATTCTTTTTAATACGACGTTTGCGTATTCTGAAAGTACTTACCGCGGTTTCTGCAGCAATTGGAATGATCGCTTTCTACAATCGATTACGGAGTTTACAACCATTGTGATCTTCACGATTCTAAGAAAAGAAGGGGATCTCGCATGAAAAACTGAATATGAATGTGAATGGGCTTTCTTTCTGCTCTCTCTGGTTTTAATGGGAGCAGACAGTATGAGACTTTCTTCATACTTGTCACTCCACCTTTTAGTTAAACGGGTAAAATAACCCACAAAAACCATTTTTGTTGTAATTCGTCAGGTAGAACATATGTGATGCCATGAAAATACAATTTATTAACATGATCAATACGATCTGGTATGTTTTACTTTTGCAATGGCGAAGGGGCATGGCCCCCCCTGGCACTTTGGAAAACATAAATTTCTTTAAAGATGGTGTTTGGAAATTGAAACGCCTCCCTCTCTCTCTCTCTCTCTCTCTCTCTCTCTCTCTCTCTCGGTCGTTCTCTTCGGTGTATTAGTGGAGTGGTCGATCAAGAAGGTGGCATTTGGCAGAGCTGATGGAGCATGATCATTACAGGGTGGATGAAGTGGCGGTGTTCAATCTTCAACTAAAAGTACTCGTGTAGTTTGATTAGGTTTTGTTTTACTCCCTCAGTTCTCTGATGTCATATTAGATATTCTTACCTGTTAATTCTTACTTACATATAAATTAGTCGTAATATATATATACACATATATACGCATACATATACATATATACATATAGATAGATAGATAGATACATAGAGTCTTTAATCTTACCTGCATATTAAGTGTATATAGTGACTAAGTTTCATATGAATCGTTAATTGCAACCTAAGAATGGCTTTCGAAGGAGAAGCGCGATGTTGAAATTGGATCTGATTTTGGTTCTGGTTTCAATTGAAAAATAAGGTAGAACTTTAAAACCAGGGCTTACAAATATTTGGAACCAGTGGTTCTTGACTGATGGTTCTAGTTTTGGTTTATGTTTTGGTTTCAGTTCCAGTTCTCTTTATTCCACTCTCAGCCGGTTCCTTGAGCAGTTCAGGTTCGATCCAACCCACCGGACAGCTTTAGAACCACTGGAGTCCAATGTAAGCCAACCACTAAAGAACAAGATTAAGAAGAATTATTTGACTTTCGGTTCATTTTTTAATATATATATATATATATATATATATATGTGTGGACTATGTCACATCAACATTGTTAAATGGATTGCAAGGCCACATCCAGATCTAAATAAGATGAATGCATTGCATGTTCAAAAACTTGGGAAGGGCTTCAAGGACAAAAGAGCAATAGCTCCCCGGGGTTCACTCACAACATGGAAGTCATAAGTTCAATACGTAGGGAGTGCATCTGGCTTCCCCCTCTCTGTTGGAACCAAATTAAAACGAAAAGAAACTGTTGTTTCATTACTTCATTCAATCCCGTCGGGTCGAGATCTAAATGAGGTTTAACGATCCAAACTCAGATCGGTTTTTATCTGGTCTTGGAGAAGAATCGACCCGATCTATAAGTGGAGTTTCCAGATGGTACCAGACTCGCACTGGTACTAGGACTATGATCCTTCTAGACCCTTCTGTGCAACACAAAGCGTTCACCTTTTCTCCCTCTGGAACGTTCTCCTTGTGTGATAAAGTCGCAAGAATCTCGTTTCCGTAACCTCGATCGTTCAAGGAGGTGAAGGAAGAGGAAGAAGAACACGAACTACTTACTCTACGGAGGGAGAAATAGACAGAGATAGATGTGCGTACTTTGAACTCTGCTGTTCTGTTACATATCGTTCTCATCATCATCTTCTTCCGCACTGGTATTTCCTTTTCTCTTCTTCGTGGGTAATTGAGCCTTTCAAGATCTTCGTAAAGACTTTTCTTAATCGTTAGGAAAGAAAATCGTTTCTTATGATCTTCTTCGCAGTTGCGAGTTTTGATTTCCTACGTTCTCTTTGTAATTCCCTGGATTGGTACTCGCCGCGTAGCCTCTTAGTTCTCAAACACAAACTTATGGAATCGGCAAGAGGCGGGATTCTTTTCTTATTGCGGAGACCGGAACCAGTCAGTTCTCGGGATGGCTTTGGAGTGGTGAAGAGTGTCCCTGATGAACCGTTTCATTGAAAGATTTGGCAGAATTAATTTTGTAGTTTGCCCTCTATCGGCTCGTGTAATTCGAGCAATCGAGAAACCGGTGTCGATTTTTAGATATTCGGTAGTGTTTGCCCACGTCTGACGTTTCGTGATTCTCAGCTTTGTGGCTTACTCTCTGCTTAACGGTCCGACTTCTTCGAATTCGGGCAAATTAGGGACTTACGAAAAAATGATAGTTTGAAGATTATTTTACTACCTTGTGTTTCGGGTTCGAGTTCCCTGAATCATTTGGGAAATCGGTTCAATTTGATTTCATCTTCTTCATACTGATTCTCCATTGCTGATTTGCAGAAACAAAAAAATCTACAAAATTTTCCTGCCTGTTGGTACCGAAGAATCAGAGTCAGAATCAGCATCAAGCGATATGGTTCCGATGCTGGATGGTGGAATCGTGGAGACGGTGAATCACCTTCTTCATTTCCCTGAAGAACTTGAGAAGCTCGTCAATCCATCCCGTTCTCATTCTAACCATCATGAGGAAAGAAAGGGCAGCAATGCATCGGTGCCGGCTGATATCTTGCAAACGTCCAGAGAATACGTCTTCCTCCTCGATGTGCCGGGCCTCTCCAAGTCCGATATTCAGGTATGATGGCAATTGCAGTTAACTTTCTTCCTCAGCTATGTCTGCTTGAGGCTGGAGAAACACATGGATTCTCTGTTGAGAGGATTCGTTTGTATGGTTGCATATCCGAGACACAGAGTGCACCTTTGCTCGTCTGTTTTTCTGCTTATCCGAGTTGTATGGTATGTGGTCTTTGTGGTGATGCAGGTGACGGTGGAAGATGAGAAAACCCTGGTGCTGAAGGGACAGGGGAAGAGGAAAAGAGAGGAAAAGGAGGAGGACGAATGCAGGTACATCCGACTGGAGAGGAAGACAACAACCAGATTCGCAAGGAAGTTCACTCTGCCGGAGGATGCAAATGTGTCGGCAATCTCTGCGAAGTGTGAGAATGGTGTGCTTTCTGTCACAGTGGCGAGAAATCCACCTGCGAAGAAGGCGACCATCGATATCCCGATTTCTTAAGAAGGGAATATGGCGGGAGATTCTAGTGAATAGGGAAAGATGGCAGTGATGATTTCTTATCGTTAGTTCAGTATCTTTTGTGTACATATGGTTGGTTAGCTGTGTGCTTTGGTATATTGCAGCATTTTCCTCTTGCTTTTAATGTGTTGTTAATTATCTCCATATGTTGATACGGCGTCTCTCTCTGATCTCTTATGAAACGATCCAGTTTCTTGCCTTGCATTAATGGATCCTTGTGGTTTTTGGCTCTTACATGATCTGGCCTAGGTTTGGTTCAAGTGCACACTGATTGAGACGGACTTCAAATAGTGCATGCAATTCGATCCAGATCCTCCCTCGGATACAACTAATTTGGATTCTCAGTGCCAGTTCCCAACTTAAGTATTCAATGTTTGCTTGCTTTTGAGTGCTCAGCGATCTGTTTTAACACTTTAACGAGCATGTCGTTCATGCACTTGGTTATCAATGTCTCGTTCCTTCAGCTTGTTGACCACAATTCCTTCCATCTGCTAGAAGCACAGTGTGAGTTGGGACGTCTGGGCTTGTTGTGACAGAAGAGAAAACGAAGTAGGGATTTTTGTCATATGGCATGGGGAACCGGGTTCAACCGAAGAAAATTCTTCTTACTTTGTAAAGATTGGAAAAAGCTTAACCACTCAACATCTACTTTTAGTTATGGATTTACAAATAAAAAAATAGATAAAAAAAAAAGAGTACATCAAGCTATTTGAACTAAATGGTGGAACCTCAAAAGCGAGAAAGAAGATATATTTAAACAGAAAGTCCTTCAAGAAGATGTTTGGAATTATGTTGGTATACCATGTGATATGTGAAACAATATGGCTATACATATTAGGAAAGTAGAGAAAGATGTGTTAGGTGTATCTAAGGGAGGTGTATCGGCACAAAAAGAAACTTGGTGGTGGAGTGAAGTAGTACAAAATAAAATCAAGGCAAAGAGAGCATGTTACAAATTACATTATAGTAAGAAAACTAGTTAAACTTTAGCAGTTTATAAGAAAGTAAAGAAGAAAGCGAAAAAGGCCGTGAGTGAAGTAAAAGCTAAAATTTAGGAGGATTTATATAAAAAACTCACTCAAAAAGAGGGTGAAAGAGATATTTTTAGGATAGTTAGGGCTAGAGATAAGAAAACTAAATATCTTAATTATGTTAGATGCATCAAGGACGAGGATGAAAAAATTCTAGTGACAAATGACGATATAAGAAATAGATAGAAAAACTATTTTTATAAGGTTTTTAATGAAAATAAAGATGTTAGTATTAGCTTAAGAGAGTTAGCCAAATCAGAAAAATATATAAACCACAATTTCTACCGACGTATTCAAAAGAATGAAGTCAAAGAGGCTCTTAAACATATGAAGGGTGGTAAATCGGTAGGACCAGATAATACTCCTATAGAAGTTTGGAAAATACTAGGAGAAAAAGAAATCACTTGGCTCAAAAGACTATTTAATGAAATATGGAAAAATCAAAAGATGTCCGAAGAATGGAGAGCAAGTACACTTATACGTATATATAAGAACAAGGGAGACATTCAAAATTGTGTGAATTATCGAGGTATCAAGTTAATGAGCCATACTATGAAATTGTGGGAAAGAATTATCGAACGTAGGTTAAGACAAGTATCAAGTATAACCGAGAACCAATTTGGATTCATGTCAAGCAGATCTACTGTTGAAGCGATTCACCTTTTGAGAGGTCTTATGAAACATGAGCAAAAAAGAAAGACATTCACATGATATTTATTGATCTAGAAAAAGCTTATGATAGGGTACCGAGGGAGGTTCTTTAGAGAACTTTGGTAAAAAGAGGTATCCTATTGACATACATTAACCTTATTAGAGAGATATATGATGGTGCAAAAACACGTGTGAGGACTCATGAAGGAATGACAGACTTCTTTGAAGTCAATATTGGGTTACATCAAGGATCAACTTTAAGTCCATATTTATTTATAATGGTGATTGATGAGTTAACAAAACATATTCAAGATGAAGAACCTTGGTGTATGTTATTTGCAGATGACATTATATTAGTGGAGGAGTGTAAGGAAAAAGTTAATAGAAAATTGAAACTATGGAGAAAAACATTAGAAAGCAAAGGCCTCCGACTTAGTAGAACAAAGACAGAATAAATGGAATGTAAGTTTAATCATTTGGTTACCTCAGAGAACATAGAAATTAAAATTGACACACATTGCATCCCCCGAAAGGAAAGTTTTAAATACCTAGGGTCAATTTTTAAGAGTGATGGAAGAATTGATGGAGATATTACGCATAGAATTAATGTTGGTTGGTTAAAATGGAGAGGAGCGTAATGTATTCTTTGTGATAAGAAGATATCATTAAAGTTAAAAGATAAATATTATAGAGCAACAATTAGGCTTGCCAAGTTTTATGGTTCAAAGTGTTGGGCAATTAATCATAAACATGTACAAAAGATGTCAGTGACAGAAATGAAGATGTTGAGATGGATGAGTGGTCATAAAAGAAAAGACCATATACATAATGAGGTTATTAGAAACAAATTAGGAGTGACACCAATAGAGGATAAAATGAGAGAATATCATTTAAGATGGTTTGGACATACAGAAAGAACATCAAAACAAAAACCTATAAGAAGGTATGAAAAACTAATTTTGAAAAGTATTAAAAGAGGTAGAGGACGACCACAAAAGTGTTGGAAAGAAACAATAAAGAATGATCTTGTCACACCCGCACGGGTCGCGACCACGACCCGGCCCGAGCCGATGCCACGTGGCCGCCTCTCGCGCGGGCGTGATGGTGAGCAGTAACCAAATACAATACCAATTTAATTCAAACTCAAGAAATATCTAACTGAAATAAATATTCATATCGAAGTTCTAAACAACACGTCCAAAATGGTGTGGGTCCCACCTAACAATAACCCCGAATAAAAGACTTTCTAAATTATTCAACACTTATCATACCATCTAAAATAAAAATACTGCTCTATCAAACTCCTACTCTGCTCCGTGTGCCTTCGAAGTGCTAGCTTCAGGATGAGCTGTAAAACAATAAGGTGAGCTCCTATACATAGCTCAATAAGGAGGTTAAGCATCTTTAAACAGAAAACTTACTAAAAGCATGCATAGTTTACAATCATTTTATAGCAAAGCACATTTATCTTGAAATCATGATCTAAAGTTCATACGCACACATTCACACACGCACACATCATTAGTTTCGATAATTACAGCCCATACTGTGTCTGTCCCAAAGGCCACCGGAGTCGTCCGGCCCTCCCTAACGTGACCTCGGTAATCCCGTCCACGACGGTAACTACGCCGACTCTCACGGCAGAGTGCCCGACAGCTCAAATAACTCATAATTACGAATAACATTTCACAAACATCAATAAAATAGTTATCAATCATGCACATTTAAATCTATCTAAAACAGTAAAATCACTTCTAGCATGATTCTGTAAAAGAATGCATAAGCCTCTACTTGAAGGAGCGTTAAGATCTAGTTCCCAAGTTGTTGGGTCACTCTTATCACCATCAAATCCTCCAATTTTAATCTCTAAACAATTACAAATAATTGAAACATTAAAATTTATTTAACTATAAGTCTAACGAAACAAACTATATCTGAATCGGATCCCAAACCCCAAATTGGATCCGTTTAAGCTATCCGAGATCCAAATCGATACCCAATTTCATATCTGATCCGAATGAGTGACACAATAGGTAACTTGTGTCATTGTGTCAACAGAGAACCTTTAACTACTGACACGGGTCTTGTTTTTAACCTAAAAACCCATTTAAGACACGACCCAAACTTGACCCGTTTTCGACACATAACCTATTTCTTAACACACGACATGAATCAGTGTCGGTTCATGACATTTCAGACACGACACAACACGGAACGAGGGACATGCCCAAAAGGCCCCATCTTCTTTTATTTTATTTTCTTTTCTTTTTTTTCTAGCATTGATCTCGCCGGTTTCTGACGAAGCACAACCGGTTTCCGGCCAAATCGACGCCATTTCTTACCTACCCCACCAAAATGCTTAGTTCTACCTGCAACCTTTAATCCAAGCCCAAAACGATGATTTTCAATAAGTTTTTGAAAAAATGAAAATTTGAAAAATAGGTCACCTTACCGGATTCTGGTCGATTCCACTCATTTTCTGGCTGGTTCGAGGCTACCCCAACTCCCTAGACAATATACTGTGAAGGGCCCTTTTAAAGTCCCTTCGTGTTCCTGGCCGTGCGTTACTGCACAGCCTGTGTAGTAACGCTCAACGTTACATTCTACCCCCATAAAGAAATTCTGTCATCAGAATTTAAAATATACCTAAAGAGATATGGATAATTTTCTCGCATTTCATCCTCGAACTCCCAAGTAGCCTCGCTCGGCAAATGATTACTCTAATGTACTTTTACTGTCCTCAAAACTCGACGACGTAAGACTTGTTTCTTTCTATCTAAAATGGCTATGGGCACCTCTTTATAAGACAAATCTTCATGTATGTGTAACGGCTCGACCTCAATGATATGTGAGGGATCAGGAACATACTTTCGCAACATGGATATGTGAAATACATTATACACTCCAATCAATGACGATGGCAAGTTCAATTGATAAGCAACATCTCCAACTCGTTTCACGATTTGGTAAAGCCCAATATACCTAGGACTCAATTTACCCTTCTGTCTGAAGCGAGTCACTCCTCGAACTAGAGAGACTTTTAAGAATACATAATCAAAACCATAAACTCTAGATCACGACGTCTCTTATCTGCATAACTCTTCTGTCGGTCTTGAGCTGCTTTAATGTGTTGATGAACTAAGTTCATCTTATCTGACGATTGTCGAAGTATTTTTGGACCTGTTGTAAGTCGTAAACTAGGGATATCCCAATATAGTAGAGTCCTACACTTTTCCCCATAAAGCATTTCATAGGGTGACATGCCGATGCTCGCTTAAAAACTATTGTTATATGTAAACTCAATCAAATGTAATTGGTTATCCCATTGGTCCTTATTGTCCAACACACATGCTCGAAGCATATCCTCTAGAGTTTGAATTGTAAGTTCAGCTTACCCATCGGTCTGTGGGTGAAATGTCATGCTAAACTGTAATCTTGTTTGTAGAGCATATTGTAAACTCTGCCAGAAATGAGAGGTAAAACGAGGGTCTCTATCTGAAGTGATGGTCTCTGGCACACCATAGAACTTAACGATCTCAGCGATATACACAACAACTAATTTCGATAACGACATATTCTTTCGAATGGGTATAAATCGTGCAACCTTAGTAAGTCGGTCGACAATTACCCAAATAGCATCGTGCTTCTTTGAGGTGAGAGGAAGTCCAATAACAAAGTCCATGTTAATATGCTGTCATTTTCTTTCAGGAATAGGTAATGGTCTCAAGGTTTCTGCTGGTCGTTGGTGATCTACCTTTACCTTCTGACAAGTCATACATCTAGTCACAAATTCATCAATAGACTTTTTCATTCCAGACTAATAATACTGTCGGCTTAGGTCCTTATACATCTTTGTGCTACCCGGATGAATGCTGAAGCGACTACGATGGGCTGCTTCCAGTATCTCCTTTCGAATGTCTCCAAATTTTCAATGCAAAAACAACTCATGGCTAGTTCCAAGTCATGCGTTGGGTAATTCCTTTCATGTACCTTCAATTGTCTTGATGCATACGCTACAACTTTTCTATTTCGCATCAATACACATCCTAACCTTGATAAGAAGCATCACAAGATACTTCAAAAGATTTCATTTGGATCTGGTAGAATCAACACCGGTGCGGTAGTTAATCTTTTCTTTAATTCTTGGAAACTCTCTTCGCATTCATCCGTCCAAATAAAAGCTTGATTCTTCCTTGTGAGTTGTGTAAGAGGTCCGGCTATCTTGGAAAACCTTCAATAAACCTTCGCATAATATCTACTAATCCAACAAAACTCCGGATCTCGCCATTATCTTGGCCTTTCCCACTGAAGAACCGTCTCCACCTTTTGCCGGATCCACCGCAATTCCATCCTTGGAAATCACGTGACCTAAAATTGAACTTCTTCCAACCAAATTCACATTTTGATAGCTTTGCATATAGCTTCTTTTCCTTCAAAATCTGGAGAACTATCTGAGATGTTCAAGATGCTCTTCCCGACTTTGAGAATAGATCGAGAATGTCATCAATAAAAACAATGACAAATCTATCTAAGTATGGATGAAAGATCCTATTCATGTAATCCATGAATATCGCAGGAGCATTCGTCACTCCAAACGGCATCACAAGATACTCATAGTGCCCATAGCGCGTTCGAAAAGCCGTCTTAGGTATATCCTCTACCTTGACACGAATTTGATGATAACTCGATCGCAGATCTATCTTAGAGAAAATAGTTGCTCCTTTCAATTGGTCCATCAAATCATCAATCCTTGGAAGTGGATACTTATTCTTTATCGTAACTTTATTCAACCTTGATGCGTAGTCCACACACAAACGTGAAGATCCATCCTTCTTTTCCTAATAGATCATCACGAAAAACATCAGAAAATTCATTAACTATACTGATATCATTCAATAATTTTCCTTAGTACCAGACTGTATAACAAATGCTAACTATCCTTCACATCTATTTCTTATATAATTATATGCCAAAAGAGCATATATAACATATACTAGGTTCTCTTCTTCCTAACCTTGAAAAACGAAAGTAGTCTGTCCAAGGATAGATAAAGTGATCTCTTGCCTTTTTACAATCAATAATATCACGATTCTTAGATAATTAATTTATGCCCAAAACTACATCACAGTTCAAAATCCACAACAAAATCAAATCGACTCTTAAATCATTATCACCAACCATCATATAACAATTTCACAAAATCCAATGTCATACAATAACATCACCATTTAGATAAACATATAGAAAATCCCTCCAACGATTTCAACTCCAAAGTTGTACGACTAACATAAGTGGGTGATAAAATAATGTATTCCAATCTTCACCACATTATAAAAGTACAATATGTGGTGACATCATATGTCACTTGTGTCGTCTCGATTAGATCAACTAATCCACATGATAGTATTTCCTCATTATCATCACCCATAGAGCTTAGATTTAAATTAAAATCCAATCCTCATGAGTCACACATATAATATGATATTATATCTCAACAATTAACTCGCTATTAAATATACTTTAATAACCTTTGGCTCTGATACTAAGTTGTCATACCCGTACGGGTCGCGACCATGACCCGACCTAAGCCGATGCCACGTGGCCGCCTCTCGTGCGAGCGTGATGGTGAGCAGTAACCAAATACAATACCAATTTAATTCAAACTCAAGAAATATCTAATTGAAATAAATATTCATATTGAAGTTCTAAACAACACGTCCAAAATGGTGCGGGTCCCACCTAACAATAACCCTGAATAAAAGACTTTCTAAATTATTCAACACTTATCATACCATCTAAAATAAAAATGTTGCTCTATCAAACTCCTACCCTGCTCCATGTGCCTTCGAAGTGCTAGCTTCAAGATGAGCTGTAAAACAATAAGGTGAGCTCCTATACATAGCTCAGTAGGGAGGTTAAGTATCTTTAAACAGAAAACTTACTAAAAGCATGCATAGTTCACAATCATTTTATAGCAAAACACATTTACCTTGAAATCATGATCTAAAGTTCATACGCATACACGCACACATCATTAGTTTCGATAATTGTAGCTCATACTGTGTCTGCCCTAAAGGCTACGGGAGTCGTCCGGCTCTCCCTAACGTGACCTCGGTAATCCCGTCCACGACGGTAACCGACTCTCACGGTAGAGTGCCCGGGAACACACCCTGTATTCGCCCCAAGCCGGATCGCCCGAGGGACCTGCAAGTCTTTAGAGACCCCATACAAACCACACAAGTACGGCTCGTATATTCACACATCATTACATTTCTAAAACCAATTATAGTTCATCACATTCACAAATCATATCCAGATCCACGAATATCCAAAATCAAACTCATATCCACACAATATTTAAACAACATTTAAATACCATGTTCATATAACACATGCATGTCAAAATATGCTCTTTATCAAACAGTGTCATAAACATGTTCTATTTGAAAAGCACATCAAATAACTTATAATTGCGAATAACATTTCACAAACATCAATAAAATAATTATCAATCATGCACATTTAAATCTATCTAAAACAGTAAAATCCCTTCTAGCATGGTTCTGTAAAAGAATGCATAAGCCCTTACCTGAAGGAGCGCTAAGATCCAGTCCTCAAACTGTTGGGTCACTCTTATCACCACCAAATCCTCCAATTTTAATCTCTAAACAATTACAAATAATTGAAACATTAAAATTTATTTAACTATAAGTCTAACGAAACAAACTATATCTGAATCGGATCCCAAACCCCAATTTGGATTCGATTAAGCTATCCGAGATCCAAATCAATACCCAATTTCATATATGATCCGAATGAGTGACACAATAAGTAACTTGTGTCATTGTGTCAACAGAGAACCTTTAACTACTGACACGAGTCTCGTTTTTAACCTAAAAACCCATTCAAGACACGACCCAAACTTGACCCGTTTTCGACACATAACCTGTTTCTTAACACACGACATGAATCAGTGTCGGTTCATGACATTTCAGACACGACACAACACGGAACGAGGGACATGCCCAAAAGGCCCCATCTTCTTTTTTTTTCTTTTCTTTTCCGGCATCGATCTCGCCGGTTTCCGACGAAGCACAACCGGTTTCCGGCCAAATCGATGCCATTGCTTACCTACCCCACCAAAATGCTTAGTTCTACTTCCAACCTTTAATCCAAGCTCAAAACGATGATTTTCAACAAGTTTTTCATCAAAAATCAAGAAAAAACGAAAATCTGAAAAATAGGTCAACTTACCGGATTCCGGCCGATTCCACTCGTTTTCCGGCTGGTTCGAGGCTGCCCCAACTCCCTTGACAATGTACTGTGAAGGGCCCTTTTAAAGGCCCTTCGTGTTTCTGGCCGTACGTTACTGCAGAGGCTGTGCAGTTACAAAGAATCCATATAGTCGACACCGTCTAGTATGGGAAAAGGCTTA
Organism: Brasenia schreberi; assembly: GCA_036023115.1. Taxonomy (NCBI): domain Eukaryota; kingdom Viridiplantae; phylum Streptophyta; class Magnoliopsida; order Nymphaeales; family Cabombaceae; genus Brasenia; species Brasenia schreberi. The sequence continues at coordinate 721,591 of JAYKKT010000052.1, forward strand.
GTTGTTGTTGTTGTTGCAAAAATAATTTAGGTACATCATATTTGTCGAGCAAACTTTTGGATCTAAAGTTACCAAACTACAAAAAAGAAAGAATCCTCCTTTCGTCTAAGAAGACTACGAGTATATGCCTGAGGTACCGAATTCGCAGCATTGGGAACCGATCTCGTTTAAATCTGAGCCGAACATGGCTTAATGTGAAGTTCACCAAACAAGGGAAGGGAGATGTATAACATCATACGTTCCAGACATCACAAACATGATTCGAGCGAGAGCTCCGTTTGTTATAGTGGACGACAAAGAACTCATGAATGTGCCCAAGTAGTATCATTGTTAACGACGGAAAAGAATGATCTCGTGCTTAATAACCCTCATCAAAAGAAGAGAGTGTTGCAAATGAACGCAACGTGTGTCAATGTTAACGACGGAAAAGAATGATCTCGTGCTTAACTCAAGAAATAATGAAAAGCATGATCATTTCAGGGCGGGAGTCGCGGTCATGATTGTATCTCGCAATGCAGATCAACCACACCAAGAAAAACGATTATCGATCGATTGGCAGCAATCCTTTTTTGGCCGCTGGTAATTTAGATTTGTCACTAAAAGTCTACGAGTGAAGGTCAATAATGACAAGTTTTGTATCGTCGCAAGATGTTACTGTCGTTAAAACTGTTTTCAGAAGATAAAAGTTGGTCTCTTGACAATAACTCCTGTCGCCACAGGCATTCATCTAATTAGATCTTGTTACTAAAAGTTTAGTAATGAGCGAAGTTGGATCTCTTAGCAACCTCATCTTGTCACTAAAAACTCAGTTTTTCGGTAGTCATGTCTCCAATGTTACAATTCTTTTGTAATGCACTCTGCATTCTTCTACAGGTATTTTTCGGAGCCATTGTTCATGTTATTAATGCTCTTTTCCTTTTTGACAAATATCATATATTTTAGAGTTGCTTTTTGATCATATCTATTCTCGCATAGTCTGGTTAATGGAGTTCAAGTGGGAGCTCTGATCTTGAAGAATTTTATGTGAGATGAAAGTGTTGGTTGAATCTCACTTATGGCCAGTTTCTTGCACAATTAGTTTGGCAGGCTACATCATTGACGGTCGATCTCAGATGTCCTAGAAGCTTGAGGATTAATGCTATTTTCCAAGTTCAGTTGTTCACTCTGAATAGGAGAAGGTTGTATGTTAAAGTTGGAACTAAGGGTAAGTGACATATGGTTCATCTATTTTTAAGTGGATATATATAATTAAGCTTGTCTTGTTTTCTTTTTCTTTTGGTGATGAACTTGTCATAGTTGAGCTAAATTTAGCAGATACTAAACCCACCGGATTTCACTTTATGCCGCATGTATTGAATTTAAATCATGCAGGTGGTTCGCATGGTGAATTGACACAGAACATGAACATCTTATGTTTGGTTTCTACTGGAATTTTTTAAGCTCATCTATTTAAGACCCCTCCCCCTTCTCATCATGCCCACAATTAGGTGGCAAAAACATGCACTTAATGATCAAATATTTCAATTGATAACAAAACTAGTTCTTTTAGATTCAACATGCATTCTGGTTGTCTATTTTTTTTTAATTGTTGGAACTGTTTGATGCCATGCAATTGAATGCCTGAGAATGAATTTTGGCTTATCTTTTCTAAGATAGCTTAACATTTGCAAGGTCGATGCACATGGAGATGCTAGAAATTGAATGTCTCAGAATGAGTAGTGGGGTGCGTACATGGGGTGTCTATTTTCCTTAAAATGTTGAGTACTGAGATTGTATCTTTATAAGTAGTTTTAACATTTTCTTTTACTTTATTATGTTAACAACTTAAGTACTGTGCTTATGTCGATTAATTTGATGCAATATTCTTTCAATCTTTATAGTTCATTTCTCCTCATTGCAATCTTCATCCATTTCCATATGATTATGAGTTTGGTGTTGGCTTCATTTCATGGTGGAATTTTCTCTAGACAATCCTTCTACATTTTTAGCTTCACATATGCCTGGTTACCAAAAGAATTATGTCCATATTTCCTTTCTTCTTCTAATTACACGTAAAACCCATCATCTCTTATATATCATTTCTTTTGAAATATCATGCACATCCAGCTTTTTAAGTATCTAAAATAAATTATCATATTATTGTGACGTTATGTTATTGTTGCTATATATTCTCGAAATATCACCAATTTCCCATCTACATGATTTGCATGGTCAGTCTAATGCAAAAAAATAGCTCTATGCATGATATTTTTCTCAAACATCTGAATGTGCATTAACAAATCAAATTACTTTATCAATCTAACATCATCTCAAGCATTTAGAACGCATTAGTAAACATCACAGATGCAAAATAACTTCTAGCATGCTCCCTATACTTTCAATCTGTCTGAATTCCTCATCTCACCCAGGCACAATGAAACACACATAGAAACTTTGTCATGGTACTTGTCTTCTCGTGCAAGAGATGAGCTCAATCAGTCCATTGCGGACCAACTCAAAAGTCTGAAAGCGATCCACGTGATTGTGGCTTAACAAAGTGAGAAGAAGAAAAAAACTTACATAAGGTGCCGTTTTTACAATATTCAAAAGACGGGAGTGTTCATTCTTGGAATTTTACCATTTATATATCTATATGCTTTTAACGATATGAATACTTTAGGTGAGCTATTGCTTTTTGTGCGACCTTGAACAAGCACTTTACTAGCAAACCATGAGCGGGAGTAAGTTATTCATTTCAACTTTGCTCATGTAAGAGATCACTTTTGCATGGCCGATCCTAAGCCTGGATAAAGGAGGAGAATTGCATTAGGCTTTCGACAGTCTACGTAAAACTTTGTCGGACTTATTTATCATGGATTCTATAAATTATGATAGAAATTTGTGGAAACAAAGAATTTATATAGCCAATCTAATATGAGAAAAGGCTTAGTTGTTGTAGTTGTTGTATAGGAATAGATTCAAGTCCAACAACCTACACAATACCAGGTGTTTTTTCTTGTATGCTTCTAACCATAGTGGTGGATCAGTCCAAGACCAATTAAAGCTTCAGATCAACCCATACCCTCGGGGCCCTACCCGTATGGGCTCGGACCCAGATGTTTTTCTTGACACAGTTGGTGGGTTCAGACCATTATTGTTGGTTGGTCAAGCGTCCATATGACATCCCATTTGGGCTGTCTGCAAGCCTCAGTCTCACGTGTACAGTCATGGCTTGTGGGCCCTTCTACCTAAGGGATGTCAGATAACCCATAGACAGATGCCACGTGCACCATCAATGCCTAATGGACAAGAGAGCCACAGGCCCACCATGGTTAAATGGGTGCGGCCATGACTCGAACCAACTGACTCATTGTGTGCGAGACTTGACATGGCTTTGGACAGCTAGGCTGGTCAGAGACAGATCTTGCATG